>OY747107.1:10644680-11844680 GCA_963556455.1 Epiblema foenella | reverse complement strand
ATACATATATAGTAATGGGTTATCTTTGTCCTCCGCGCACGCGCTCACATTGTTGTTAGGTAACTACATACATATACATATACCCACGCCCGTACCTACCTCATTAGGGTAGACAAAGACTAAAGAACGCCAAATACTACGCGTACATCTTTCCCTTCTTAAGGACCTAACATTAATTGTCAAAATATACTTACAAAAGATATCACTATGTATATGGTCTTCCTGAACCTAATTAACATACCTATTTTTATTATTATTTTATTAGTAGGCCTTATAAGTTTTTTTCTACTCCTGTATTTTTTTCGCGACTTACGCAATCATGAACTCTAATATAAATACATACATTATTTATTCTGTAAAAATTCTATCTAGTATATGGCCCAAAAACATACTCCTTACCCTACTTTAATGAAAAATTAAAGCAGAGTTGGGTGCCACAGACTACTACAAATAATATGTTTAATAGTCATTCTTTGGTGCGTTCAAGTGAAACTTTTATGATTAAAATCAGTGCTGCCAACTTAACGCAACTTTACTATATTTTTTATGTATTAATTAATGCATAATATATTATTAACCCAATAAATACATACATTTATCATCTTTTATGTGTTGTTTAACATGTTTTATCTATTTTCGGATATATTTATGAAAACGAAACTAGCTCGGATGCCAAGTATAACAAATTAAAAAAAAAACAAACCATAAACAAAGTGTCATATTTTTGTTTTCCCACCAAATTCCTAATTGAAAACGAAAACATTCAAGCTGATAAATGATTACATTACTTACGATTTTTTTTGTGTTCAGATAGAACATCTGTAGGTACGTTGATGCGTTTAAAAATCCACGAAGAAGATATATAGCATTACTCAAGAAATTGCGTAGGTAAGTCGCACAATAACTAAGTGAAATATGGCGCATGAAAAGTCTGAAAAATAGGTACTTACTTTTTATCATTCAATCATTCAATCAATGAAATTGAGTATTTGAAATGACTCGTAGAAAAAGTGTTGTATGCAACGGTGTATAACTGATATAAAAAGGCTCGTGGTGTCTTTACTTGCCAACCAACACCACTCGCCTTTTTATACCCTTATACACCAGTTGCATTATATACTATAAAATGTTTTGATTTCAAATTATGACAAGTCTTGATAATACTAACAAAGTTATTAAAGGCTACTATAATTTTATTGAAGTTTGAGATAGTAACATAGCCATTTTTTGATTTTATGTCTGTAGTAGAATTTAAGCGAGAAAAATAAGTTTTTAGCTTGAAATTGGTCGATTTGGAGTGATGTTTGACACGATATTTATTAATGGAAAATACAAAAAATAAATTCAAAGTTTACGGCATAAGGTCGCAATAGTCCTAGTCTAGATAGTAACATTGAGAAAATGTCAAGATGCGTGTCAAATCAAACAGATAATGGCGTAAATTGATGAGCGTTTTTTAACTTATAAGGACTCTTAACTAGTACCAGAAATATTGTGATTCAAAATCCCAATCAATATTGTCAAAAATTGGATACCAAACTGATGAAACGGGTGAACGTCATAAATGCGGGGAATGAAAACGTTGAGCCGGAACGGCGCGGCGCGGCGCGGCGCGGCGCGGCGCGTCGCTCTATTATGCGCAATAACCCGCTTCACGGAACATGTCGCGGCCGCTGAGGGCACACAAGGGACACGGACAGCAAGATTTGTTTTCCCTGGATACTTCACATTCATAATAAACTCTTGAGGTTTAATTTGAAAACTATGTATGCTATATACCTGGCGACATTTATGTACGAGCATATAAAAACTATGCGTACTTTCGTTTTCATCACTTTTGAGTAAATGATTTTGATGCAAATACTTAAAACATGAAATAAATTCATTTACTAGTCATACAATTAAAGTAGCACCCGGCGGACCCCTAACTAGGCAAATCCTGTATCTTGGGACCCGAGAAGTTTCAGTACACCTGATTTATGTTATATAATAGGAAATATTAACTTAAATAACTGTTATTGTAGGACTTAAAAAAACAAAAACAATCAAAGAAACAGATATCTTAAAATTAAGAGTTTAGACATAAAAATTAGATTTAAGCATATTTTTTACCACGCAATAGAAGAAAAACTTAGTAGCTATTTAAACATTTGCTATCACATGTTTGCTCGTAGCCGTAGCCCGCTTGCCCAGAATCAAAAGAGAAGAGAAATTTCAATGGATCCAGTATGTTCAAAGAGTTGCTCCAGATTTTAAAGCAAATTTAAACAAGTGGATTACGCGGTCTCCGAAAGACGGCAAAGTTATTAGAACACGGACTACCCCGCTAACGAGTGTGTCGGCGGGCAGAGCCTCCATTCCATAAAGCTACAAATTGATATTAAATCCGAATCGTATTAGTATGCTCGCACTCCCACACATTTGGGCATTTACTAGTAAAAGCGAGACCGCACCAACGAATACGATTCACAACTAATTTCAATAGATCACTTGCGAGTTGTGGAATAGAGCCGCTGGCCACTCGCCAACCGTTGGCGAACATAAATTGTGCTCCAGTATTCACTACTCACCACTCACTACGTGTTCTTTATAGAAAACCTTACAGAAAAAGACCGGTTAAGTGCGAGTCGGACTCGCGCACCGAGGGTTCCGTATACAGATGTGTACCGGTTCCAACCCTATTAAATCAGGAAATTCTCAACAACATGGGTACAGCGCCATCTATCGGCGATTTTTGTTACAAATTTGAGCGACTGAATAACTTAGTATGTATGGTGGTTTTTCAAGGATAAAGAATTCTTTATCACGTAAACCGATTTCATTTTTTTTATTTAAAGAAGGTACTTTCAGCATAATCTCGTAGGAATTTATAAAACAAAAATACATGAAAAGATGATTAAATTACAAACTTAATATAAAAATGTTTATTGACGATAAAAAAAACTAGATAGAGCTACAGTTATATTTTTCCTGTAAAATATACATTGATGTCAATGTTAAAAAAAAAATTATTCAGAATTTGCAACCCAATCCCTTCCATATAAAACACCCCACTCGACATATTAACTAGAATTTAAAATTTAACCACCTATTGTGTGTCATTTTTCACAGAAATTAAAAAAGATATTTAAAAAAGTCATGTTCTATGTATGTAGGTAAGCCTTCTTTATAACTATTACTAATTTCAAATCGATAGCATAAGTAGTTCTTGAGATATTTAGCGATGTGAGAGACAGACAAAGTGAAATCATAAGGGTTCCTTTTTTACCATTTTGTACGATACGGAGCCCTAAAAAACAGATAAGTGTGAAAGAGAAAATGAGGTCAGATGAATACGCATTTATAGTCAAACTGAAACTATTGCTAAAACAACGTACGTAAACCCCCATTGGGTTCGATTAAGTACACTTCTTTTCATTTTTGGTCGATTTTGTTACCTTTCGATGGTATCACGAAATTCAACATACCTATCAATAATCTGTACGAGTATAATCAAAAGTACTTTGAATGCCAACCAACATTTTACAGGCCATCCATTATAATAGTGATATCAATGGAGATGTTCTACTTATTCAAGTAGAAAATAAATCTTATCGGAACGCTGTTTATTCGGAATATGTTTTAGGGCGGGTTGCACCAACCTAGATTTCAGCGCCGGCAAATGTCATTCCATAGAAACTTGTCAAAACTTTCCGTACAATCACAATCAGGTTTTACGAATACTACGATTACAGACGGTTTGTTGCAACCCACCATTAATATGACTACTGTTATTAATTAACTTGTTCGAGTCCAGTCAATGCTACGTGCTACGTTTATTCGTATCAACATTTTTCCCCCTTAGTACAGCGTTGTACGCCCATGCCAAGTATGTCGTCATTAGAAGACAGTACAACCAAAGGTAAAAGGTTATCATTAAATATACTATAATCTTATTTTCGAGCATATAAGTAGAATTTGTGGAACTCCTAAATAGTCCGAGAAGAAGAATCAATTGTAAAAGTTTTCATCTGTCCTGTATTTACAATTTAGGGGAATATCGCTTAAGTACGACTGCTAAAATAAATAAAGCTTTGAAACACAATCAGACCAAAAATCTGCTTCCTTAATATTAATAGAAGTGGTAAAAGAAAAGCCTTACGATGGCGACATTTTATGTAGTGGAATGCCCCTGTCACACTCGCTAACAAGCTTTTTTTTTTTTAATACAGCGCCGGTGGCAAGCAAGCGTATGGTCCACCTGATGGTAAGCGGCCGCCACAGCCTTTAGACGCCCGCAACTCCAAAGGAGTCACGTACGCGTTGCCGACCCTTTATAAAATTTTAAGGATGCACTGTGTTGACAGCAGAAGGGACAAATTTAAGTCCTCGCTCTCAACACAGTGCATCCTCGGGAGTTCTGGCAACCTGGCTCACCTCCAGGAACACAACACTACATACTTGTATAGTAAATAATGATTTATTGCTGTGATCTTCTGCAAGGCGGAGGTACTTCCCCAGTTGGGCTGCTCCAAATTCGAGCAAGATGACATTTTGCTGTGCCCTACCTCTCTGATGCCGTATCCTACCTGTCTTCCCGCTATATAGTGAAAAAAGAGTTTATTGGAGTTAACGTATTGTTTTAATACTGAATTTACAAGTGCGCGCATGTTCGTTTTCACCTGCGCAAAACCCTAGTTTTAGTCACAAAATGTAGGTATTACTGTTATCAAAAAAGAATTACATAAAGTCATAAACCTAAACCTCTAGACCCCGTGTCTCCAAAATTTAGAGTAATAAATGATTATTTTGATATGAGATGAGTAGACATCGCTGATCTGAATCGTTTTCATTGATATGTTAGTTTATTTTTAATTTTGATATCTCTAAATCTATAGACAAAAACTTAAACACGAACGACACAAGATTTATGATGTGTAGTAATAAGTGATGCGGCTATGGCTGATTGGGAACCCACGGCTCACGCGGCGCGCTATGCGAATGACTTCCGGCGCGCGAGTTCGACGGGCAATAAACGGAACTATAACACAGCGACGGAGCCGCAACGGCATATTGCCTATTGTTTGGCATCTTCAACTCTTGGCATCGAACTTTAAACAGCCTGACTGCACTGTCAGCTTTACTGCGTTACCGCCATAACGTATGAATATTAGAACATATGAGTTTTGATAATAAAACCGTTAAGCCTCCACATTTGACTAATCGTGCTCTATTTAGTTACAATTGTTCGATATCTTAGTGATATTATCCAATAAATGTTACGTGTCATATTTCCGTCCAAAAAGCCATACTGCGGATGCATGCCGAAGGGAGACCCATTAATGTAATTAAGTACTCACTCTTAGTACTTAGTTATAGAAGATTAGTTTACAAAAGTTATACCTGTGAATTGGTGAAAAAGCAGGAGAAAGGGATTGACATATAATCAGACTATTCCTTACTTTCATGCTACATATTCATTCACCTCTACTCGAAATGAATAAAAACTAAAAGCATTTGTAACGTTTTGTTAAGCAAAAAAATATAGCTTTTATATTCGAGAAAAATCGATATTTTATTTTAGTTGAACACTCCCGCTTCCACATGAACTAAGCTTAGCGTGTCAGACATTAGCCTTCATTTAAAAAAAATAGCAGTTTTCAAATAATAATCTGATGACTGATGAATCCTTAAATTTATGTTATGATGTCTAATTTTATAACATTTCAATGTGACATCCCTGTTCCAACAGACGTTTATTTATTCCACCCATTTTTTTTATTGGTTGTATTTTTACATTCTATGACATCCTTTTTTCTGGTGTTAATGAACCAGATACACATCTTGCTTTGTAGTCACATGCCCTTATTTTGTCGTACTGTTAAATTAACTCACTGCAGTAAATTAAATATCTTTTTATTCTTGATGTAAACCAGTTGATGTCATGTTATTTTAAATATAATCAAGGGTAGGCCATTATAGAACAGTTTCAAAATACATGGTAATAGGTACAATATAGACTAAGTATCCGATACCACATCGATCGGGGTGTCGTACTAAATTATGTAGCCCGCCTTACAACCGCTCGGGATATTTATACCAGAAACGACAAGCCTATAAGGGTCATACTGAAAAACAGAAAGGTCAATGATGTAGTTATTTATGAATATGTTACATTAGGTAACCTATTGTACTGTTATTTTGATAAGGTTATGCAATAAAGAGTCAAAATCAAATCAAAAATAGTTTATTGGGTTTTTAACATGTTT
Source organism: Epiblema foenella (assembly GCA_963556455.1). Classification (NCBI taxonomy): domain Eukaryota; kingdom Metazoa; phylum Arthropoda; class Insecta; order Lepidoptera; family Tortricidae; genus Epiblema; species Epiblema foenella. Next base: position 11,838,432 of record OY747107.1, on the reverse strand, counting down.
TTTTAACTAAAACAAATTTTTTAATTAATTAGGTTACGAGTAGGAGTGGTTCATATTCAGTTTCCTCATAGTTCAGATTCTTTAATCATTCTATATTTTTTATCCTACATGTCGCATACATGTAGGATAAAAAATAATAAGTATTTATTATCTGAATCTGAACTTGATATTACATCAGAATGCGTGTACCGAAAGAACTAGATTTTAGACGGATAACAAGCAGCTTTATAATGTTAAGACGAGATCGCGCGTAAGCTAATCGCGGAGCAAGGCGACGTGCGTTCGGTGCGAGTCTCATAGGTGGTCTGCTGGTACGCCGGCGTTGAAGTGGGCTTCCGGTGGCGGGCGCGCTAATGAGCGCGTGTCGTCAGCCATTGTTCTCCATATCGCAGCGCCAGGGGTGCGTACAGACGCGGCCCGCAGAGGCAGTGGTGATCGCAGGGGTCGCTGGATATTATTTTCTGTGAAGGTGCGATGGTCACCACCTCTCTTTCAAATATCTCATTATTTTCTTAACAACATTCCAATACGTATGATCACTCTATCTACTCATCAAATTCACTCCATACATGATGTCAGGCCTGCAATGAGGGTCGACTGGAATTTTATTGCCATTAAAATTTTGCATGTTAAATCCATGTAACAACTTCTCAATGTATTTAGACTGGTGGATAAAAAATCGTCCAACAGATTTTTCAATCTGTAATCCTACATAATTCTTGGGATCACACTGAGTCATTTGAAAACTCCTTTTTAATTCATTAATTACTTTATTCAATGACTCTATAGAGCTAGACATCAAGAGCCCATCGTCAACATACAATAGTAAGTATACTTTGTTGTTATTTACTTTACCAATGTAAACACATTTATCTGCGTGACTATTTTTAATACAGTAGCAAACTTATGATTCCAGCACCTAGGTGCTTGCTTTAAGCCATAAAGTGAGCGATTAAGTTTACATACCATATGGGAAGGCACGTACAGGCCTTCAGGTGGCTTCATATCGATGTTCTCTATTATATCTCCATACAGGAATGCAGTCTTGATATCAAACTGAAAGATCTGTAAGTTATGTTGCGCAGCCTCTGAAATTAAAATTCGCACCGAGTCATACCTCACTGTGGGAGAGTACACTTCAGTGTAGTCAACACCTTGTTTTTGACCACATCCTTTGGCACATAGTCTTGATTTATATCGCGGTCCGGATGACTAGTCTTTTATTTTGAAGACCCATTTAAAGCCAATTAACCGCACTCCTTCTGGTTTTTCAATTAATTGTCAAGTCTTGTTGTCTTCATGTGCTCTCAACTCTTCTTTTCATCTGCCTGCTTCATTAATCACATCCTCCCTCTGTAATTATTCCCCGCTCTTCCTGCCCACCTCCGTCTGCAGACCGCAGGGCGCGGCCACTTTCCCCGCAACAGAAGATCGCTCGGCCTCAGTTGGTTGTTCCGTAAAAGATACACTCGACAACCTTGATCTGCGCCTGATTTGATCAACATGCCTTAGAACTGGTCCACCGTTATCCCTATCCAGTGTGTATCTTACTGAACCTTTCGCACCCAGTACCGTTCCCTTAACCCATTTGTCATTCCCGGTATAGTCGCGAGCCCAGACCGTGTCCCCGGGCTGGAAAAGCTGGCGCGTGCCGCCCGCGTGCGCAACTTGCCGCTGCTACGCGGCACTCACCCGGTTCTCCGGGCCATATCGCTGCGTAGCAAATCTAGCCGGGACCGTAACGGTCTCCGCTGCAATAATACAGCCGGAATTTTCCCCCGTAGTGCTATGAACACTATTTCTGTACGACATTAAATATGTCTGTAATGCCGCGTCCACGTCAATCTTGTCCCTCAATGCCTTACTACATACACGTTTGCGTAATTTAAATTTAATAACAGCATTTTCTGCGGCCCCGTTTGATGCTGGGTGGTAGGTGGGTGAGAACGACTGCCGTATAACATTGGTAACCAAAAAATGTTTGAACTCTGCTCTCGTGAATGGTGGTCCCTGGTCTGAAACTAGTTCACGTGGCAAACCAAACCGCGCAAAAATGGTCCTAAGTTCCTTAAATACTGCCGTCGCGTTTGTTCTGATGTTCATATCAAAAATGTCTAACCACTTTGAACTTGAGTCAATCAGAACTAAAAAAGTTTTTCCCTTGAATGGGCCTAGAAAATCCACGTGGAGTCTACTCCACATCTGGGCTGAATGAGGCCATGGGCTTGGAGTAGCGTGTGCCGGTGCCGGCGCCTCCGCGGCACAGGTCTCGCAACGCCGGCACTTCGTCTCCACATCTGTGTCAATATTTGGCCACCACGCGTAACTCTGGGCCAGCGCCTTGGTCTTCACGATGTCCATATGACTTATGTGTAGCTGTTTAAGTATTGTTTCCCGTAAAACAGCCGGAACTACCACGCGGTATCCCCATATTAAACAACCACGGTCTACATACAATTCGTAGCGTCCCGTCAGGAAGGGTTTAATTTCAACATCTTGACACCAGTCCGGCCAGCCCAATTGTAGCACCCTACTTAGCGTAACGTCACGAGTTGTAACCGACTTGATCTGTTCGTTAGTGATAGGTAGGAAATTTTCAACAAAATTGAGGTACGTCACTTCGTTGCTGCTTCGCTGGCCTTGCTTTTCCTGTGAGACCTGTGGGAGCCTCGACAACGCATCTGCACAGTTTTTACTTGAAGGTACGTACTCAATCCGATACGTACAACCTGATAGCAAAATAGCCCAGCGTTGCAGTCGCGAAGTGGCCATGACTGGGATACCTATTTTATCCCCGGAAATGTATGTGAGCGGTTTCGTAACACTCCGCTCCCAACACTGTAATTAACGTCGGCACATACATTGCCGCGTCGATTTCGTTAACTATAAAATATTGTTCTAATCGGTCCACGTATAACCGCCAGTTATCGGTTCCTATTTTAAACTCCGGTATTCTACCAACTGCCATTGTTCTACACTGCACCGTCTTACACAAAAAACAACACAACTCAAAAAAAACAGCTCGCCTTATCAGTGCGCCCGCGCAACTTCAGTTCCACACGTAATCAGAAGGTCCAGATCGATTCGCGTGCGTTCGTGTATAGTGATACAATATAGGATTTCGGAATCATAGAAAGTCTAGGCCGTCTAAATAATACACGTTGATACTATCAGTTGGAGATTTAATCGCAGACTGGCTTGTGTGACAAAATACATACATGTCTACCCTATATTATAAATGCTAACTTAATTCTACCCACATACCGTAATATATATATATACATATCTCACAGATACCTATTGGTAGAGGAAACTCTATTAATTGTTGGGCACAGTATTCGATACAAAAGGGCTGAGGATTTTTAAATTTTAGGTTTGAAGTTGGTTGAGTATTCTCATATTTCTTGAGTAAGTGATTTATATTGTATTGTAAGTTTCTATTTTCAAAAGGTTTTCCATCTTTTTAGAGCTAAGTCCTATGTAACCAGTGTATAGGTCAGCGAGCTATATATACGTCAGTAACAATAGCACCGGTGCGGTGCGGTCACTGCGCCTTACTTCACGCACTGTTATTATGATCTCTTTACCCGACGTCGGTATTGCACCCTCATAAAGGTTACATTAAAGCTGTAGTAACAGCGCTGCACGTTCGCTATTTTGTAGACTATGATTGTCGGGCTGCGGTACCGACAGATTTTGAAACAAAAATATAATATATATAATCAAAACAACCTTAATGACACAAAATTTTTCTTGAACCTAATTTTAATGATATACTTCACCCACATCTGCTCCAGACTATTCTCCTATAGACCAGATTTAGCGGTGAGTATATGAGTCACGTATTTTGTCAGTCGATGCGTCTATACGAGGTAGTACAGAAACAATCTTGACCTTTGCATGGTAATAAGCTACAGGTTTATATCGAAATTCCATACCAGCCAAAGCTTTTGAATATTATAGTGCTCCAATTTATTCATACTCCTATTGGTTAATCACGAATTTTTGTTTAAGTAACCGCGTCTCAAAAATAAGTAATTTAATAATTTAATTCAGAACCATAATTCCATATACAAAACTAAATATGTTAGTAACAATACTATTTAAGAAACTATAGACTACTCATGAACGATTACTGTTATACACTGGGTTACTGTTATATACTAGTCATAAATGGATTATTTTTGAAACAAGTATGCCCTATGAAAAATCTATTAAAAATAATTCAAATTCATGTCTAATATAAACATTGTCTCATTGTCAGGGCCAGTGCTGCAAACCTAACCTGCAACCTCAATATTATACGTGATTTCCGTATACCTATTTCACGCGCTCGTTCTGATACATAAGCTTCAATCACATTAAAAATATTAAAATGCGAATGGTATATGAAAGTGGTAACTCAAATTGAAATACAACATATTGAAAATGTTCATGAAATAGGCTGCATTCAACTTTGTTTCAGAGGCATGTACCTGAATACTCCATTTAACTGAAAACCATATACTTCGTTTCATAACTGTGTGCGATCTTGCGACCATATTATCAGGTTAGAATATAGACACCATTATTAAATATTAAATTTACTAAGAACCCGTTTGATGAAAAACATTTGGCAGCTCGATCCCATATATTTTTAAGTTTTTTTTATGAATTAAAATATTTTTTAGTCCAACACATTTTTTACTAGTGACACTTGTAACCTGAAAAGTGCTTAGTTAAATTATGTCGCATTGTAGGATTACCGTATTTATATAAATTATTCTACTCAGCCCTTAATTGATTCAACATTCGGCCCCACCTGTCCCAAGGGCAAAGTCCAGATAGATGTTCTTGAGTTCTTTTAATTCTATTTGGAGGATGAGATTAACAACAAACATGATTTCTCATGGGATTATTAATATATTACAATTATTAAGGGCAGGTACAATTTTATGTTTTAGTACCTAAACGTTGGACACCTTCAAAACGGCCAGTTTTACCAATTGTATAACAACGGGTCCTTATTCGATGACCCCTTAGATTTCGGATTGTTTTCACGAGCGTGTATTTGGGCGATTGTGGGCCATGTGAGTAAGTGGCGTCGGCATTTACAATGCGAACGTCAAAAAACGCCTTCCTCGCTGGCTCCCACACACTTTCCATTAGTAAGTCACTTATTAGCCCTGGTTGATCTCTAGGGTTGCGGCTCGCATTATTGGCTCATTAGTAGCCGAACCCCATGCTAGTTCCACCCAGTTTTTGATGTCGTCTCTGTGTTGGTCGTGACCTCTTTTTATGAGCCCTCCTCTCTTGCAATTAAGTGCATGGTTGAGGTTGAAACTATTTTCTCCACAACCATCGCAAGTTGGTGGCAGGCCAGAGGGTTCATGCCCGTATCTGATCGCAAGGCCATCACAAAACCGCGTTGCTGTTAGGTCGGTATCATCAGCTTTGGTCGGTATTACTGTTAGCCACTGTGATGATTTTTTTTCAATCGCCCTTTGAATGCTTTTTTGTTTCTTTGTTGTCAGCTTATATAGGATTGATTCTAGTTCATGTTGTTCATTTTTTTCTCGCTTTTTTCTTTCTTCATTTAGAACTTTATTTTTTTGTTGGGAATAAAATTGGTAGTGTGCTATAAAAAATATACTTTATGCGGGAAAAATATTTAAAAAATATGTGTCTCATGGAAAACTCGGAAAATGGTGTACTTTTAAAAAGTCGTTAGCAAAATGTACTCTAATGAAAGTATGGGATTTCTGCCAGTTAACAAATATGGGTTGCAATTGAAATTTAACAATACGTACCTATATCACAAATTATATTGAGCAGTGTGAAACTTTTCAAACCAACCCTTAGGATGCAAGGTTACGTTACATTTCGAGCATACGAAATTTGCTTTTTTATGGCACTCAATTCATATCTGAGTTGATTTTTTCTGTAGGTATCTTATTACGTGATCTTTCCTATCAAAACGTGAACAATCGCGAAACATTCAAGAGTTACTATATTCACCTCCATTATTCTTGAACGATAGCCAAGAATTTTGTGCAGCCATAACCAGTGCATGACAAATCAAAGAAAAGTACTCGTACCTTATTTTTACCTAATAGATGTACTGTACAGTACAGGCCTATGTTTTCATCGCAACGCTCAACCCCTCCCATGTTCTCATTATATTTCTTGATCACGGCTGGCTGATCAACAAGTATGTATTTCTTTTTTTGCTATGAAAATTTCTTTACTTTTGCCACAAGTTCAATCATAGCTGAATTTGATGCAACAGTGACGAGGCTGTTAAGTATCATGCCAGTTGCATACGACATCGACAGTTTATTTATTCTGTGCTTGTGGATTGATATTCGAATGTAACCCGAGGTGTCTTTTATAGTAACTTGTTAACAGTCAAGACAGTAGCACATATCCTTATTGGTCGTTTAAAAGGGCGGTAAATAAAATAACAAAAAAATATTTTTCCTAACGATGTTCAAAAAGTAATATTATTTGTACTCGAAAGTTAACACATAATTCGACAAATATATGAATTTTATTAAAATTACGTGTTAAAATTTGACATGAAATACATACCCCGAATTATCCATTGTTATTTGGTTCAAATAAAAAATTATTATAAAATAAACAGTGCTAAAAACACCGCAATCACGAAAGTGTCTAGCCAACACTCGAAATGTTTCGAATGAGTAAAAATAAGTGTTTGATAACTACCTCCATTGTTCGCGAGAATTTTGACGTCCTTTTAAAATAACGATAGTAAAAAATTGGTTAATGTGGGGCTAGTTCGATTTGTCTAAGATTGCCTCCTAACATTTTTTATTTAATACGAAACATACACAAAGTAATCACGATGTCTAAAACTGAATAAGTTAGTGGTACGATTATACTAGATAGATTTGTCCTCTATACAGCCTTCTACAGATATCCTCTTCAACATTATATATAACTTACACTCGAGGTCAAAATTTTCGGGTCACCCTAAATTAAATTATTTTTTCACTTCTCATGCTCGAAAAGTGTGTCATATTAGACTTGTCAAGCGGGGCTAAAGTAGTACATTTAACCCCTAGGGAAAATATGAATACATATTTATGATTTACAAAACATTTGAATTTGACCAATCAAAATACTTCGCCTATTAAATCCACCAATCACAGAACACTAATTTAACTCTTAAAAAAATATTTGGTATTGGATATTAACCAACCAGAATACAGCTTTACTAAAATCGACCAATCTGGAAACATAATAAATTTTTCTAAAGAGTCTAAAGATTAAGTTTGTAGTAGTCCCTATTTCACAATAATTAAAAAAGTGGTTAAATCGTTCGAGCAACACTTTGAAGCGCTCAATAGATGGTCAGTTAGCTTTTTTCGCGCGTGAATGTTGCGCGCGAACCGCAGTGTCTATGTTTTGTGTGTCAAACGAGTATAGAAAAAAAATCATGCTGCAAAAGTATATTCGCCGTGCAATTTATTGTTAATTTTGGGTGGGTTAAAAGGTTACTTTGTTTATTTATTTTCTCGCAATCGAAGTGAAAAGTAGAGTATATAACTCTGGTCTAAAAGCCATATTACCCCTCGAACTATTTTCCCTCACTTCGTTCGGGAAAATAACTATCTCGTGGTAATATGGCTCATTTTAGACCCTTGTCATATAATCTACTATTTCACTTCTTATGCTCGAAAAGTGTGTCATATTAGGCTTATCAAGCGGGGCTAAAGTAATACATTTAGCCCCTAGGGAAAATATTTATGATATACAATACATTCTAATTTGACCAATCAATATACTTCACCATATTAAATCTACCAATCAGAAAACACATCGACAGCCAATCGGAACGTTGGGTTCTGTTTGGTACATACTTTGTTCTACTAATTTAACTATTAAAAACATTAGGTCTTTTTTCGTCCCTATTTCAACTATTATGTGTCTGAGTCAAAACAGTTTAAAAAAAATATACTCATTGTATTTTATTATTAATTGTGGGTGGATAATCTTTGCTTATTTATTTTCTCGTCGTCAAAGTGAAAAGTTAAGTGTATAACTCTGGTCTATATAAAACTTCACTCACTTCGTTCGGGAAAATAACCATCTCGTGGTAATATGACTTGTTTTAGACCCTTGTCATACAAACTACTATTGTAGGTTAGATGTAAAATTAAATAAAGATCATGACAGGATTCAAAAACTGTACATGTTTGCACTATTTTAGGAAATACGACGGTATTTTACCGACCCGTATTCTTTGTCCGCAAGTGTAGAATAGCAAAATCAGATATATGTATAATTTCCTGAAGAATATAAAGTCATAATTTCCTGATGAATATATATAAATACAAAACACGGACTCGACAGATCCAAGTGTTGAATAAATTCGACAAGGCAAAAGGATAAAATTAAATAGCCACTACTTTCTCTAGAAAGTATTCGGAAAATAGACTTGGTTGTTCTTCTTCTAAATTCAACTGTTTAATGTTGTTTAGATTTAATTTGAATATAAGCGTTTGGCCTTGGTTAGGGCTTCGGGGCACTTGGGTAATTAATCTGCGCATGTTTCACTCGTACTTCTTAGGAACTGTTTCGCTTTGCCACGGATGATGGACATCTTGAGGACATCTCCCACCTGGTTGTTTGAGGACGATGTGGCAAGGGTGGAGGCGACGCTCAAATTGTCTCTAGAGACCATACTGAATGTACACCTGGATGAGATGCAGTGGTGTCAGGCTTCTCTTCCAATCCGTCATGGTGGGCTGGGAAACGGCGGGCGAAACATGTGAAGTACTCTGCCTTGGAACCAATGAACGACTTCGTGCTAGTGGCGGTTGAGACAGCGGGGCCGTGGGGCGCGGAGGCCAGGGACTTTGTCAGAGATTTGGGTCGATGGCTGAGGGAGAGGGGTTGCGATCCTCGGTCCGGATCGTTCTTGGCTCAACAGATCTCTTTGGCCATTCAGCGTGGCAACGCCGCCGGGGTTATGGGAACTTTCGAGCTATCTACGATCCGGGGCGGTCCTTTATGTTAAGTTAATTTGACGAAGCATGTTGCGGATTTCATTTTTGGATTATTTGAATATCGATATGAAAATGTTATAATAAAAATCCTGGTTTTATTTTATCTTATATCTTTGAAAACCATAACAATTCGCCACTGCGTCGCTGCAAAAACGGTATGGACAAGCAAAGGCTGAAACAATCTTTTCTTTGATTCTTTGAACAAAAGCGATTTTTATTGGAACAAGCGGCGTATATCTATTTAGTAGCGTGCCAAAGATCAGAAAGCTTGCTTGTCAGCTCATTCGCGAACATTGAGCAGCACTATCGGCGCCCCATTCAAGCAATAAACCACCACTAAAATGATAAATGAGGCGCCCCGCCCACGCCCACGCGTTACTCGAGACTTCGGTGACTCACAACCAAACAGATACTTAATACGCTCACAATACATATTTTGTTAAACTCCTACGCCAAAAGTTGCGTCAGAATTATACAAATATATAAAGTTTGGGGAACGTATGGCGCGAAATGAAATATGATTACCGACTGTTTGAAATAACTGCCCTCGAACTATGCAAATATTTGCAATCCTTCTTGTCTAATTTTACCGGAAAGATCGCTACACTGCACTTAACTAATTACAAGCTTTACAACACCGCATTCTTCCCTGCCAGCTTTTTAATGCTTGCGTGTCCTTCAACTGCAGTTCTAATCAGGTCTGTCAATTTCATTCATACTGCTTATGATTTTAATAGGGGCGCTGCCAAACAATGAAGATATTTTATCGGATAATACATCTCCCTACGTACGTTGGAAGTTTTCGTTCGTAGCATGGGATTGACCGCCTACGCCGTAGCAGCTACGCCGTAGACGTCGAGATATTTTATCTATTTTCATTTGAATCGCAGGGATATCGTTACGTTATTTATTTTTCAATTGCTCTTGATATTCTTTAGTGTTTGTGATTTATTACATATTTAAAGTATGTTTCTTTTATTCATAAGAATATAGAGAATCTTTCGTAGATAATGTTATGATATGTACTAAACTAACCATGTTTTCACTTTCGCCTTAAGAACTCTCTCGCCGGGTTTTCTATTCGTAATTTCGTACCGAGTATTCACTACGAAGTGGATAAACCGTGCCTTTGACTACCGCGAAGCGCTACAAAAAGATTGGAAATTAATGTCATCGTTTTACATCTAATTAGATTTTTGGCAATTACAATATTCTTAAAAATACATGTAAAAACAAGTTTCTAAAATACGTAGTTTATTGAAGCGACAGGTCACGCCCAGAGAACCAGAAAGTAGAAACAGGAATTTGCGAGTTACAAGCGTAATGAACGACGTACCGAAACAAGCCGGCGCTCCAAGCGACGCTCCAGACACATGGCCCGCTGCGGAGCACGTACCGCGACGTGTCGTAAATATTTATCGGTCCTCTGCTATGCAACTCACAAATGAACCGACTCGTTTCACCCGCCGCTACCACAACTTGAGCCCGAGATTCGTAACAAATCTACGGAATTAGATTGAAAGTAAAACTGGTCCGCCTCAGGCGAGTTGTATTGTGATTCAGCCCTGACCACGGCTAGAAAAACAGCGTTCGAGCTGCATTCTAACTCTGATTAATTCCGAAGAGAAAACCATTAACCAGAGTCACCTCGCTTAGTGCCCACCTACAGCTAATGTTTATTCAATTTGTCCAATGTTTCAATTAAGGATCGACCGCACGAAAAGGGTTAGTAAATTGTCGTTATTGATCACCGTGACTTGTATTATATCTCAATTAATTTAATTGCATAATTTCTGTTAATGTAATTAGTTAAGTGCCGTGTAGGGTGGTCTTTCAGGTGGTAAAATGAGACTAGAAGGATTACAAATAGTGCCTAAACTTACATAGTTCGAACTTTCGAAGGCTGAATGTTTCAAACGGTGCCTAATCATCCATCAAGTGGACCGTACGCATAATTGCCACTAACGGTGTACAAAAAAAAAAACATTTCGAGCCATACGTTGCGCATTCCGTTATTTTTATTTGATTACGATTCATTTTGTTCAAATGTATACGATCGAACCGGATTAGAATGCATAGGGTTCATCTTGAATTTATCTACATTCCTTCCTTATTAGAGATTACCGCTGCAAGTTTTATTTTTACCGTTAATCAGTCCGTCTAATACCTTAAGCCCGTTTTATAAAAATCCATTATACCAAATGTCAGATCAAATGCTGGTAACTCAGCACATTTTTTGACATAAGTTTATTATTACCGATATCTAACAAGGTCTAAAGGATCTTTTATAAAATCGACCCATTAATTACCTCAACCTTTAGACCGTTAATAATAATAATAATTCTTTATTTCAGACTATGTCCATATACAATAAAATAAAACTACACTTATATTAATACATTGAATGTTAGTATGAATAAAATAATCAATCTTAAATCTTAGGTTAGGATACATAGAATAAAAACAAACACAACAGTGGCCACATACAGTACACGAATCATCGTCGGCAATGGTTCAGGTACTGATCTTCAAACCTGGCTACAAAAGCCTGAGGACGCCGTTATAGCTACCCTGCACTCTACGCGTCAGATATGTGCACCGTTTACGTATGGTGGTGTAGAACAGTCCACCCTAGGTTTAGCAAACATCCCCGACGCTCTATAGTAGCGAGGCAGCCCCATCACCACCTGAATGCATTATTGTACTGTACACGTAGTAGGGCGTATTGCTTTTGTGTATATGAGACCCACAGACTGCTTGTGTAAAAAGTTATACAAAAGGCTCTAAAAAGAGTTATTTTAACCTCAGCGGAGCAACTACCGAATCTGCGGGTCACCATGTTTGCCCTAACAGACAACGCCCTGCGTTCTCGCTCAATATCTGCATTATCTTTCATGTCAGACGTTACCACATTTCCAAGACACTTAAAGCTTTCTACTCTATGCAATGGAGTACCGCATAAGCGAATCGGGGGTACAGGCGGCAGATCTTTTACCTTTGACTTGAATGACCATGGATTTGCTCTTTTTTACATTATATAGCAAGCCGTGACTACGATCAATTAATATTATATTAATTAACTTGTATTGGTAACGCTCACTCAGAACAGAACCAAAAGTGTAAGAGCGGCGTGGGTACACTTCTAAATCGCTATGAAATTCAATTATATCGGATCATTCGGTGGAATGTAAGCTCTGTTAAGAGCATTTTAGTTGAACTAAATTATCGTAATATTTTTATCTTATCAAAGCTATAGACTTACTGAATTATGCAGCCAAGACGTATCAAATATCTCATTAAAAGGCAATTTTAAAACTAATTTAGATACAACTTGAAAAGGTCTATTGTAATCTGTAAGTCTGCATAAACTCGCAGATTGCACTGAGAGAAACTTTTAAATTCAATAATAGAAACAAAGGAGCGAGCACTTGTCCCGAGCCAGCTGCGGCGACCGGAATGCAGCTTTAAGCACTCAACGATCCTAAGAACAGCTTTCAATTTGTAAACAAACTAACTTTTACTTCATGACTTTATACTTACGTAAAAAAATGATTTCTATTAGAAAAAAAAAATTATACTAATGTGATGCCATTATCGTAACGGATAAAATTAGATCGGCATATTAATCAAAATAAGAGAGATAAGTATATTGAGACACAACACCATCCAAATAGGACAAAAAAAGTAAAACAAAAGCCTAATATACAACTAAATATATTTTTCACTTCTTATGCTCGAAAAGTGTGTCATATTAGACTTGTCAAGCGGGGCTAAAGTAGTACATTTAACCCCTAGGGAAAATATGAATACATATTTATGATTTACAAAACATTCAATTTAGACCAATCATAATACTTCACCTATTAAATCCACCAATCACAAAACACTAATTTAACTCTTTAAAAAATATTTGGTATTGGGTATTAACAAACCAGAATACAGCTTTATTAAAATCGACCAATCAGAAAACAGAATTCATTTCTCTAAAGAGTCTAAAGATTAAGTTTGTAGTAGTCCCTATTTCACAATAATTAAAAAAGTGATTAGTTCGTTCGAGCAATGCTTTGAAGCGCTCAATGGAAGGTGAGTTGAGTTAGCTTTTTTGCGCGTGAATGTTGCGCGCGAACTGCGGTGTCTATTTTGTGTGTCAAAGCATGAAAGCAGTTTAGAAAAAAAAACGTGCTGCCAAATTACATATATAAGTTCGCCGTGGAATTAATTGTTAATTTTGGATGGCTAACCTTGTTTATTTATTTTCTCGCAATCGAAGTGAAAAGTAGAGTGTATAACTCTGGTCTAAAAGCCATATTACCCCTCAAACTATTTTCCCTCACTTTGTTCGGGAAAATAACTATCTCGTGGTAATATGGCTCATTTTAGACCCTTGTCATACAATCTACTATTATTTAAATCCGTAGCAGGATATATAAAAAATCATACCATACCATTATGACTCACTAATTCAATGTCATCCTAATTAAAATGTAGTCTAATTATCAGTACGTTGTTGCAGACACTCGCTTGGATAATATTGTATTGTCTAATGAATGAGAAAGCGAACCAAAACCATTCGCATGATATACTTAAAATCAAAAGAGCATTCGGGTATTTCGAGTATTGAACCCAAGTATATTACTTTTCCTAAGTATTAGGCGATATAGTTGTAACATATGTAAATACATATAAGTGGGCACACAGCTGATCGCGCGGTCAGTGCGGGTGCAGGGTAGTTTAGATATTTATTTTTATGTCATATTTGGTGGTAGTTGTAAATTGTCTTCCAAAATATATACATCTTTTAAGAGTCCATTCATATTTTGTGGAAGAAAAAACAACAAAACTCAATTTTTGACGCATTTTTACTAAGAAACGGAAAGGTTTGGCAAAATTCAAATAATTGATTTAGAGAAGTTAATTCTTTATATTTTACGTAGCGGCTTCAAATTTTAGTTTGAATCAATATTTTAGTTTTATTTAGCCGATTACTGACAGTCGATTTCTGAAGAGGGCGCGCAGGTATAAGTTTGACCTCTCAAAACGTGATGATGTTATTAGAAAACCTAATTATTTAAATATTGTTTTACAGCCGCTATATGTTGTTAATTTACGCTGCGGCCTCAATTTTTTATTATTTTTCATAGATACTCTTACAGAAGCATTTTTCTTACGCTAATTTTTCAACAAAATTATGCTCAAAACACACGGTTTTTTTCAGTATTATTGAAGGATTATTACAATTATTTATATTACACATTAAAATTCATGTATTTGGCAATATATTTCAGTAAAAACAATAATTATTATTTTAAAAATTATACTGTCAAAAAAGATTCAAAAGTTGTATATATTTGTTTGCGCGCGGGAAGAATCCTCAGTACGGCGCGAGCGCTTGTCGAGGCAGGATCTGTGTCAATTTCATACCAACCGCCATTTTTGCGGCGCGAACGCTCTGAACGTGATTATACTGCGATCAACCACATTTGATCGTCGATGTTTTTTAAAATTTATGTAGTTTTCTTATAGACTGATGTACAAATGTATTTTTAGCAAACTAATAATTACTTATTTCATGTTGATTGTAGCATGGGTCGCAAACAGTCGGTTTATACTTGTGTTAGGAAGAAAAAAAAATACTTCAAGTCTAAAAGAGGCAAACGAGGCAAGGTAAGTTAAGTTACACCCAACTTATGTAAATGTAAAGTTGGCGTAAATAATTAATATGTATTAGACAGATTTATTACGCTATTCGACTTTTAAAGACATTTCGGTCTAAATAATTCTGTAAATATGCAATTATGCCTTCTACTTACCCTGTTCTTCGCTCACGTATGTCAAGATTTTGATGATGTCATGTTCATTGTAAGGTGATTTTCACTACACAACTATCTTTCTTCTAAATATATAAAAGAAGAAACTGACTGACTGACTGATTGACTGACTGACTGACTGACTGACTGACTGACATATCAACGCACAGCCCAAACCGCTGTTTCTAAAGATTCCAAATTTGGCACGTAGGTTCCTTATAAGGTCTAGGGGTGCACTAAGAAAGAATTTTTCAAAATTCACCCCCTAAAGGGGTGAAACGGGGGTCTAGTTTGTATGAAAAACCGTATTTATTAAAGTGAGAGACATGAAATTTTGTATATAGAGTCAGTGTTTAAATATATTAATGGCGTATTTCAGCGTTTTCTAAATTGCTCCCCTAAAAGGGTGAAACGGGGGTTTCAAGTATGTACGGGGAGCAAATCTTTTTTGAAGTGAGAGATTTAAAACTTCGTATATAGACTCTATGTTTAAATACAATAAAACGTATTTAAGCGTTTTTTGAAATTGCTCGCCTAAAGGGTTCAAAAGGGGGTTCCAAGTTTGTACGGAGAGCAAACCTTTTTTGAAATGAGAGATTTAAAACTTCGTACATAGACTCTATGTTTAAATACAACAAAACATATTTAAGCGTTTTTTGAAATTGCTCCCCTAAAGGGTTCAAAAGGGGGTTCCAAATCTGTACGGAGAGCAAATCTTTTTTGAAGTGAGAGATTTAAAACTTCGTATATAGACTCTTTGTTTAAATACAACAAAACATGTTTCAGCGTTTTTCGGAATTGCTCCCTTTAAGCGGTAAAAAGAGGGTTCCAAGTTTGAGCGGGGAGCAAATTTTTCCTTTTCTTAAAAATCGTTATGGGTGTCATTTTCGAGATTCCTCGGGGTGCCGATTACGAAAATGACATTCATTTTCAAATTAAAGATGGCGGACATTTATTTTTCTTAAAAATCAATATGGGTGTCATTTTCGAGGTTCCTCTGGGTGCCGATTACGAAAATGACATTCATTTTCAAATTAAAGATGGCGGACAATTATTTTTCTTAAAAATCAATATGGGTGTCATTTTTGAGGTTCCTCGGGGTGCAAATTACAAAAATGACATCTATTTTCAAATCGAAGATGGCGGACATTTATTTTTCTTAAAAATCAATATGGATGTCATTTTCGAGATTCCTCTGGGTGCCGATTACGAAAATGACACTCATTTTCAGATCAAAGATGGCAGATTTTTATTTTTATAAAAATCGATATGGGTGTCGTCTTCGAGGTTCCTCGCGGTGCCGATTACGAAAATGGCATGCATTTTCAAATCCAAGATGGCGGACATTTATTTGTCTTATAAATCGATATGGTTGTCATCTTCGAGGTTCCTCGGGGTGCCAACTATGAAAATGACATCCATTTTCAAATCCAAGATGGCGGAAATTAATTTATCTTAAAAATTTATATAGGTGTCGTCTTTATGGTTCCACGGGGTCCCGATTACGGAAATGACATCCATACGTATCTACATACATACATACGGATCAAACTGAGAACCTCCTTTTTTGTAGACGGTTAAAAATTACTTTTATAACGCGGGCGAAGCCGCGGGTAAAAGCTAGTAAATATATAAAAGAAGAAACTGACTGACTGACTGACATCAATGCACAGCCCAAACCGCTGGTTCTAGAGATTCCAAATTTGGCACGTAGGTTCCTTATAAGACCTAAAGGTGCAAAAAGAATGGATTTTTCAAAATTCACCCCCTAAGGGGATGAAACGGGGGTCCAAAGTTGATGTATGAAAAACCGTATTTATTAAAGTGAGAGACATGAAACTTTGTATATAGAATCTGTGTTTATATATATCAGTGGTGTATTTCAGCGTTTTTCTAAATTGCCCCACTAAAGGGGTGAAAAGGGGTTCAAAGTTCGTGCGGGGAGCAAATTTTCTCTTTTCTTAAAAATCTTTTATTCTACATGTATATTATTTATTGCATAATTTATTCGCTCCACCAGTGCAATCAGGGTATTAGGAAAGTGAATTTGGTGTAGTATAGTACCTTTTGACGTTTCCATTACGTTTAGAATTTAATAGAGAAAATATGAATGTGAGTCAGTAGCAAACGCGGCAAATACATCAAACGGACCTGACCTGACGAGTGACGACAGGCTAGTGGAGTCGTATGAATAATATTCACTCAAAGAATCTTTATTTCCTGTAGTATATTGTAGCCTTACAAACATATACACACATTTCAATCTCGAAGTAAAAGATAGTTTTAAAAAAATTATTAATTTTCAAACATCAAAATCGCTACCCGCCATCATCGCGAATGCCGTCTTGTCATTTGTCATACAAGTTGTAAGTAGACGTCTTTCACATGTCAGAATAAACCACCTATACGACTGTTCTATTATAGGTATAACATTGTCTCCGATTTCTGCCCGGTTTGCTTACACCCCGCGTTCGTTCGTTGAATTCGTGAATAATTAAATTTTAAATTATACTTTTGTGCTTTAATTGGTCTCGGAAAAATCTAATAAAACAATTATTAATAATGTAAGACTCTGTTCAAAGCATTGTCAAGCAGCGTATTAATTGGCTGTAATTAACTCTCAGAAAACCCCTTGTTATTGTCTATTATCAAAAACCACCTTCCTTTTTATTATTATTACAATAAAAAACTATCTGTTAAAGTATAGAAAGAAAATATGAGCACTAAAAACAAGATGATAACTGCCTCACTTTAGCGAAGTAAATGAAATATGTTGTTGGTTTGGTTTTCACAGACGCAAGTATCAAGCGCGTTCACTCCTTTGCGCCACCTCTACCGCAACCCTACCGTGCACGCTATCACTTTTGTACCTATATTATTTTTAGAAGGTTAGAAGAGGATGGCGCGCTTGGCTCGGGCGTTCTGGGTGTGAGTGTGTTTGTAGGGTCAGCTAGTAGCGTGTCTACACACACAAGCGCACTTTGCCGCGCGATCGCTGTCTAAATACCGAATTTGAGCGAGCGCTTTTGGTGAACGCGCTCTTAATAACTTTGCCCGTATACTAACTTCTTAACACAGAGTATAGATTAAGAATATCAAAAGCAAGGTATTTTTCGTCCAACTTAAACACGACGCGTACACTTAGGCATTCCCGCCGGCGGGGAAGTCCACCGCCCGATCGCGACAACACAGACACATAAAGTGCCTTTTCGTCCCGGTACCGCCGCAAACCGGGTAAAGTCAGTCCGACCCAGGTCGGGCCTAGCTGAGTTTCTTGCTGAACTCTTCTCATTTAGACTAGGTTTAGTGAACCAGCTACAAAACTTCCAGTAGCTCGATTCCACTCGCACCTCAGATTCGGTTGAAAACCGCTCAACCAATATCACTGGAGCGCAAACTCTTAGAGTATTCCAGTGTTCAAAACCACCCGCGAGGTCGTGTCGCTGTTTTCCCTGGATTTTCCCCAGACTAATCCCGCCCGACCTATAAAGCCACAGTAAGGTTAAAAAAAATGAATACTTACATACTCGTAACTATATAGTGCACCTGCGAGTGCATTATTTACTGTGGTCGTATTGTAAACGCGACTAATCAGCGTGACGTCAGTGAGACTGTTGTTTATTCAGTTAGTACGTCACTGTTTCGCACGTCACTATTGACGTATATGGAGGTATTTCCTGACTTAACCACGGGAATACTGGAATTTGGGATCAAATAAGGAGACGTCCGTCTTGCGTATTCAAAGGTGTATTTTGGAAGACAATTTACAACTACCACCAAATATGACAAAAATAATTATCCAAACTACCCTGCACCCGCACTGACCGCGCGATCAGCTGTGTGCCTATCTATATGTATTTACATATGTTACAACTATATCGCCTAATATTTAGGGCAAGTAATATGCTTGGGTTCAATACCCGAAATACCCGAATGCTCTTTTGATTTTAAGTATCTCATGCGAATGGTTTTGGTTCGTTTTCTCATTCATTAGACAATACAATATTATCCAAACGAGTGTCTGCAACAACGTACTGATAATTAGACTACATTTTAATTAGGATGACATTGAATTAGTGTGTCATAATGGTATGGTATGATTTTTTATATATCCTGCTACGGATTTAAATAAAATATATTTAGTTGTATATTAGGCTTTTGTTTTACTTTTTCTGCCCTGTTTGGATGGTTTTGTGTCTTAATATACTTATCTCTCTTATTTTGATTAATATGGCGATCTAATTGACCGAGTGAAACGAAGGTCTCTGCTTCAGCTTCGACAAAAATGCTTTCGTATGTCCGGATTTCCGTTTGTTCTCGCCTACAGGTCGCAATTCTCAACCGATTCTCTTGAAATTTTGTGAGCAGGTTCGATAGTTATATAGAATTTTTTTGTCGTAACGGTTTATGCAAATTTCAAAATCATTTTTTTTATCAATGATTTTGTAAGTTTCTGCCGGCGAATTTCGATTTGTTCTCCTCTACAGGTCGCATTTCTCAACCGATTCTCGTGAAATTTTGTGAGCAGGTTGGATAAATATACAGATTTTTTGTCGAATAAGTTTTTGGAAATAAAAAAAAATTTTGCTTAACGGTTTGTTCTCCTCTACAGGTCGTATTTCGCAAACGATTCTCGTGAAATTTTGTGAGCAGGTCCGGTAATTATATAATTTTTTTTTGTCGAATCAGTTTTTGGAAATTTTCAAAAACAATTTTTATTTCAACGATTTTGTAAGTTTCTGCATCCGAATTTCGGTTTGTTGTCCTCTACAGGTCGCATTTCTCAACCACTTCTCGTGAAATTTTGTTAGCAGTTTCGATATTCATAATTCATCTTTTTTATAATGTCAGATTTTGGAAATGATAAAAAAACTCATTCACGAGGTCTACAGCTCACAAAGCCACTAGTTTTATCCGTTACGATAATGGCATCACATTAGTATTCATTTTTTTTCTAATTGAAATCATTTTTTTATGTAAGTACCTACTTACAAGGTCTTCTATAATAATTAATAAAACTCATGTTTTATGATAACCGGAACTAACTGTCTCTATTTTCACTTTTATGCAGAAAATCGATAATATTTGTTTTAGTCGAATGTACCTATGTGAGATAATGTGGGCAGCAATAAAGGTAAAGCGAGTTCATAATTATTGAGAGTGGCATGCTCTCCCTTTTATGCGATGCACTGATATTAAGATAAAAGCATAATTTAAATTGGATTTGCTAATATGAAAGCTTATGTATCTGCTACAGGTAACGTAAGCAACCTGACGGAGCCCGGCAAGTATATTCCGTTTCACATCGTATAGCAACCTAATCCACTGTAATTTCGATATTAGCTAGACTTGATCCAAGTTTGAAAGTGGATGTTGTCACGGGAGGCGGCCAGTGGCGCCGCCTCGTCTGCCGCGCTCACTCTACCCGTCGATTACCAACACACTCGCATCGGATAACGCCCACGACCTTTTGCTTACATTGCTTCAAACCAAACTATTATCCGGCGGGATAAAGGACTTGCCAATATATTTTGTAAATCGTGTCACGAGATTTCTATATCGTGTCATTTATCGTGGTGTAGGCGGTGATACATCATATTAGAGTAATAGGCAATCTATTCTGCGTAAGTACTTAAAACCGGCGGGCCTACGACGCTTGCGTTCATTGCGTGAAGGTAACATTTGATTTTCTTTATTTTTAATGTTCGTGGTTCGGAGCCATACAAAGAGTTACATAGACGAGAACCAGGATTAACGATTCGTATCCATACAAAATCAAAATATTTATTGATCCATATTATTTCAAATTCTCTTTTAGATATCACGATAGTTTATTTAAGGATACTGGGCATTTAAGGATAGTGATCCTACTGAACTAACTCAATAACGTAGGAAAGCTTGTGCCCTTTAGTGACATATAAGGGCCAAATTTAAGTACTGGTTGTTTTTTATATTTTAGATTAGGGTAAAAATTGGTGGGTAGATTGAGTTCCTTATTCTGATCAGTATTTGCACGATTTCCTACAGTGTCCTAAATTTTTTTTCATTGAATGACAAAATCCTAGGGTACATATTACAACAAGTATAGAACAAGTTTATTTTTATTTGTACACAATCAGGAGCTCGTCTAACCTACCTGTTTTCATCCAATTCAGACGAAAAATAAAAATTTACAACAATATAAAAATTGCCCATAAATTATAAGTTTTATTTATTTAAATATTAATACAAGTTACATTACTTTAAATAACTTAATAAATAAAATAAAATACTATTTATTACTGAGACCAAAATAATACGATTTAAAAACAATAAAACAATTCTAACATAAAGTCTTTGTGGTTATAAACTAAAGCATATCTTATAATATAACTCATCACTAAATCACTTCACTTTCAGTTTAAAACTCTGTCTTAACTTATATTAATGTCTCTTGTCTCAGTTTGCCTCTTGGCAAAGGCCTCCTCCAACTCTCTCCATCGAGCCATTGTGACTCTTCGCCAGAAAGGTCCCGCAGTTCTTTATACTTCGTCTTCCCATCTACAGTACTGTCTACCTCTGCTTCTAGTTGAACCTCTGGGGTACCAGTCTGTGAATTCCTTACTCCACTTTTCTTCCTTGGAACGCATCATGTGACCAGTCCATTGACACTTAAGCCGTGATCTCCCGCCGAAAAAATAAACAATAGCATTCTTTTGTAATGAGCCCGGGGATCCCCGGGACCGATAAACGACTGGTTAGTATATTACATGTTGACATGATGCTAGTTTTGCTCTATGTGCTGTTGTGAGAGCCTATGTTTCGCAACGGCAGGGCAAGCAAGGAAGAATACATGACATGTATTCTGTTAAATGTATGTTCATTGTGTTAAATACTTTGTTCTAATTGATAAATTGAACTCCCTGTTTTTCATTATGTTCCTAGGGAAGGAAGGATCATTAATAACTTAATATTAAATGCTAAATACGAATGGAAGTTCATAAGCCTAAGTCCAGCAGTGGACTTCTTTCGGCTGATATGATGAACATATTATAATTAGTTCGTGACGCCGTTAGACTACCAATACTTAAAAGGCGTTAGGCATAGGCCGGTTATGGCTATGGGCTATTTTTGAAGTCATCAAGGGACCCCCTTCCCCCTTCGTCCCTTTGCACTAAGTAATTACGAGAACCTAATTGCTCTGTGACCTCACCGATAACCCATTTCTCCCCCTTGCTAAAATTCCTAGCCTTTGGGCTATCACCTACACTGCAGGCACGAGCCACGCCACCGGCGTGGGCCTGCTGCCGGCGCTGCGCGACGGCTCCCGCGTCAGCGCGCAACAGGTCCAACCGCGCGCGTAATCCTCTTCGCTGCAACAATCTCCCCTGTGCTGTGAATGGCATTCCTGTACATTAGTAAATAAGACTGGAGCGCAGCATGTACGTCTTGTTTCTCTCGTATTGCTTTTAAAATGGCTTTGTTTACAAGTTTCACTGCACACTCCGCGGCTCAGTTGGATGATGGATGATATACCGGGGCAAATATTTGTACTATGCCATTAGATCGCATAAAATGGGTTAGTGTTTCACTCGTAAATGGAGGACCATTATCCGACACCATAATTTTTGGCAACCCAAATCGGGCAAACATTTCTCTTAAGACCTTTATTACGTCGTTCACCGTAGTCCTTGACATTTGTTTCACCTCTATCCATTTGGAAGATGAATCAATTACTACCAAAAAGGTCATCCCATTTAGGGGTCTCAAAAATCCATATGTAATCTACTCCAAACTTCTTCGATATACGGCCACGCTTATAGGGTGGATCTGGCTGGGGCTGGCGCTTCTAACGAGCAAACCCTGCATTCTCGACATGTTTGTTCTATTTCAGCATCAATTCCAGGCCACCAGACATAGCTCTTGCTAAACTCTTCATCTTTACTACTCTTGAGTGCCCCACATGCAATTCCCTTAAAATATCATTTGTTAAGGGCCTGGGTACCACCATTATGTACCCCCACATCACACATCCGGCCTCCAGGTATAGTTCATGACGTCTTACCCAATACGGCTGCAGCTCCGGCTCGTCGCACGTTGACGGCCATCCTGACTGTAAATATATGACTATCTTTCTAAGCAGTTCATCTGCTTTCAAACTGTCCCTCACTTGGTCACTCGTGATTGGTAAGAAATCCTGGACAAACTGTACATACGTGATTTTCGCCTTATCAGATGCTTGTTTTCCAACCGGCAGTCTTGAAGGGCATCTGCTCCATTTTTGTCTGTGGACACATACTCTATGTCATACTGGTAACCTGACAAAATGACCGCCCATCTTTGCAGTCGGCTTCCTACCATAGGTGGAATACCTCCCTTTTCCCCGAATATGGAAACTAAAGGCTTGTGGTCTGTCCTCAGCAAAAACTTCCGACCGTACAGGTACTGATGGAATTTCTTTACCCCAAAGATTCTCTTTGTATCTGCGAATAATTTGCCTCAGCTGTATTGAATACTCTTGATGCGTACGCGATTGGCCACTCTGTCCCATCTGGCATCTGATGGGAAATCAACGCCCCCACGCCGCTCGAGCTCGCATCAGTCTTCAAGCATAGAGAAAGATCAGGGTCATAATGCGCTAACACTGAACTGGAAATCAAACACTGCTTAACGGCGTTAAAAGCTGCGGAACAATCTTTCGTCCAAATAAAAACACCTTTTTTTAGCAACCGGTACAAAGGTACTAACTTCATACTTATATTTTTGTAGAATTTACCATAGTACATAATTATCCCTAAGGATGAACGTAGCTCGGTAACGTTCGCAGGTATTGCCATGTTCTTTATAACCCTTACTTTCTCTGGACATGTATGAACTCCTTGTTTACTAACCATATACCCTAAGTATGTCACGGACTCTGAAAAAAGGAACACTTTTCTTTTTTTACTTTTAGGCCAAATTTTTCGAGACGTTTTAATACCTGGTGCAATGTATATATATATGCTCCTTTTTGTCTGCGCCCGTCACAATGACATCGTCCAAGAAAACTCCAACACGAGGCAGGTCTGCAAAAAGTTGTTCCAGTTTTTCTTGAAATAGTCCCGGACTAGACGAGAGCCCATAGATGAGTCTATTGTAGCTATATAAGCCCTTATGGGTGTTGGTCACCGTGTATGGATTGGACGCTTCATCTAACTCAAATTGAGCGTAAGCTTGAGATAGATCAATTTTTGGAAACGTTTCCCCCCGTGCAATTTGTCCAACAGGTCTTCGACCCTCGGCAAGGGAAAACAATCAACTTCCAGGCATTTATTGAGTGTCAATTTATAGTCTCTGCAAATGCGAATACCTCCGTCACGCTTAACTACCGGTACAATCGGTGTGGCCCAATCCGACGTCTCAACCGGCGTGATGATGCCGTTGCGCTCTTGCTGATCCATAGCGCGCGCTCCACCGGCACGTGCAGCGCGTACGCTAATGGTCGCGCGCGCAGGAACACAGGCGAAGCGTCCTCGCGCACGCGAAGCGCCACCGTGCCACCCGAATACCGGCCGGGTCCGTCAGCAAACACATCCTTATACCTAGATATTAATGAATCTAAATCATGCTCTAATTTTGTATCAAATTTATTACAATATAACTCTTCGAAACCTATCGACAATTGCTGCAACCATTGCTAGGAAGGCTCCTAGTTTATCAATAATAAACAAATCTAAAATCATCTCTTTACTTTTATATTTGACCAATGGAGTAATCTTCCCTACTGGGCGAACCGATTCTCCTGTGTAATAATTTAATACTAGATTGGATTTTTCAATAGGTACATCATTAAATAATTTCTGGTAACAATCAAAACTTATACATGAAATAGCACGGCCCGTGTCCGCCTCCATTGGTAAATCTACTCCGTTAACGTTTAAGACAACCATTAGTGGCTTGTAACAGCTTAAGTTGCCCACAGTTAATGCATTAAATGGTACCACATTTAATACCGCCTCCTCATCTTCTTCATTCATGTCGAACGCATACACCTTCGCCCCGCCGGATAGTCGCGGGCACATTCTCTTTAAATGGCCCTGTTAATGCATACGCGACACGAATACATGCGAAACTTGCACGCCATCGCATCATGGTTGCCGTCAGACGCACGGCACTTTCCCTGCTGCCGCGCACGGGGCGCCGCCGCCACTCGCGTCGTAGACCAGGGTGTCCTCGGCCGCCCCGGCACGTCGCATTCCCGCCGACTGGCTCAACCCACCGGCGGCCGAAGTGCCTGCGGTACCCTTTCCGCTCTGCGCTCTAGTGCTATTTGTTGTCGAATACAACACTTCCACGACGACCTCTTTATTGGGGCGTCGCGCCCTGCCGTCCACTGCCACAGCATCCCTTTCCGCCGCTTCCATGGCAACCGCTAGCTTCCAGGCCTTGGCGAAGGTCAAGTCATCTTCTACGAACAGCCGCTGTCCAATGGTACCGTCAGCAATTCCGCATACGAATTGATCCCTAAAATGATTTCTTAACTCTGTCTTGAATTCGCAGTATTTTGTTAATTTCTTCAAATCAGCCATATAATTTGCCAATAACTCGCCCCCTTTTTGGACCCACTGATGAAAAATGTAACGTTCCGCCATTATGCTACGTTTAGGCTGCAAATTATTAGTCATCAATTGCTTTAAAACCTCAAATTTCTTGGTTGAAGGTTTGTCCGGCGTACATAATGTCACTAGCAATTCGTAACTTGCACTGCCCATCACTGTTATTAACGTCGGCACTTTTAAATCATCAGCCACCTGGGTCGCTATAAAATATTGTTCTAACCTATCAACGTACAACGCCCAATCGTCCACACAGGGGTCAAACGGTTGCAACTTCCCAATCGACATTTTAATACAACACTGTTTAGTCCACTTTGCACGCTTTTAGTCCGATATCGTCGCCTAATGACGTATATGTAAGTATTTCCCGACTTAACCACGGGAATACTGGAATTTGGGATAAAATAAGGCAGCAGCACGTCTTGCCTATTCAAAGGTGTATTTCGGAAAACAATTACAACTACCACCAAATTTGACATAAAAATATTTATAATAAATCTAAACTACCCGCGGGTGCACTGACCGCGCGATCAGCTGTGTGCCCACCTATATGTATTTACATATGTTACACTTGACAGCTAAGTGTAGTCCTTATTCCAGTTTCGGGCCCAATTATGAATAATCTTTATATTAATTCTCAGTAATCTATAAATACTTAACTTACTTAATGAATGGAATGTGACAGCAAGCAATTTCTAGTTTTATTTTGTTTACAAATTGTGAACAATTTTGCACTGGAGCAAAAACTCTATTTACATTTTATCTGTGTATTTCTATGCAAACGCGTAAATTTAATAGTCGATTGGATTTCAGTTGGTTCAGCGTCGAAAATAAATAGCGAAATAAAACCGGCATATTCACAGCGCCTTTAACGAGGCCACATAAACTCAATCGAAATCATTTGGGAATGTTATACGGAACCTTTTATAGGTAGTCCTTAAGTATGAGGGTCAACGAAGAGACGAGGACGTGCTGTGACTAGCAAATATACTAAAACTTCTTCTTGCTAGCTTAAGGCTGCCCCCTAGGGACGCTTGTCTGGCTTCAGGTTTTCAGTCAAATTACTTCTTAATTTTGACACTTCGTTCGGCGGAGCCCTCTTTAATATGATATTCATATTCACAACGAACAACCAATAAAGATCTTGATAGCGCGAAATTGTCCTTGTTTTATCCACGTCAGCAATAATTAAATGTCAATTCACGTCTCAATTTAAATAATTCATTGCTGAAGCTACTCGGAATATTTAATCAACCCATTTCCATTTTCAAAAGATAACGAGTCGAGTGTTTTCAATAGCTTTGATTCCTGAGTGACGGGAATCTGGTTAGGCAATCGGAGTTCACACCTCTGACTACAGAATACAGAATACAGGCTTTATTGGTAAAAATACATTTTACAGGTCATATTATTATTTATTACAT
This sequence comes from Epiblema foenella, assembly GCA_963556455.1. Lineage (NCBI taxonomy): Eukaryota > Metazoa > Arthropoda > Insecta > Lepidoptera > Tortricidae > Epiblema > Epiblema foenella. Next base: position 11,811,613 of record OY747107.1, on the reverse strand, counting down.
TTTATTTAATTATGGTAAATTTAATTACATTAGGTATAAACATATCTAGGTCAATGATCTTTCTGTGCACACATAAACTGAAGGCGTCGAGGCCTTAAAGTGTCGCAGTGACTATTACGTGTTATGTATGTATGTATAAATAAATATAAATAAATATTTTTTGGACAATCTTACACAAATCAACCTAGTCCCAAACTAAGCAAAGCTTGTACTATGGGTACTAAGTGACGATATAAGTACTTATATAGATAAATATATACTTAAATACATAGAAAACATCCAAGACTCAGGAACAAATATTCGTGTTCATCACACAAATACATGCCCTGACCGGGATTCGAACCCGGGACCTCCAGCTTCGAAGGCAGGGTCACTACCAACTAGGCTAAAGCGGTCGTCCATATATATATATATATATATATTTAGAGCGGGACGCTTCAACTCCCCTCGCTCTAACGCATATGTACGTCTGCTAATTATAGCCCATAATTTGACAATGTAAATGAGCTTACGACGTTGGTTTATCGCTAAATTACTAGAAAACAAAACTCAAACATATTCGATATGCCTATAAAAAGTATCCGGTCATTATGGCACTCTTGGGGGGAGGCCTATGTCCAGCAGTGGACGTCTTTCGGCTGATATGATGATGATGATGATGATAAAAAGTAAACAACTTCACATCTAAAATAATAAACTAGCATAAGTGTCTATATTACTACACTCAGCTTGAAACTTTTAAAGAAATACCTAACCTTGAATTAAAAATAGACCATAATTTCATCTGGCACCCACATATCACCCATGTATTCTCTATACTGTTAAAACTTTCTATTCTCAAACATAAAGTTCCAGGCAATAGGTACTTTAAGACTTATTTGCATGTCCTTGGCGGATTCTGATACAAAAATAAATATCAAAGTTTATTCAACTACTTATTGAAAAGTGCTAACTGTATTTGATAAGATTGACCTGGCAAATGTAACCCAATATCATAAAAACATAATAAGCCTAAAGAAAAAAAACCGGTTAAGTGCGAGTCCGACCCAATGAATTCCGGAAAATCTTGCTAACATGAAATAGCGCCATCTATCGGGGAATTTGTATGGTGGTTTTTCAAGGATAATTCTTTATCACGTCAACCGATTTAATTTTTTTTCTTTATTTGAAAGAAGGTACTTTCAATATAATCACGTAGGGATTTATAAAAAATAAAAGGCAAAATTAAAAATTTCGAAAATACCCCCGACGGATGTACTCAATTGAAAAATAATTAAATAATACATTTGGAAATCCCGCGACTCTATAGGATAGAGATACTAATATTTTTCTAAAACGGTTAACTGTTTGCGAGGTACATTTACAAGCCCAGAAAAGTCCGTCGGGGACTGCCATTATTTAATTTTTTTTAGTGTCCGACCGAAGTTTCGGTTTCGGTTTCGGCTGGTTTCGGCCTAAAAATCATGTTTCGGCCGAAGGTTCGGTTTCGGCCAAAAAACTGCCGAACCTTTCGGCCGAGCCGAAACTTTTACAACATTGTACGTTCGGATCGCGTTCGTCTAAATTTCTGGTGCCTTTGGATAACTTCGCCCGACTCCGCCAGCAGAATACATTTTATGTTAGTTATTTTATAACTTGTTAAGTACTAAAATTGTTTTATTTTATATATACCACACTACACGAACTATCCTGTGTTACATTTAGGGATTGCAATCTGGTCCGTCGGTTAGGTACGGTAATCCGGCTGGATCCAGTATTTCTATAGGCACCGGATCCGGCAATATTCCGATATAGATAGCTAACTCCGATAGGCCTGAAAAAGAGCGCTAAAACACATTACGAAAATTGATTAGCTTTTTAAAAAAATGTATATAAACGTTCCCGCGTATTTTCAGTCTGACGAGCAATCGTTACAATGTGGAATTGTTAATAATAAATGAATATGTAAATAACGTTTATTTCACAAAAAGGCAGCAATAGTAAACCGCCAATCACAATCTGCTATTTTTCGTCAGGTAATCACTAATGTAAATCAATAAGACGCTTCAATTAATCAATCAAAAAATGTATGGCATGACCATGAGTGGTTTTCGCTTCTGTAGTAGTAGTCGACTTCGTCAACCTTAAACACGAATTATGCCTACCTAGTTAGTAGAAGTATGCCTACCATCTTGGATCGCGGCTAGCTCAAATGTCCATGACACCTGCAATCACCACGGTAGCCAACGTAATCTGCTGCACTATATACGATCCCCTCTATCTCTCAGTCGTCGACCCAAATCCATAACAAATTCCTTGGCTTCCAAACCCCAGGATCCTGCAGTCTACCACAACTGGGACAAAATCGTACTTTGGTTCCAAGGCAGAGAACTTGTCATACTTGTACTTCAGCTTATCAGCATACTCCAGTGAGTCATATCACCAGATCTTTTGGGCCAAGGTCAGTACCCTGGCCTAACAGATCTGGGGATATGACTCTAATGGGACCGGAAAAACCCTTTTATGCCACCATAGTTGACATTGTTTAATTGAGGCAATCGTTCAACTCCAATTTGGCTGAACCGGCTCGATCCACCAGGATATAGTGAAATCCAGCCGGATTGAGAATTGCATTGCAATCCCTAGTTACATTATTTATATGTCTAAAAAAATGGCCCACTGGCACTTTATTTGACGATTTTTACCCCCAACAACATTAAAATGCACAAATTTAAAAAATAAAGAACTTTACTGAATAGCAGGTACATCGCAGGTGTGCACTCGGTAGCAAAATAATTTCTTTCTTGAGCCTAAACATTTGAATTTGAATCCCTAGTTACGCTCAAGATTCTATAGTTTCGCTTCACTCAGAATACATCTTAAAACAGTATCTTCCGGAAAAAAGGTAGCTTATTACATGTCAGGGCTAAATCAAGTGAGATGTACATTCTCAGAATCGCATTTTAACGCTTAATTTTATCTTGATGCTTGAATATAAACTTTTGTTACCGTTATAAAATATAGTTTATCTTGATGGTTTACGAATACATATACCTTTATTTTGTTAGATGCTTGGCTAAGATATTAGAAAATAGAAAAGGGAAAACGATTGATCAACTTATTCGACACGACGCTTTTATAAAGAACGTCTTAAAAGGCAAGATTTAAGAAAAGCGAGAAATAGGAAGTCCGAGGATAAATTACATAATAAAACAAATAAAAGGAAAAAAGCAGTCGTGTCGTATAGGCCTCCCTATGTCAAGGTGGCGGCCTAGATAGATGGAAGAGCTACAGTGATAAGAGTGTAACTCTTAAATTTATAATGATGATGATATACATTTATATATATATATATATATATATATATATATATATATCAGCCCAGCGCTTCATTTACCTGGGATTTACTATCACAAATACTGGGAACTGTCAAAAAAAAGAGACAATGTGTCGTAAGGCGATCAGCTGCGGAAAATCTCACGAAGATATGAAAAGATCGTCGTATAAGCAAAAACACAAAGGTTCAGTTGATGAGGTGCCTGGTATTTCCAATCTTCCTGCATAGAGCCGAAACATTGACGCTCCAACAAAAAGACCGCAAAAAGATCGACGTGCTCGAAATGTAGTGCTGGAGACGACGGCTGCTGAGGATACAATGGACTGCTCGCCGTACTAATCTCTCTGTCCTGAAGGAGCTCAATATCAAACAAAGACTCGTTGATTGTTCAAGTGTGAATCCTGAAAATGTTTGGACATATCATCCGCAACGAAAGGTCAATTGAGCGGCTAGTAATGCAGGGGAGAGTGGAGGATCAATGTTCGCGCGGCCGGCGGTCACCTACAACATGGGCAGATATAATAAAATCCACGACAAAATGTTCCCTAACAGAGTGTACACGCAATGCTACAAATAGAGAGAGGTGGAGAAAGCTTGCAAAAGTTGCAATTAATATGGAAGAAGGCAACCCCACGATTAGTCTGACAAGAGTTCACGACCGAGAAGAATAAAATATTAAACATACTATATAACCATACTTCCATACTATAATAATATAATTGCGAAAGTGTGTCTCTCTGTCTGAATTTCTCTTTGTTTGTTACCTCTTCACGCTTAAACCGCTGAACCGATTTCGATGAAATTTGGTATGGAGATAGTTTGATTCCCGGGGAAGGGCATAGGCTACATTTTTATTCCGAATGTCATCACTTAAGGGGATGATTCGGTCAGCCAACCCCGTGAAAGAGACACGCTTATGTCTCTCGTGCACAACAAAACGGGACAAATCTCGATAAATATCTGACTGTGTGCAGTTTTATTGAATTTCCTTTTAACAGAGTTTAAATGAGGTAAAATACCATTATTTTAGCTTAATGTTGTCGTTTAATAATGTGTTGTTTGAGTAGGCTGAGTAAAAAAGGAAATGAAGACTCAACTTTGGATTTTTTTCTATCAAGAAAATTGTATGCAAGCATATTTCGGTTATCGTCAGAAACACAAACATATAGTCAAGAACCATATATCTGAAAATCAATGCTTATTGTTTCGCCAGCTGAGCAAGACAGCATTTCAAAGAACGCAATATTTCTCGTTGCACGGCCTTAAAGGGCTGTATGGTAGAGGGATGACTAAGTAACCGCGTGATATAAAAAATACCAAAAAATGTCTCTGCTTCAGCTTCGACAAAAATGCTTTCGTATGTCCGGATTTTCGTTTGTTCTCGTCTACAGGTCGCAATTCTCAACCGATTCTCGTGAAATTTCGTGAGCAGGTTGGATAAATATACAGTTTTTTTTTTGTCGAATAAGTTTTTGGAAATTAAAAAAAATATATATTTGTTCAACGGTTTGTTCTCCTCTACAGGTCGCATTTCGTAAACGATTCTCTTGAAATTTTGTGAGCAGGTCCGGTAATTATATAGAATTTTTTTGTCGAGTCACATTTTATAAGTTTTTGCGGGCGAATTTTGGTTCGTTCTCCACTACAGGTCGCATTTTTCAACCGCTTCTCGTAAAATTTTGTTAGCAGGTTCGATATTCGTAATTGATCTTTTTTATAATGTCAGATTTTGGAAATGATAAAAAAACTCACTCACGAGGTCTACAGCTCACAGAGCCACTAGTAATATTAGATCCTATTTATTGGTTAAAATTACCTAGTCGAGATTATTTAATTTTATTTAAAGACGATAGTCTGGCTTTTACTACTTAGATCGTCCTTTGATCCCCGCTTTAAATCACAAACAAAATAAAGATAAGCCGCTATTAACTGTGTACGTTCTTCAGACAGCATCGGTTCACCTGAACAATCGGGCGACTGCTTACGAATGCACGGCACGCCGGCGAGTCCCCACAAAAGTGAATAGATAGGGTGTAGGTATGGAGGGCGCGCGCAGTGGAACCCAGGCCTCACTTTCCCCGGCGTCTAAAAATAGATGCTCGCTAGCGACAGAGTAGCCTGCGCGCGGACTGAATGAAACTTGCCAAGAATGATATACTCGCCCCAAATTTGGTACGAGTAAATATGCCTAAACTTTTTTTACTTTAGCGTTCTAATTAACCCTATGTTACTATATTTATGTGTTAAGGTATTTTAAATGCTTGGTAGTTTGTGCTAATGCGACTGAAGTATACAATTTTAAATGTCAACTAGTTCCTAGCAATAAAACTAGTCAGTTTCAACCAAGACGTATTGAGTGCTATACACACTACGTGCGACATGTTTAAAATCGGAATTAATTTGACATTGATTATAAATTACCGGAGTACCTTACGATTACTAGATATAAGCGGGTAAGAAGATAAGGGATCCACGGAATATAAAGTACTCAAAGGATAATTATTAGGAGAGTTTTCTGATACTTGCACTCTAAAGTCTTAGCAAAAATGTTTTTGTAACAATAGGAACAAAAAAGTGTACAGATTGGTATGAGTCCTAGTTCGCTCCGATATATATCAAATTGGGACAGTATCTATCAAACACGTAATAGGTATATAATTATACATATATTCATTTCGGCAAAAAGAGAAAAACAGCATAATACTACTGTAAAATCGTACTGTGAAATCAAATCATCCAATAGATTATAAGTCGAAATGAATATAAGTAATTAACAATTGTACGTCTGATTTATTCCAGAATGTCCGCCTGCAGCGGACGGCATGGAGCGCTTCGCGTGCCCCACGCCCGACCGGCAAGGCCGCTACCGCTGCATCGACGACCACGTGCTGTGCGACGGATTCATCGACTGCCCCAGCGGCGAGGACGAAGACCGACAGGCCTGCATGTTCTATAAAACGGTAACCTATTTGTACTCGTACTTCCCTTCTCTTTATATTTCGTACACATAATCCTGCACCATGGAAGTCGTTTCATCAACTGGTCTCCAACAGCGTGAACGTAGATCAGATCGGCAGGCCTACATGTTGTATAAAACAATATACATATTCCCTTTTCTTCATAGTTCGTCGACATACATTTTATCATAGGAGTAATTTTTACCTTTTCTCCATTCAGCTGAACAGAATTATTTTGCTTAATGGAAGTATTTCATCGACTGATCTTACAGCTAGGACGAAACCGACAGGGTTTTATAAATTCCTAACTACTTGTATTTGCTACATGCTATTTCTTTTGACCAAGATTAATCCTGAACCATTCCTCCTGAATTTTGTTCGTAAAATTCAAATCATAATAACTGATTTGAAAACGTGAATATTGCTGGGCGCTTTTAAGTAGCTTGCAAACTTTCCCAGCGTTTGGGCATTTCAATACTATGTAGGTACATGTAAATTTATGGTATCACAATATGTTGGACAATCCTGGATTAATAATATATAAGGGTACACTGATCAGGATTAAGTTGCTTTATTAACACTGTGACTATGCCTCTACTTACATGATGAGACTGAAAAATAAATGGCTACTATTCCGAAAGATACATCCGAGCCTAATTTTTGGCATTGACATATCGGCATATCGAACGAGGAATTTACCTGTACTAGTATTGAGGATATTTTATGATCCCATATTCATTACTATCGGTATCAATTTATTACCTTATCCCGTTTACGACCCATAAATATAAAGGTGAATTATTCATATTTCTTCTACGAAATGCGACTCAGTTATCACATAAAGCTATTCCTCCATATAATAGTTTTGTTGTTAGCAACAGCTTATAGTCCATCCATAGGTCGGTCAAGTGCTGATTGGGGACCTCATATCATATAGTCGTTGTATTTATTCGCTTACTATGTATATAGGTTTTCTTATAATGTTTCCTTCACCGACGAATGAATTACATGACGCTATTCTTTTAATTCTATTATTTGATCTGATAATAAATACCCCTCGTATTATCAGATCAAATAATGTGTTCTTTAAGTTAATGAGAATGACATATAAACTCTTTAGTAAGGAAACAAAAAGCACTGGCAGGCATAGCCCGTTTAACTGTTATGATAAATAAAAAATTATAATTTGACAGTCGTTTGTTTTTTAAAATTTAGAACACATTAATTTCGTTGTGTCGGGAACAAATGGCAAAAATGGAGAAACTTGAAGGTTCGTGCGGTTGTTAAACATCTTTGCTTGAAAATTTTTACTACAGAGGAGGTTAATTTAGATTTGTATGAAACATTAGAAGTTCACGCTCCTTCGTATTCTACGGTTGCACGGTGGTCTGCTGAGTTTAAAAGAGGAAGATCGTGCACCAATGACGACCTACGTTCAGGGCAGCCGAACACAGTAGTAACCGAAAAAAATATCAAAAAAAATGAGAAAATATTTTTTACGGACCATCGTGTTACTTTTCTTGATATAACCGAAGAAGACCATTTGGTCATGAAAAAGGTATCAGCACGCTGGGTACGTAGAATGCTTACGGACTGCCATAAACAAACCAGACTGCGGGTTTCACAAAGCTGTTTGGACTTGTTACAACAAAATTCTGACCGATTTTTGGCTTGTTTTGTAACTATGGACGAAACGTGGCTTCACCATTACGACCCAGAAACTAAGCAACAGTCCATGACTTGGAAGAGGCCATCATCTCCAACTCCGAAGAAGGCAATCCCATCCGCCGGTAAAGTCATGGGCTCTCTTTTCTGGGATAGCCAAGGCGTAGTTATGATTGAATACCTCGATCATGGAGCTACAATTACGGGGAATTTATATGCAGAACAAATAAAAATATTGCGTGATGTTATACGCGAGGAACGTCGAGGCACACTTTCTAAAGTTGTTTGGTTTCACCAAGACAACGCCCCCGCACATAAGTCAAGAGTTGCAATGGCTGCCATCAAAGATGCTGGCTTTGAATTGATGGAGCATCCGCCATATTCAGTAGACCTCGCTCCTAGCGATTTTTATTTATTTACGCGGTTAAAAGAGCACCTCAGAGGCCAGAAATTTGAAGATGCATGTCCTGCAGGACTTTTTAAGGGGTCAGGAAGAAGATTTTTTTAAAAGGGACTTTAAACTTTAGAAAAAAGATATAATAAGTGTATACTCTTAAAAGGTATTTGCGTCTTTATCATTCTCATTACTTATTGAACACCCCTCGTATTTCATTATTCTGCAAAAATTGACCTTGTATTCTCAAGCTTAAAACATTTTATTAAGGTTAAAGTTGCGCAAGCATTCACGTAACATGTCCCAAGGAATACTATGAAGATTGTAACTTGTTTTGTTGCAGACCAAGGCACACCTGGACGTGCTAGCGGACGCGCTGCTGCGGTGGGCGAGCGGCCGCTAAACCTCCCCGGACCCCGACTCTAGTGCTCCACACCCTGCCACATCTCCAACCTCATCATTATTATCCTCGATTGAAGCCAGTGTGCTCTTATGAATAGCGAACGCTGCGATTTATTTTCCGAAGTTCCGGACGCGACCAGCCATGATTACTAGATGCGTTGAATTGAACGTAATGAAACATATCAAGTAGTGGTGCAGCATATGCCAAAAACATGACCACTTAAAGTGTAGTGTGTAAGGACTCTGAGCGTAAACGGATGAGACTATTCTTCAGACGCGAGTGCGTCCGTTGGAACGAGGAAGTGTTGCAATCTGGTTTCGTCCCACAAGTAACCTCTCCGCAGCTATTTTATTTTCCATCGATATTTCATACCTTCTAGCATTTATTAAACTAAAATGTGAGACTGGTAGTCGACATTGTTAGTCGGTAGATCAATATATTATTAAATATAGTATAGTTCTTCATCTGACGAAAGATTGTTTGTCGATTTGTTATTTTACTCTGTTATTAGTTCCAGCGTTCCACACTTTATGATGGTTGTAATGTAATATAAATAAAAAAGCTCTAAAATGTATATAAAACGAAGACTAAATTATTTGTGTAATGAATTGGTTTACTCTCGCGGCCTACACATAACGAACGGAGTTTGTTCGAGCCTAGCGCTAATCGTTGCGCGAACGGCTCCGACGGCTCTGCACATTCCATGTTTTGTCAAACGCTTATGATATGATAATGTTTCAGTAACTTAAATAACTTCATCTTGAATAAGGCAGCTACTGTATATTGTTATGAAAAACGTTAGTTATTAAGATGTTTTTTCGTTACTTTGAAATTTAAATTATCCATTATTTTATTATGTACATAATATTACATTCCAATGTTTCTTATTGTATTTTGCTATATTACTTGTCTTTATAACATATGTAGCACAATTTCGACTGAATACCCACCTAGTCTGACAAATTTTATAGTTTACTATTTATTATTATTAGTGTTAATATTATTTGAATAACAGTGATCAACATTATCTAGTCATACACGAGTTCCTAAATGAGAGTATAAAATAATTCGATCGGCATCCTTTACTTCTGAACGAGTTACCCTACTCTGAGGGTTTACCGCGAACCGAAAACGAACGAAGTTCGAATATCTCCCTCTCTGTCGCATGAATTAGTAAGTGCGACAGAGAGGGAGATATTCGAACTTCGTTCGTTTTCGGTTCACGGTAGCCCCTCGGCAATCAGTGAAAAAAAGTTGAATTCGTTGACACAAAAGATATGGAAATTCCAAGATAAATTTTTTTCTTCGTTTCTCGCAAGATTCCTTCCTTTTACAAAGGCAGGCGTCTCTTGCCGGGCCGAATTAATACGTACCTCAAAATATTTATAATTCCCAATAATATTATTAGCGCTCTAGTTCACATCCGCTTTGTATTAATAACATAGGTACCTACATAATTATGATAGGGTTAAGCAACAGCTAATGCTGAATATTATTTTAATAGATAATTACTACTCAAGTCTAAGATACATGAAACATCACTGTATCTAATTAAAGTGTTAGGTATATAATAAATAAGAAATTAACACTTGATTTTAAAAGTCAAGTCGTATTCTATTATATAATAGTTATAAATTAATTAGGTAGAAATATATTGCAATTAGTAAATGCACGGCTTTTAGGAATATGTTTATAGTGAATTAGACTGTAGAGGCTCTGTCTGCATTTTTAGTTAAATACGATGTAATGGACTCTAATGCACCAAATTAAGTAGTAGTATAGTTTAAAAATAAGCACCATATATTTTAAGAATAGAACCTATATCTAGTCCTGGCGATAATTTAAATTAACTTATATTAAGTTTATTTATGTTAGCGATAAGTTATAAACAAATCCATTTAAAGAAAGTGTGCAAAAGACACGCAAAGAGTTACATTTCTGTCTCTTTTCTTTTTTTGATAACATATTATCATCTTAATTAACGAACTTTTTTTATTATTATCATTTGTATTACAGCATGGAATATTTATAAGTTAACATATAGGTAATTAGGTAACTTAGTAGACACATATATTAGAAGTTACAAGATAGCAATTATTTTTAGAAAAGGATGTGAACTTAAGTGTGCCACGATAAAGCTTTTGAAACTAAGGAGGCACATCAAAGCATTACAAATTATTTTATATCATGATTTATAAATACGTGTACCAGGAAATAATCCCCTAAATGCTATAGTAACAACATAAACAAATTTGTAACCCAAATGAACAACGTTATAGTCTGTTAGAACATTAGTTCTTGAGCCAGCAGACTCAACGGTGTTTATAAATCCATTTAATAATTTGCATGTTAAGTTCATTTCACACATACCAGACTACGGGAAATTTAAGTAATTGTACTTAGTTTAACGTAATTGCTTTGGTGAAATAGTTTCATCTAGACTTTATCGTTTAAACGGTCATTAATGATAGGTAGTACCCTGTATCTTACCGTCAATTTAAACCAAATCAACATAGACTATAGCAAATCTCACGTAATCTTTGTGGCAATGAATTCAAGTAAACACATTTTAAAGGTACGGGCTACAAGAACAAGGGCCCAAGCCCTTTGGCATGAATTTGTTTCGTTAAACGAAAATATTTCTCCCTGGTCGCTGAATTATGGCATGAAATGTAAGTTTAGGTATCAGAGAGCTACATCAAGTACTAGGCCTCAAACTAGGTAAAACAACAAAATTTCATAAACTGGGAGTAGGTATACTTAAAAAGGCATAGTTTTCGGACTGTAGTCGGGTCAACTACGGTCGCCCACCGCGACTATCGGTACCTCACTGGAAACAAAGAAAAATCCCAGTCATTTAATTTATATATAATTATTCTACATACCTACTAATGTCGTTATTTTAGGAGAGGTATGCCAAGGACGCTCTAGGCGGTCCTTATACAGGAGAGCAAGAAAAATGAAAATGGTGATCTATGAAAACACTGCAAACACATTTATTTTAATTTCTTGAATTTATAATGTACAAAAAACCTGATATAAGGAAATAAAAGCTTATCTTATCTTATGTCAAGGATGTTAAATTAATACACTTTATAAATTTAACACTTCATATCTATTTCATTTTGTATTTGTTCATGTTCACTAATTTCATTTTGTCGTCAATGAGTGTGATTGTACATATTTTATTAGATTGTACCGTAACGTTACCTATAATGGATATATTATTAATGTAATTGCACCGACGTTTGCCTGTTTTGTATGTGCACAGCAATTTATTGTGATATTTTAAATACTATAGGATAAGATGCAAATCATGATCTCGCGAGTAGACTATGTACCTATCAATGTGATTAAATAATTAATTTACTTATAAATTAAAAATGTATTATGTCAAATTAGTCTCTATTAAATACGGACGCATCATTTATGCCTATCTAGTTTAGACCGGCTAGACCATTCACTAATTTCTTAACCTCATCAAAATTTGCTAGCGCATATTCGTATGCTTGCGTTATGCGGCATCCTCCCTAGATAAACTGCTGCGGGAGAGGCCAAACTAATCTAATAGAACAATAATAAAATGTCGTCTAAAGCCCCTAATATATCCTGAAAGGTTATATTTTGGACTAGAGTGGACGCCGCATCACAGATCTGTCACTGTCCCTATTTTATTCAGAATCTTTAGCAATTTTCGTCAATTTTATGAATACTTGTGTACGTAGGAATAAATAAATTATGAAGTGCTAATCGTTGTCCACGGTCGTTCTATAAGCTGTTAGCCTGCGGGGCCGCGATCGCGCGCCCGCGCGTGCGCGTGCGTGGCTGCGGCGCGCTATTATTTCATTGCACCTCACCACTATAATATTTATCTAGTTATTGTTGTAAAATTATTTAATTACCTACGTAAGCACACGACTACGAGCACAATTTTTCTATACATTTATTAAGTACATTTAACCTGTAAGAAGGTAAATTAAATGTTGATCAAAGTTTCTAGTCACTTTTATATTCGCAAATAACGTGCGATAACATACAGATATTCAAGAAGTAACGACGTATGCTCATGGAATCTTCCGAACTCAGTTCAAAACACATATTTGTAATACCAACCTATTTCTCAGACATGATATACTAAAATAACAATAATCGCTCAAATGGGAAAACTATTTCGACGACATTTATTGTTGAAGTAAAATATTTTTAGAAGTCACCCTTGTTAGTTATCATTAAATACTTTTAATTTGGTCAATTATTAGATGCACTAATAACATGCTACAAAGATTTCGCCAGCAGTAAAAAAGCAAATTAAATGATTCCCTGGTTACGAAGAAGTAGAATTTTCATCAGCCAATTTCCTTGATGATAGTTGTTAATTTAAAAATGCAACTATTTTTGTAGAGACATATTATCTATTTGATTACCACTAGATAGAGATTTACATAGTATATATTTTCTCATAGTGTTAGGTTTGCCGATGTAAAGACAAACGAATGTTCATTTGTAACTGCACTCTCTAAGCCACTACTGTAAAGGACCGAGATGCGCTGTTAGGCTTTGGTTACCCATTGACGCCGCCGTATACGGCTACAGCATCAACGGGAGACCGATGCCTTGGATGACACTATTTGCAGAGGTTATCGGCTCTGATTACGATGCTAGTATTGGCGTCATACTGAGCTCCCCTAATTGACGAAGCGACTCCCACACTTGCACGTCAAGACTACGCCCTTTAACTAAGTTGATAGTTCTGTTCCTTTTGAGAATATATTTGCGTTTAGCTCACTTGACTTGTCATTTCGCTGAACATGTACCTATGCAACTCATATGGCGATAATCTAATAAGTCAGGTGTAATGTTACAGAGTCGACCCTGTAATCTAGCTTGTATGTAGCTTATTAATGTTCTAAGAACATCAAAATCACGTAACAATAAGGTTCAGCAAGACTATCGTTAGTTATGAGTTATGAAGAAACCACAATCTGTATCTATTCCTATAAATAATCCTTTTTCAATCGATTAAATGGTCACATTAAATATATGTATGGTAACCATGCACAATACAACAGAAATACTTACCCACAGAGGATTGTCTAATATATCATAAATATCATAATGTATCAGGCTACGATTCACGGTCGACTCCGCAATGTGAACGTGGCTTTATAACGACTACGCTATTTTGTAGGCGTAATATACTTTTGGACTATTTATTACGTATTGTTAATTACTATGTATGTTGTATTAAGATAAAAAAATGAAAAACAAAAATAAATGTTAAATAAATGCCTCAGCCAGATGACATACGAGTTTTATTTCGAAACTTCTAACGCCTTCGCGTCTTCGCCCAAGACACGCTACAATTGAGATCTTGTTATATGTAGACGTAGGTCTAAGCGAAGTCAGAGCGAGGTGTTACACAGGGTTGCATACTATCCCCGAATTCGTTTAACCTGGTTGGCGAAAACATAAAATGCGCAAGTTGCGGGAGGACTGGCAAGGTAGCAATTTGCGATTCGCCAACAATACGACCATAATAGGCGCCAACGAAGCAGAAAACGCTACGCTTTTAAATAAAGTTGAATTCGTCAGTGAGAAATACGGCCTTCACATTAACCGGAAAAAGACAAAGCTAAAGTTCGTCGACAGAGTTGGACTGATGCAGAGGACAGGGGAACTGCGGGATCTGGACTAAGTAGATGACTTTGTTCATTTGGGCTCGCAGATTACCAATGACAGAGACTGCTTGAAAGAGAAAAACAAGCCCTAAAAACGCTGAATAGCTATTAGCCCGCCATGTGCATTGTTAGGTATGTACTATATACCTACTCTTCATTGTATTCATTATAATCTTTATAATTACCTACCTGGGCAGGAGAGACCAAATGCTATCTTTGTTAAAAGACCTCGATTTTACTGAATCAGTGAAAAATGCCCGTTATTGGCGTTAAGAAAGTATTTTTAGTAACAATAACAACGTTGAGTGAATTCTTTGCCGCCCACCTACCTACCTAATGACATTTGACTAAAAAAAAACTTTGAAATATGATCGCAATGAATTTGATGCTGAATTGCAGGCAAGTGACGCAAATGATAAGAACCTTCATTTTCTTCGAAAATGGTTCCCTTCTCCTCCTAGAATAGAATTCCTGCACGGCTAGCTCAAGAGGGCGCGCGAGTTAAGAGGGCTTTAATAAAATGTAGTGGGTCCACTAGCGCCACTCGTAAATAATTGCAATTATTTAAATTTAACGATATATAACTAAAAAAGGGGGCCGCTATGTACTGTAGTTTGTATTTAAGTACTTTTTGAATCCATCAAACTAGTTTTTACGTTGCTGGATTCGTCAATCTATGAGCTCAAAATTAAAACGGCCGTTTTAACTTTGGACGCATAGATTGACGAATCCAGCAACGTAAAAACTAGTTTGATGGATTTAAAAAGTACTTAAATACAAACTACAGTACATAGCGGCCCCCTTTTTTAGTTATATATCGTTAAATTTAAATAATTACAATTATTTACGAGTGGCGCTAGTGGACCCACTACATTTTATTAAAGCGCTCTACTCGTCTTCCGTTTATGTGCGACGGAGGGGCAGTCTGTCTCCCGGTGAGATAAATAAATAATTAAAAATAAATTGCTCGCGCGCTTTTTTAGCCTTGCTGTTCAACATTTGCAACGAATGATATATAGATCCTAGATTTAATGCGCTTTTAAGCGAATCCAGTTGCTGACGCCAATAGGAGGCGTACGCCAGCGCTGGCCAGTGCCAACTGTACCCACTGTACCGTTTACATGAACCCAGTCACCCTGGACTGGCACTGTACCCACTGTACCGTTTACACGCTGTACTGGTAGGAGAATTGATTACATGGCGCGAGTACCCTCCCAGCGCTAACAACCATCGAAACTGGCGCCAGCGACTGAATTCGTCTTAGTGTCTTTATAGAATGGGTCAAACGACAAGTCATGGTAGCGCGCTGCTCAATGTACCTAACTGCCATCGTCCGCATGGCGCCGATTACGCTGTAAGGATACAGCATAGGGGCTACTCCGAACTTCATATCGTGCCGTCCCTTTCACTCGTATGGTGTATAACACGAGAGTGAAATGGACAGCACGATACGAAGTTCGGATTTCGAAGTTCGAAGTAGGCCCTCTCACGTCATGATAACATCACATAAGTATAATACCTACAATTGATTTTAAATATCAAGCCGTTTACAAAAAATGGCAAATTTTCTTAACATTCCTCTAAAATAAAAATTAGGGAAGTAAATACAATACCATTATTTTTAACATGATAAGTCTCCAATTACAAGGTTATTGCGACCTGCATTCGTCTTTAATGAGGGGAAAGTATCTGAAGGCCTACTCCGAACTTCGTATCGTTCCGATCCTCATGGTCTGGGTTTCAACCGAGTTAACAATAAAGACTAAACAGATTTACCTGAACTACCATATGAACTACATATGTAATAATAGTAGTATCAGTAATATATTTTTTAGAATAGATACATCAGCTGAAATGTAAGCGCTGCATTCCATCTTTCATTGGACGCTGTGATTACGTCGTCCACGTCCGTGACTGTGTGTCTAGGACGCCGAGCCGTGCGGTCCCTAATCAGAATGGCTACTGCACAGGTTACTCAGAACTTCGTATCGTGCCGTCCCTTTCACTCATATAGTGAATAACACGAGAGTGAAAGGGACGGCAAGATATTAAGTTCAAATATCTCCCTCTCCGTCGCAATTGCTGATTCGAGCAACAGAGAGGGAGATATTCGAATGCCATTCGCGGTAGCAGCCTGGAGTTCGAAGTTCGGAGCACGTTCGGAGTAGTCCCTCAGACTACTCAATGATAAAATAATAATTGCCTCTATGCTATGCGCTATGCTGCGCTATGCTACAAAACGTCCGTAAAGGCCGAAAAAGATCTGCTAAAAAAGATACTGTCTGTCCCACTCTAACTCATCTTGGTTAACCATAAAGGCGTGTCCAGACTATCCGATCCGATATCGGTGTAGGATCCTACACTGATGCTGTTCGCATTACTAATAATAATATATCATTTCCGGTTGTGGTCATTTTGCTAACGGCGAGTACTTGCACAGACATACCTTAGTAGCCAGGATCATTCACCAGCAACTTGCTCTTTTATTCAGTCTTGTGGACTTCGAAGTACCATACTATAAGTGCACACCTGCACCCGTTCTCGAAAATGGTCGTGCCACGCTCTATTGGGATCGATCTGTCATCACGGACAGGACTATTGTAGCCAATAAACCTAATGTCGTGCTGACAGATCGATCGAAGCGCCAGGCAGTGCTCGTTGACATCACCATCCCCCATGACGAGAACCTCGTGAAGGCCGAAAAGGACAAAGTCAGCAAGTACCTAGACTTAATACACGAGGTGACCGTCATGTGGGATGTTGATTTAACGATCATTGTCCCGTTAGTCGTCTCTGCGAACGGTCTAATAGCGAAGAGTCTCGACCAACACCTCAAGAGACTCTCGCTAGATGGCTGGGTTAAGGGTCAGATACAGAAGGCGGTACTCCTGGACACGGCACGGATAGTTAGGACATTCCTCTCTCTGTCGCCCTAACTACCGGTAGCTAGGTTAGGATTTTATAATATTTTTATGTTTTGTAAGTGTATTTTTATATTTTACTTTTTATAAAGATATTGTAAAAACCTAGCCTAAGACGAAAAATAAATAAAGAGAATAATAAATTTATTTATTCAATCACATTGTCCGACAATTTCGGATCGATATCGCCATTTTACTGCCAATTTTGGTAGCAGTGGTTATAAAAAACTGTTTGGATTTTGCTTCAATATTTATTATCATCAATATCCACATGATACGTAGTGTGATATGAGTAGGGCATCGACTTATAGACAAGTGTAACTAGCCACTCAGGCGCACCGACCACGCAAACTACGAAAAAAACCGTATACTCGTACAGCACATAAACAAACGCCACCGATTCACCGATATCACTCGCCTATCGAAAGTGGTTTTTCCATACCTTTTTATCGATGTTGGATCCTACACCGATATCGGATCGGATAGTCTGGACACGCTCTCACTGATCTGATGTCTGTGGGCTGTGTGTTGTGTATGTGACTGACTGTGACATAATGACATTTCTTTGTTTTCATATATATGCTTTGTGTAGTTTAGAGAACCCAGTTTACGAATTTAATGTGAAGCATTGCTTTGTGTAAACTCTTGTAACTAGCCAAATCATGTCGGGCTGTGACTCCCAGAAAGCCGAGGCTTCTAAGGATAACATATCCACTAATTCTATCGACGAAGGACTGCCCCGAGAGCTTAGCCAGTTAAGTTTGTCGAGTGCCTCAAGCCAAGACGAATTTTATTGTGATAAAGGACATTCCGAAACAGCACTAAAAAATATTTACGGCTACTATCAGTCTCAGAAGCTCTGCGATGTAGTTTTAATAGCAGGTGGAACGAGGTGTGTATCGATGTTATATGGTGCATAGTTTATTAATTTTATTATTCACTGAGAGAAAGTATCTAGTGAGGGAGGAATTTCCTAGTAATAGATTAGCAAACTGAGTAATGGAATAAAAATGATCAAACTATAATAATAATAATAAAGCCTTTATTACTGACTTTTCCTAGTTCCAGTAAAGATATTAATGATTATTCTGTGTTTCCTTAGTGTCAGTCTGCCCCTTAGCAAAGGCTTCCCCTAGATTTTTCCATAGTTTTCTGTCACTGGCTTTCCTTCTCCATGTTGGTCCAGCCATTTGTCTGATTTCCTCTTCCCATCTTTTCCTTTGTCTTCCCTTTCTTCATTTCCCATCACGGGGGTACCAGACAGTGATATCTTTCAACCATTTATCTTTTCGGCTACAAATTGTGTGCCCAATCCATTTCCATTTTAGTTTTTTTTTATATTATATGTACTACAAGTAGCTGATGTCACAAACTCTAATTGAATACCTACCAAAAAAAAAATCCAAAATCCAAATCTTAAATTGCCATCTTTCACTTGAATATTTATAGTTATTTATGCGGATTTTGGAACTAAAAGGCTTGTCAACTAGTGAATATGTGCATATATATTTAATGTAATAGGTATCTTTGTTTTGACAGGATATCAGCACACAAAATTGTATTAACATCATGTAGTGAGTACTTTGCTGCTATGTTCACTGGGTCACTCCGTGAAGCCCAGCTTGCAGAGATCACGTTGGAGAGGGTGGACTCCCAGGCACTGCAGGCACTGGTTCATTACTGCTACACAGGCACCATAGGTAAATTAGTGCTCCCTAATAATTTTGTAATAAGAATTGTCTCAATATATTTTCATCATTGACTTATCAGATTCGTATATTTGATGACAATAACTAGTATTTCATAAAATTATTCCATTCAATTGTTTTGCAACAATGTATGATTTTGTGATTTTTATAAAAAGCTGTAGAAGCTAAAGCAGCACAAGAAGGTTGCTATGATGTTTCCAAGTTGTTTTAGACCTCCCGGCGAAAAAAATAAATAATATTATTCTTTTGCAATGAGCCCTGGGATCTCAGGGACTGGTAGACGACGGGTTAAGGTGAATAGGATTTTTTTTTGTTATATGTTATACAAACGGTTTGAACACATTAGCCTAGTTGGTAGTGACCCAGCCTTCGAAGCTAGAGGTCCCGGGTTCCAATCCCTGTCAGGGCATTTATTTGTGTGGTGAACACGAATATTTGTTCCTGAGTGTTGGATGTTTTCTATGTATTTAAATGTCATATAATTATGTATATAGTCTAGGTTGATTTGTGTAAGATTGTCTACAAATATTAAATAAGTATTTACTTAAACAAAAAGTAGGAAGACTATACAAGCGATTGGCTGACAACATCATCCAAGCAGCGGGCAAGCATTGGATAGAGAGAGGAAGAGAGAGAAAAGTGGAAGGAATTGAAGGAGGCCTGCACCCAAAGAGGGATCCATATTTAGTGGAAATATAACTAAAAATACAATCACAAAAATATAATATGGATATTATTATAGCCTCTTGTTGTCCATCCAGGTTTTTTCCACTTTTTGTTGCTTTTTCGTTGTTATTTGTCCTGGATGTCCACTTGCCAATCGGCAAAGGCCTCCTCCAGCCTTCTCCACTCGTGCCTGTCTCTGGCGACCCTGCTCCATGTGACTCCAGCCACAGGCCTTATGTCGTCGTCCCACCTTTTGTGCTGCCTTCCTCTTTTCCTTTTACAGCCCCTTGGGTACCACTGGGTCACCTTTTTGCTCCACTTCTCACTGCCTCTTATAGTGTGACCAGACCACTTCCATTTGAGTCTTCTGATTTTTGTGACTATGTCTTGTACCTTGGTCTGGTTCCTTATGTCATGGTTCTTTATTTTGTCTGCTCTCCTTACTCCCAACATACTGCGTTCCATTGACACTTGGCAGATACGTAGTCTATTCAGTTGGTTTTTTGTGAGGGCCCAAGTTTGACTTCCGTACATAAGTATTGGTAGGATGCATGAGTTAAATACCTTGCTCTTGGTGCTAATGTGAAGATGTTGGTCTTTCATTATTTCCTTCATGCCCCAGTATCTCTTCCAGCCATTGCCAATCCTTTGTTCGATTTCTCTATTGGTGATATCCTTGGGTGAGATGATTTGTCCTAAATAAGTATATTCTTCCACATATTCGATTTCGTTCTGATCTACCCATACTTTTTCCTTCGAGCCATTTGTGAGCAATTTGGTTTTCTCTAGGTTCATCCGCAGACCCATTTTCTTACTTTCTTTTGCTAGCTCGTTTATCATTTTGCTCAGGTCATGGTGATTACTGGCAAAAAGGACAACATCATCTGCAAACCTCAAGTTTGTGAGAGAACAGCCATCAATGTTTATACCGTAGTTTTCCCAGTTCAGTGTCCTAAAAACTTGTTCCAGCACGGCTGAGAAGAGCTTGGGTGATAGTGGGTCACCTTGGCGGACTCCTTTTTCGATTGTGAATGAATCGCCTTTCCTTTCTAGTTGGATGCATGCTGTACTATTCTTGTATACATTCCTTATTATCCTTATATATTTTTCCTCTATCCCCTGGCTCTTGAGTGTTTCCCATATCTTGCTATGAAGTAGGCTGTCAAATGCTTTGCTGTAGTCAATGAATGCTAGATAATATGTTAAGTTATATTCATTATACTTTTCTATGACTTGCTTCAGCACATGGATGTGGTCCAGCACAGAGTACCCTCTTCTGAATCCTGCCTGTTCTATAGGTTGCTGCTCGTCAAGTTTTATTTCAAGTCGCTTGAGTATGACTTTAGCAAAGATCTTATAGATATTTGACATTAGGCTGATAGGACGGTAGTTGCCTATATTGTGGGGATCTCCTTTCTTGTATAGGAGTATTATGTTCGATTTAGTCCATTGTTCAGGAATGGCTTCTTCCCTTAGAATGTCGTTGAAGATTTTGGATAGCAGAGGGGCTAATTCATTTTTGGCATATATCAGGATCTCGTTGTTTATTCCGTCTGGACCAGGGGCTTTATCTTTTTTCTGAGATTCTATGGCGGATTCAATTTCGCTCAATATGAAGGGAGGCACTATTGTATCTTGATCTAGCTTTATATCTGGCTCGCTTGGGTTGCTGTCATTTTTATACAGTTCCTTGTAATAGTTTGTGGCTATATTTTTTATATCATGCCTTCGGTTCTTATCCTTTCCCTGTTCATCTTTTATTTTCGTAACCCATTCCTTGTTTATCTGCAGCTCCCTGTAGGCTTTTTTAATGCCACCTGTTGTACGTATATGCCTTTCTAGCGTTTCCATTCTGCTCCTTTTCCTGTCTTTTCTTAAGTTTTCATTTATTTCCTTGCTGAGATTTGAGATTTTTTTCCTTGCATCCTTGTTATTTTTGGAGTCGCTGATTAGATTGTTTCTTTCTTCCATT
This sequence comes from Epiblema foenella, assembly GCA_963556455.1. Taxonomy (NCBI): domain Eukaryota; kingdom Metazoa; phylum Arthropoda; class Insecta; order Lepidoptera; family Tortricidae; genus Epiblema; species Epiblema foenella. Next base: position 11,789,932 of record OY747107.1, on the reverse strand, counting down.
AGAGTTAGGGTTTTTGTCGACATCCAGTTTCTCTTGCCTTTCTCGGTTTCGTCTGTGCTGGAGTTCAATGCCGCTTTAACAGTGCTTTCAACCCAGTCATATTTTTGTTGAATGTCTAAGGTTGTAGGCAGTAATTTGTAATCCAAATGTTTGTCTTGAAGTTCCTTTGTAATTTTGAGCAGCTGTTCCCGAGTCCAGGTTCTGTTCTCTAGCCTTTGTCTTGGCCTTGGTTTCTTTTGTTGGTGGACATCTACTACTCCTCTCACCATCCTATGATTTGTGTTGAAGTTTAATTTGTTGACAATGTTGCAGTCATTGAAGTTATTCGGTTGGTTGGAGAGTATAAAGTCAATCTCATTCTTGTACTTCCCATCAGGTGAGATCCAAGTCCATTTGTTGGTTTTCCTTTTCTTGAACTTGCTGTTTAAAATCGTTAGGTTGTGTTGCAATGCGAAATCCATTAACTTCTCCCCATTTTTAGATCTTTTTCCATATGTGTACTGTCCTAACACTAAATCTTCACCATGTTGTCTGTCTCCTATCTGGGCATTGAAATCGCCCATAACAATTAGGTTCTTATGAGTGTGGAGTTCAATAGTTTGGTTTAAGTCAGAATAGAATTTTTCGATTGATTCCCGATCTGCTTGTTCGGTCGGGGAATAGACTTGGATGAGTGACCATTTTTCCTTGTCAGTTGGTAGTTTTATATTAAGCACTGCAATGCGGTCCGAAATTCCAATCAGCTCATCGACACAGCTAGCTAGGTGCTTCTTTACCAGGAAGCCTACCCCGTTTCTTCCCGCCGTTTCTCCCTTGTAGTAGAATAAAAGGTCCGGGTAGTCTAGGATTTTCTCTCCTAACCTGCGAATTTCGCTCAAGCCTAGGATGTCCCATTTTACTGCTTGAAGTGCATTTGTAAGTTCCATTAAGTTTTCATCAGATTTTAAGGTTAATACGTTTAATGAGGCAATGTGGATTTTTGGTTTGTGGAGTTTTGGTTTGCTTGTATAAGCTGGAGGGTGGTGGTCTGATTCCCCACGATGACCAGTCGGCTTGGGAAATATATTTTGTTTTGTTTTGATTTGGTTGTTTATGTTATTCGTAGAGGTTGTTTCCATATTTTTGCTTAGGTTTATTTTTTGTTGATTTGTTGCTGTTGGTTCTTTTAGTTGCTATGCTGTTTCAGTTTGGTTCATAGTAGATGTTGAGGGAGAAGCCAGTGAGTTTAAAGAGTTTGACCTGTTTCTCATAGCATCAAAGGCATTAATCCTGCTGGTCTTTGAGGGTTTCCAGGAGAACTTTTTGGTCTGGTTGTCTTGCTCCGGAGAAGTTGATTGCACTCTTTTCCTGCTATCTTTTCTTTCATCTACTTTTTGTATGACTAATTTATCATATTTTATGTAAGCATGATTCCCCTTTCTTCTTTCTTCTTCTAATTGACCCTGCAGTTCCCTTCTTTTCTCTAATATTGCTTTGGGGTAGTCCTCTTTTACATACACGTCTTTAAATTGCTTTTTGTTCATATTAATTTCCGCCTTTTTCCATTCGCTTACGAACGATATTAGGACAGGTCTAGCTCTCTCGTTGTTTTCCTTTTTCTTGCCAATGCGATGAAGTTTATTAATTTCCAATTTTTCCAAGTTAATCTGTAGGTCGTTTTTGATTTTTTCTCTAACGACCTCTATCAAATCGCTTTGGTCCTTTTCTTTCTCCTCTAGCCCGAATAATAGCAAATTGTTCTTTTTACTTTCTCTCTCCATGTACACTATTTTTTGTTCTAGTGTATCGATTTTCGTTTTAAGCACTTTGGTTTCGTCTAGAATTGATAGTAACTTGTCATCCATTCTCTCGCACATAGTTTTAGTCACCGAATCATGAATTTTTTCAGTTTGTTTATCCATCTCCTCTTTCAAACTGTCAAACAGCTTTTGTAGCGAAGCGTTCATTTTTACGTGAATCGGAACGTTCAGTTGTGGTAGAATTAATTATTTATGCACTGGTCACCCCGGATAACCCTGAAGTTGGTGGCGGACACGTAGGTGGTATTCGCAACTTGGTCGGGTTGTAATTTTACAAGATAACCTCAAAAGTTCAATGGTACGCGATGTTTTACGAGAGTCTCCACAACAATTTTCACTTTATTTTTCACTGCAAACAATGCTCGAGTTCTTATTTAGCTGTTTAAAGAATGATCACCACTTGTAAGCACGTATAACCACTTAAAACGAATTATTTTAGTTAGAGCTGCAACAGTAACGAGTTTATTATAATATGGATAGAACAGGCTTAAATAAATCAAATGTATTATACCAAATTCCCATATTGTTGTTGCACTTGCAATAGTTGCTATGTCAGATAGAATTTTGAGAATATAAAATCTTGTGTTGTTTTCTATCAGAGTATGTTACCCGTTTTTCAAATTGGACACAAAAGCAACTTTTGTAAGTGCACTGATGATATGCCCATTGTCAGAATCCCACATTGGTGTTAAAAATGAAGAATACTGTCAGAATGGGATTGGATAAATCAGGTCTAATATGTTGGGTGTTTTGACATTGGAAAATGGAAAACAAGCATTCTATTGTACCATTATCTTCACTAGCCATCTTTTTTATCTCTCTAACACGCAAACTAGCAAAAATGTATATATTACAGTAGATAATTGGATAAACAGTAAATACACAACCATTAAAAAGATTCCGACACCAGATTTATTAATTGTTAACCATTATCAGCACTAACAGCTAAACCTTACATATTAATTGGTATTCTATTTAAATAACATGCATATTGTATATAATTATTAATACATAGTTCTGATAAAAATTAATTACATTAGTAAAGGCAGTACAATAACAATATATATAGTATTTTTTTCAGATGTCATTGTACATTTCATAAAACTTAATTTAATGTTAATTTATTTAAGTTAACACACAATGTAAGCTTACAGCACTATTGCACCAAATCACTTACACGCTAGGATAACTATTTCATCATAGAATTAAAATAGGTACATGCACTTAATTCAATGTCAAAAATAATAATAAACATTCAAAGAAATATAATACAATAATAATAATTTAAGCAATGTCAAAACTAATAATAATTATAAGAAATTTCAAAATAATAATAATAATTTAAATAATGTCAAAACTAATAATAATTAAAAGAAATTTCAAAATCATAAATAATAATTTAAGCAACGTCAAAACTAATAATAATTATAAGAAACTTCAAAAAACCAAATAAAGCATCACTGGTAAATAACAATCAGTCTGGGAATTATGAGGTTATGGAACTGGCGCTAACGAGTGTTTCCAAATACCGAGATGAGGTGGTTAAAAATCTGATGACAATAATGAACGTAATTTTAAAACTTTGACCCATTAAGGGCCGATTTTTCAATCCCCAGATAAAAGTATCGGTCAGATAAATATTAGCTCTGCCCTTTTCTTTCATAGAACATTAGAAAGTGAGTGATAATTTTACCTGACGAATAATTATATCTAGCGATTGAAAAATCGACTCACTTAAGTCGCCTAAGCTAATGACAGGCTCACTGATAGTAAATAAGCAAGGAGTTTATACTATTCCAAACACAATATGTAGCTTCATCAACTCTGACAACTCTTCATTTCCAGAATTAAGAGAAGAAACAGTAGAAGTCCTACTATCCACAGCCAGCTTATTGCAGCTAAACACAGTCACGGCAGCATGCTGCGCCTTCCTGAAGAAACAGCTTGATCCATGCAACTGTCTGGGCATTGGACTATTCGCAGAACAACAGTCCTGTCTGGCGCTGCATAGGAGTGCCGTGGAGTACACTTACCAACATTTTATGCAGGTTACAAGGATTTCCCAAAGGGGGGAAATTAGACTTCTTTCTTCGCATGTTAGACTAAGGCTAGACTTGATTTCCATAAACCACACTGTAATGACATACTATGTGGAGGTCAGTGGTACAGCCATGACTCAAGGCTTTCGTTTCTTTACTATCAGATTGAGCATGAGTAAAGAAACGAAGTAGAGTAAAGAGTGAAATGGACCAGAGTACAGCCAGTGTCAGAAATATGTATACATTTTCAACCTTATTTAAAGAATAAAAATACAATCCTTATCATGACGATCCTCTCAGGTGAATTTTATCATACTCATTGTATTATTTAACTGTTATTTTATTCATTGATTTTAATTTATTTTGTTTTATTTAATGTTATTGACGATCACAATAGAGATTCCTGTAAATTGACATTGTAATTTATATTGTAATCTTATATTGTGAATAAATGAATCTGAATCTGAATCTATCTCCAAAAAATAAGAATAAATGTACATGTTTATGATGTTGACTACCTATTCTTTTAGAGCCATCACAAGAGCACATGCAGATTTTAGGAAGCTATAATAAAAAAAATTATACTCTGTACGACCTCATAATTAGCTGGACACTGGTACTATGTGGGTTTCGCCCGTTGGATTATTAGTAGGGCAGTTTAAAGATTATGTTAAATCGACAAGGTTATTAAGCCCCTCGTGAGTCCGACCGTATTTTATAATCTGTAAATGTTTTCAGGTCGTAAAACACCAGGAGTTCCTCTCTCTACAAGCCGAGCAACTCGCCAGTCTGCTCAAATCTGATGATCTCAATGTTATGAGTGAAGAGAATGTGTTTGAAAGTTTGATGACGTGGGTGCAACATGACAGTGCCAAACGAGAACAATACCTGCCAATGCTTTTGAAATTAATCAAGTTGCCACTGCTTTCTTCTGAGGTAAACTAACTCTACATATTTTATTAAAGTTAACTTAAATTTAAGGCATATTATTGCAACGTGTTTTTCATCTTTCATGGCTCAAACTTCCATATGTATGGAAGAATATTTCTCTGTAGCTTTCTGCTATTTTAATTTTTTACTTCAATCACGGTATAAAGTTTTCTGTTCTACAAATATCGTATATTTTCAGTATTTAATTGACAAAGTAGAGCTGGCTTGCGGCAACGTTCCCGAATGCCAGTCTCTGATCATGGAGGCTGTAAAGTGGCACTTACTACCCGAGCGGCGGTCTCTCTTGTTCTCACACAGAACCAGGCCTAGGACTTCAACCATAGGACGACTACTAGCTATTGGAGGGATGGATGGATATAAGGTCAGGCTCCCAGTACTCTTTTACTTTGAATCACCTTCAATGCGCAACTACTTTGTGAAATTGCAATAAAGTATTGAGTATGTGTCGTTCTCAGCAAAAAGGGATTTTAGTGAAGTTGGAGCTGTATTGTAAACAATGTGCTGATTCAAAGGCGACGGCGTAATAATTAATGGTGTAATCGCCAAACGCTCTATTGTTGCTTTTCCCTGCTAACGTAAACAACACATTTAAATTGAAGCGTGACTGCTTAGTACAAAATTAATTTAGTATGGGATGGCGCGTCTTTACTGACGATTGTTCAATATAATTTGAGACGTTGGTGCCGTTAAAGAAGCCTGAGTCTTCTAGGTAGATGTCGCTGTACGCCTCCCTAAGGCGTTGTAAGAGGGAAAGGTTGAGAAATATGGGGGTCGAGCGTGGTTCGCCGATAGCTCAGAGGCTACACCGATTGGCCGCGTATGCCAGAAAGTCGCAGGTTCGAATCCAAAAAAAATCCTTTAATTTAAATTGATTTCATAGTATCCTAATTTGTTATTGGTGTAATTACAAAAGAACAATTAATTGATCCGTTGGGTTTCAATCCATACTATATTAATATTATACTCTGTTACCTCTTCACGCTTAAACCGCTGAACCGATTTAGATGAATTTTGGTTAGGAGATAGTTTGAGCCTTGGGGAGGGACATAGGCTAATTTTTATCCCGAAAATCATCCCTTAAGGGGTTGGAAGTTTGTATGGAAGAGCGATGACTAGGTAAGCGCCTGATATAAACAATAGCAATAAAAGTATATCGCGGTGAACGAGTTCTACGCGGACGAAGTCGCGGGCAAAGGCTAGTAATTTATATTCATATTCATTCATTTCGAAACAATAGTCTGATTTTAGGCAGGTTTTTAGTATCTACGGACTTGAGTGTTGATAACTATAAATTCTTAACAGGGAGCTAGCAACATGGAGATGTACGACCCTCGAACTAATTCGTGGACGTCCTTCATGAGGATGGGCGCTAGGAGACTGCAGTTCGGAGTCGCCGTGATGCAGAACAAGCTGATAGTTGTGGGCGGTAGGGATGGCTTGAAGACTTTAAACACGGTGCGTACGTAAATGTTTTCGCTACTTTCTTAGCATCAACTACTAGTACTTACGGCTTGTTAGCTCGAAATACGGTCCCATCTGGCAGAAAACACGAAACTTGGCATGCCTGTAGCTTTCATATATGGGTTTTAATATTTAAGGAGAATCACGTGGTCAACGACACCCCATTCAATAGAGTAGGCCAATTTTTTTTTGCGCTCCCCCTTCCCTCTATGGGAGCCCCCCTTATAAATATTTTTTAATTAAGTTTTGACAATTTGTGTGGCTTTGGGTCAACAAGATGCTTATACTGTGAAAATTTGAAGCCTCTATCTCCAACCGTTTGGCTATAAAATCAAACGACAAACGGACTCGTGAGTGTCAACAATAGGGTTCCGATTAGACTCTTCGGGTACGGAACCCTAAAAACGAATTCCTGATATCCGTTTTACACGAAAACAACACCACTCAAGCCCCAGTAGCCTAAACTGATCAGTAAAAAAAGACGAAAAAGAGGTGTCATTAGTCCAATTTACCCCGCTTTCCCCGCACACAGGGGACGAATCTCACTAATCTCCATATCTGAAAATAATCAGCGCGAGCTGCGGAACACTTTCTCTATGGTACAAATTACATGCTTATAACCCGATGCCCACAAAAATGTTAGTAATCTGCCCTTTAGCATCTCTACTACTGTACTTACCGCAATGAATGCTCGCATATTTTGAAAACTATAGATCCTATCAACATACTTCCAAAGAATGACTTATAGATAATTTTATAAGGAACATTTTTTAATTTGTCAGTTTTCGCCTAGCCTCAGCCGTTTTAAATAAAATTAAAAAAACTGTGTTGAATTCGGTACACAAAATTGGGGAGGGGGGAAGGGTTGTCCACGTGTTTCTTCTTAAATATTAAAGTACATGTTGAAAGCTACATGCATGCCAAGTTTCGTGCTTTCTGCCAGATGGAACCGTATTTGACATATTTTCGAGCTAACAAGCCGTATTATACAACAATGTTTATGTAATTATCTTAAATCTTAGTAGTAAAAAACTGATCAAATCACTCTTGGTTGTATTACATTTAGTAGCGTGTAGTTATTCAATAATTGCGTACCTACCTGCCTACCAGAGAATTCGAGCAAGCATACCTATCGATGTGTGCTTGGTCATAATTACATTAATTTATTAACATTAATCCTGACATAACATTTTGGTAGCCATGTCCATGAGCTATTTTAGGAAGACCCTCATTTGCCCAAGGTGGAGTGTTTCGATCTAACATCTCTCACGTGGAGCACTATCGCCCCGATGAACACGCACCGGCACGGGCTGGGCGTGGCGGTGCTCGGCGACGGACCCAACTCGCCCGTATACGCCGTCGGCGGCCACGACGGCTGGATCTATCTCAACTCGGTCGAGCGGTGAGTTACTGTTATACAGGTGGAGTGTTTGGCGGACACGACGGTTGGATCTATCTCAACTCGGTCGAGCGGTAAGTTACTGTTATACAGGTGGAGTGTTTGGCGGCCACGACGGCTGGATCTATCTCAACTCGGTCGAGCGGTGAGGAACCGGTACGTTCATTTTTAGGTTTACGTACGGAACCCTAAAAATGATACTTATTCTTAATTGTGCAGATGGGACGCATGCTCGCGCACATGGACGATGGTGTCGCCCATGTCGGGCGCTCGCAGCACGTGCGGCGTAGCGGCGCTACGCGGGCGCCTCTACGCGGCCGGCGGCCGCGACGGCGGCGCCTGCCTGCGCTCCGTCGAGTGCTACGACCCCGCCACCAACCACTGGACCAACTGCGCGCCCATGACGCGCCGGCGCGGCGGCGTTAGCGTGAGTTACTATTACCGCTGTAGCGTTACCCGCCATCGCTTTACGGATGCTATTTAGGAATCTCGAACGTTGCGCTTGTAACACATAAAACCCGCTGTCTATCGAAAAAAAAAACAATACATAATATAAGGTGTGGACGGTAATTACCGGGCCCGTTCGGCTATCTCGCAATTTGGCTACATTTATGTGTAAAGGGAACCGCCACAGACAGGCCAGATTAATTGCACGATGCTCGTGCACAATTGCACATTACCTGTAACGCTTTTGGCGCTTCTGTTATCGGCCGCAAGGCATCTAGGAGTGAAAGATCTGGGCGTTTAAGTTTTTTTTTATATAAGATGCACACGTATGATACTCGCATGCGATTTTATAGAGCGATTGAACTCGTTTTACCTACGTGACCTGCAGTGTAATGAAACTCGCATGCGAGTTTCGTACTTGTGTAAATAAGGCTTAAATCGGTATTTTATGGCTATTAGGTATGCGCGGCGGGCGGTTATCTGTACGCACTAGGCGGACACGAAGCACCAGCCAACGCAGCGGGCGGCCGTTTAGCGTGTGTCGAGCGCTACGACCCGACCACCGACTCGTGGCTACTGTTGGCGCGCCTGAGCTACGGCCGCGACGCCATCGGCTCCTGTATACTCGGCGATCGCATCGTCGCCGTCGGTGAGTATTACTTACTGTACGCATTAGGCGGACACGAAGCACCGGCCAACGCGGACGTTTAGCGTGTTCCGACCACCGATTCATCGGCTCCTGTCTGCTCGGCGACCGCGTCGTCGCCGTCGGTGAGTATTACTGGAGCTGCCTAATACATGGTCTTAGTGGAGATGCTGAGATGCCTGGAAATAGTAGATTGTGTTTCAAGGGAACAAAATGATACTAACTCTCTAACATACCAGGAAACAGAAAGCCCATTGTTGTGCTTAAAATAGCTAACTTGTTTTTATGATTAAAATACCTACACTCTCTCCCACACACACACACAAGCATATAGACATACTGAGACATAAACATTGACTTACAGACTCTATTTACATGTACACACTTTGTAATGGTGCTCGCTGGCTCATTCCTAATATTTGTCTTTTTTGTTGTATTAACTTTCCTTAGGTAGATAAGTACATAATTCACATTGTTCTTATTATTGTGACCTAATACCTCGGAGGAATCACTAACTCCCGAGTCACAGGCTCAAACCCAGTTCCGGTGACGGAGGCTCACTCCCGGGAAACTTGTCACAAACCTAAACTATGTAGTATTATTATATTATTCTGTGCCTCTGGGAATCCGGTGGAAACGAACGGCACAGGACCGGTCTAAATGGCGAGCCTTGGGGGAGGCGTATGTTCAGCAGTGGACGTCTTTCGGCTGAAATGATGATGATGATGATGATTCTGTGCCTAAACACATGTTACGTCATTCATCACTACATAGTATAAAACAAAGTCGCTTTCTCTGTCCCTGTCCCTATATCCCTATGTATGCTTAAATCTTTAAAACTACGCAACGGATTTTGATGCGGTTTTTTTTTAATAGATAGTGACTCAAGGGGAAGGTTTACATGTATAATACATGCACCAGCATTGCACCCGTGCGAAGCCGGGGCGGGTCGCTAGTTACTAATAATATTGAAATGTCACGTTAAGTTTAAAGCAATAAAGATTGTTATTATTTACGGCGAGAACTGTATATTGGATTCTAAAGTAGAAACTTGATCTTAGCGAGGGATTCTAGTGTTTACGCCCAAGACGGAAATAATTTTGCTACCGTGTGACATATACTGCTTCTCACACCGCCTATGAGGCCCGCTGCTAAAAACATGATATGCTTTACAAATAATTTTGCTACCGAGTGCCACATACTGCTTTTCACACCTTCTATGAGGAAAAGAGTCATTGTTGCCCTGAAATGAGGAGAAAGTACGACTGATCCCTCATTCGAGGGCAACAATTACTTTTTCTGAATAGCAGGTGCGAAAAATAGTACATTATTTACCAAGGGAGGTAATCAAAGAATGTCTCAGATCGCAGGGCTTTAACGGCCGAGCCGAAGGCAAGAGCGATAAATATGTGATCTGAGGCTTTCTTTATTACCGCCCGTGGTAAGTACAAAATTTAATGTCTCAAGGTGTGACATAAAAATATATATATATATATAAGGTGCAACGGGGCAATCTAGACTGGGAAATTAAAACGAATCGAAATATTTTCCGTACTTCACATTATTCACTACAGTGCCATCTTGGTGAAATTGTGAAAGCGATTTTCCGCTATCCTGGGCATAGATAAGCAGTCTAGTAATTTATGTAAAACATGAAAGATATGTTCGATTAGTTTTGTTTCCCGCAGTCTAGATTGCCCCGCTGTACATTAACGCAATCAACCGACTGACCCACTGACTGCCCTTTCCACCGAAATGTTTCTCAAAACTTATGCACTGATGTTTTATGGTCAGGCGGTTACGACGGAGTGCAATACCTCTGCGTGGTTGAAGTTTACGACGCGGAATCTGACTGCTGGCGCAAGCTGGCCCCGCTCAGCACCGGCCGCGCCGGCGCCGCCGTCGTGGCCGTGCCAAGGGCACTCTTCTGATACACACACGTTATAACCCTGGTACCATCCAGTAAAAAGCCAAGCGAGCCATTCATTCCCACACTCTACAACTTCAAAAAAAAAATCAAAATATCTTTATTACTATTAACTAAGTATATAGATTTACAGTTTCTGGGGCCATACCAAGGGCGCTCTTCTGATACACATACGTTATAACCTTGTAAAGTTGAGTTCATAGAAATGCACGTTCCCAAAAGTCGAAAATTTCTGAGCAACCTAAGTTATTAGTTGTTCACATATTTATGATGACTTTGTCCGTGCACATCATTTTGAACTCGACTGTACGTAGCAAGGCACCATTCGATCCAGTCAGGCGGGCCGTACGCTTGATTGCCACCGACGTGGTATGAAAAAAAAACGTAGTAAGTAGTACCAGATACCGTAAAATCCTAACCCAACTATGGTCCATATCACCTCGAATATTTTTTACCAAAACAATTTATAACTTAACAACAATTACAACAGACATGTTTTTATAAGCGTTCCGTTGAACCAATTTTGATACGGAACACAAATAAAAACAACGTAACAAAAAATTAGCTCTGATAGATGAGTTAAGGTTTGGACCATAGTTGCTCTTAGGGACTATTGTTGGGAAATTTTAATTGTAACTATCTCTAGCGATTTCATTTTTTACATTCGCTTCGAGCGATGGCTTCGGGGACAATTGACAACGATAAGTAATTCGTGGAAGCGCGAGACCGCGCGCTGTAAAAGGAAAGTTTCACGAGCGCTATCATGTAAAAATTAAAAAAAAACCGAATAAGTGAGAGTCGGACTCGCGCACGAAGGGTTCCGTACCATTATCTATAAAAACGGCAAAAAAAACACTTTTCTTGTATGGGAACCCCCTTAAATAGTTATTTATTCTATTTTTTATTATTTGTTCTTATAGCGGCTGCAGAAACACGTCATCTGTGAAAATTTCAACTGTCTTATTATCACGGTTCATGAGACACAGCCTAATGACAGACGGACAGACAGACAGCGAAGTCTTAGTAATAGGGTCCCGTTTACCCTTTGGGTACGGAACCCTAAAATCCAAGCGGTATGCCATTTGATTCTATATCAAAACAAAATCAGTCTCTCTCCCTCACTCGGGAAGTTGCTTCTCGATCAACTATAATGTGTATCTTTTAATTAAGTTTTCGTAAAACGCCTAAGTGCACCTATATCGAATTTATTAAGATTTTTTTTATTTTATTTAGAATATCAGTATTTTTAATTTAGTTATTTTGTCTAAACTTCTTGTACATAGATATTTTTATTATCAAAGATTTTATAAATTTGTCGGGGATTTATTTTTAAATGACTTCGAATATAAAGCTCATTGAGGAATTCATAATTCTTAGAACCGATAACGTTCCTCATTTATTGGATTTGATCTCATTTTTTCAATATATATCTGTATTTTTTAAGAAAGCGTAGGCGACTAGTAGTACCTAGTATAATATTTTTATTTTAAAAGAATCTTCTTGCTGCTCTGATAATAATGACTAACAATATTATTATCTATTATGTGACTTAACAATCGTGCCTGCTTAAGATACTGAAACACAACAAATGACATTTCTACAGAATCTAGAAAACAACAAGCAATTATTATGAAAATAAATGAATATGGATAAGGACAGGAATCTACTAAGGCCGGGTTTTATAAAGATCCGTTAGACCAAATATCAGATTAAATTTCAGTAACTCAGTACATTTTTTGACATAACAAACCGGTATAAGGTCTAACGGATTTTTATAAAACCGAGCCTAAAAGTGCAATGTATGAATGTATTCAAACCGATTTTAAAATTACACACAAAAATGAAAATTACACACACGACTTGTAATCGTACACCAATATCATATAGGTAATTAAATAGGCTACTTTATAAGTACTTACTCAGCAGCTAAGAATATATTTCTTTACATTACTATTTTACTATCATTGATGATTTCAAAACTTTACTTTTATTGTTGTAGATAGAACTCAAACTTTTAGCATACTAAAGGTTGAACAAGATTTTGCTAAATATTGAAATAAAAAGCATTTAATTAACGGTACCCCAACTGTCCATATAAATCGAGGCTTTGTTTATGTTTAAAACTTGCCTTTATTATTTTTGGTGGCTCAATTATTTGCGTGCTTTATAAAATCAGTATTATTTTAATTATATATTTTATGCCTTACTTTTAATTACGAATTTAGGTAGAACGTATGATTTTATTTTATAGGCGACCTATCCTGTGATGTTGTAGCTACTAATTCTAGGAAAGTATGTAGTGATAATTCTAAATTTAGAAGTGTTGATGCGTTAAAGAGTACCCAAATCGTAGCTATATTTTTTATAATACCTACTTGCATGTAAAAAAATATCTGTGTATTAATTACCCTATTAACCCTCACCCCAAAATGTAGGTAATTACTATCTACTTCACATCGCATCACAGAATCAACTAAAACTTCTATAATTAGAAACTGTGCGAAGCAATTTTGAAAAACATATAGTTATATACCTACCTAATGTATCTGCTCAAAATCACGAGCACTTCTTGTATAAAATCTTAAAACTGCAAGTACTTTTTTTTAAAATTAATATGATTATTCTCATATGACTGAGACTTTTATACACTAATATTTTCTCATAAATGTACCTACAAAGTTCGCGGTATTATCTTATCTGTCAATAAAAAATATTGTGCCAAAACTACTGTGCTTCTGAATTGCTGTTCGACAAACATACATGCATGTGACAAACTTATAGTGTAAAAAGTGTGTAGATACTTTATAAATCTGCACATACCTATATGAGTAAATTGCGATATTATCGGTCTGATTTACCAGTACAGAATTTTTCCTCGACATTATCTGGCTTGTACCTATAATTGGATGACTATTACTTTCTTTTTGTTGCTACCTCGGTACTTCTTAAATATAATAAATACGTATAACTTTCGATTATGAGAAATATTTGTGAAAACACAACACGAAGCTACAGATGTATTGTAAAATGATTTTCCTTCGGGAAAACTCGGATCTCAATCGGAATACGATGGCACCCGAACTGTCAATCAATGATTGTATTAAATGAGTGACGTTTTCATATCCATTATTATGGAACTTTATTAGCAACATTGGCATTAGTAGTAATTTACCAAGGCGAGTAGAGTGGTGGTTCCTATTACTATGATATTAAAGTCTAGTTTCGTCAAATTCACTCGCTTTCGTGAATTGCAAGCTTGCTGTAGTAATAAATGTGAACACGCTCTAAGCGTGTCTTAAAATAGAACCTTCAAATGGGGTAAAATTCATGGCTTACTTGGGACACCTGTTTTTACCAGGAAGTAGTAAAAACAAGTGACCTCAGTAAGCTATGAATGTCCCATGTTACCCCATTTGACGGAACTTGGCCACTTATACGCGGTCTTAGAAAAAATGCACCATGTAGAAGGCGTCCAGCCGAATTTATACAAGTAAATTGTGACAAATATGGCACATAAATGCATATTACTAGAGCATACAGCAAACTTATTGTGTATATTATTAGGGTAGTTTGTGTTAATTACTACTACTTACAGTTAGGGTCGGTTGCACCAACATAGGATCACAGGCCGGTCATCGTCAAAAATGGCGCCGGCAGCTGTCATCCCATAGAAACTTTCCATACAAACAGCTTTTAACGAACACTGCTTACGATTACAGACGGTTTGGTGCAACCCACCCTTAATTTATAATCTTATTTTTATTTTAACTGCATTTATACAAAAAATATTAGACGTGTTTAATTTACACATAAATGGTCCAGACTTTGCAGCAAGAAATTGTATAGAAAAGCATGCAAGAATATGTATCTTCCACATTTAATGCCGTGCCACACAATGGACCATGACATGATGGCGGAGGAGCAGGACGCAGCTATCTGTTAAAGAGTGGAGAGATGAAAATGTATCTATCTCCCCTAAACGTATAACTGCGTCCTGTACGTTAAGCCATAATGGCCCTTTGTGTGGATTCGGGATTTGGCATTACATGATTTTTTTTATGAATTACATCAATCTCAACCGAGAACAAGAACAATACACAGTTTAAGCGTGCCACACACTGCAGTGGCCTACTGTGGTGGCCGCGGTGGCGGCCTGTTGTACACTATGACAGTCCTAACATTCATTCAGAGTCACGCGGCCTTGATTGTCATAGTGACAACTGGCCGCCACCGCAGGGTGCTGCAGTGTGTGATAGGCTTTAAGCGTATCAAACTGGCGCGGCCAGCTATTGCGGCTGGCCGCTTGATGGGCCGGCCGCAATAGCAACACACTGACGCGGCCGCGGTGGTGGCCAACGTCACCATTTTCGCGCCAAACTAAACGTCAATCCAAATGAAAGAAGAGACAGAATTATTATTATTTCAATGATTGATAGTATTAGGATTATCGTACACATCGTAGTGTACAACTGGCCGCCATGGCAGGACTCTCCAGTGTATGATACGATTTCATGTTAACCTTGCTACTTGCTACGAAATAACGGACTGTAATTTTTCTACGTAGTTGGTAACTACTTATTTCATCATAGACTTATTTTGTAAAAATATTGTAATCGACTGTTCGAATAATAGGAATGTACGGTATATTTTTATGAATAAATAATTTCATATGTTAATTGCGCCTTATTTATTAGTATTAAGAACGGCTCTATATATTTTCATAACGCTAAAATGGTGATATTTGCCTCGACGCCCTCCTTCCCCCTATAATCGCACTTGATAGGGTCGGTAGGTGGGTTTACGGCCAGTTAATTTGATGGGCCAGTTTGCGGCCATTGGGATGACTTGATGAGCTGAAAGGATATTTTCTTGCTTTTTTAATATAATTTCCATTCAATAGCTACTAATTAAAACACAACTCACTATTTCTTTAGGGAATGTAAAAATGTACATCTTTTTAAGCCGTGGTCTCCCGGCGAAAAAATTAACAAAAGCATTATTTTGTAATGAGCCCGGGGATCCCCGGCACCGGTAGACGACTTGTTTGAAAAAACTTTCGTACATCATGTGTATTGCCGGCTTTATCCTTATTTCATGTTAACTCCCCCATTTGTACTCATTTGTTTTGAGTAATAAAGATTATTTAAATAAAAAATGTGTCACCTCCTGTCGCTCATCGTGTATTATTTGTCACCGACCGAGGATTAATTAAAATTTCGCTCTAATGTATATACAGCCCGACTAATTATGAAATGTCAGAATCGTGTTAAGCCGTCGTCTCCCAGCGAAAAAAATAAACCATAGCATTCTTTTGTTATGATCACTGGGATCCCAGGGAGCAGGGACCGGTAGACGACGGATGGATGTATCAAGCTTGTCATTAATCCGTCGCTTTTGGGCATTCGCCATGCCATACTATTTGAAATAATACGCGATGTGGGAAAGGATATGACAAATTGTTTCTCGTTCCCACGTGTTGTTGTCTATGCTTGCATCTTTTTCGCACATCTTTATATGTGTGTATTGCCGGCTCCATTCTAATCTTTACTTCATGGCGAAATTATTTGTCACCAGGGGTGCTACCGCGACAGCAAACGAAGTTTTCCCTCTCTGTCGCACTTACGTCCGAACGTGCAAGAGCGACAGAGAGCGAGAACTTCGTTTGCTGTGGCGGTAGCGCCTCAGTCTGTGGCACCGAAACGTCATGACTAATTATGAGATGTCAGAATTGTGCTACATCCATATCAGAGGGGCTATCGCGAACTACAAACGAAGTTTTCCCTCTCTGTCTCACTTATGTGCAAACTTGCAAGTGCGACAGAGAGGGAAAACATCGTTTGCTGTCGCGGTAGCGCCCCAGTCTTCTGAGGGGCTACCGCGAAACACAAACGAAGTTTACCCTCTCTGTCTCACTTATGTGCAAACTTGCAAGTGCGACAGAGAGCGAAAACTTTGTATGCTGTCGCGGTAGCGCCCCTGTACTCCGAACTTTGTATCGTGCCATTCCTTTCACTCTCGTGTTATTAACTATATGAGTGAAAGGGACGACGCGATACGAAGTTCGGAGTAGCCTCTCTGATACATTTCAATTTAGTCAGCCAATCATAAGCCCTTGCTGGCTTAGTGGCGAATTCATTCGCAGTAACCCTTATTAAAAATCTTCCTTGGATAACGCGCGTTATCATTACTATTATTCTTAATTAATTTTATTAAGTTGGTGTACTAGCGTTAATACAAACGAGGTGACCACAGTTTGTACCGAACTCATTCCTCTTGTTTTTTTATTTTGATTTTGGTCTTATCGTGGTCTTATCTGTGGTTCATGTCGGTCGTGTGATTTAGTTTGATCGCACTTTTCTTTTTGTTCTTACCTGAATTCATACAGTCGCTAGTTTTCAGGTCGAAGTTGATTCAATAATCATCAAAAATGGCTTTACATGTTCCGAGAGCCCCTGGTGTTCCCTCTATGATGAAAGATGGAGCACGGGTAAGAATATAACCTCACTTCTATCATGTCATGTGTATCGGAAATTATGGTTTTATTATCCCTGAAATCTCGTTATGTATATAATATACTGATCAAATGCTTATCTTAAATTATTTATTGAAATGTAAATTATCTAAATAACTCCTTTAAATCCTGAGCGCATTAGTGTTCTGTATTTATTTGATGAATTTTCTAAGCTTTTCCACATATGACGGCAATATAAAATATCTCGTATATATACCGGCTAAATTCATCCTCATGTATAATCATCCTAAGGTATAGCCTTAGACTGCTGTTAAAATCTAGTAGGTAATGAAGAAAATTATTAGGGCATTATATATATATATATGTACATACTTGTTTGCTGACTGTCTGACTGATCATCCATTTTTCAGATGTATTCTGGTTTAGAAGAAGCAGTGTACCGCAATATAACTGCTTGCAAGCAATTTGCACAGAGTGTGCGATCCGCCTATGGTCCTAATGGTATGAACAAAATGATCATCAACCACATTGACAAACAGTTTGTCACAAGTGATGCTGGTACCATCATCAGGGAGTTGGATGTTGAGCATCCTGCTGCCAAACTTATGGTTCTTGGAAGTCAGATGCAAGATGCCGAAGTCGGAGATGGTACCAACTTTGTCATTGTAATCTCTGGAGCTCTCTTGGAAGCAGCTGAGGAGCTGCTCCGCCTTGGTGTGACCACCAGTGAGATTGCCGAAGGCTATGAGACTGCCCTTGAAAAGTGCCTTGAAATTTTGCCTGACCTTGTATGCCATGAGATCAAGGATATCAAGAATACAGAAGCTGTTATTAAAGGTATCAAACCTTCCATTATGGCTAAACAATATGGCAATGAAGATTTCATTGCTGGACTGGTTGCTAAGGCATGCATTGCTATCCTACCAGAGAAGACTACATTCAATGTGGATAATGTCAGAATTTGCAAGGTAAGCTTAATATCTGTTTCAAATCAAAAGAAAATCACATAGAGCCATTATACCAAAACTATCCCTTAGGTGCATAGCCTCTCAATAAGCAGCGGTATCAGTTAATGTATAATGTGGTCTTATCTTATCTTATTTAGATGAGGGCCCTAGCGGATGCACTTCGACCCAGTGGGATCTTTTGTGCAAAATGTATTGGGGACTAAGATTTTTTATTATTTCCAGATTCTTGGAGCTGGTCTCCTGCAGTCAGATGTCCTTTCTGGAATGGTATTCAAGCGTGAAGTTGAGGGAGATGTCACTTCAGCAGTGAAAGCCAAGATAGCTGTATATTCTTGCCCCGTTGACATTATGCAGACAGAGACCAAAGGCACTGTTCTCATCAAATCAGCTGATGAACTTCTGAACTTCAGTAGAGGCGAGGAATCTCTATTAGAGAAACAGATCAAGGATATTGCAGATACTGGTGTAAAAGTTATTGTGGCAGGTGCAAAGTTTGGTGACATGGCGCTACATTTGTTAAACAAATATGGAATTATGGGTGTGCGTCTCCCATCGAAATTCGACCTCAGACGTGTTGCTAAGACTGTTAATGCTACTGTGAGTATTGCCTGGTTATAAATATAATTGATTGCTTTTTAGGTGAAAAGTTACCACTGTTTTGTTGTCAATGGAAGCTATCCTCTATTACCAAACGACAAACCAGACATTTCAACCAGTTGGACGGTTAGTACTTATTTTTCCCAATCGACCACCTGGTTTGTAGGTTAATAGTAGACTGCCAACTAGATGGTCGGTTAGTATTTTTTTATTAATCAACCTATTAAGTGGGCAACCAGGACGGTTAGTAAATATTTCGCGACAGGCCAACCAGACACCCCAGCTGGTTGTTCAGTTAGGAAATATTGCGAGATATATACTCCAATTGACTCATTTTTGCATTGTAATTATTTACGAATATCTCTTAAAGCATGAACGTCACGTCAAACTAAATTATGACATCTACATTGAAATTACCCCTAGAGTTTTATTACCTAGGTGGCAGTTTGGTTGGTCAGTCGGGAAGAAAAAAGTATCAACCTGACAGCCAGGTTGCAGGTCGGGAATGTCTACTATTAACCTACAAACCAGGTGGTCGATTGGGAAAAATAAGTACTAACCGTCCAACTGGTTGAAATGTCTGGTTTGTCGGTTGGTAATAGAGGGAAGCTATTGGCATATTATTGAAACCTATAAAGTGGTTAAGCTACTTGGTAAGAAATATCATGTCTTGTTAAACATTTCCAGCCATATTTCACACTACTGGGGCCTCAGCCCTCTATCCTTAAGGGTGTCGACCCTATTGACTATGAATTCTATTTTTAACCAGGCTTTTGAAGGTTCCAAGAACAATTATAAAATATTATGTAAATGTTTTATACAGGTTTTACCCAGATTGACCACCCCCACCGCTCAAGAACTGGGATACTGTGACATAGTTCAAGTAGATGAAGTAGGTGACACTCGTGTAGTCATCTTCCGCATGGAGAGCTCGGAATCGAGGATCTCCACGGTCGTCATCAGAGGTTCCACGGACAACTACATGGATGACATTGAGCGAGCTATTGATGATGGTGTCAACACATTCAAGAATGCTGCAAGAGATGGCCGGTATATTAATTTCTAATCCTTTCAAATGTTTAATTAAAAGAGTGTTACATATTATTTAACATAAGAGGGTTATAATTATAAGAGAAGATTTAGGTGAAGAATAGTGAATCAACAAAATTTGAATAGGTCGAAAATGTGATGATAAGATATAGGCAAGCATTTAACGGAGCGCTCATGGCCCAGCGGGGCCCGTGTACCACGCGGTATTCGAGGTTACAGGAACAACGTCGGCCCAGGTCAGTTCTTAGATGGGCGACTGCTTTAACTAAGCGCTCCCATGCTATAGAAAGCACCTCCGAGCCGTTGATCCCGGCTGCTATCTATGATAGCAGTAGTTAAGCCAAGTTAGGGGCCTCTGGGACGCTTGAGAACTTTTAAACAGTCAAGTTGCCTACTCACTTGACATGGTGGGGTCGAAGTTGCAGCACGTCCATAGGGACCACCTCTGGGTGCCCTGGTTGCTGCTAAACGGTGCTACGAAACTGGCAACCGTACTGTCTTCTGGAAGATCTCGGGGCTCAAAATAATTGCCATATGATAAATAAAATAGGCAAGCAAATATTCTGTGCACTGTTCCGAGGAGGAGCCATCTCCTCATATGCGTTTTAGTCTCACATGGTTGGCTTCTTTTTTTAGGATTCTGTATCCGAAGCGTGCAAAGGGAACCCCCTATTGCTGTCACTCACGCTTCCGCCGTCCGTCGTCTGTCACAAAATTTTGTTTCAAATCATTTTTTAACTTCCCATTGACCTACGAACTTGAAATTTGGCGATAATGTTTATTATTACGTATATATATACATTACCAGCACATATTAAATATTTTGATAAATCCGATTTTACTTAATTTTGCGTTTGATCTGGAACCCTAAATATGCGAAGCCCGACACGCACTTGGCCGGTTTTTCTTGTTTCGTGAACACCATTCAACAATTTCTCCCCATATGTTACTTTCCTTAGAAAATAAAGAGGGTTTTTTATAACCTGATTCTGCATATCTTCATTCTGCGTGATTTTTAAATTTTAATCTTCGTTAAGTTTTTTAAGAGTTCGAAACTCAATTTAAATTTGAACTTGTACAAGTACGCGGGGACTTATGAGGTTACAAAAAAATGTTGATAAACTTAATAGCTAATATCCCATTTCACAGATTTATTCCTGGTGCAGGAGCAACAGAGATCGAGTTAGCGCAGCGTCTCCTTCAATACGCCGACACCCTGCCCGGCTTAGAGCAATATGCCGTGAGGAAGTTTGCTGTCGCTCTAGAAAGTGTTCCACGTGCCCTGGCTGAAAACACTGGAGCTAACGCTACTGAAGTCATCAACAACATCTATAAGGCTCACAAGGTATGGAAAATAATAACTATTTCTCTTAGGTCTTTGTGACGTAGTCAATATCTTTTAGGGAAATCACGCGCTTTTTCGATCTACATTCAAACTCAAAGAGTACGTTTTTTTTATTACTTTCTATCTGCAAACATGATTTAAGACCATATGTAAATTACTACTACCTACAAACTTAGGGGGGTCGTCTTTTTCCATATACTATGGGTGGTCACTGATGGGGGCGGGTCAAAAATTGTAAAGTAGTATAGTATAGATACGTTCTCTAACATCTGTATTAACCATGATGCAATAAAGGATTATTATTATGTATCTACCTTTTAACCGGCTTCAAAAAAAGGAGGAGGTTCTTAATTCGGTGTTTGTTTTAAGGCCCGGTCATTTGAGAGGCGTGCGTGGGGATATAATATTATTAATTATATCTAATTTACAGGAAGGAAACAAGAATGCTGGTTACGACATCGAATCAGAAAACAACGGCGTATGCGACGCCAACGAAAAGGGTATCCTCGACGCATTCGTACTCAAGCAGTGGGGCCTGAAATACGCCGTCGGCGCCGCCACCACCATCCTCAGAGTCGATCAGATCATCATGGCCAAGCGGGCGGGCGGACCTAAGCCTAGACAACCCCAAGGCAGTGATGACGAATCCTAAACACTACTTCTTATTATATATAAATAACACAAAAGTATTTTAGCAATGCAACACTTGCATTTTATTTTCTTAACATTACATTAACATTCTCAGTTACAATAATTCAAAAATATTTTTTGCTGTGTAACGGTTTATATTCATTTATGATGCTGATATGTTCTTTCATTTATGATAGTATGGAACGAATAAGTTCAAGAGCTTTATATGTATTCACAAAAATGTGTCTGTGACGCTACATAATAAATTCTTACATTAATTATCCCGTTGTTTCATATTATTCATTTACTAATGCCAGTAAAGGAACAGGTATAATAATAATAACGTTTATTGCATATCAGTCATCACATTACAAGCATGGATGGAATTACAAATAAATACATGGTATACATGTGACACCCTGCAAGGGCACAGCAATATCAGAGGTCTAATTATTTATAAGCAGACACAGGCAAAATCATTATGCAAAACACACGGTAACATTTTTCACTTTCCGACATCATTAATATAGTCCTTTAGACTATAAAAAACATCGGACAAAACATTTTCAATTGTTTGTTAAACTGTTTTACTGGATATTCCAGATTTTTTTATAGCATTTGGAAGATAATTATAAATTGTGATAGTCATATAGTGATGGCTGCTGGTGACGAATTTTAATTTTGAAAATGGTGTTTTAAGTTGGTTTAAGTTGCGTTCGTTTCTTTTACTTAGAGTTGTTTCTTTCGGTGAATATAAATTTTAAGTGTTTCCTAACCAATTTACAAGATTAAAGTATATACATGGAAGTAACGGGTAGAAGTTGATGGTCATCGGTGGCAAACAGGCGTGCGGCCCGCCTGATACTTGACAATAAGGGACCAATGCTATATGTCCGACATATAAGCAATCATCTTAGCCCCTCAGATGGTGATTATAATCATAATATTGGATTTCAATGTTAGGTATATAGCAATCTTCTATATATATATTACGCGAGGCCGACTTTTGTACACCCCATCAGATCTACAGTTATGGTCCGATTTTAATAACTGATATGTCATTAGATTCGTCTCTTGCTGGAGAGTTGCATAAAACTCTTATTTTTTTCATATTTTTTTAGAAAAAGGACTAAAAATGGATTTAAAAAACCACTGTGCGCTGACCACGTGACATTGGGCGCGTGACGTCACGCGACGTAGCTCCTGTTTTGAGTTGACATAACACAGTATAAAAATAAACAATAACTGAACCCAAACTTGTAGTACGTTCTTCAGTATGAGAAAATGGTTTGAGTCGGCGACATATATCCACAATCCCAAGAAAATTAACAAAACACTAAAACGATCTTTTTTCAATATTTACATGAATGACAGACGTATTGTATCGCAGTTTGTAAAGTCATTGAATTCAACGTCATAATTTAACATTTTTTCTTTTATGCCAGATGTAAATTGTCCACCTTACACGTTGTTGACCTTTTTACTTGCGCAAAAAATTTTTAACTATACAAACTCTTCGCATTTTTAATATTTTGGGAGAAAATCTCTTTAGATTTTTAAGCCATTCATTGTCGTGGACGTCCATGTCTCTTATAGTCTCTTGGGGTCTTTGTTGACCTTAACAGTGCCTTGGGCGCCGATCGGAGTCTATTTCTATTGGCAATTGTGCCTTATAAGACCTGGGGGATTTCTCTTATAGAATCCGCACCATAGGGGTGCTTCTCGGATAGTTTGGCTCTTGGTTAGATAGGGCCCATGGAAAAGTGGCGTAGAGTACAGGTTGTGGCAAGTAACGACCGGACATTGTTGTTTCGGTCATTACATTACATTAATTAAAAGTGAGGGCCGCCATGAGTGCGGCGCTGATGACGATGCGGCCCAGCACACCTTGGAATGGTGTAGTCGCTGGGCCGAAAAGCGCCGCACAATGGCGACAGCTCTCAGAGTGGGTGATCTCTCGCTTCACAACGTCGTGTCGGCGATGTTGCGAGGCAAGAGATGCTGGGATCTAAAGATTAGACTTGTGCGCACCCTGGTGTTTTAGAGCTTTCTTTATGGCTCGGAGACGTGTACTGTTCTGGCCAAAATGTAATGCCGCATCGATGCGTTTGAGATGTGGTGCTGGCTTCAACTTCTGCGGATACCATGGGCTGTAAGGGGAACAAACCAGCCTATCCAGCTACGTTAAGTTATCGACTATCGACAGTATGTCAGAACCGCATCCTCATATATTTCGAACACCTTTCAAGACGTCCTTCGGATAGCCAGTAGATAAATATTATGACGGGAAAAGTTGAGGGCCACGAATTGGACATTATGTCCTCTGCATTGAGGGAACGACTGATGACGATGATGTGCCGCATCCACGTTGCCCGGAAAACTAACTTAGCTAGCAGTCTATATTAGGCTTGATTTAGGTCCGGCATAATGTGACAGTGAAAAGGTACTTTTAAGACCCCTTTTTTACATGTTTTTGGTGTTCCTAAGAGAGACACAAATTAAAGAGATGTATCTGTACCTATAGTTGTTCCTTTTCTGAATAACTATGGGAATTTCCGTATTTTAGCGGCGTCCAGACGCCGCTACGGGACTCTCGTATATACATATTGTGTTAATGAATGTATCGTGTGATTAATCAATCGTGTAACCGGCCCAAAAAATTGTAACGACCCATTCAGCCAAGGAGTTTTAAATATATTCACATATATAATTTACTCTATGATATTCACAGCCTTCTAGATATGACTGTTCAAATGTTCCGTTAGGTTAATTCGTAATAAATTAAAAAGAATAATAAAATTATATTAAGTAGTTACTATATTCGTATTTAATCAAAACTAAAATTACTTTTTCATCCACATTATTCAAAATCGCCGCCAATCCGCTTTCTGACTGGTTTGACCGGAAGTCATTCAAGCATAGACAATACGTCGCTTTATTTCGCTTGGAAAATATTGACTATTTTGTTGTTGTGTGAGATCTTGGTTGCTGCAGCGAATTCTTTACTTCAGTTTGAAATTTCTTCAGAATAGCGGAATCTTCGAGCATCGTGTGATAATCTCGATAAACATCGTCGATAGATTTCCCCTAGAAAATAGCCATAGAATTGATAGAATCTTACAATGTCGTCTTATAAGGTAAGTTCCTACTTCTTTAATTTGATGTTCCTCCAATATAATTCGTTAATCAACATTAATGCCTTAATCATATGACTTTCTTCGGCTAGAATCTACTTTGGCTCCAGACTTTTAATAAAGTATACGCGAGTAAACTGCGAAATAAATAATTATATTGGGAATATGGAGATGTCTAACTACCTTCTAAAAATCGTGTTTATTTCAGCCAATTGATTCTAAACGCGAAGAGTTCAGAAGGTATTTAGAAAGAGCAGGAGTGATGGACGCTCTTACTAAAGTCTTAGTTAGTCTGTATGAAGAACCTGACAAACCCGAAGATGCCTTGGAATATATGCGTAAACATCTGGGGACCGATGGGGGAGAGGATGAGTTAGAGGCCGCGAGAGCTCGTATAGCAGAACTCGAAGCAGAAAACGCACTTCTAAAAGGAGATGCAGCTCCAACTGAAGGTTAAAATATTTAGTTACCATAATTTAGTAAAATGATCTCATAGAACCTGATTGTACAATGATCTCAGATGAAAATATTGTTGTTGATCCTGAAAAAATATAACTTGTGTTATAAGGAGAGTATTATTTTTGTTATGGTTTAAGTTTTGTTTGATGTGCAGGTTGCACAATAAAATTTTCAGTTTCTTTTCTTAATGGTTGCTTTTTATTTGTATTCCTATTAAATAAACCCTACTTTCTGTAAGATAGGACATACAAACTTGACTTCTGCTACGGTCACGACTTGTTCATCTATTTAAAGCTCACTTTATTCTGGACACTTCATAGCTTAACTATTAAAATAGCAATAATTAGTTTGACACCTAAATGGCTCTGCAATTAAAGTCCCATGAGTGTACCTACTCTCATCAAACGACGTACACGTCTGGTCAATTCAGGGCCATTAAGAAAGCCAGTACCTTTCAGTCATACATGGCTAGTATGGTTTTTGTGTTTTGCAACAATCTTACAAATCAAAAGTGACCTGAATGAAACACAAAATAATTGTTACATTTGACCCTTAAGTTTTCTCCATATAATAGCTGTACGTAATATAACATGCATATTAAAACAAATGTTAATTATTTTTAATTGATTTAATTTAATGTATGCTTCACTAGGTTTATATGTTGACAACTATTGTACAGTGTTTAAACAGCAATGCTGATGAGCTCTGTGTATTTCTTGACTTTGCTGGCAACACTCATGTCCACATATTTGTCACCTAGGGAGACAACCATTCCTCCAATGAGGGAAGGATCAACTTTGGCCGTGAGCTGGAGAGTTTCATTGGCCTTCAGGAATTTCTGTAAAAAAACGTATTTCTGTGAAATTACTCATTGAAATTTCTTTTGGAAGAACTACAAGATGATATTAACTTCTAGACAGATAAACAAGAATTTGCCTTATGTTATCATCATCCGCCTAAGTGTTATCCCAGTACAGTTGCATCCTGAAGTATGCCTGGGGTTCGCTACCTAATCCCAAGATTTGGCATAGGCACTAAGTTTTTATGGAAGCGACTGTACCTTAATATTAATAATAGCTTTGTTTATGGGTACAATATTTTAGAACATATAAAAGTGAGTACATTGACCTAATTAAATACTGTACCAAATCATATCAAATTTCGAATATATGATAGAAAGGGAATACGTAATAAACCCAACTACTAGAAAAGATGCTAAGGCTAGCACATTCTGCAACCTAACTGCCATTTAAAAATAAATATTTGTGGACAATCTTACACAAATCAGTTTATTATACTTACGTAATTATACAATAGAAAATAGTCAAATGTATAATGAGTACCTTGAGTGCAGCTTCCAAGCTCTGTTTCTGGGCAGCATCCAGGGGCTTGGCCGTGACTACCTCACAGGTGACGTCTCCGCGGTGGGCAGCCATCATGATCTTGAAGGCATTGATCACTGTGTCCACCTTGCCAAGGCGGCCATTTTCAGCCAGCAGGCAGAGCAAATTACCGGTGGCAGGGGACAAGCCGGTCTGAGGATCAAGAACAATATTATTGTTGATATAATAATGATAGAATTCAAAATGAAATTTGACCATGATTTGACACATTGAGATAAGTTAATATCTATTTCAAGCTACACTTTCTATTGAACTGAAAGTATAGTGACAACATTGTAAAGAAAATTACTCAAATAACATAATATGCATCTTTTTTTTTCATGATACCATTTGAAACAGTTTTTAGAGAGGAACAAATGTGCATATGGAACAACTACAATTAGAACAACACAAAAGATAAATTCAAAGTACGGCATAAAATTCGAGCACTCAAAACATCTGGGACTAATCGAGCATACTATGTGATGTGATGTCATACATACTTGCACCCATACCACCATTGTATGGAAAAATTATAATTAATGGATTGTATGATAAAACACAAATCTAGATGGTGGTTTTTAATTTACTTTTAGTCAATTAAAATTACATCATTTTTCAAAACTTTTAAGTGATATATTTTTTTAGATTTTGAGCATATTTATTAATTTTGTTTTTTGTCATAATTTGATGGTTTACTATTCATTATAGTCACATCTTATTATTATTAATTCCGCATGAATGTTCTCTATTATGGAAGTTTGAATTAGTTTCATTGACTGTCAAAGAACCATTTTAGATTTCTTAAGATGACCATGAAGTGCATGAACTTAGCAACATAATTTAACCTTTTGAGCGCCAAGAATCGGACATAAATGACGCATTGCTCACGCCACAGCATCGCATTGTTCAACACAAAATTAAACCTCACGCAATCGCGCATAGATCGCTATTGCTTTGGCCAGGCTGTAGACGTTGTTGGTGTCCATGGCACGATTTTCCGATGGCATGATTTGCCATCTGTGGCGGTCAAAGGGTTAATTGAAACATGTAATTAGGGGTTAGGACTGCCCATGTACAGTTGTGGGTCTCTTCTATGCTGCCTCGAATAGAAATGTATCTATTGTGGCAGCCCGTAGAGATCCTTGCTTATACCTCTTGCTTCTAGGAATTACGAAACTCACTGAGATGTAAGCTTTTATATCATATCTCTTCTGGTTGCAGGATGTGCCTCTGCAGGTAGATACACTTTTTGCGCTTAAGTGGTCTACGGAGCAGAGATCAAATCAAAAAGTAAAGCACTGATATTAAATTTAAAGTGATATATACCTTGGTGGCAAGATGTTTCAGGGCCTCAACCTTAAGGTTCCTCTTCAAGGTCGGATTGATAATGAATTCCTTAAGTTTTGGGTCGGTCTTGATGCTTTTCTGGAAAGAGGCGAGGTCCTTTTCAACTGCGTCCAAAGTCTTGTTTTTGGAGGCTGCCGAGTACAGAGCCGACGCATATCTACCCTCCAAACCAAAGACTTGTACAGGAGGCTTGACGAGCTGAGCAGCAGCGGATGAGGTGCTGAGGGTGCGCAACTAAAAGAACATTACGTAATTTAAACAGTGTCAAAAAGGTTATAATAACATTTATTTTCGACTTAAGAGAACAACAAGAATCATACCAGCATATTTGTCTTATTCAGGGACATGATTTCTGGGTACAATTTGGTGTAATTTGATTTATAAATTCACCAAATGCGCGATAATGATCGGACGAAAAACTGTTCGAATGTTCGTTCAACCCGCTGGCCTGGCTGTCAGTTCACCAGTTCAGTCATTCGCAATCGCAACGAGTATAGTGTCCAGAGGGGCTACCGCGAACTGAAAACGAACGAAGTTCGAATATCTCCCTCTCTGCCGCACGAATTAGCAAGTGCGACAGAGAGGGAGATATTCGAACTTCGTTCGTTTTCGGTTCGCGGTAGCCCCTCAGACTATCCGACGATATCGGTGTAGGAACCGATATTGCCGTTCACATTGTCCGATAATATCGAACCGATATCACTATTTCGTTGCCAGTTTCGGTCGTAGTGGTTATAATGGGGCCGGTTACATGGTGATTAATATACTTTATTTATTTATCGCGTAATAGTAGGTAGATAATAATAGTACATTATACACAAATGTAACTGGCTACCCCGGCGCATCGATCACGCACGCTCGTGACTCGAGGGGCTACCGCGACTGGGGCGCTACCTCGTGGTTTTGCCTCTCTGTCGCACTTACGTCCGAACGGGCAAGTGCGACAGAGAGCAAAAATTTCGTTAGTTGTCGCGGTAGCGCCCCTGAAAACGAACGAACTTCGAATATCTCCCTCTCTGCCGCACGAATTAGCAAGTGCGACAGAGAGGGAGATATTCGAACTTCGTTCGTTATCGGTCGCGGTAGCCCCTCGGTCATTCGCAATGTCATTCGGTAAGATTCTTTTAGATATTGACATTGACAATTCATTCCTCAATTCCACAGAGTACTTTTCTATATATATGTCTCAATTCAAGCATTTTAATATTTGTCTTAAATAAGCCTGTAATTGAGTTGAAAGGTCGTGAATAACTTTACTTACAAAATACACCAATTTGTCATCAATACTTTTATTATCTTATTAATTTATTGGAAAAATGGTATTTTGTCATTAATTTTAATGTGCCTTTTTTTTTGCTACACCTAATGTTTTTTACCTTTCGGAATGTGGCCCATCACCGGATACACTTGCTTGTCAATCAAGACAAGAAAAGAAACTGATCATAAACGTCACCTGGAAGCGGGGCAACTATGACGTAAACACAAAAGTGTGCGAAATATTTCTGTTTAAATTCCTAAAGCTAGCTAATGGATTTTCAAATTGCATTAATAAAACCTGTGAATCCCGTTCTTGTCTTAGTTTAGATCAATCAAATCATTGATTAAGAAAGTTGTGTTATTTCATTTACAATTGAAAGTGGGTAAATATGTCGCGCCAAGTAGATACAAATGTTGCTCGATTACTCGAAGGTTTAGGCTTGGAAGGCGAAGATTTCTGTGACTTTACAATAGCTGATCAAAATTCTGTTGCGGAATCTCAAGGCATAACACCCACGACACCCTCTAACTTTAAACCGGTACTTGGTGAGAACGTGACTTACGTTGTGGCCTGTGTTATTATCAACGAGCAAAATGAAATATTGATGATGCAGGAGGCAAAGGAAAGTTGTGCCGGCAAATGGTACTTGCCCGCGGGCCGCATGGAGCGAGGTGAAACTATAGTTCAAGCTACCATGAGAGAAGTGCTTGAAGAAACTGGGCTGCACTGCAATCCTACAACGTTACTGGTAGTTGAGACCGCCGGCGGCATGTGGTACAGATTCGTGCTCACCGCGGACGTCACAGGAGGTGAACTCAAGACCCCAGCAAAAGCGGACAAGGAATCACTACAAGCAAAGTGGATTTCAAACCTACAAGAGATCACTTTGAGGTCCAATGACATCTTGCACCTGATTGAAAAGACTCAATTGTACAAACAAAGCCATCAAAAGGGATGGCACAAAAAACTGTTACCTGCTGCTATTCCACATGTAAAAGATTTGCTGAGGCTGATAGTAGTTATTAAGAGGCGAAGTACAAACAGGCTCCATGTGTTGTTGAGTGAGAAAACTGCTATACATTTTCCGGTATGTGAAATAAATCCTGCCAAGAGTGTGCATTCAACATTGAGGAGGTTCATGGTGGAAATGTTTGGAGCAGACGTCGGGCAACACAGGCCACTTGGATTGCTTAATGTAGAAGCAGATCCTTCAAGTGATGGGTGTTGTCTCACACTTTTGGTGGCATTTAGGCCGCCCCTGGAAGAAGTGCCTCTCATTGGGAAATGTGCTTGGCATGAATTGTCACCAGAATCCGAAAATCAATTGCTATCTATAATAACAACAAAAAATTCTACTGTAGAATTACATGTAGTCCGCTGATCCATGACAGGAGATGCATTACCATGTCAATCAAGAATACTCAAATTTATTGGTTTATTTAGATATAATATAACAAACTGTTTTCAGATTTATAAGAAAAAAAAAGGACTAACATACTAACTTGCTATATTTTAAAATAAATTCAAATATATGCATAACATATTTTTATGGCGGAAGGGTTGAAAGATAGATATTCATATATCTGATAAGTATATGAAAAGTATTGATTATGAATTTTATGATATGATATAACTTGCTTCTGCTTACATTTCAATTAAATTCCATATTGATACATTCCATTTTAAATATTGAATTAGGTATGATCAAGATCTAATTTGCTAGTTATCTATAAATTAGATATTTAAATTATTCTAAAATCATACTTGTCCATTGCCATGGTTTTGAGATGTTTATTTTAATAGATCACACATGTAAGTCTGAGACTGTTATTGCAGTACCTACCTGATTATATATATATATATATATATATATATATATGATTATTAGTATCATCACAGATTGCTTTAACCTGTAACCAATATTATTTTTAATTTTAGTATAATTTTATTTTTTATGTGCTGGGTACTTGTTAATTTTATTTACACTTTTATATTTTTACAACATGTAATAAAAAGTTTAAAGAAATGGTTGTTTTAATTTATTCCACTATCCATAACATAAGTTATCAGTGATTCAAACTGGGTCCGTATAATGTACAGACATGATAATACTCAGACATGATAATGTACAGGCCGATAATAGGAATCAAAATGTAAGCGAATTACTGGGCTGTGTATTATTTGACCGAGTATTATCGGCCTGATCCAACTTGGTTCGGGGCGATAATGTACAGCCCAGGAATACGCCTACATACTGAGCAAACTTCGTCCGTCCGTCCGACGGCTCGGATTGATAACGCTCGACCCAGTAATACACAGGCCGATAATAGGAAGCCACTCGGAAGAGACATAACATTTTTTTTTTTTAGAGAACTGTCAAAATGATTAGTGATGTTCTGACAGCATTTTGACGTTTGTCCATGAATATCGTTTTTCTTGTTATTGCAAGTTCTTGCCGCCAGGTTTTGAATTACTTGACATATGATTTGAAGTTGGCAAATAGGCATTTGTGGACTTTGTGGTTGAGGCCGCCAGCAGACTCCATCCTATTATATTATGGTCAAAAACTACCACTGAACATAATCATTTACCTTCAATTTTATACTAAAGTAGTGATTACGGTATTATCATCGTGATTGAGTAGTGTCGTTGATATTCAATCTGAGCTTATATAGCAAAAATGTACTACAATGAATGTTATGTCGATAACTGTGCACGTAAACGACACGACGTTTAAATGCACCAGTTAGATACCGGCTCCGGAGACGGAGTTGAGGAGTCTCAAGCGGTTGCAGTGCATAAATAGTGATCGGCTTCGTAATATAAGTATCCGCAAACTAGGTACGCAAAATGTTTGTATCAGCGTCTCGACAGTTACCGCACTTTGCTCTTTGAAGAGATTAAAAGCGGCGTGCCAAGAGTCACATTGGAAACCAATTTAATTAAGAAGTTCGTAACTCATAACTAGACTAACTAAACACTTATGTAACCATTTTTGTGCTGAATGAACTGACGGGATTCATTTGATATGTATTTGTATAGTTTTCTATTTCTTTGTGTGGTGCCAGGTCAGAATAGCACTTCTCCCTTTCTTCCTGTGGGTGTCGTAAGAGTTGACTATAGGAACCGGGTTGTAGTGTGTTGTGGCCGATGGACTAGCAACCTATCACTGCAACATCACAATGTTCTCCATCATTAAACCTACAATTACTTGATATATTACCCCTTTTGGGCATATACAGGCATGAGTTTATATATATTTACATAAACCACAATTTGTCAGTTGTTTATCCTATCATAATGTAGGGTCGCTGGGCCAGTTAGGCGGCCTGTG
This sequence comes from Epiblema foenella, assembly GCA_963556455.1. Classification (NCBI taxonomy): domain Eukaryota; kingdom Metazoa; phylum Arthropoda; class Insecta; order Lepidoptera; family Tortricidae; genus Epiblema; species Epiblema foenella. The sequence continues at coordinate 11,757,284 of OY747107.1, read as the reverse complement.
TCAGTTTGCGGCCTTCTGAAGAACGAAGTTTTTTTCAGTTAAAGATATTTACATTTTTACATGCTCTAAGGACAGTGAATCGTATGCGTTTTAATTAGTAGCTATTGAATGGGAATATATTAAAAAGGCAAGAAAATATCCATTCAGTTCATCAACTCTTCCAAGTGGCCGCAAACGGGCGGATCAAATTAACAGGCTGTAAACCCACCTACCGACCCTATACACACACTAAGCTATAGGGCTTGTAGTTTTGTAATGTTTTTCTATTACTTTACTTGAACATTATAGTTGGGTTCATTTCATTAAACACATATGTTCTGTTTATTCAAGTATGAAATAAATAAAATAAATGAAAAGCTTTCAGTTAATTGAAATTGAGTCCCAGTAACCTTCTGTGTCATATAGAATAAGTTCATCTGTATCATATAGAATAAAAAGCTGTAGGCAAGTACTGTTTTATTAATGAACATTATTTCTTTCAGCTAATGTGAAGTTTTGATCATTGCTTTAGTTGGTGTCACAAGCATGAAGACCACAGCTATTCAAAATCCAGGCCATCAGATCTAACTGGTAATTTTCTATTATTTTTTATTGTTGTCACTAGTTAAGAGACCAAAGTAGTTAGAATGCAACATTAATATTTAACTTGTAATTCTTAGGTATATTAATTTTATTGGTGGAATTTAAATTATCAGATAAGAATAATTCTGGCAGATTATTCAATGAATTAACATACATTAACTTTTATTCAGGTTTATCTGGATCAACCACAATTTGTGTTTTTTTTTCTATCTTTCTTCTTTTTTCAGTTGTACAAGATATCCAACTTCCAGAGCAGCCTACCATGTCAGGTAATTTAAAAAAGTACTATTAGTTATTTATTGGTCCATTTCTTTTATTATTTTCGTTTTGTAATGAATTATTTAAAAACCTATCCTTAAATTGAATTAATCAGCTCAGAAATGATATGAAATGTCTTTTAAGTAAACCCTATTTTTGTAACTATTTATTATATGTAATACCAGGCTCAGCATCAGAACAACCACAAGTTTGTCAGAAAAACAAATCCTACAAGAGCAGCCTGCTGTGTCAGGTGAGTATTTATGGGGTTCCGCACCCAAGGGGTAAAACGAGACCCTATTACTAGGACTACACTGTCCGTCCGTACGTCCGCCCGTCCGTCTGTCTGTCTGCTTATCTGTCTGTCCGTCCGTCACCAGGCTGTATCTCGTGAACCGTGATAGGTAGACAGTTGAAATTTTCACAGATGATGTATTTCCGTTGCCACTATAACAACAAATACTAAAATCAGAATAAAATAAATATTAAAGGGGGGTCACATACACTAAACTTGTTTTTTTTTGCCGTTTTTATAGATAATGATACGGAACCCTTCGTGCGCGAGTCCGACTCGCACTTGTCCGGGTTTTTATATTAAATAATAGCTTATGTTTATTCAGTTTTTAATTCACCTTTGCTAACTTTGATATTCTGAGTTGAGTAGAATAAAATGAATGTAGAATATTTTATATAAGTAAGTAGTAGTAGTAGTAGTGTATCTTTATTTATTAAAGTATATTTTTTAATTAAAAAAAACTAATGGGAACAAAAGGCTATAATAATAATAAACCCGCGGGCCAGTTTGTGGCAAGCTGACGGTGAGTGGAGACACCGCCGACCTCTATTCCAGAGGGGCCGTTTATCCGGTCTTCGCCTCTGTGCCTTAACCGGCCGGCCAGAGTGAAGTCACAAGAGCGGAACCTATGCTCCAGGTTGGAAGCGTAAAATGTCATAACGCCGGCGCGCGGCGGCCTGCTGAACGGATTACCGGGACCTGGGTCCCGCAGACTCACCTCTCGACTACCTTATAGCCGCTCACAGGGATGTTGCCCCCTTGTCGCACTGTGCGTGCGACTGTTTTGTGGGTCCCACTCAGCGAGCAGGCAAGTCCCCGCGTGCCTTTTTTACAATAGGGATTAGAACGTAGTGGTTATATTCTCTTTGATAGGGATGATGACTCATATTGCATTTTATAAACGTAGTATGGCTATATGGATACAAAAGCATCAAATTATCACAATAGTAAATTAGACAAATTGATTAAAATATTTTTTTCCTATATTGGCCAAATGTAAATTGTTTAAATGAAAACGAAATTGTGTGGCAATGATGTATATAAATGCAATATATCACGACAAAAACGGGAAATTTCCCTTCTTTTCATACAACGGCAGTACGAGGCCACGCAGTCATGACTTCACGGATGCGTGTACTTTGCCTCTCATTTTCGTCTTTTGTGTTTCTCTAATTGGGTATATGACACATGCAAAAATGTATACCATAGTGTGGTTACCGGTTCCAACCCTATTAAATCAGGAAAATCTCAACAACATGGTGTGGAAATTGAACGCCTTGGATACAGCGCCATCTATCAGCGACTTTTGTTATAACTTTGTATGAATGGTAGTTTTTCAAGGATATAATTCTTTATCACGTAAACCGATTTCATTTTTTTTCTTTATTTGAAAGAAGGTACTTTCAGCATAAACTCTTAGGAATTTATAAAACAAAAGTACATGCAAAGGTGATTAAATTACCAGCTTAGTACATACATGTTTTTTGACGATAAAAAAAAGAAAAACTAGATAGAGCTACAGTTATATTTTTCCTATAAAATATACATTGATATCAATCTTATATGATAATTTTATATTTTTTTCTTGGTAAACTTCGGAGATAAGGGGGGAACGGTATTTTTTTTTACATTTTCCCTCATAAAACAAAAATGACTCAAAGTAAAAAAAAAAATTGTTTCAGAATGTGCAACCCAAGCCCTTTCACATGACACCCCACTCGACATAATAACTAGACTTTCAAATTTTGAACCACCGTCAATCTGTCATTTTCCACACAAAATAAAAAAAAATATTTTAAAAAGTCATGTTCTATGTATTTTATAACTATTCCAAATTTCAAATCTATAGCATAAGTAGTTCTTCAGATTTGACATTAGCGATGTGACAGACAGACAGACAGACAGACAGAGTGAAACCATAAGGATTCCTTTTTTACCATTTTGGTACGGAACCCTAAAATGATATCGGTTCACGTGATAAAAAATTAAATTATCCTTGAAAAACCGCCATACATACTAAGTTATTCAGTCGCTCAAATTTGTAACAAAATTCGCCGATAGTTGCGCTGTACCCATAGCATTCAATTTGTACTTCATGTTGTTGAGATTTTCCTGAATTAATTGGGTCGGGACTACTACATATTTGTGTATGGAACCCTGCGCACCGAGAGTCGGACTCGCACTTACCGGTTTTTTTTTATAGTGTAAATTTAAATTGAAAGTTACTAATAGAATTGTCATGTTTCAATAAAAAAAAAATTGTATGGCAACTATGTGCTTAAACGCAATATTTCACAACTAAAAAATGTCAAATTACTATTTTTTTCCATTCAACGGGTTTTTTTTATACAACACCGGTGGCAAATAAGCGTACGGTCCATCTGATGGTAAGCAGCCACCGACTTGTGAGTTTTGAAGACCATACCCAAAGGTATCATGCCATATAGTTTTAAGAGCCGACGACACTGAACCTAGTTCGATAAGACTCCCAGATAACATATATATAGTAAGACACGTCATTCACGGGGGAACACTAAATAGCCAGGGGAAAACCTCCGGCAAGACCACGCGTATGGTTCGGAACGCTGGAATACTCTAAGAGTTTGCGCTCCAGTGAGATTGGTTGAGCGGTTTCAACCAAATCTGAGGTGCGAGTGGAATCGAGCAACTGGGAGTTTTGTCGCTGGTTCACTAAACCTAGCCTAGCTGAGAAGAGTCCAGCAAGAAACTCAGCTAGGCCCGACCTGGGTCGGACTGACTCTACCGGGACGAATAGGGACTATATGTGTCAATGTTGTCGCGATCGCGCGGTGGACGTCCCCGCCGGCGAGAATGCCTAAGTGTACGCGTCGTGTCAGAGTTGGACGCCGTAAACGCAGCGTTCCATCTTTCGATGGACGCTGTGATTACATCGTCCGGGTCCGTAAGTGTGTGCCTAGGACGCCGGACCGTGCGGCCCCTAATCAGTGAACGCCGAGTCTAATTGGGATACATGTAAATACTAAGCCGTAAGTCTGGCAATAGGCAGGAAATTACGTAGCCTTCTCAGAGAAGCTACTGCCTAAAACATCTTCCTGCTGACCTCGTTCACTTGAGGTACCCAAGATAAAGTCCTATCCATAATAATGCCTATTTTTTTTACTTGTGAAGAAAAAATTAAGACATTATCGAAATAAGTCGGTGAAACACTATTAAAATCGATTCTTGGGACAAATTTTGAGCTCCCAATGGGAGCTATCGCGTAAGAATTTGCCGCTAGAGGGCGCTAGTGTAGCATGAGGTCTCCGAAATGTCAAATGTCACTCTTTGTGGTTACAATACGCGGGTTAATATCTAATTGGAACAATATGGTGAGTATTTTGCAATACCTGAGCTTGATTATGGCAAATATGAGTTACGGGTCAATGATTGTCAGTGCTTTGAGACAGTTTTGTCTTTCGGAAACTTATTTCCTCCTTTTTTCCTGAACAAAACGGGATTGCGCTACAATGCGGGATGTTCAATATTTTACGGTACGGTTTTAAGGTTTTAAACATGATTTAAATGCAAACTTCGTTCTCATGACCTTAATAACTCGACAGTGGCGCCAACTGGTGAGCACAAAAACGATAGCCCTCATTATGATAGCCTGGGTTTTAGAGGGGTTAACCTTAAGACCAAAACTATGACTCCAATTTCGGATACGCACCAGGTCATTATTTACAGTGCTGATAACAGATGGCAAATCACCCTGCGAATAAATCTGAAGATCGGTGATAGTGAGAATGAGAAGAGAGATTATTTGTGATTGAATTTATAAAAATAGAAAATAACAAGGAAGACAGCACGCCTCCTAATACGATATTTTTTTATATTTTTTCTTTCTCCGTGTAGATGCACGATAACCCTGGTCCTTTTTTCTGTTAGACCGGGCACAATAAAGCAATAGGAGAGCGCGGTTGGAGATTGGGCTGAGGAAAATTCAGGGGAAATCTCCGACACGACCACGAGAGCGGTTTAAACACTGGAATACTCTAAGAGTTTGCGCTCCAGTGAGATTGGTTCAGCGGCTTAAACCAAATTTGAGGGGCTACTCCGAAATTCGAAATCCAGGTTCGTATCGTGCCGTCCCTTTCACTCATATAGTGAATTTACACGAGAATGAAATGGACGGTACGATACGAAGTCGGATTTCGAAGTTCGGAGTACAGGCCCTGAGGTGTGAGTGGAATAGAGCTACTGGGAGTTTTGTCGCTGGTTCACTAAACCTAGCCGAACTGAGAAGAGTCCAGCAAGAAACTCGGCTAGGCCCGACCTGGGTCGGACTGACCCTACCCGATATGCGGCGGTACCGGGACGAATAGAGGCTACAAGTGTCTGTGTTGTCGCGATCTCGAGGCGGACGTCTCTGTGCCTTTACCATCAGTTTACATAACCGTACTCGCTAGCGACTGCGTAAAAATTTGTATAGGCAAAAGGGTAGCGCCTCTGGCGGTTACGCAATAGAACTGAGAATCGGCATACTAAATCGTTTACGCAGTCGCTAGCGAGTACGGTCATGTAAAGGCACTGGTCAACATTTATCGATATCGATAACGTCTACGCGCTAAGTCTTTATTCATATAAATAAATGTAACATGCATGATTTCAGTACTGTAAAGTGGGTTCCCTTGGGTCTCGAATAGCCCCACTTTACGGTAATATAAAAAACGAGTTCATTGATCCTTATTCACTAATCTTTACTAATATATTTTATAATCGTTCGTAAAGAGTAAATTCCAGTCGTGCGTCGGAGCTGACACACACTTTTTTTATATTAAAAAAAAAATTACTATCGCCGCCAGGTTTTCGCATTGCCATTTCGTGTTCCCCCATGAATGACGTGTCTGATTATATGTATATCATTTGGGAGTCTTATCGAACTAGGTTCAGTTTCGTCGGATCTTCTAACTAATACAAATCTCAAAACTATGACCGTACTTTGAAGAGAAAATGTTAAGATTGAATGATTTTTCCTCTTACATGCTGGAAGAATGATAATGAAATACTTTCAGGATGTGGACGAGCTGTCCAACAAGCTGGCGGGCCCGCTCCACGGCTCCAGTGCCGCCGAGGCCCTCCCGCACAAGCCCCATACGTCGAGCACCGAGAGGCTTCGCAGCGAGACGCGTTGTATGTGCGCCGTGCAATATGCGGGCTCTCATCACGACGGACCTATTACAAACCACATACGTCAGAGAGCCTACCGCGAACCGAAAACAAAGCATGTGTCACTCGAATGTGCAAGTGCGATAGAGAAGCAGATATGTTATTTTCTGTTCGCGGAAGGCCCTTAGGCAGCGAGCTTCGCAGCAAGATGCTTTGTATGACAGTTTGTTTAGTAGTAGTTATTTCACCACGTCAACTGTGTATGGATTTGTCCACAGCATAGGCAGTAGTAGAAATTTTAGAACATTCTATTGCATTTTCGCGAGTAGAGATAATTTCATTACAGGAAAAAATCTTGTATTCTAGAAATTCTTGTTCTTGTATGAAATAAATTACTGATAATCAGAAATTGTCTCATAGTCCGTTAACGGAGATCCGCGGGAAGCGGCCCTTCATCATCTCGCGGCCACGTCCGTGCGCGGAGCGGCGGCGCGGCCGCGCGCCCGGCGCCGGCGGCGCGACGTGGCCGCGCGAATACCCGGTGAGTTCCACACGAGGCCAGTAAGCCGCCGGAAGCGGCCCGTCATCATTTCGCAGTCACGTTCGTGGGCTCGGGTTGCCATGAGCATATCAGTACCCATAGTCTAAGTCTTGTTTTTTCGAAACAAAACAAATGAACGCATTTGCGTTTAGTCTCAATTTGTATGGATAAAAGCAGCGCTTCTGGTGGCCTTAGGTGGTAACTTAGTTCGTTTCGTTCACTAGGTTCATTATTTGTTGAACAAATAATAAACTTTAGTACACAGCGTAGTTCGCGCTTCGAATAATAAATATATATACTTAATTGCGTTTTTGTGAAAGTGACGAATTTGTCCTGGATCCTCTTTTTTCATAAATTTATGAAGAAATTACAAGACGTTTTTCTTCCGCACGCGCAACTGCACGGCTCGGTGCCGCCAACTGCGTGCGGCCGTCAGCGAGGGCCGCCGCCGCCGCCGCCGCCGCGCGTGGGCTCGTGAGACTGAGGTGCCTTTCGTGCCAAAGCAGTAAGGTAAGCTGTCCGCAACACATTACATTACAGCAGAGATTAGAGATTGAAGCATGTTCATGTGGATATCATCGGGCAATGCCAATTTCTAACTGCTATATAGCTCCTATTGTCTGGCCGCGATCGACCGACTTTCACGGTGGCCCATGATATCCATTGGTGCCAAGGAGGTAGCGAATCAGTTCGTGGACGGTTGGATTGCTCGTTTTGGTATTGTCACAACGTCGGAGGCCGTCTGTCCTATTTAATCTGTAATCTCCCTCCCTTATCTGGAGATCTTCGAGCACATAACAAAATAATATTTTTGTCGCCGGGTGACTAGCGGACTTGGGCACATCCAAGCGTGAACTAACCACCATCTATCTCTCCAAGGAAACAGAATGTAATTCTGTTATTTCATCGCCAGTTGAAAACAGCGCTGTGTCGTAATGACGCTGGCACAGCGCTCTCCCTCTAGTGCTCTTAAGCAACCGTTCTGTACTTCTAGTATAAGTTTTTTCGAAACATAAACACAAAGGACGCGTTTACTCTCAATTTGTATGGCGACGCGAACAGCGCCTCTGGTGGCCTTTGCTGATAACTGTTTGTTGCCATACAAATTGAAACTTGCATACTACGGATATTTCAACTCTATTTATATTAATCTGGCGCCTGTCTGCTCATCGTGAAAGGGTATTTAAATTGCAAAAGCGAGGAATAGGAATACTTGCCAAGAAACCTCTTGACCATCCAGTTAAGGAACTTTTCAGGAAATATAAAATACTGACGCTCCCACAGTTCATATATTGTCTGCATGCCAATAAGTTAGACGTAATCTGTCTAAATACCAAATTAACAAATTGTAAGGCGGAGGTGAAAGCCGCAGGCAACCCTTGCTACTCGCTCCCGTAAAACGACTTGCCAAGCTCCGAAAGTTGCCGAGTGTCGTAGGACTAAAATATATAATAAGATCCCATTGGAAATAAAGTCGGTCGACAGTGACATAGCTTTCAAAAAAAATCTGAAAATTTTCCTCGAACAGCAAGCATGCTACAGGGTTGACGAGTTTCTCTAGGTTCCTAATTGAAAAAGTGTTTTTTTCGCTGCCACTTCCATCGTATAATCATTGTACTTAACTTACTATTTTTAATTGTGTCTTTGATTTTAAATTTTTCTGTTAGTTAATTTATTTTTATTTATTTCTCATCGACATCTTTGTAAATTGTAATTGTGTAATTTTAGTGACCTGTAAAAACCATTTTACCAATAAACTATCTGAATGTAAAGACTAAACGCAAACGCTTTTGTTATAGTGTTTACGTTTCGAAAAAACTTATACTAAAGGTATTGCTCGAAAGCAGCACTCGTCTATGGCGAACCGCTGCGTTTACCTGAAGAATTCTTCGTACCTCCAATTCTTCCTACGAGACCGACGACGTACACTGTTATGGGTTAAAATGGCAGAGTTACATCCTACTCCAACTTCCCGCCACGTATAGCCCATGTTATTTGTATTTAGACTTGGCGACAACATCACGTTTTTCTGCGTGACGATACGGTCTGACGATCGTTACAAACACCCTACACAGCCGCTACAGAGTAGTGTCTCGCAATACCAAATCGATGGCCATCGGCACCGCTGAAAGGCAGACTACTGTCAGTCTGGACCGTGTGAAACCTGCTTATATTTTCAATTCAATTCAAACATTTATCCTTTACACATACATAATACAAACAGTACAGAAGGAACAGTGGCTCAGGACCGGTGTTATCTTCTTCGACGTGGCGAAAGCCTTCGACAAGGTCTGGCATAAACTTACATTATATCAGCTCGATATGCCTGGCAGACTCGTACTCACCATTTTCTCAGAGATCGAAGCTTTCGATACAGACTAGAGGGAACGCATTAGGACCTACATCCCATCCGGGCCGGAGTTCCGCAAGGCTCCGTGCTCTCTCCCACTCTATTCTTTATTCACGAACGACATTTTCAGGGTAAGCACGGAAAGGCGGGTGGCTCCGATCCAGAGGGGCTACTCCGAACTTCGTATCGTGCCGTCCCTCTCGCTCATATAGTGAATAACACAAGAGTGAAAGAGACGGCACGATACGAAATTCGGAGTACAGGCTCTAATATTTGACCGGCCCATCCCCGGGGCCAAGGAAGTCAAATATCTTGGAGTAACCCTCAACAGAACGCTGACTTTCCGTAGCCACATCAGTAGGGTACGCAACCGTGCTTTGTTCGTGCTAGGAAGGCTTGGGTCGATAATAATTAACAAGTTTAGTAAAATATCACTTAGAAATAAGCTGACACTGTACGAAACTTGTGTTCGTCCAATCATGTCTTATCCAAGTGTAGCTTTTGCTCACGTGCCTATGACATCGCTCAAGCCGCTTTAGGTCATTCAAAGTCGTTTTCTCCGTAGGGCAACTGGTGCCCCGGGGTACCAGTAGAACCTTAGTCTGTACCACGACATAGGGATTAGCACCATGTGGGTGGATCAACTATTCTTTGTTGCTCGTTACCGTGGTTACGTCTCCTGAGTCACTCTTTAAAATTGTGATTTTATAGGGTTTAGATCTAGGTACCAAACATAAGTTTTAGCAATCATTATAAATCCATTTGGACATGGGTCATCTCTTGAGCGTGCTTGAAGCTCATAATATAAACATCTTTCTAAGAAACTCGGTTACTGTTGTCTCCTCGCTGATGGGACAGAATAACAACAAGAAAAAGTTGATTGACCCATGTAAGGTTTCTTTATGCAGACTACCAGACGGTATTTTGACAACGCTCCCCTTTGTAAGGAATCCGTTTCCATCCCTCCTCCCTCTGTCGTAACTCTGCGACCACGGACCCGGACGACGTAATCACAGCATCCATTGAAAGATGAAACGCTGCGCTTACGACGTCCAACTGATACAGGTTACGCACCCTGTATCCCCGGCCCGGCATCAGCTGGCGGGAACAACTAAGTGTACGCATAAGTGTGCGGGGAAGTCCAACGTGCTATTGCAACAACACAGACACATATAGCCGCTATTCGTCTCGGTACCGCCGCATACCAGGTAGTTAGTCCGACCCAGGTCGGGCCTAGCTAAGTTTCTTGCTGGACTCTTCTCAGCTAGGCCAGGTTTAGTGAACCAGCGACAAACCTCGCAGTAGCTCAATTCCACTCACACCTCAGATTCGGTTGAAACCAGTCTACCAATCTCACTGGAGCGCAAACTCTTAGAGTATTCCAGTGTTCAAAACCACCCACGTGGTCGAGTCGGAGGTTTATCCTCTGGATTTTCCCCAGGCTACGCTCCAACCGCGCGCACTCCTATCGCTCTTTTCGCTGGTGTTTTGTAGGGTTCATTAAGTGAAAACATGATAAGACAACAAACACACATGACAAATGTACATATTATAAACATAAAACAAAGCAAAATGAAATGAAAAAAATGTATATGTATTTTTCTAAACTACGACATTTATTTTTCGATAAGTTGCATGCCATTAAATTATTACGTGTCTAACCTTTATGCGTATTTCTACAGATACCTTACCATTTCCAGGAATCCTGCCGCACCGGTCCTACCAGCGCTACCAGCAACACCTAAGGAACACCTAACTGAAAGGATATTTATTTGCTTTTATATTTTCCCATTCAATGGCTGCTAGCATACGACTCACTATTTCTTTAAGGCATGTAAAAATGTAAATATCCTTAATTGAAAAAACTTCGTTCTTCAGAAGGCCGCAAACTGACGCAGGCCGCGTAACTTAGCCTGTACTCCGAACTTCGTATCATGCTGTCCCTTTCACTCTCTTGTTATACACTATATGAGTGAAAGGGACAGCACGATACGAAGTTCGGAGTAGGTCCTCAGGTCTAGTTCTGTCTTGAGAACTTGGAAGTGCCATACTATAACTACACACTGCACCAGTAGGTGTACTCACTCGAAAATAGTTATGGCACCATGAAGTAAGGATAAGACTGAGGGCCTACCGCGAACCGAAAACGAACGAAGTTCGAATATCTCCTCTGTCGCACTTGCATATTCGTGCGACAAAGAGGGAGATATTGAAATTTCGTTCGTTTTCGGTTCGCGGTAGGCTCTCTGAAGCCGTCAATACACACACATATACAAAGATGTGCGAAAGAGATGCAAGCATAAACACCAACATCAGTAAAAGCCCTTCTACGGATCTGTAATTCCGCATATGACCGGGGACGTGATGGACGGGCAACTACGGAACCCTACACTGTGCGTGGCCCGACGCGCACTTGGCCGGTTTTTTATACTGTTGTTTAATATAACGACACGTGTGTGATAACGGCAGCCGATAATTTCGTGAGCTTAGAAACTAGACTGACCCTAACAATGCAAAGGATATCTGATTGGTTTACTGCTAACGTGATGCTTTTGAATGTCGAAAAGACAAACATAATGTACTTCCAGTTAAAAAAAAATCTAAATACTCAGGTTAAGATTGTTTTGAATGATATTCCGGTACCACATGTACACGAAGTTAAGTACCTAGGTTTTTTAATCGATTCAGGACTAACGTGGGCACCTCATATAGATGCGACGTGTAAACGTCTCGCCTCTGCGTGTTTCGCATTGTCTAGGTTAACCCACAGTCTCTCTGAGGAAAATCTAAGGAAGGCCTACCATGGATACATCCATTCTATATTAATCTACGGTGTTGACCTATGGGGTACTGCTGCGGACCGTGAAAGACTATTCAAATTGCAATAGCGTGCCCTCCGCATTTTAACTAGAATACCTCTCGACTATCCGGCTAAGGAACTGTTTAAAAATTGTAAAATACTGACGTTACCCAGTGTGTACATGCTAGAAGCATGCAAACATGTAAGACAAAATCTACATCAGATCCCAACTCATAGCCAACTCCGGGGTAGCGAGACGCGCAGGCGCAACCAGCTGATTGTGCCCGCGTGCCGCCCGCCGGCTAAAACTAGGAAGTCTATGCATGTTATGGGAATAAGACTGTACAACATACTGGACGATGAAATAAAGCAAGCTTCTAGTGATGCAATATTTGTCCACAAACTAAAGGCCATGCTACTAGAAATGGCTTGCTACACTATCGACGAGTTTTTCGATGTCCGCAGGTCATTGGCCTACTAATATACTGGCATTATATTAAAATGGTATTAATTATGTAAATAATCTATAATTGTGTTTTTACTTAAAATTATGTAGTTAATGTAATTTACATGCAATGTAAAAAATATATTTTCTTTTTTGTAATGACTCTTAAATGAATGACTGTAAATGACTTGTAAATATGAAGACTTACCAATAAATATCAATCAATCAGTAATTTATATCCGATTTTTTTAAGCAAGACTATTATCCCCAATGTACAAAATTTGAGAACCATCGATAGCAGTGACGCCGAAGGTCGTATCACCCACACTACTAGCCGATGTACCCGTTTGCCATACCTGGCGAAGTATATTATTGTATCATGCAGCACGACTAATTCCGTGCACGGCGTGAACAAGTTGACAACTCGAGATGTTTTTTGGTCGAACTTTGAACTTAGAATACATTGCATAAGGTTCAAATATCTTCAATTTTTCACCTCGACTTGTCAACTTATTCACGCCATGTACGGAATTATGAGATGTCGGAATTGTGCTAGATCCCTATCAGCCTCCTAATACATCTCAATTTAGTTAGCCATCATAAGTCCGTCCCCGTCCCCCTTGGTGATTCGCTAATCCTCCTTTTATCTAATCCTCTTTCTACGCATGCCACGCTCTATTGAGATCAATCTGTAATTACTGACAGATTATTTGGCCAATAAACCTGATACCGTGCTGACAGATCTATCAAGCGCCACAGAGGGCCTCCTCAGACTCAGGCAGTGCCAATGCGTCGACCTCACCATCGTCCATGAAGAGAACCTCGTGAAGGTCGAGGAGGACAACGCCAGCAGATACCTGGCAGGCGACCCTACATACCTGGTACCTATAGATACTTCGTAACCGCCATGTGGGAAATTGATTCGATGATCATTGTTCCGATAGCGCCTCTGCGAATGGTCTAATAATAGCGGTATATTGTACCCTTTGGTCTCAAGTCTCAACCAACACCTCTCGCTAAGTGTCTGGGTCAGGGGTCAGATAGGTTGTTCAAGACGTAGATATTCATGCTTAAAAAAAATTGTTACCATCCTTTCTATGTTAACTAAGTATGTCGGCTTAGCTATTGAATGGGAATATATTAAAAAACAAATATCCTCTCAGTTCATCAACTCATCCAAGTGGCCGCAAACTGGCGCATCAAATTAACAAGCCGTAAACCCACCTACCGACCCTATACGTACAGCAAAACGTGTTTTTTTTTATAAAACGCCAGCGGCAAACAAGCTTACGGTCCACCTGATGGTAAGCGACCACCGCAGCTTATAGACGCCCGCAACTCCAAAGGAGTCACCTACACGTTGCCGACCCTTTATGGGGATGCACTGTGTTGACAACAGAAGGGACAAATTTAGGTCCCTCGCTCTCAACACAGTGCATCCTCGGGAGCTCTGGCAACATTGCTCACCTCCAGCGCTACGTACTTGTATAGTAGAATAATGTTATTATGGCTGTGGTGTGTGTGTGTGTATGTGTGGGTGTGTGTGTGTGTGTGCGTGTGTGTGTAATGTTAATATGCAAGTTTTTACATTTGTCCTAACTTTGATCGGCGATACGATACGGTAAGATGATACAAATGTGGACTTTACATAATAACACCGAAAAGTTTATAATTTAGTTTTAGATTACTTTTGGTCATATATTGCTATGTCTTTTTCCCACTTAACTCTTGTAAACTATATAAAATTATGTAAATAAAACACTCCAATGTATATTTTTAATACGTATAAGAACAGTGAAAATAAACATATCTGTCTGGCCTTTATTTATTCATGTAACTCATTTAAAAGTAGGAATACTTATAACAATATTCGATATTTGATTAACAAGGAAAATATAATTATTTTTTTCTACTCGTCGGCTTCAATGTTTGAATTACGATATAGTAGACAAATCTAAAATCACATACATTTCTCTATTAGTTCCGTTCAAGTGAACTCTTATGAAATAGACCAATCACGTGTCGCCTTTTACTGCACTCTTATGAAATTGGCCAATCACGTGTCACCATTATAGTACTCTTATGTAATTGACAAATCACGTGACGCCGCGGACATAGAACAAAAGACCAACGAGCGCGCGACCCATGTGCCTAATTGTTCATTGCCGCAGGATTAGTTTGTTTGATAGTTTCGGTTTGTTTAATTAATTTCCGTTGACTCGTAGAAAAAGTAGTGTATGCAATAGTTATATAATTAGCTTTTTAAGTCTCGAACCTTAATTAGACCACTCGGCAAGCCTCGTGGCCTAAACGCGGTTCTCGACTAAAAAAGCATACATTATATACCGATTGCATAAACTACTATTATAGTAGTTTCTCTACTCGTCGACTTCAATGTTTGAATTAAGATATCGTGGACGAAACTAAAATCACATACTTCTCTATGGCGCTTCCTTCAATTGAACTCTTATGAAACAGACCAATCACCTTGTCGCCGTTACTGTACTCTTATGAAATTGACCAATCACGTGACGCCGCAGCATAGAACAAAAGACATCAACGAACGCCCGACCCATGTGCCTAATCTCCATTTCCGCAGGACTAGTTTGTTTAATTAATTTCCGTTGACTCGTAGAAATAATAGTGTATGCAATAGTTATACAATTAGCTTTTGAAGTCTCGAACCTAACTTGGACAATCCTTAATTAGACAATCACAATCGTTATATAATGTATGCTTTTGTAATCGGGAACCACGTTTAGACATGTGATTGGTCTATTTAGACATCGGTTACACGCTCATTCTGGCGTCAGTTCAGTCCATCAGTCTGGTCAGACTGACGACAAAATGATCGTATCACCCGCGGACTGACGGACTGATGGCCCAGACTAATGAAAATTAAATATTTTAAATAATATTCGTCAGTCCGTAGTGAATGATAGAATACTGACAGGAGACTGATCGAGTTCAGTTGAAGGGAGCTCCATAGAGAAAAGTATGTGATTTTAGTTTCGTCTACGATATCTTAATTCAAATATTGAAGTCGACGAGTAGAAAAAAATATTAACGGTTCTGTATAAAAAACATCGCCAACGCGCCCGAAACAAAAGATTGCGCCGGACTGCTGCAGTGCAGCGCGTGTTTTTAGTCATTACTGAATCCTTAGAATTTATTTTGTAGTTCTTTTATAATTTTAAATTTTCAATGCATTTTAGTGTTCCGTGCCCGCAGGGTCCAAACGCAACCCGTCCGCAAACTGTCACTCACGCAAGTCACGCGTCCGTCTGTCGGTCTGTCAGTCACACAGGTTTTACAACCAAAACAAAATTGGTGATAATGTTTATTAGGTATTATAGTTTAAGAGCCCACGACACTAAACCTAGTTTGATAAGACTCCCAGATGATATATATATTATAAGATACGTCATTCCTGGGGGAACACGAAACGGCTATGCTGCCATGCATAAAACCTGGTGGCCATAAAAAAAAATTCAAAAAAAAATAAAATTTCCGGTTTCTAGTACGATAAGTCTCCCAGAGGGGCTACCGCGAACCACAAACGAAGTTTTCCCTCTCTGTCTCACTTATGTGCAAACTTGCAAGTGCGACAGAGAGGGAAAGTTTCGAATGCCGTTATTAAGCGTTAAATAATAGTTTAAGAGCCGACGACACTGAACCTAGTTCGATAAGACTCCCAGATGAGATATATATTATAAGATGCGTGTAGTATGCAGGTGTGGTAGGAGGGAAGAGGGGATACTTAGAGAGACACCGAGAGTACTGGAACACAGTTTATCTCAACCTCTGGTATACAACTACTCATATGACATACTTTCTAGTGTTTATATATTAATTGGTTACGTGTTTAGAAGAGGAAATCCCTTATCGGGTGGGACGGCATCTATCTGGTTTTAATCGTTATAATCGCTTAATATACACTTACGTGAGGTACGTGTGTATTAGAGCGTTTGCCTATCACATGCGTCATTCCTGGGGGAACACGAAACGGCTATGCTGCCATGCAAAAAACCTGATGGCCATAGTAAAAAAAAAATTCCGGTTTCTAGTACGATAAGTCTCCCAGGTTTCGTTTGTTCCTCGATACAGGGGAGGGGTAGGACTATACGATAATGCAGTGCTGCAAGCCCCCCTGACTGGCCTTGTCAGTGGCAGCAGCATGATAAGTGACGCCAATATTGAGGTATCTAGTATGATCGGTCTCCTGAAAAAACCAAGGCTCATCTGAAAGATCATCAATTTCTGTGTAAGAAAAACCACTGCTGCCTTTTCCTAATACTGGAGAAGGTGGTGCTGCTGTGATTGATGATCGCCTTCAGCGCAGCTGGATTCGGTTTTTCAATTCAGTTTTGTTAGCAATCACCCGGTTCCTTTCGATTTGTACTGATTTAATACGCGTGCCACGTACACTTAAGAATAATTTTGCTTGTCGTTAATTGCATACACAAATTATTTTGAAAAGTTATTCTCTATTATACCGAAATAAGAGCTACATAGAGAATCCACAAAACACTTTTTATACTCTAGCTGAATAATTGATAAAGTGTACATCAACCTTGTGTGATTTGAAGACGAGATAAAAGCGGTAACTCAAAATGAAGCTTTTTAAATAAAAATCAAGTACACCTATTCAGTTTCCATCTGTGTTAGTTAGCTGTAAAATATAACTGTATTTCCATTATATCGAAATAGAATATAGAGAATCCAGAAAATACTTTTTATTACTATGGCCACCAGGTTTTTTGCATGGCAGCATAGCCGTTTCGTTTTCCCCCAGGAATGACGCATCTTATAATATACATATCAACTGGGAGTCTTAACGAATTAGGTTCAGTGTACTGAGCTCCTTCAATCGTTGCAGCACCACCTTCTCCAGTATTAGGAAAAGGCAGCAGTGGTTTTTCTTACACAGAAATTGATGATCTTTCAGATGAGCCTTGGTTTTTTCAGGAGACCGATCATACTAGATACCTCAATATTGGCGTCACTTATCATGCTGCTGCCACTGACAAGGCCAGTCAGGGGGGCTTGCAGCACTGCATTATCGTATAGTCCTACGCCTCCCCTGTATCGAGGAACAAACGAAACCTGGGAGACTTACCGTACTAGAAACCGGAAATTTTAATTTTTTTTAACATTTTTTTTTACTATGGCCACCAGGTTTTTTGCATGGCAGCATAGCCGTTTCGTGTTCCCCCAGGAATGACGCATCTTATAATATATATCTCATCTGGGAGTCTTATCGAACTAGGTTCAGTGTCGTCGGCTCTTCTACTAAAGCTCTATAATCGAAATCACTATCTTCAATCGCTGCAGCAACCACCTTCTCCACTATTAGGAAAAGGCAGCAGTGGCTTTCTTACACAGAAATTGATGATCTTTCAAATGAGCCTTGGTTTTTTTAGGAGACCGATCATACTAGACACCTCAGTATTGGCGTCACTTATCATGCTGCTGCCACTGACAAGGCCAGTCAGGGGGGCTTGCAGCACTGCATTATCGTATAGTCCTACCCCTCCCCTGTATCGAGGAACAAACGAAACCTGGGAGACTTATCGTACTAGAAACCGGAAATTTTATTTTTTTTTAACATTTTTTTTTACTGTGGCCACCAGGTTTTTTGCATGGCAGCATAGCCGTTTCGTGTTCCCCCAGGAATGACGCATCTTATAATATACATATCATATGGGAGTCTTATCGAATTAGGTTCAGTGTACTGAGCTCCTTCAATCGCTGCAGCACCACCTTCTCCACTATTAGGAAAAGGCAGCAGTGGTTTTTCTTACACAGAAATTGATGATCTTCCAGGTGAGCCTTGGTTTTTTAGGAGGCCGATCATACTAGATACCTCAATATTGGCGTCACTTATCATACTGCTGCCACTGACAAGGCTAGTCAGGGGGGCTTGCAGCACTGCATTATCGTATAGTCCTACCCCTCCCCTGTATTGAGAAACAAACGAAACCTGGGAGACTTACATACTAGAAACCGGAAATTTTATTTTTTTTGAAAAATTTTTTTTACTATTGCCACCAGGTTTTTTGCATTGCAGCATAGCCGTTTCGTGTTCCCCCAGGAATGACGTATCTTATAATATATATATCATCTGGGAGTCTTATCGAACTAGGTTCAGTGTCGTCGGCTCTTCTACTATTACCTGATCGGGCGGATAGGTGTCATTATATTCACCGTGAGCCCGATTATCCGGACAAACTTTAATAGTGCATCTCTGAGGGCCTACTCCGAACATCGAAATCCGAACTTCGTATCGTGCCGTCCCTTTCACTCTTATGGTGTATAACACGAGAGTGAAAGCGACGGCCACGACCTATTTGTAAAATGTCTTATGTTCTCGATTTGGTTTAATTTAGTGAAATAATTATTATTTATGCAAATAAATAAGTTTATGTCCTGATTTTTACTAAAAAGGTCTTTGGATTGTGGTATGCTACCTACTTATATAACAGTCTTCACATATTTTTTAAACAATATAAAAATGACCGATATAATATAACCCCAGAAACTCATCGTCACTTGAATAAAAAAAAACTTTGATTTTAATACTAATACATTTTGAGTCCTTATTTTAGATGATGTCTTCTTACAAACCGAAAAGTATTTCATTTTTCACCGACTTTTTTTTAATGTGTGTTACCTCAGAACTCCTTCGTTTATGAACCGATTTGAAAATCTTTTCTTTGTTTACAAGCATATGCTTCAAGGTTGGTCCCGTTGTTACCAGAATCTAGCTCTGATGATGGTATCCATGAAGAATTAATTGAGGGAACGGCTCAAAAATTCAAGGGAAACATATAGCCATTTTAGTATTTTCGGTAATAAATCAAGCATTTGCATTCAGACAGCAACATTTGGTGAACGAGAACTGATGAAGAAGACCACGGATGGTCATCCAAAACTCCTAGTATTGCATGGGTGGTATTAAGATATTTCGATCAAGATACGGAAGTGACTATGACGAAGTCAATTTAAATGGTACTGATGTAATATATGTCACTATCAACCTGATCTGGTAATTGAATCCGGAAGTTAAGCAACGGAACTCCGTAATAAAACATTGTAGTTTATCCGTGTTTGAGCTTATTGGAATCGTTATGAGATGCACTCTGGTAATGATTCACTGACAAGTGAGAAAAAAATATTTTTTTTAATAAAAAAATAAAACAGACTCCAAACAATATTAAAAAGTAAAAAATTGCCTTCTAACATGCCAGCTTACGATTCTTATTGAACAATGTAGACGTACCTATTGTAATTTTTGTAGTCGTTGCCATTTCGTCAACTTTAGACAATTTCTTTGGATAAGAAACGTAAAGTCTCATGTTAGAAGTAAGTAAGTAATTTTTTTACTTTTTAGTGTTTTTTGGAGTCGGTTTTTATTTTATTTCTGAACCCAACAATGCCATAAATTCGAAAAAAACAATTTGCTTAAGAGCGCTTTAATAAAATGTAGTGGGTCCACTAGCGCCACTCGTAAATAATTGTAATTATTTAAATTTAACGATATATAACTATAAAAGGGGGCCGCTACGTACTATACTTTGTATTTAAGTACTTTTTAAATCCATTAAACTAGTTTTTACGTTGCTGGATTCGTCAATCTATGCGTCCAAAGTTAAAACGGCCGTTTTAATTTTGAGCTCAGCCCCCTTTTTTAGTTATATATCGTTAAATTTAAATAATTACTATTATTTACGAGTGGCGCTAGTGGACCCACTACATTTTATTAAAGCGCTCTTAAAAGCCTGCAGCGGGAGCGGGCTGCGGTAGCGGCCGCGGTGGTCAACCATTGAAAGTTAAGAAAAAATATTGAGGGACTACTCCGAAAATCGAAATCCGAACTTTGTATCGTGCCGTCCCTTTCAGTCATATACTACTATAGGTAACACGAGAGTGAAAGGGACGGCGCGATACGAAGTTCGGAGTATAGGCCCTGGGGCGCTACCGCGACAGCAAACGAAGTTTTCGCTCTCTGTCGCACTTGCACGTTCGGACGTAAGTGCGATAGAGAAGGAAAACTTCGTTTGCTTCGCGGTAGCGCCCCTGTGGGGCTACCGCGAACCACAAACGAAGTTTTCCCTCTCTGTCTCACTTATGTGCAAACTCCCCTGGAGTGCTAGACCGCGAACTACAAACTAAGTTTTCCTTCTCTGTCGCACTCATTCAAATGAAACAAAATACCAATTATTAAGAAAATGGAAAATATCGATTATCTCGAAAACCAAGGGACTTTTACTTAACCTGAAAGTCTGAGCTGAAGAAAGAGCTGGAGGTGTAAAATATTCGTTCTTCAGTAGCAAGTATTTGTAGTAAACAGCATGAGATAAGTCTGTGATACCAGTGCCGAAATTATACTATTTCCCTTTTAGTTTAGCTCCCTCTCTGTCGCACTTGCTAATTCGTGCGACAGAGAGGAAGTTATTCGAACTTCGTTCGTTGTCGGCGTCAGCGGGTCTCGCCACTATAGTCCGAAATCTCGCGAAATGGGGGCTATCGTTTTTGTGCTCACCAGTTGGCGCCACTGTCGAGTAAGGCCCAGCTGTCAAAAATTGATATTGGTTATTATGGGCATGAGAACGAAGTTTACATTTAAATCATGTTTAATACCTTAAAACCGTACCGTATAAAATATCGAACAACCCGCATTGTAGCGCCATCCCGTTTTGTTCGGAAAAAAAAGAGAAATAAGTTTCCGAAAGACAAAACTGTCTCAAAACACTGACAGTCATTGACCCGTGAATCATATTTGCCATAATTGAGCTCAGGTATTGCAAAATAGTCACCATATTGTTCCAATTAGATATTAACTCGCTTAACGCAACCACAAAGAGTGACATTTCACATTTCGGGGACCTCGCGCTACACTAGCGCCTCTAGTGGCGAATTCATACGCGATAGCCCTCAGGGGGCTATCGTTTTTGTGCTCACCAGTTGGCGCCACTGTCGACTAAGGTCCAGCTGTCAAAAATTGTTATTGGTTATTATGGACATGAGAACGAAGTTTACATTTAAATCATATTCAATACCTTAAAACCGTACCGTAAAAATATCGAATATACCGCATTGTAGCATGGTCCCGTTTTGTTCGGAAAAAAGGAGGAAATAAATTTCCGAAAGACAAATCTGTCTCAAAGCCCTGACAGTCATTGACCCTTAATTCATATTTGCCATAATCAAGCTCAGGTATTGCAAAATAGTGACCATATTGTTCCAATTAGATATTAACCCGCGTAGCGCAACCAAAAAGA
The DNA here is from genome assembly GCA_963556455.1 of Epiblema foenella. NCBI lineage: Eukaryota > Metazoa > Arthropoda > Insecta > Lepidoptera > Tortricidae > Epiblema > Epiblema foenella. The sequence goes on along the minus strand of OY747107.1, from coordinate 11,735,602 downwards.
GTGACATTTGACGTTTCGGAGGACCCCACGCTACACTAGCGCCTCTAGCGGCGAATTCATACGCGATAGCCCCCATTAGACAATCTCATTTCAAATTTATGCAGTGAAAGACCTGGAAAGACCGCCTTTAACATGTATGAAGTCTGCTCTGAACCCAGTTATTTTAGTTTCATTTATTTAATTGCAGAAATACCAACAATTTGTACAGTATTTTTTGTTTTTAAAAATATTGAAAGTTAAAGGAATGAGAAGTCATTTATAATTTCATAGAAAATTAACTTAAAATCTCATTAAATATTCATCCTAGCGAAAAAGTGTGTAAAACGTTTTTTGTATAGGGGGGGACTTTTGATATGTTCACCTCCTAACTAATCTAAACAAAGCTATGAAGCCAAAAATTGTGTTCCAAGCATTTTCCTCTATACTATTTCGTTGCCAGAGGTGAGTTCCCTCTATACTATTTCGCCGAACCCCGGCCTCCGAGCCGGTAGCCGCAAACCGAAAACGAACGAAGTTAGTATATCTCCCTCTCTGTCGCAATTGCTAATTCGAGATATTCGAACTTGCCTCTGTACTCCGAACTTCGTATCGTGCCGTCCCTTTCACTCTCGTGTTATTCACCATATGAGTGAAAGGGACGGCACGATACGAAGTTCGGAGTAGTCCCCCTGGCCTAATACAAGAAAAACAAATACGGCGTTCAAAACTACGATAACACCGTGATGGATCGTCACCATGTCCAGTCCTCTTGTCTTATCTTCGCCGGTTTTACTGACAAGAAAATATATACCTACAAGAATACTTAACAACAATAACTTAAATAATATTAAAACTAACTTTTTTAAAATCTGAAACAGTCAGTTAAAATCGTAAAAATAAAGACACATACCACATCCCTACAATGTCACTCTATATTTGTAATCTGTGGTTCGTAGCGGAAGTCGACGCCAATTATCGGTCCGTGCATTAACGGGCTGAGCTTTATCAAATTCCGTCCGGGCCAACAATCCGATCCGGTGGCGGATTACTGGGCTGTACATTATTGGCCCGTGTATTATCACCCTGAGCAAACTTGGTTCGGGGCGATAATAGGAAACCACTTTTGTTCGGACCGATAATGTACAGGCCGATAATACAAGTCAACCTATTTTGGATTTCTATTATCGGCCTGGGTATTATCAGACTGTGTATTCCTGTCCCCCATTCAAACTCAACTATATACTGTGTTAGAGAGTAGTATAATGTTACAATAAGACACTTCCTAAAACAACGTACATAAGCACATTATATGAGAACATTGTAGCATTCTTTATCAATTGTTATCACAGATATATTAAAACCTGTTCTCATTATGAGATCTACTGTCCTAGCATCAACGTCGCCATAACAAGCGCCACCGCATAAATATCTGACATGCCTCTACTTCAAGGGCTCGTTAGGCTGGGCTGGTTATCAACCTTGTAGACTCGGATAAGAATAGGTCCACGGTCTCCCCCGCCTGTCATAAAAGGCGGCTAAAGGGAGTCACCCCCCGTCGGAACCCATTCCGAGTGGTCAATGTAGCGGGGCCGCAGCATTTACACACAATTACAACACCGTAGTTTTTAGTGGATAGAAATACCACATAATAACCCAGTCAACCCCCGATGTCTGGGTATCTGAATCACAGGCTTTTAACGCTTTGACAAGGCAATAGAGTAGCATGATTACGACTGTACAAGTATAGTACATGCCCAGGACCGGTCTAAATGGCGAGCCTTGGGGGAGGCCTATGTTCAGCAGTGGACGTCTTTCGGCTGAAATGATGATGATGATGATGATGAAGTATAGTAGGTATTTCAAACCAAAAACTTGCTGTAGTAGACCTCTGCTTAACACAGATCTATGAGATCAATGAAAGTTCATATAGATTATGGCCTTGACAAGCGGGCCGCATGAGTGGTGTCTTTGGAATTCGAGGATTTATCCCCACAATAGAAACCGAAATAAAAAAAAAACCATGTCCTAACTGATTTATTAAAGCGATACAAAAAACTTTCACTGACTAGAAAAATTGAATATACCTATCCGATCAAAATGCATAAGACAAAATTTATTTTATTACATCTATAATTTGCTCTATATCATAGAAATGCATCTTTAAGCAAATGTTTACATACATCGTCAATGTCTTACATATAGGTATATCTGAACTTTTGAAATATAATTAAGAGAAACGAAAACGAGTATTTAATGTTATAGAAATCCTATACAATTACTTCGTTACTCCAACAGTGTCTCTCAGCAGCACCTTAAAATTCGACATAAATTTATAAGAATAAAATATATTATGTAACAAAAAAATATAAAACATAACCAGGATTAATAAAAATACTCTCGATTTAAGACAAAACAAATATTCCGCTAAATTTACATGATTTCATTCATGAGACATTTGAAAATTGTTGCATTCGAGCCCAAAGTTGAAAATGTTGTCTAGAATACCCAGCAAATGAACATTATGTTCTGTACCTACTGTGTACTTTTTTGAGGTGTGCAATAAAGAATATTGTATTGTATTCTAGTAGGGCTTTAGGTACACCAGACTACAGTACAGTACAGTACAGCATGATCGAGTTACGCGTTTATGTCTGACATAAAACATCGTCGATCATGATGACGATGAAATTGAAAAGTGCGCTGATCGTGTCATATAATATACAACAACCGCATTCGGTGTATGTAAATAGTAACACTTGTGATTTATAAAAATACATAAACGTGTATATTATATAATTTCACAAGGCTAAAACTGCTAAAAGTAACTATTTTACAAATCTAAACCGGCAACATTGTTCCAGTCCTTATTTAGGCGCCTCCTGAGAGCGTGTGCACATTGTAAGACATTAAATCAAGTGCCCTAATCTAACAAAATAATATTTCGTATAAGTAATCATCTTTAAATTCAAGTATTTACACATGTATATTTTCAAGCATTTATACATTTAAGAACTTGGTGCATAGGTTACATTGAGAATTAATTTCTCAACTTGTAAGCACAAGTTGTAACATAGGTATGGCTTTACAATGTTTGTAGTCAGCTGCAGCCTGACGACTATAGAAGTTTGTATGAAGGAGGATCAGGTTTCTCTGCAGCTGGCTGTAAATGGTTGATATATAGTCTAGGATTACAGTTGCATTGTTTATGCGATCATACAATTCGTGCTATATTCTTCAGGCTAAACATCTGAACATGCATTTTACAATAGAGTACTGCTCAATTATTTTCAAGTATTTTTTAAGCTCCGATATCTGATGGCGACTGTACAGTCAACGGCAGAGGGCCTACCGCGAACCACAAATGCAAATTCCCTATTCTGTCGTATTTGCGTACAGACTTGCAAGTGCGAAAGAGAGGGAAAACTTCTTTTACGGTTCGCGGTAGGCCCTCAGAAGTAACTGACGAAGCGTTCAAAATTATCTTTACGTGACTCACGCACATAAGCATAGTGCTTTAAGCATTATTTCTATCGAAAAAGAGAGCAATGTATCCCACTTATCAATATGCATAAATGTGAGTGCAAAATAAGTACTTAATTACATATACGTTACAGCATCATGGCATAGCAAGATTGCGTTTTATTTTAAGGCAAATTTATTAACTTTTGGCTTTATGTTGTAGAAAATGTAGATCATATTTTGTACTGAATAACTGGTAGAATTCCTTTCTTCACTATTAGTAGGGGTTGGCTACAGGATATAAGGTAAAATTACAGATCAATGTATTTACCATAGAGAGCACACTGCTTTATCATAATATTGAAGTTCAATTGTTTAAATCATGTACTTCTATTATATCTTTTGCGTTATATGGTAAAATTTTAATATTTTGTAAATGCAACAAATTTATTTTTAAACAATACAAGAGGACATTTATATGACAAAGAAATAGCATTGTTTAAGCCAAATTCGTGGAAAACTGGATATTTCAGTACAGTATAGCAGTCACTCTACATTTTTCAATAATAAATAAATAGGTTAATTTAACTCATTTGGGTTTAGTTAAAGGGAAAATCGTGCAATGAAAACAGTAGTGTCACTAGACGATATTGTTATGGTCAGACTATATGCATCTGGATTCTCTGCTACTCCCCTGTATCCGGGGTAGCGGATTCCGGATGTACTTAGTCCAAACCTAAAGCGTCTAAAACAAATTCAGTTTGAAACAAATTGAGTTTTTGTTTTATGTTATTTAAATTCCGTTATAGACCGCCCAGCAGTCACTCGAGAATCTAGTGAAACTGCTATTATTTCATCTATCTACACGAGTTTTTCTTTAACAGCAATCTTATTCTAAGTTACTATTCTTTGCTATGGGTAACAAATTGTGTAATGTTTTATGCTTCGTTGCTACTTACTTCTACATAATTCATAATTAAAATAAATAAGTTGTAAACATATTCGCTCGAGTTTTGTTTCATTTTCTCGCTATGGTTGCCCACGATAACAAAAAAGTTGCGTATAAACTTTAACCAAAGTGGGGTGTTACCATATCTATTGATTAATCGATCATAGGATATTAACCGATGACTGAATTGATATATTGATTATTGTTTCAAAGTTCATTAGTTAAAATGTTCGAATTAGGTACATGTCGATTTTTTGATACATAACAAAGGTAAATTCATTGCGTCCTTATGAACGGATACCTAAACATTCAATGATTTTTAACGATTAATTCGTTTGTATAACTCCTGTAATATTGCATCATAATCATACCCCAACACTTTATATAAATTTTCACTGAAAAGATACCTATAGACATATTCTAACAACAGCCACTTGTCTTAAGGTATTACCACACCAAAGTAATCTACCTCGATCGATCATAACATCGCGCTACAAAATTGCTTTGGTGTGGTAACACTTCAAAGGAGTTTAGAGAAGTAACCCCAAGCCAAGACTAAATAAAAAACCATTACTGCAATATAATCTAAGTCACTGATTTATGCAGTCTTCAATGCTAGGCATACAAAACATAGGAACAAATATTATTCTAAGTAGGCATTTAGCCTGTGTCATTTATAGGCATTATACAATGTGGAAGATTTATGAATTTTATAATACAGTTTACGTCATACCGATTATCCTTCTAGCTGTATTCCTTGTATCCACGAGTTGAGATCAGCAGACCCGGGACATTCCAGAAAGTTGTCAGCAGGCGCTGGCTCTTCAGGTGCGGAGAGACGCTTCGCTGCTGTCTGCCCAGACAAGTACGCTCCGTGGACAGTGGAGTAGTAGCTGCTGTGGGTATGCTCGCCGGCAAAAAGCAACGTCGGCTGAAATTGGTAAAAAATTGGGTCAAAATAAGCAAACATTGAGATTAGACGAGGACTAGCGCGTATCCGACTGTGTGATATGATTATTATTATAACCATTATTAACTGAAGGTACAATTTAGTGGAGTATTGGGTGTAATAATGTCATTCTATAATAATGTTATTTGTGCCTTCAGTTTGCCATTTGACAAAGGCCAAAATCTGTGATATAATTACTGATGATATGTATTCATAAAATCATTACAAAAAAGAAAAACTTATTGTACAGAGGCAAGCATTGTGTTATAGACTCCATAGAGCATAGAGCACTCTCTACCAGCCAACCTTCAGTGTTATGTTAGTGAGTTTTTAAGATTTCAATGCAGTAAGTAATACAATATAATAATACTTCATAGCTATGCTACTGTTTAATAATGCCATGTTTGTGAAAGAGGTCACCAATGAACAATGCGTTTTACTGAAGAACACATTATCATCCATGTTGGATACAATCACATAATCTCTATTACATTTAAAGATGATGGTAGATTACATATTATCAAAAACATTGTCAATCAGTAAATAGTTTTACTTAATAACAAATATTAATCACCTTTTTATCATGAACATTCCTGAATAGTGGCTGCGCTAAACACTCGATGTCACTTTGACTCGAACCTACAGCTAGAGCGGTATATGAACCTCTGGAGTACGGCTGCTTATTCCAACTTGTACTGAAAAAACCATGATAATACACATTATAAGATACAATATGCTTCGATCAAATATTACAGGGGCTTCTTACACCTTCCCACATTTAACACCCTGAAGAGGGAAGGGGAATTGAAGCATCTCACTCTAGCTGCGTCCAACTCTAAAGGTGTTAGGTTCTGGGGGGTGTAAACACAGAATAGAGCACCTGATGCCTGTCACACCAACATAAAAACATAACCGCTTTGTACTTGTGTACAAACCATTTAATATGGCTATGGACACAGATGAAAAAAAAAACGAATTTTATCTGTATACAAAAATTAGGCAAAGGCAAGCGCCTTTTTCATATGTTCATATCAGATAGGGAAATGTAGCATTAATATAGCAATTAAGACCATAAAAGCGAAATGCTATACTGACCATACACATTTTTGTGGTTCTGGTACAAAAGGATCATTTAAGAATTTCCTTAAAATGTTTGTGCAAGCTACAGCAACTTGATCCATAGTTAATGTCTCCACATATTCAGCCTCTTTTCCCGAGACCCAGCCTAGCAACAATGTTTCCGTAATTTTACTAAATGAATAAATCTTCTTGTACCAAGACTCTGCTATGTCTTCAGGCGTTGTTGGATTCTCCCAAAGCAACATAATCTCGGTAATATCTGGATTTAGGAATGGTCTTTCATATTCCAGAAATATTTTATTGACAGTGCCGAATAGCAGTTTTTCTATGGATTCCAATTTGTACTGAGGCAGCGGGGGCTGGAAGAGATCCTTGGCATGGTCTTTGAGCACACCAAGAGGTATAGTACATATCACATGATTAGCATAAAAAGTCTCTCCATTTTCACAGGTAACTTCAACATAGTTTCCATTTTTATTCTTTGGTTTGTGCGCATTTTCAGACATTAAACTTCCTTCACTAGGATTCACCATAGCATCTGTGGCAGAAGTCTTAGATACATCTTCGATCACAGTCTGGTCAGAGTCTTCTGACTCCTCCCCAACATCCTCCAGAGGCCGCAATGAACTGTGATGGTTTGAATCCCATATAATTTTTTTTACTGAGTGGTTTGATATAATTTTCTCAGGTGGGATATTTTTTAATAAGGGTTGTAATATAGAGCTATAGCCTTTCGGGATCATGATGTTACCTCCTTGGAGTTCTGTGTAGCTGCCTAATTCTAAAAGATCAATTTCATCCATGCTGTTGCAGCCTGATATACATGTTTCCCGTTTCAACAAGCAGTCGAATATGAGGCGGCGGAGTTTTTTCTCTTCAGAGTCGGGCAGGCGTTCTAGGTATATGGTGGCTTCAAGGTTTATGTGCTCACCCACGCTGTGGATGTCGGGTGGAGGTAGATACTGGCATAGAAAATATTCCTCACAGCGCCGCAAGAACACCACATATGCTTCGTGGATCTCGTGTAGCACCCCGAATGGAACCTGCTTGCCATCCTCTGTCGCCGCTATCACCTTGTGTGGCTTAGGTATATTTATTATATTCACTAGACCATTAGCCATAGCTATTTCAAATATCGGGTTACCCAGCACGCCATGAATCCAGTTCGCTCCTAATTCCACATCATGGTTTTTCAGTGGAATAGAAATAATCCTGCCACCAATTCGTTTCCTTGCTTCTAATATTCTAAAGTCGTCCATACCATTTTTGATAAGTTCATTGGCGGCAGCCAGACCGGCCATGCCGCCGCCAATAATTAAAACATTACACTTATTTGTATCACATTTTTTACTAGAATTTGAATTATCGTCACCCATAATAATATTTAAATAAAATAATATTATTTGTCACTACGCTTTTGACGTTCAGCTGGTTGGTTACGACATCTATGAAATTATTTTTTTAAACCAACATATCAAATTAAAAAGTCAATAAAGGGTAGGTATACATTTCAGGGACACATTGCCGTTTTAAAAGTTTAGTAAAAATGTACTGAAATAGTTGAGTAATATCTGACTAATAACGCTTAAATGCATAAATAAAGTATAAAGAATTCATTACGAGTACGTTATTATATTATTTCAAGTTTTTTAATGTGTAGTGAGTAAAGGTGCGTACACACTAAGCTAACAAACGCTAACGATTGGGTTTCTCCGACCTTCGTTGGCCCCATAATACAATGGTTGGCTCTGTCTGGACGACTCAACAAATGCCAATGACCATTCCATAATTATCCATTAGCGTGTGCCGGTCAGTGCCGGCAATCCGCTGCGTAGCGGTATCATTTGCCTGCGTACACACCAGACCAATGAACGCCGACGAAAGATATTCGGCGTTGGCTACCGCACGTTCTCGCATGTTCGCTGGTTCTTGAAGATGCGTCTAAACTACGCATCTTCGAGAATCAACCATAGAAGAAATGGAACCAACAAACGTGCGGGAGCCAACATTAGTAGTCGAACTGAGGGCCTACTCCGAACTTCTTATTGTGCCGTCCTTTTCACTCATATACTGTATAATACGAGAGTGAAAGCCTCAGCTTTGATTGTCTCGTGGGCTGCATATTGATCTTGAACGACGACCAATGATTATAATTGTTAGTTTACTGTATCTTAAGCCGTCGTCTTCCGCTGAAATAAATAAACAATAGCATTTTTGTAATGAGCCCTGGGATCCCAGGGACCGGAGGGGCTACTCCGAACTTCGTATCGTGCTGTCCCTTTCATTCACATGTTATACACCATATGAGTGAAAGGGACGGCACGATACGAAGTTAGGATTTCGAAGTTCGTAGTAGCCCCTCGGTAGACGACGGGTTTAAAAAGAAAAACACAAACTTCAACTGAGCTTTCGTTTGTTGGCCTTCGGCATCCATCTACACCGCGTTGAGTCAATTGTTTCAAATCCTTTGATGTTGCCGCCTCGCTGTGGATCGCCGGCACACACCCACAAATAATCGTTGGCGTTTCTTAATCCGTCCAGACACAGCAGCGAAGACGAGCAACCCATTCGTTGGTCTAATGTGAACTCACTTGAACGAGAACCCACGAACCATTGAGAAGTTGAACGAATTAAAATTTGTTTGTGGTGACCACTTTCAACCCAAAGATTTTAAGTTTTAACCGAAAGAAAAGTCGTCTAAAGAGATGGTTAATATATTTAAAGCAACACAACTTTATACTTTTTTATTTTATTTATTTCTAGCCCTACCCAATGGCGTAGCAAAAGGGGGGCGGCGGGGGCGGGCCGCACCGGGTGTCATCTTTTTTGGGGTGACACCCACCCGGTCTCTCAACTTTAAGAACAATGTACAAACTAAAAATAAATAAACCGCTAGCACAAAAATTTCTTTTTCGGGGATTCCTCTACTAGCACTAGCTCAGGATCCATGTCCTTTATCATGTAAAATTTATTGCTTTTTACTTTCGATGTGGTGACACCACTACCAACTTCCGCACCGAGTGCCACCCAAGGTAGCTACGCCACTGGCCCTACCCACTGCGGAATAAGCGCATGGACGTCGTAGTGTAGTCGTCATAACCTAACCAGTTGAGAATGGATTCAAACTCCAATTGTTAATAAAGGAGCATCCATTATTAATGTTATATAGGTGTTTTTGGCAACATTCGATCCCCTCCCGCCAAAAACATCTCACGTAAATAATGGACGCCCTCTAACTGGGATTTTTATAAAAATGGAACCCACGACGTCACTAGTCATCGTTTATCGATATCGTTAACCGTACTACATCAAAGTTACACCCCTATCGCGCTGTTATGTTGGCATTACCTAATTCCTTTTTTTAAATTTATTGTGGTACAGAATGTTTGCCAAACTCTACGTCAATATCATACAATGACAATGTCACTGTCATCCAAAACCTAGTTCGAAATCCCGTCTCTTAGAACGTAGTGGTTATATTCTCTTTGCAACGAACGTGCGATGGCCAACACTGAGGGGCTACCGGGAAACGAAAACGAACGAAGTTCGAATATCTCCGTCTCTGTCGCACTTGCTTATCCGTACGGCAGAGAGGGGCACAACTTCGTTCGTTTACGGTCCCGGTAGCCCCTCTGAAAAACATTCGTTAGTCTGTACGCACCTTAACTGGCTTGGTAAATACCGGAAAAACGTCATTAATTATATACAACTTGTATATCACACCATCTCCCCACCATTCAAGAATCTATCTCTTTCTATCTAGACTGTAATTCGTATATGTTATCTCTTTTTAATGACCTTTGCATTTGCTAAATATATTTATAGATAGGTACTTTGTTTACTCCTCAACGGTAGCACGGGCGAGTGTTTTTGTTATTGTCGTGATAAAAATATTTTAAATTGAAGTCGATTCCAATTGTAGTTGAATTTATCTTGTTCCGTCATTACTCTAGCACCGAACCTGACTCAGTGAGGTGCATACTATAGTTGCATGTGATTGTGAAACAATTTTTTTATTCTACTGACAAATTCGATATCAAAAGTCATTGTGAATAATCGCGTCTATGGTGTTTACGAATTAATGTGCTCTGATACAGTTATGTAACTGATTAATATCATGTTCAATTCCGTCAACTATTCGAAAACAGTGGTTTGTGTAAATATAGTGTCTGTATAAACAATCTGATGGAATAAATAAACACAAACAGGGACACGTGGGTCTCTCAGTGAATCGATCGATAAAGACGGAAGCGCGCGCCAGTCTCTATCAACGAGACGATTTTAAGTCAAGGTCGCTCTACGCAAACACGTGCAATGTCTGATTCTATTTACACTCATGACTTTCTATTAGATGGGGGGGTGGAGATCAAACAGGAGTCTCCTTTCGAGCTCGGGTCGGTGTCGGCGTCAGTCCCGATCCCGCAGCGCCGCACTGACCTAGGCGACTTCAGCACAGACCTCGACCTGTGCCTGCAGGACAGCCTGACTGGCTCTTTTGCCCCTGCAATGCCATACAGCAAAATGGCATTTGACACAGACAGTAGTACTAAAGCTGATAACTTCAAAATGGATGATGATGATATATTTCAAGTAGATAAAGCTGATCTAATACTAGGGCCGACTCTTGCCGAATTAAATGCTAACCCAGATACATTATTAGATGACCTGAATTTTGATGATTTACTTCTACCTGAGGAAAACGGCTATTGTATTCAAATTGGTGGAGCTATGAGCGGGTCGCGTCGGGCGCCTAATTCACTCCAGGCATCTAATATGCTTGCTTCAGAGAGTCCATGTAGTCCTTACAGCCGAGCTCAGCTGGCATTTTCTCCATCTAGTCAACACAGCTCAGCATCATCAAGTTTTGCTCAGCCTATGAACCAGTTGCCAGAATTGCTGCTCCGGCTGGATGGCTATAGTGGGGAGATAGCATTAGGGCAGTCAGTGCCGGCTTCCATTGTGTTGCCACCATTCACACCGAGTGTCCAGCCACAGCAAGCTCAGCTGTCATCATCAGCACCCACTCATCTGACCATGGAACAGGTCTGTAATGAAAACAATGTATAATTTAGAAGATAATGTTTGTAATGAATGTAAATGAACAACAATTTCTGGTTTTTTCCTATTGAATATTTTTACACTTGTTTGTAAACAACTTTGTTTTTGCATTTCCTAGAACTGATGGATATAAGTAGATACAAATAGATAAATTAAAAACAATGCCTATTTCTACAAAGCTGTTAACTCATCCTTACTAGTACACTTACAACACAACATTTTAACTTCATAAATCATAATTGACCTTTATGCTTAAATAGTTATTATTCTGAAATTGACTTTTTCTATTATTATGAATTTATGAGAAGTAGCTGCTGTTACAATAACATTTATATTTTAAAATCAACTTTTAAGATAATAGCATATTGTACCAAATAAGTATATTTCTCTATTTCTTTCTTTCTTGCAAACATTACATACAACACTATATTAGCTAATTTGATATTACTAACAGATATGGCAGCGGCGCGAGCCCCGCAAGCATCTCCTATCAACCAGTTCCCTGGCCGAAGCCGGCTCAGTGTCCTCCTTGTCTGGAGGGCTGCTGAGCCCTGGCACGGCTGACTTCTCGCAGGATGAGGATGACAGGGATGCAGATACTGATGAGGATAGCGACAGATATGAAGACTTATCATCTGATGGTGTGTAATATTTTGGTTTGGTATTATTCGTATTTTCTTTCGTAAATTTCTGAAATTAATGTATGCTTTTGTCAATACTTTCGACTTACAGGATGTGTGTGGGAGTGCTTTATCTCTGACAAGTAGCATTTTATATAATTATTTTTGTAGTAAAACTGGATTTTTAATATTGTAATTTCTCATCATCATCATATCAGCCGAAAGACGTTCACTGCTAGACATAAGCCTCAAAGAGTGCCATAATGACCGGTCATCAGTCCACCTTGTGGGGGGCTTACCCACGCTGCGCCTTCCGGTCCGTGGTCGCCACTCGAGAACCTTCCGGCCCCAACGGCCATCGGTTCTACCAAAGAGAATATAACCACTATGTTCTGGTTCTATGTGCAATGTGCCCCGCCCATTGCCATTTAAGTTTAGCAATTCGAAAGGCTTTATCGGTTACATTGGTTCTGCTACGGATGGCCTCATTTCTGATGCGACCACGCAGAGAAACTCCCAGTATAGCCCTTTCCATTGCCCTCTGAGTGACTTTTAGCCCTTATTTTTTATAAGGCCCATGGTGAGCGACCACGTTTCCGTACCTACCATATATTGTCATCACTGGCAACACACACTGATCAAAGACTTTCTTCTTGAGACACTGCGGAATATTGGACGAAAATATATGCCGTAGCTTCCCGAACGCTGCCCAGCCGATTCGACGATTGACTTCTTTCTCAAAGTTGGGCCTACCTAACTGGACAGTCTGTCCTAGGTATACGTAATCGTCTACAACTTCGAGCGTAAAGCGTCCGATCGTAATGGGACTTGGTGCTACATGGGCATTTGACATGATCTTCGTCCTATCCATGTTCATCATGTTGTAATTTATACATTCAACATAATAAATTAATAAATATTTTAATTTCAACAGTCAATGAAATTTAAAATGGCTGATAAAAATAATCTTAAAAAACATTCTGCAGGTGGAGTGTTACTAATAAAAATACTTACTAGAAAGTTTCCTTCCAAATAATTTACTATTACTTACTACTAACATTTTCTATGACTTTTATAGTAGTAGTAGTAGTATTATAGTAGTGTGGCTACTATAATTGTCAAGTTTTTGCTATAATATATAATACGGACATATATTATAGCAAAAACTTGAGAATTATAGCAGTGTGGCATGTTAGATGTGTCATTATTCAATTGTGTTGTATGATAAATAAATAAATAAATATTAGAGGACAATCTTATACAAATCGAACTAGCCCCACAGTAAGCTCAAGAAGGCTATGATACGATAATAGAGATCACATCTAAGAAACCGATAGAGCCATGCAAATAATTATGGAGATTAGTCAATTACAGGAATGTGATACTGATATCATATTATATGAGTCATCCATAGGTATTGTTAGTGACTTGTTATTGCTTCGTTTCTCTAAGATCATTGGTAATTGTAATGTTATCAGTCAGACCTGTGTTATTTAATTTATTTAATCAAGCTTCCCTACACACATTGTTTACTAGCGCTTCCTTTTACAAATACTTTTACTTTTTATTCAAAGATACTACTTACTACTAGTCTACTTTTACAGATGTGCATGTCCAAATTAGTTATTCCCAAAATTTACTTTTAATATAATAGAATTATAAAACGCCCATTGAACGCTTAATGTTCACATCCAGGGTGCGGCTTTAACTCAATCATTCTTTGTCGGTGTCACTTTAGTGAATATGCCATTTCTTTAGAAAAACTTGATTGAAAATAATACAGACTTAGGTTCATGAGTTAAAATGTGGATGGTTTCTAATTTAGATTAATTCTTTTCGAAGTTTCCTGTCATCCAGCCTGGAAAAGATCTTTGTCAGTGGGAATTATGCATTTTATTGGGAAAGACCATGTTATTGTTTTTAAGTGTCAATAAGAGTATATACTTAAAATTATGTTTCATTGGTGTAATTCTATTTTAGACTCGAACGACGAATGCTCAGAGAGTAAACAGTCACGACACAATGCTAAAAAAGAAAGGTATTTTTGGCAGTACAATGTCCAAGCTAAAGGTCCCAAAGGGCAGCGACTTGTGTTAAAAAAGAAGTCAGAGGACCCTCATGTGTTGAACAGTGTCACTGATCCTGTATTCAGCCCTCAATGCAGCGTCAGAGGAATCAAACATAGGTAATTATTTAAATGTAGAAATCAGATATATGTCTTACACTTCTGTCTTATTTAATTTTGACAGCAAGTTTGTACATAGTGAGTCTCAGTGTAAAATCAAAAGTAGGAATGTTAGAATCGTTACTCTGGTCATCTTAACGAAAAACACATTTTTCATTTATTTTTTCTCTGTTAATACATTTACTTTGATAGGTAAACAAATACTTAAATACATAGAAAACATCTAAGACTCGGGAACAAAATAATCGTGTTCATCACACAAATAAATTGCCCAACGCGTCTCGGACCCGGAAAAACCTGCTCCGTAAGGAGGATCACCACGAACAAGGCATGTGATCTTAACTTCCAGGGATGTCCAATAAATTTTGTATTACTTTCTATTTTAGCGGTAAAGCAAGAAAAGGCGATGGCAACGACTTGACGCCGAATCCTAGAAAGTTATACTTAATTGGTAAAGAGCTGGATAATTTGGGTAAAGTGATAAATGACATGATACCAGTTAGTGAGCTGCCTTTCAACATCAGGCCTAAAACGAGGAAAGAGAAGAATAAGCTGGCTTCCCGTGCGTGTCGGTTAAAAAAGAAGGCGCAGCATGAGGCCAATAAACTCAAGTTATACGGTTTACAACAAGAACACAGTAAGTACATATGTGTTTATTTATACACACATCAAAGATATATCTTATTGCAATAGAATAAGGTGCAAAATTGTAAACATACGCGTGATTGACTCTTTATTTAATATTGTTGCAAAGTTGCATCATAAATGTTCAGTAAAGTATTCATATGAATACAATTGTAATGCTAAAAAACTCATGCCTGATAACGAAAGTTTAACTATAAGGCTTGGTGATACAGCGTGCGCGACGTACGCGGAACGTCCGCTAAGCGCGACCGCTACTTCCCGCTTGCATTAAGATGGAATAATATGGAAAGTAGTGTAAACAGAATGGGCTGATATTTAAAATTATCTACTTTACATTATTGTTACATCATTATTTTACTACATTAATTACTTAAATGGTATTAATGAACTTTCAATTTTCAACTAATTCTCAATTAGTATGCTTATTACCGACAATTATCGAGTTAATATGATAATATGATTTGATATGTAGTGTTCTTTGTACAATGGTTTCATACATTTATTTACTTAGTCAAGAAGAAATTTCCTAAGTGCAGAATGAACAGCTGAACATTTTCTGTTAAATTTAAAATGGAACTTGTGTTTGCGTTTATTCGCTATAACTGTAATTAGTAAAAAATAAAAACACTGAAAAGTAAAAAATAATTGCCTAACATCTAATATCTCAATATGAGACTAATATGCTCCTTATCCAACAATGTAGTCGTATCCTTATTTTTGAAGTCGGTGCCGTACAAAGAAATTGCTTAAAGTTGATGAAATAGCACTGACTACAAAAATTACAATACGACTACATTCTTCAATAAGAAGTTTATTAGTGTAATTTTTTTAATTTTCAGTGTTTTTTTGGAGTCGGTTTTTATTTTTTATTAAATATTTTAATTATTTCACGTATTTAGTGAATCATTACCAGAGTGCATCTCATGATGATTCCAATAAGCTCAAACACGGCTAAGCTACATTGTTTTATTACGAAGTTCCGTTGCCTACCTTCCGGCTTCCATTACCAGATCAGATTGATGGTAACATTACAACACGACCATTTAAATTGGCTTCGTCATAGTCGCTTCAGTATCTTGATCGAAATATCTTAGTGCTAACCGTGAAACACTAGGAGCTTTGGATGACCATACGTGGTCTTCTTCATCAGTTCCCGTTCACCAAATGCTACTTTCTGAATGCAAATGCTCGATTTGTAACCGAAAATACTAAAATCGGTATTTGTTTCCCTTTAATTTTTGAGTTCCCTCAATTTCTCCTGGATCCCATCATCAGAACTGGATTCTGGTAACAACGGGACCAACCTTGAAGCATATGCTTACAACTAAAAAAGAATTTTCCAAATCGGTTCATAAACGACGGAGTTCTGAGGTAACAGACATAAAAAAAAGAACATACAACCGAATTGATAACCTCGTCTCTTTAGAAACGCTAGTTTATGACTTGTAAAAGTGCCATTGCAGCCTATTTGCAGAATGAAGTTCATTTATTTTATTTCATTTAATATATAAGAATAACACACACAACAACAACAACCAACATAGAATGTGTAACAATATATAGAATGTAAATTGATTATGATTACTATTAGCCTAAATAGAGCTAATTTCGTTTTATTTACTGATGTGTGCTTTGTGATTTCCAGAACGACTGCTGAATGGGTTGTCCCAGATAAAGCAGGTGCTGGTGAACAGGGCCACTAATGCCCAGACTAATGTGGACTGGAGCACACATGTCAAGAATTTAGTAAATACAGCAACAGGTTGGTTTTGTTATATGAGTATTTCTCTTTATTTTATTGTTGGCCACCCCCCATAACTGGCCATGTCACAAAATTATGCACAGAGCAAAAAACTTGTTGGTATTTAATTATTGATGGAAATGAAAAAGTCGACGAGTTTGCACGAGCGGGGGCGAAGGGGGCGGACCAGAGCCGTTCTGTGGCATTCCCAAGTCTTACCAAGCTCACACCCTGAAGACCTATTCTTTCTGAAAAAACATTCAGGCCTCGAAAGCGATCCCAGGTCTGAAACATTCCAAGGCACTAATAAAGGCCTTTAGCAAAAAGGCATCCACCGATGTCTTATCGCTAAGCAGGAACCAACTACGCACATTGGTAAGGGTGCTTACAGGGCATTGTTGCCTAAACAAGCACATGCACACATTAAGATTAAGTGACACAAGGCGGTATAGACTCTGCCTCGAAGCGGAGGAGACTGCTGCACACATCCTAACTGGTTGCCCTAGCCTAATGCGTAGCCTTAGCTCTAGTCGTATCTTCGGCAAACACATTATGTGCCCCGAAGAGTGTCTCGTGTTCAGCAAAATCCTGCGATTCTTTGAGTTTGTAGGACTTGATCGAGAATCGTAGTAAGCGGCGATCACAATACATCAGGAATGGTCGCTACACTGAATAGCCCGGGAACAGCCACTACCCTCAAAAAAAATAGTAGTGGCTGACCTAGTCAAATTACTACAAATAATTTTTAGGAGGGCACTTTTCAACCGTCGTCAGTCGCTAATCCTAATAATATTATAAACGTGAAAGTTTGTGCGGATGGATGTACGTTCCGCTTAATCTCAAAAACTACTGAACGGATCTCTATGAAACTTTCCAGTATTGTAGCTTAGACATCAGAATTAGGGTTTGCAATATTCGCCCAATTTTAGTATTCGACTAATACGAATACATAAATTTCCAATATTGGAATATTTCGAATAAAACGAATATTTTTGAAAATAAAACAAAATAATCATTGTAAAGTATGTAATGTAAAATGTAATGACCTTGCAATTAAAAAACATCTACATTTACAGTATCTTCTTAAAATTAAACAATAGTACCCGCTCCACGATGCACCTCAGTTAAGTAGGGATTCCATGATATTCGAGTGACATTGGGGCCCGCATTTTCTTATTGCTTCGGGAAGCGAGGATTCTTTCCAACTTATTCCCGGTCTCGTCAAGCAATATCATGGGCCATGGGTTTCCACCCGGAAGGGGAGCCCGCTGGGCGATTTGCTATACCGAGGATAGAAAAGTCTTCTAAAGGCTAAATCGCCAATAGGAATTGTACTCCTATTGGCGCGCAAGGTACTGTTAAGGTCAACAAAGATGCCAAGAGACTATAACAGAGATGGACATCCACGGCAATGAATGCGTGGCTTAAACCTAAAGAAGTTTTCTCTCAAAATTTTGAATATGCGAAGAGTTTGCATAATTATAAAAGTCACGTGGTCAGCACACAGTAGTTTTTTAAAATCAAACCCTAAAAAACCTGTCTTTTTCCTAAAAAATATGAAAAAATAAAAGTTTTATGCAACTCTCCAGCATGAGACGAATCTTATGACACATCATTTATTAAAATTGGACCATAACTGTAGATCTGATGGGGTGTACAAAAATCGGCCTCGCGTAGTATATATATAGATTAGAAAGTTTGTTTTTGGCAAGGGAAAAGAAAAATAATATGCTATTTGTCTTTGATTAAAACTTCTTTTTAATATTTATGATTATTTCTACGGAGTTTTAATGTAGAGGATAATTGATCTTGACATTTTATTATAGTTTTTCGCAAATATAAATAATTGCAGTCAAATTTCTGCACTATTCGTTTTATTCGAATAATGGATGTCATCGAATTCGAATGATATATGTGGCGAATAATTAGAATTGCAAACCCTAATCAGAATAGGACATAGGCTACCTTTTATCCGCGGGTAACACCGCAGAGCGCTGCTAGTTATAAATATGGTGGTTTTTTTCTTTTCAGAATTCAAAATTGCTGGAAAAACATCAGAGTATGTAAACAAAATTCTGGACAACGTTAAAAGTGGGCAGAATAATGGTGGGCTTAAAGACATATAAGGTAAAGTCTGTGTGAATTGTAAAGTAAAACGAAAGGCTGTTTATTGTACCTCCAAAGTTAATTTAGCAAAGAAAAGTTATGTATATCATATAAAAGCTTAATTGTCCAAGACAATTTTATTTTTGTATGGTAACAGAGTAGGAATAGTCATTAGAAGCTTCTGAAGGCAACTAAGAAAAAATATTTTTATGAATTTGTGTTTAATATTATGCCATAACATAGGTGTCATGTTGAGATGATCTTAAGTGCTATTTAAACTCGCATACTCGACAAAACAAAGAGTACAAGAGTAGCATTGTGCACTGGTAAACCTGCACGAATGACGCCATATTATTATATCTATTATATCTACTCTCGTGCGGGCGACTATACGAGGGTCAAACTGAAAGTTTCGGGAATAGAAAAAAATATGCAGTTAAATTGAATAAAAGTATTTTTATTGTTTTTCAAAGTATTCTGCTTTATATTTTATGCACTTTTCCATGCGTTCAAACCAGTCGTTAAAACACTTATTGAACGCTGAAATAGGGGTCGACAAAATGGCCATTTTAAAAGCCTCCACTGCTTCTGCCGGTGTCTGAAACCGCTGACCACGCAACTTATCCTTGATTTTGGGGAATGTTAAAAAGTCGTTGGGACTTAGGTCGGGGCTGTATGGAGGATGTTCCAGTAGTTCGACCTTTTCACCTTCCGGATACTCATTTGTTTTCCGAGCGGTGTTTTTTCCTAAGTTCAGCAAAGACACTCGGCAAATAAATACTTGTATACGAATCGGCATTGACCTTTCTTCGATCTTCAAGAGGAATAGTAGTCACGTGACCCGATTTGGAGACAAACGTAGCCACCATCTTCTTGGCCGTGCTGCGAGAGCGAATAACTTTTGTCGGCTTGAGCTCGTCTTCGTAAACCCATACTCGAGATTGGTTTTTAGTTTCATGCTCATATGCGTATATCCACGACTCGTCACCTGATACGACACTAAAAACTGCACTTGAGCTTCCTCCGTTGAATTTATTCAATGTATTGCGGCACCAATTGACACGAGTCGTTTTCTGCTCGTCAGACAATAAGTGAGGGATCCAACGGGAAAACAACTTTCGCACGCCTAATTCTTCCTGTAAAATAATTTGTATCTGACTCATTCCAATCCCCAAAGACTCCTGAATTTCCCGATATGTCACATGCCGGTCTTCATTTATCAGCTGACGCACAAGGTGGACGTTTTCTTGGGTAACTGCCGATTTTGGTCGACCTTCACGCGCGTCGTCCGTGAGGGATACTCGGCCACGTTGAAATTCTGAATACCACCTGTATACACCTGTATATGTCTTTGAAGGTGCTTCATTACTAAAGGTAGCAATCATCCAGTCTCCACATTGTTTTTGTGTTAATCCACTTTTAAAATCGTAATAAATCATAGCTCTTAAATTTTCACGGGACAATTCCATCATCAGCAGCGACTTGAGAAGAAACTTCAGAGATTATAAAAAGTTCCCGATACTTTCAGTGCAGCCCTCGTAGTATAGATACATAGTTCAACTCATCTTGTTTGCTGCTAAATGTATGCGTGCGCTTGTAACGAATGCAATTGCCCCGCCCTCAAGCAGACCTTCGTCATACAAAAAGAGACCCCCTCACCCCGCTAATCGAATGGTGGCCTCCGTGAACCAAATTCTGGATCCGCGCCTGCTCTGTGTGTGTGCGAGCGCCTGTACCGACTACTGCCGTGTCTCCCACACAAATCAGACCTGCGTACAGTCGAGTTCACATATAAACGCATTTTTGGATCTTATTACAATGGAATAGAGTGCAAAAGTGTACATATACTAATGAAATTGACTGTACAAACGCATGCGTACAGCCGCGCGCCAAAATGAGTTGAGCTGTCTATGCCATCAATAATTAGATCCCCAATTGTATATTCAACACTTCAATAATCTTTGTTATATTCGAGTTTAAAAAATTGCATGATTTACAATTTGTTAGGTGTTGTATTTTAAGGAGCCAAAAGATATTTAGATTATATAAAAATGTACATAGTGTCATCAAAACTAATATTATGCATTTGAACTATATCTGAAATTAATAAATGGCTAATTTAATTTTAACGCTAGGGTACAGTAAAACTGTAAGTGATATAATTTTAAAACTACATATATAGATATGTTTTACACACGTGTGTTAATAATTATAATTTGTGAGAAGAATAACGTATCAATAACAATTAAAATGCAATTTGAATTACAGAAAAAATTAAGGGCTGTAGGACAGTTTTTTATTTTTTGAAATAGAATATGAGGTTTGGTTTTTTCTTCGAATTCAATTATCAACGGTATGTTCTAACAATTATTGAATGTTATAATGGTACTCAAAGAATAGGGATATCTGGAAGTTGTAATAACATTTTTTTTTATCACAACTGTTTACTTGATTCAGGGCTGTAAATGCATCGCATGCTGTTTTTTCTGAACATGTTTTTTTTACATTTAATTGCTCCAAACACGTAAATATAGAAACTCTAAGGGGAGGGACGGGTCATAAAGTCATAGCACATCTAGATGAAAATACGAGCGCAGCTTGAAATATTTTGAACATTATGATGCAAGTGCGGAAAATACGTCATACGTTTGGGTCCCCGGTCATAAGTCATAATACATGCAGGTGAAAACGCGAGCGCAGCGACCAAAATCTTACGAACGTGCGGAGCCGTGCCGGCGAAGTGCGGAAAATACGAGCCTATACAATATATTGACAATTTAGTACGGAACAGTAAATGTGCGAAATCCGACACGCACTTCGCCGGTTTTTTAGTATGTTGTATGGATACTATGGATTAGTTAGCGTTAGTTTTCATCCAAATTTCCAACTTTGAAAGACTTGGCTTCGCTACGCACCATGACGAGAACATAAATTGGATCATTTTCGAAAGGAAATATTAATTAAATATTAAGACGTTGTTTATATATTTTGCTGACGAAAAACACAGAGTATGATACATATACAAAATATAGAACAGTTGCTGTTGACACTGGCTACTTGGCCGGTATAGTACAATCAGAATGGCACTAATTTTCTTTCTGGCTCTAAGAATGATCGGAGATTCGTTGATTTCAATATTTTAAGTTTATAAGTTATTTATGGCAGTAAAATCAGTCGCAAAAACGTCTATGTAGCCAAAGTGAAAACTGAATATATGCATGAAATGCAGTTGGTGTCAACAGATATTCGATTGTGTTTGGAGCGTCGATACTTTACGGCTCACTGTACTGGTGAAATTTAAAATTATGCCAGAAGTGTTAAATACGACTAACGCTAGCGTATTCGACATGCACTTTTTTTAACATTAAATAGTGTACGTAAGAATATTTTAAGGTCAATTTAAGATAGGTGTAGGTTTTACAAGTCACTTCCATACAATGGGCATGTTTTAGATTTATAAATTCCATCTCTTGCCGAGGAAATTAACTGTATTGTCATATTAGCTTATAATATCTGCTTAGTAATGTTAATAGGAATTTAATAAAGTAAAGCCAACGTGACGAGATAAACTTCATTATTGTCTGATACGAGTATGTCATTAATAGTATTTCGCTCCATCTCTCATGCCATTATTTATCTCGTCTCGTTAGCCTTACTTTAGGTGTGGTATGGAAGTGCTTTATTAATTAGTTATAATACAATATGTTATTCATTATTATAGTACTCGTGTAATTTAATTTTAAACTGATCTGCAATGTTATTAATCACGAATGTTATGTTTAAGGACCAGTTTGCATCTGGGCGAAGCTCAGTTGTTTTATTTGTAATATATGGTGGCCGAATTATGGATATAATAGTACCTACGTTGACTAAGTTAAGTAAATCTATGATCGCGTTTTTAAAGATAAAACATATACCTCTTTCTAAGGAGCATGGAAGAGCGAGAGGTGTATTCTGTAGTTTATTACTCGGCCGTGTTTGCATGTTTTATCACACGAAATCTGAGGGCCTACTCCGAACTTCGTATCGTGCCGTCGCTTTCGCTCTCGTGTTATACACTATATGAGTGAAAGTGACGGCACGACACGAAGTTCGGATTTCGAAGTAGTCCCTCTGTTTGAGTAATGATTATACTTGTGTGTGAGACTGTGCATATGTAACGCTTAGATAATGTGGCTGTACATACACCTCTCCATATAAGAAAAAAAAACACGCTTTCGTGTGATAAACGTCCGAGTCTTTTTTGGTCAATGTGTAGTGGCATATGATGTGATTATATAATATATTGTTTTTTTATCATATATATTTCATTGTTGAGTATTTAAATTTGTTGATGGACTTTTACTCAAGAACTGGTATATTATTACATTACTAGCTGGCATTTGATTTAGAGCACATCGGGACAAGGGAATAAGGTTGTTATTCTGCATAGCAAGTACGTGCTGATGACTGTATTTACATTAATATGACGCATGTATATTATTAAAAAAAAAAAAATTATGTATTGAATTATTCATATCCTGTAGGAATTATTTTTTGTATTTGTTGACTGTTTAAATTTATTTTTATTCTTAAAAAAAAGATAATTTGTAATTAAAATGTCAATTGCGGTTTTTGCAAAAGTACCCACGAGTAAGGTTATATGTAAACAAATGATCGATCACTATACTGATATGTTTACAATGGTTAATGAGATGTAAATCTAACTTATCGTTTGTTAATTTTCTTTATTTACTTACATTATTCAAATATATTTTATGTAATTAAGGATATTCTTAAGGGAATAAAAAAACAACGTATGTCATGTTAAAAAGACAACTAGATTACCTACAAGTGTTGCTACAACATTATCTTATTATTAATTTAGTTCACAGTGGACGTTACTATATAATTAATAACCAGAGAAGGATGTTGGGGGATATTTCATTATAAACATATTTTACAAAAGTCCAATGTTGCTTAAAATACTCGACTGTACATTATTTGACTTAAGGTTGAAAATGGATTGATATGGAACAAGATTATTCTTAACAGATCCGGTACTTTTTGTGGACATGGTATTGACGTTAGTTGTAATCTGTCTCACTCTAATGTTAAGAACTTAAGGCGCAGGGTCAATCCGCTGATAGTTTTGTATCCGATTTTGCACGGATAAAATCAGCAATCACCTATCCCACCAGCCTCCGCTGAATAATCGTATTGTAGAATGGGCAACTATAGTGCAGTTGCTACAGGGACGGGTGAAGGCTCCAAGCTAGTACATGTCAACTTATTGCCATATCTGTCAAAAGTAATGGTTAAAATTTATTACTTACCTAACATAAGTGAGCATGCAACGCCATGCCTGGTTCAAATGATACATTTAGCCTCCGTTCTGTATATGGAACGACTAAATAGTATTCTCTGGTGTTTTATATTACGATATCGTGTTTATCATACTTATGTGGGACAGCACAGCAACTATTTTGTCTGAGCGTATGAGGTCGAGAGCGCTCACAAGTACAATTTAAATTTCGGTTAAATCGCTAGTAGATACATATATACATCTTCCCACAAGTTTGATCAAGCCGCTTTCACAAACAACGGCAACGGTAACTATCGCTGGATTTTTTTATGTAGCTAGTTATTTGCTAAGGAACTAAATCCGAATATTTTTTGCGTAATTTATGTATGCCTCTTAATACCAAACTCAAAACTGGTCTGCGATTCAATAGGCTGTGCTTACTTATATACGACTCTGTTATTTTATTGTCTTTAATTGTATTTAATTTAATATCATTGTAATATTATTGTGTTGTGTAATTGATGTCTAATAAACCAATATAAGGAGAAAGAGGAGTTTTATTATGTATCTTGTGTTAATTGTTTTTTAAGCTTTTTGTCCTTCCAGTTAATTTATTTAGGATTTTTTTCTCAAAGAAATGTAGATTACAATACAGAAAAATATATGTAGGTAAGCACCGCAAGGCGCCGATGAAAAATACCTACAACTTATCCTCTTGAAGAAAACAATGCTATTGTTGGGGTAACCGCAAAAAACTAATGACTTTGCAAAAAGTTTTAATAACCGCCTTGAATGTTCAATTGATTATCGACTCTTTATCTCCGTAAACAAAATAAAAAATAATAATAATATATGTCAGATAAGTAAGTTTCTTTTCACTAAATTAATTTTGTAGATTAATTCATTTTTGTGTTGGGATTGGGATAAATGAAAACGAAACCTGCTTGAGACCAGGGATCGGACACCGGTATTATTACGGTCACCGGTTCATTATTTCGTTTTTAATGGGACAATATAATAATACGACGTGGTTACCTAAATACATGATTCAGCCCTACGTAAAGAGCAAAAAATAATCCAAAATATTGGGCTAATTCAGGGTTTTTTTAAAATACCGGTATCGGTCCCTGCTTGAGACGGATTACATAAAATAATCGCCATCAAATGCAATAGGCAGAGGGCATACATAACCTCCACTAGATTAAGCCTATGAACGATTTAGTTCCATTTAGTTCGGATCAAAAGTCACCACAGTTGGCGGTAAGTGCGGGCTGCGGGGAGGCTGGTAACAGCACTGCGATTGGTAGTTTCAAAAAGTGCGCGAATACGCTGCAAAATGGCGCGCCGGCACAGTGATGGGACACGTTTTTTATTAGCGGTTTTTTTCGGGCACCGCAATTTATTTTAGGTAAATTATTTTAGATGATGTATATGTCTGTTGAATTGGTATTACGAGTAGAATAATATTTTCTAGGCATGTAAACAACCAACCTTTGCTATTGTTTAAAATCGCGTAGTATATTAAGATTGCAGCAGCTATTTCATTTTGATTCCTGTATATATGTATATATTGTTTATTATACATAGCGTAATGTACAACTAGAGCACTGGTGAGTATGTATTAATTAAATAACTGTAAAAGGAATAAATTAGTGGCTTATAAATAAAAGAAGAAACTGACTGATTGATTGACTAACTGACTGACATATCAACGCACAGTCCAAACCGCTGGTTCTAGAGATTCCAAATTTGGCACGTAGGTTACTTATAAGGTCAAGGATTCCGAGATCCGTTATACCTCTTCGAAGTCCAGCAACGCGTCCACTACTTGTCTCTAGTCCTGATTGCCCACCAAGACGATTCGAAAAAACCCAAATATCATGGCACCATCTCTAACCAACTTCGAGATCCCTTATACTCTTTTGAAGTCCAGCGTTATGTCCACTTCGCGACACTAGGCCTAGTTGCCCACCAAGACGATACGAAAAAACCTAATTGCAATGGCTCTGCTTCTAAATCCTTTATACTTCTTCGAAATTAAGTATTGGGTCCGTCTCATGTCAGTAGTCCTAATTGCTAAAGGAAATCCATCACCACTAAACTAATTATGTTACTACTACGAGTATATAGACTTCATAATAAAATAAGACAACAACAAAACTACAATGAGAACAAACTAACTAAATATTCCTTCCCATACAACTACTGATTTGTTTAGCGTATAATATAAAACGAGATAAAAAAAAAACATTACACTATTACCACCTTCCACCTTCCACCTCCTTATACGAACATCTACTTATGATTCATATAATAAAAGAACATTGTATACGTCAAAACTGACATTCAATATAAAAAAACGGGTGACCAAAAGGCTGGCGCGTACCTTGCTCAGCGCATCGGTCTTGCTGTGCAGCGTGGCAATGCCGCCAGCCTTCTGGGCACCCTACCGCTGGGCTCTGAGTTAGAGCCCATTTTTTATTTGTAAGTAGGTTTTTATTCTTAGTTTAGTATGTTCTTGTTTTTTATATTCATTGTTCCTTAAATAAAACGTTGTGTTAAAATATAAAAAAATAAAACTAATCGATTATGTTACCAATAGAATTTTAATGAGTATTAAAATCATGTGATAAAATACGGATGAACCGATAATTAAATGAAATCGGAACCGAACATCACGGGCACATCACTAGCCCGCGCATGTGCTGTGCTGTCATCAGAAAGAGAAAGTATATTGGCATTTGAGGTGGTTGGAAAGGAACAAGCACACTTCACTACGCCTTGTGGGCCAGTGTAAAATGATCCCCGCCGGGCAGAATTAAATGTGTATTTGTATATATTTAACTAATTTGTGATATGTTATCCCGCCATTCTTTCGATTTGTAGTTCGGGCGTCGTCCACACTACTTTACCGAACAAAAACCCATGCCTACGGTTAGTCAAAACCAATATTTAGTATTTTTTTGTGCCACGTACGTATAGGTCATGAACCTGGACAAGACTGACTGAGCGGCGTGGGGCGGGGCAGTTTATTAAGCGGAACACCGCTCGTGTGGCGCGCGCGCTTCGCCCTATAAGCTCTATCTAGTGGAGGTTATCTATGGCAGAGGGGCTACTACGAACTTCGTATCGTGCCGTCCCTTTCACTCATATAGTGTATAACACGAGTGAAAGGGACGGCACGATACGAAGTTCGGAGTATAGACCCAGCAGCCCTTTCTACGCGAAATTGGTCTTTTTTAGGGTTCCGTAACCAAAATAGCAAAAACGGAACACTTATAATTTCGTCATGTCTGTCTGTCCGACCGTTGTCACAGCCGATTTACTCGGAGACCTTGAGCACTACAATTATGAAATTTGGTAAAAAGGTGTGTTCTATGAACCCCTACATAAAAGTGATGTGAAATTACAAAAAAATATTGGATTAGGTGTAAATTCAATGCACATAGTCACGTGGAGTATCCATGGATAGGCCTTTAAAAATGAAATGAAGGTTTCTAAAAAAACTTCCATTTAATTCAACCATTGGTGTATCAGTCATAAAAATTGCCCCCACCCCCCCTCTAATTAAACAATAGATATAAATCAGTATTAAGGACATCATTAGACCCAGCTAGCATGAACAGCACTATAAGTTTTATGGCTAGGTCAAGTAAAACATGACCATAATATAAACTAAAATGGCCTGTATTGTTAAATGAATTATAAAATATCTTGTTAATGAAAACCTTTTATTATTAAATCAAATATACAAATTTGAACTTAAGACTGTGCTGGGCATTGATTTAGCATTTTGGTAAAAGTGGAACTTCTCTAAGAGCTTCTGAAATTTATCTATTTGATAATCTTCCGGGTTTTCTATGTAACACACTATTGCAGTTCCACCCAGGTCCAAGTGTTCTCTCAAGGAAATAGCTGAAAAACATAAAATAATTAGTATTCAAAATTTGCTTGAAGTATCTCACAAAACGGTTTATAGATTTTTAACTACCTCCTGCTGCTACACCAGATATAATATTTGGTTGTTCCAGTCTATTATATGCAAATCTGGAATTGGAAGGCAGCTTTGATGTAGATACACTCCTTATGACACAATCCAGTGCGGGTGCCGAGGTATAGTAGTCCGACAGTGGTTTAGCTTGCACAGCGATAACTTCTCGGCTACACACTAAATAATCCTTCAGCAATTCAATTATCTTGCTACTCTGAACTATGTCGTAGTCTCTAATTGTACAAACATATCCATTGCAGTTGTCCACTTTATATAAATGTATGTTGACTCCAGAAATTGTATTTATTACAGAACAGTGACTTTGAAGTTTTATGTAGTCGGATAAGTATCTGCCTTCAAAAATGATCACATGGTCAATTTCTTTCGGCACTTCAATACTATTTTGCCATTGTAATCTGGAAGAACGTTAAACAGACACACCCTAATTTCAAATGAAGAACAAGATAATGTAGTATAAAAATTATTTCTTGTTAACCATTATCAGCGCTAACAGCTAAACCTTACCTGCTAATTGGTATTCTCTTTAAATAACATGTGTATATACAATGTATAGATCTGATAGAAATTAATTACATTAGTCATAGCAGTACAAAAACAATAGAATTAGTAATATTTTCGGTCGTCAGTACTGGACAACATAAAACTTTTAAAAAAAGCAAATAAAGCATCACCCGGTAAATAAAAATCGGTCTGAGAATTATGAGATTATGGAGGTGGCGCTAACGAGTGTTTTCAAATACCGAGACGAAGCGGTTAAAAAATCTGGATTCCGAGGTTAAGAACATGTCCAGTTGGCTATCGCTGTCCAGAATACTATTTAATAGGGCCAGAGCCTGATGTAGAGGGGAAGAAGCAAGCGCGTGAGTCCTGGCTGGGGGGATAGCGAAGAGATATATTAACTACATACAATATGAATATTAAACTCACTGTACGAGATCATAATGGGAATCGTCCCAATCTTCATAAAGAGTACGGCTACCTGGTTCAGCTATTTCTCCAAATGTATTCATAATTATACTGGTTGGTAGTAATGAGAAATAAAATATAATAAACTTGATGTGAGGAATAAAAATAAGTGAAATAAAATGATTCGCCAAAATTTGATCTAAATTACTGTTTATTTTGACAGCTTGGTTTGACGTATTTTCTTTTTTTAATTTGTGCAAAGTTAGGCTGTGTCACATTATCCGATCGCGGTAGCGCCCCAGTAAACGAAGTTTTCTCTCTCTGTCGCATTTATTTGCAAACTTGCAAGTGCGGCAGAGAGGGAAAATTTAGAACCGCGGTAGCAGCCCCGATAACGATAAAAAATGTATGGGAATGTAACCGATATCGATCGGATGGTGTGAAACTAAGGGTGGGTTGCACCAAACCATCTGTAATCGTAAGCGGTGTTCGTTAAAATTTGATTGTATGGAAAGTTTTACAAGTTTCTATGGGATGACAGCTGCCGACGCAATATTTGACGATGACCGGCCTGTTATCGTATGTTTGTGCAACAGACCCTAAGCGGTTTTCCATGCATTTTTATCGGTATCGGATCCTACACCGATATTATATCGGATAGTGGGCTCACTTACGGCTCATTTCACACCGTAGAAAGAAGATCCTATAGAAGGAGGATTAGCGAATACCCAAAAGGGACGGACTGACTAAATTGAGATGTACCTGAAGACTGATACATCCATTAGCATAAATCTGACGTCTCATAATTAGTCGTGCTGTACATACATTGACTCCAAATTTAAATGAAAACAAAAGACTTATAAGAAGAAATACATTGAATACGTTTCGGTGACACATGCCGGTGACAAATAATAAGCAATGAGGGACTGAAGTGCTACCGCGAACAGCAAACGAAGTTTTCCCTCTCTGTCGCACTTGCAAGTTTGCACATAAGTGAGACAGAGAGAGAAAACTTCGTTTGCTGTTCGCGGTAGCACTTCAGGAGACGACACATTGTATCTCGTTCCCAGGTATGTTATTGTCTATGCTTACGTCTCTTTCGCACGTCTATGTATATGTGTATTGCTGGCTCCAATCGTATCCTTACTTCATGCTTCACACTCTTGGCATCACTTGCCTAATGAAATATTCACTGAAATAACAAATAATGCGGCCACTAAGTTACACATTACGTAAAAATAAATACGTTATAATACATAAAACCAAAAGTTCAAAAAGCGATGACTATATAAAATGATTTGGGATTTGAGTAAACAAAAGCACCTTTAACCATTTTTAGACTACAACGATCACATAGTCTATATATCCCTTTATACGCATGGCTGTTTAGTCGGTCGTCTCATTAATGTCATGCCATCGCCTAGTGTATTCGCGGTCATTCGACGAAATAAACTGATTTGATTAATGAATGACGATTAGTGTGGACTTTCGTATGAAAAATAAAAACCATTTCTTTAAAATAAGTAATCATGTTAAAGGTAAGCCAAGTGTTATATTACATAGTACTCTTCATATTCGATAAATAGGTGGTATTAATTACTTTCGCTTACCCTTTCCGTAGGAGAAAGGACAAGTCACCTTTGAGGATAAATGGGTATCGATGCGTCCTATAGTTTTGAAACTACTGAAGCAGGAGACTGTGACCCAACCGGAATGGCAAGATCTATTTGGATCCGTCCATTCTGTGTGCTTATGGGACGATCGAGGTCCTTACAAGCTGCGAGATGCCTTGCAGCAAGATATAATGATGTATATAAAGCAAGCTCAGGCAAGGGTCCTAGCTCAAAGGGAAGACCAAGCTCTTCTGAAAGCGTACATTGCTGAGTGGGGCAAGTTTTTTACTCAATGCAACTATCTGCCTACACCATTTAGGCAGTTAGAAAATACAATCAATAATATGAGTAAAATGTCTACCTCTAATACATCAAATCAACAAAAGAAAAACAATAATAATAACAATGAAGACAGTCTCGTGCGGAAGTTGATGCTGGACTCATGGAACCAGAGCATCTTTGTGGACATCAAGCAGCGGTTGCAGGACTCTGCCATGAAACTAGTGCAGGCTGAACGCAATGGAGAGTCATTTGACTCTCAGCTGGTTATAGGAGTAAGAGAATCTTATGGTAAGTCATTATCTATTATGTTACTTGGTATGTATGTGTGCTAGCACCCATGATGGAAGCCGAATCTGAAGGTACCCAAATATCTTTAGCCATACCCGCCTATAAATATATAACATGCCTTTCCCCCATGTTTTCATATGGTCCACTTGAGTTTTTTATGTGCATGTGTAGTGATCTACACATGCACATTTCAGTTTTTATCACTACACAAGTCCTTAGTCCTTAACCTAATTATTTGTTGGTCTATTTCTTTCAATAATTATTTAACACATCACCTGCCCTGTCATCACTGTAGCTACTGTCATCCTGCATACAGTGTTTGTTTTTCTTTATGCATTAGATCTGACAGAGCAATTCTCTTCCTAGATGAAGCTGCTGCCAGTGGGCTTTCACTTGACCTGGATCTTTTATACTTTTGGTCTTTCTAATAGTTATAAATAGCTGAATCACTAATCACACAATGTTCTGGTCCTCTTGCACCCACCATCTCTGCCCACCACCACCATACCAGTCCCTGAGATCCCATGGCTAGAATTAATTTTTAATTCCCATCGCCAGAAGGTACATGTGCTGGCGGGCCATGATGCAAAGCGAAACTCAGTCGAAGATCAGATCAGGCACACCCACATATAAATATATAACAATACTGTTATCAGCAAGTTTTCTTATCATAGCATAGGCTTAATGTCAATTACTTGTAATGATTTATATTTTGTCATATACCCAAACCAGTCTTTTTCTTATATTTTTTTTAATAACAAAATCTTTCCTTTTACAGTTAACTTGTGTTCGAACTCTGTTGACAAATTGCAAATATACAGAGACAATTTTGAAGCTGCTTATATGCAAGCAACTGAAGAATTTTATAAACTCAAAGCTAGTGAGCATTTATCAGCAAATGGTGTGCAGTCTTATATGCGATATGCTGACCAGAGACTTAAGGAGGAGGAATCTCGAGCTCACAGATATTTAGAACCAGGTAGCGGCAGTGTGGCTGCACTTACTCAGTGCTGCGAGAGAGTACTTATTGGGGAACATCTGCCTACCTTATTGGCAGAGAGTGCCCCTCTCATCAAAGCCGGAGAGATGGATAAGCTCCAGCTGATGTTCCGACTCTTAGACAGAGTGCCAGATGGTGTGACTCCCATACTAAGAGACCTGGAGGCCCATATTGTTTCAGCAGGTCTAGCTGACATGGTTGCTTCTGCTGATATTATAACCACTGACTCAGAAAAATATGTAGAAAGGTTATTAGATTTATTTAAGAAATTCAGTACTTTAGCTAAGGATGCTTTCATGGATGATCCAAGATTTTTAACTGCTAGGGATAAGGCATACAAGTGTGTTGTGAATGATACCACAGTCTTCAAACTGGAACTACCATCATCAGCGCTCCTTCGAGGCACAAAAGGTACTGCTCCAGAGAGCAAGTGCCCAGAACTTCTGGCTAATTATTGTGATATGTTGTTACGAAAAACGCCATTAAGTAAACGTTTAACTACAGAGCAGATAGAATCCAGACTCAAGGATGTTTTGTTAGTATTGAAATACATAGAAAACAAAGATGTGTTTATGAGGTATCATAAAGCGCATTTGACTAGAAGGTTAATATTAGACTCTAGTGCTGATTCAGAGAGGGAGGAGGACATGGTAGAGTGGCTCCGGGAGGTGGGAATGCCTGCAGATTATGTCAACAAACTGGCACGAATGTTCCAGGACATCAAGGTTAGTGAAGATCTCAACACGCAGTTCAGAGCAGACACGACACGCCATGACGCCATTAACATCAAGATACTTAACGCAGGCGCGTGGGCCCGCGGTTCGGAGCGGGTTACAGTCAGTCTTCCTTTAGAATTGGAAGATTACATACCAGAAGTTGAAGATTTTTACAAGAAAAAACATTCTGGCCGGAAACTACAATGGTACCACCATATGAGCAACGGAACTATAACGTTCGCCAATGCCGTGGGAAGATTTGATCTCGACGTCACTACGTTCCAAATGGCCGTTTTGTTCGCGTGGAATCAAAGGCCAATGGAGAAAATAAGCTACGAAAATTTGCGCCTGGCAACCGAGCTTCCCGACCCCGAGTTGAGACGAACTCTATGGTCCCTAGTTGCTTTCCCAAAACTTAAGCGGCAATTGTTGTGTTATGCTCCTGCTGTCCAAAACCCTAAAGATTTCACCGAGAACACGACATTTTGGGTCAATCAAGAGTTTGCTTTGATAAAAAATGGGAAACCCCAGAGACGCGGTAAAATAAACTTGATTGGCAGACTGCAGCTAAGTACTGAACGGTCACAGATGGAAGACAATCACTCCATTGTGCAGCTCCGTATCCTGAGGACGCAGGAAGCTATCATCAAAATCTTGAAGATGAGGAAGCGAATCACAAATACTGCTCTACAGGTATGTACTGTCTTATTCTCAATTTTAATTACATTAGCAAAACTTAACCTTTGACTCCATTCAGTTCTAATTGTATAGTTTAAAATTTGTCCATAATGCATTTCTGAAGTAAGAAGGGTGTACAATAAATTAGTATTTTTAGAGCTTTATTCTATATCTATGTAAGTCAGTCAGAAACGCTAGATTTTGACTTGAAAAAGTGGTATTGCATATTTGCAGGATAGAGTTGATTTATTACATTTATTTATAATGTAACGGGTAGACACTACATTGCGCGTGATCCGACACGCACTTGGCCGTTTTTATATCTAAATGTTTGTTACAGAGCGAGCTTGTAGAAATATTGAAGAATATGTTCTTGCCATCGAAAAAGATGATAAAGGAGCAGTTAGAATGGCTAATCGAACACAAGTACATGCGACGAGATGACGAGGATATCAACACTTTTATATACATGGCCTAAAATCACCCTGTAACACGTTGTAAACACAAAATGAAATAAAATCGTAATGAAATGTACAAAATCTACTTTTTATTTGTATAGTTGCTTGAATAATAATAGTGGTTTGTCATATATTTTTTTATTAAATATAATGATAGCATAATATAAAAGTTTAACCCAACAACACAGTTGTTAATTCTTTGCTGGTTCGATCGTCTCGCCTCCTTGAATTTGTCCCCATCCGATAAGCCTGTAAAAATTAAATGTGTAAAACAATGGAATATTATCACCAACCTACCATACAACAAAAAAAACAATCGAATTTGAACCTACACACAATTTTTTTATTTGATTTGTTCAAAAATCAAAGAAAGCAAAACAAATGCAACTCAGTGACTTTGAAATTTGACTTGTTTTTAATTGACCATATTTTATTTGATCCTTTATATAGGACGGGGGGTCTCGGGTAGGAGGCTAAAGCAGTTATTACACTTTCCTGAATTAAGCATACTTAGACAGGGACGCAGAAATACTTTTAGAGCGAAATGCTTCAACTTTGTCCCCTATTCAGGGTGCAAGATGGAATAAGCGCTATATATGTCGAAAAATGTAGCGTCACTTATGATCAATATTAATATAGATGCTTAGGGTTGGCCAGTGCGGCGATGCAATCGCGTTTGTATAGCTACAAAAAGTCGCCATATGTATCCACTTTAAAAAAAAAGTTATTTATGCTTCAATTTAGGTATATTACATGCACCTATGAATAAAAATAAATCTCTGCCTCGAGAAGAACCGGCGTAAGAAATTCGACGAGGTGTCATTTTTTCAAAACAATACACAATGTGGTTTCAACACATTTTCTTGTAACGTGGCTCTTATTACTACGCCTTTAGGCTCATAATCCAGGACATTACACACGCGTGCTGTAATTTTATTACGATACTTGTGTTGTAATAGTTCTCCGGGCACATAACAAAACAGTGTCATTATTTGTTTTTTTTTCGCCGGGCGGTTGATATATTTGTACCTCGCAGCAAGGTGTAAGTAAGAACATGGAGCATTCTTAAATTAACCGGGTTATACAGTTTTTTTTTAAATTTCGGCCAATGGATTCTTACACGGCCAAAACAATGAGAACCGGTGATTCTTTCCTAAATATAAATGTATAATTGAGTAACATTATCAATATTGAATAAAAAAAAATATTTAAGTGAATACGTATTTAGTACCTACATAATAGGTATATTTAATTTCGTAGTGGCTGTCTGGAGATTTCGCCAGAGACCCACTTTGCACATGAGCACGCATTTAGCTCACGATCTATACCTAAGACGGATTGAGTACTGCGCCGAAAAAATGTGACCGACAGAGAAGTCAAGTCAGTGCCATGCAATAAACAGTATTGACGTGATGACGTCACTGGAAACACTTTTGGTGATGTTACAATACATAATCTGTAATAACCTGTTCCCATCAACAACTACAGAAAATTATAAATAACATTTTTATCTTAAGAGTTGATTTTTTATTGATTACACTCTCGGCTCCCTTCGCTCGCCGTACAGCTCGCGCGAGTGATACCGCCTCTGGTGTAATGGTCAACATATCTTACTTGTTTCATAATGTACTATTACGTTAGCACCGTTGCTGCTTAGTACAAAATTAATTTTGTATGGGATGGCGCATCGTTACTGAAGATTTCTCAATGTAATTTGAGAAGTTGGTGCCGTTAAAGAAACCTGAGTCTTTTAGGTAGATGTCGCTATACGCCTCCGAGGCACTGGTCCCACCGCCGGCGAATAGCGAGGAAACGAGTAGCGATTGGCCGCGTATGCCAGAAAGTCGCAGATTCGAATCCTGCTGGGAGCCTATATTTTTCGATTTTTCATTTGATGATATTTGTAATATACAATGTATATAAAATTACAGTATCACAATACTACAGTAGAAGTTGCAGCAATACAAACGAGATTGCGGTTTAAACGCCCACGTGGCGGCCGTGTCGGAGGTTCCCCTGGATTTTGCCCAGGCTACTCTCCAACCACGCACTCTTATCGCTTTATAGGTGGGCCCGGCCTATAAAGCCACAGTCAGGTTAAAAAAAGCCTTCCAAGTGCGAGTCCGACTCGCGCACGAAGGGTTCCGTACCATTATATATAAAAACGGCAAAAAAATTACTCTGTTTTTTAGTATTTGTTGTTATAGCGGCAACAGAAATATATCATTTGTGAAAATTTCTACTAACTATCACGGTTCATGAGACAGCCTGGTGAGACAGATGGTTGGACAGTGAAGTCTTAATTTCAAAGCCCCGTTTTACCCTTTGGATACGGAAGCCTAAAACCACCACACACCACCACCACCACCCACCCACCACCTTCAAACATAATACAAAATGACTAAAAAGAGACTAACCGCCAGTGGTTTTCAACTCTTCTGCTAAGGGCAACCTTCTCTCCGATCTCGGTGCAGACGGGGTTGGTGAGGGTGATCTTGGCCAAGTCAGCCTTGGTCGCGATTACTCTGCCGCCGGTACTCAGAGATCCTATGTTCACTAGTAGCACCTGTAATGTACACACATAGGGGTGCTTATTTTTAAACATGTTTATGCAGACACCATCATTCTGAAAAACATTCAATACAGTACACAATATAACATTAATAATACACTATACACTAATAATCCACTATAGTAATATAACAATTTCTTCATACATTTTTTTACTGCCATGGATGACACTGCCACATCACACCACATTTTGGTCTTTTGTATGTACAAACAAAAAAATTACCTCATTCCTAGTTAACTTCTGTACTTTCGCCGCCTTTTTGTCGCCCTCCGTACGGACACCGAGGAGTCGCTTCAGCAGGTAGTACGAGACTTCGAGCTTCACGAATATACCGGGCAGTGCGCCCACGGCTCCTAACACCTGGAAATAAGACACTTTATATTAGTTGTGTCTTAAAACTGTTAATCCATTCAAAACCATTCACAAACGTTCATCAAACCTACTTTAGCTAAAATGCCGTTAATATTTGCTTTATCTGTCACTTTTACATTTGTATTTAAGGGAAAGGGACAATACATTTTAGTTTGCAGGTTTGTTAATTTTTATGAATAATCATGCCTTTACGAACAATTAGTAAATAGATACTATTATTCTGTATATATTTCTTCCAAAAAAAGTTTACACTTGGTTATACAGTTTACTGGCCCTATTAATAGGAAAAATGCTGCCACCGTGCACCGCGTACTTGCACCTCGTTCAACCTCCGTGTAATGTCGAGTTCATAAATATATTATTTGTTACCAAAGGTTCATAAACATCTGAGCAACATTATTCCCTTAAAAATAAAGTCGTGTTCGCATATTTTCTCTTACTTTGTCCCTCAGGCGATGCGCGATAATATCGGCCGGCAGGTCAATTTAGTGTACGTTAGATTGGGTTAGTTACCTTATCTACGAGACGATCAGCGCGGCACAGTGTTCCGACACCGAAAGTCCACCCGGAACCGCGTACTGCAACTCGTTCTGCTCCGTGTATAGAGATGTGATGCGCGAGAATATCGGCCAGCAAGTCAAGTTGGTATACTCGTACGTAAGGTTGGGTTAGGCCCGGCCAGGTTCTCACTTGTCGGATGTCGGGCCCAGATTTTAATCGGATGTTCCATTAATAATAATAAGCTAGTCACACTTACCGGACACCGATTTGTATGAGGTGCCGACACCCGACAATTGCGTTCTACCACAGGGGCTACCGCTAACCACAAACGAAGTTTTCCCTCTATGTCGCACTTACGTACAGAATTGCAAGTGCGCAGAGAGGGAAAACTTCGTTTACGGTTCGCAGTCGGCTCTCAGGCAATTGCTCTTTTTAACAGGCTACCCCACGAACTGAAGTCAATGACGAATGACGTTTAGACGTGTTTAAAAATAAACTTAAAGATTTTTTGTCGAAGATATGTTTTTATTTGGTGGAGGAGTTTTGTCAGCATAGGAATAGGACTCGGTAGAATTATCCAGCGCAATGCACATTTTTATGAATTTGTTTTAACATGATTAACGTTGACATTGTACGCGTCGTGTCTGAGTTGGACGCCGTAAGCGCAGCGTTCCATCTTTCGATGGATGCTGTGATTACGTCGTCCGGGTCCGTGAGTGTGTGCCTAGGACGCCGGACCGTGCGGCCCCTCGTCAGTGATCGCCAATACTACTATTACTCCACACTTAAATCCTCTATCCTATGCTGTTAATTAAAAAAAGTCGTATCTTCGTAGGAAACTCACGGCACTTACGTCCGTTTGTTTGGGCAAGGCAGTTTTTCAGCGATAATTCGAAAACGGTAAGACCTATCTGGATCAAAACAATTTTCGTTGAAAGTATTTATTAATGTACTCAACCTCAATTTTTTTCAGAATTTTAAACTTCATGGTTGGGAAATTAAAGGCTTGTCCATAGACACGCCTATGTGCATTAAAAAAAAAACTCTTTCCCTGGTTAATTGTATGGAGTGCCGCCCTAATTATGTTTTCCTAATTTCACATCACTTTTATGTTGCGGTTCATAGAATATACCGTTCTGCCAAATTTCATAATTGTAGTACTTACAGTCTCCGAGTAAATAGGCTGTCACCGGACGGACAGACATAGCGAAACTATAAGGGTTCTGTTTTCGCCATTTTGGCTACGGAACCCTAAAAACGGTGGTATTTGGCATCAATGGAATTAATTTAGTTGTTTTAAATAAAATTGTATTAGAATATAAAAATGGTAAAGTTCAAACGCAGCAATTGTTCAATGAATAAATGACTTATAACCCGATAAATATTCGGGCCCGACATCCGACAAGTGGGAATCAGCACTTAGCTTACCTGTCCTACGAGACGATCAGCGCGGCACAGCGTGGGTTCGATCTTGGTTCCGACACCGATAAGACCGCCGGGCACCGCGTACTGCAACTCGTTCTGCTCCGTGTATAGCGAAACGATGCGCGAGAATATCGGCTGGCAGGTCAATTTGCCGTCCGCGTCTTTTGACACTAGGCCCGGCCGCACCTGTAAAATAAATCCGTACTAGTATTATAATTGCGAAAGTGTGTGTCTGTCTGTCACGGCCCAACATAATAGGCATGATGACAAAAAAATCATGCTATTCGAACCATTTTTTAGAGGTGATAAAATGTTTGTATGGGACCAACTACCATTAGAGCAACACCAGACGAAAATGAGAGGCAAAGTACGGTATAGCTGACGAGCACTGAAAACGTTCAACGCTCCATACTGATTCAAACGCAGAGGGACTACTCCAAGCACAAAAACCGAACTTCGTATTGTGCCGTCCGACTCTCGTGTTGTACACCATATGAGTGAAAGGGCGTGACGTCACGCCTATGTGGCCTCGTACTATCGTTGTATTGAAAAAAGGGAAATATATACGTATAGTAGCCGTACAATTTCTTTTTTATTGAAGCATGAGAATTCTATAGGTAACTTTCAATTTACATTCGGCTAATAAACAAAAAAACAACGTTTATGCGAATATTTATAGCCCCACATCTGTTTATGATTTTAATTAAGTTGTCTAATTTACTATTTATTGTGATAATTTGATGGTTTGCTTTCCATTATGCTATAAATTGTAATATGAGTCATCATCCCTATAAGTTACAGGTCAAAATATCTCCAATATATATTTGTGGATAATTTTACACAAATTGACCTAACTAGCTTTTGCCCGCGACGTCGTCCTCGTGGAACTCGTTCTTCGCGATGGAATTTAATTACTATTTATTTATATCAGGATTTTTTTGTAAGTCCCTCGATTACAGAACTGGTAACCTTGACTATTTTCGTCGGCAACCAGACATAAGCCTCCCTTCCTTGGAAAAGAGAAGATTATATCTTGATGTTTTATTTTTATTTAAAGTTATTAGAAATCATAATTATGGAGTCTTAACGAATTACTAGAAAAATCCTTTAATATTTCTCGTTTCTAAGCCTGCTTATTCTATCCCATCCTGTGTTACAAACTATACCAAAAATTGTTTCTTTAGGCGCGCCTGTAATATGTATAACGAAATGTTTAATGACATACATATTTTCGCTCAGTTTTTCTTCTTTCAAGAATAAAGTTCTGCAATGTTTGCAAAGTGAGAGAAAACATTGTTTCTAAAAAAATATTTTACCTACTTTTGTTAAGCTACGTTGCATGAGTACACAACTAAATAGGAAATTATAACGGCACCTGTAACTTATTTCGTTAGTAATTGTTATTTATTAACATAGGAAACTTTAGGCCATATTGGTGTTCATTTTCGTATGAATTCTTTTGTACATGGCTGTTTGTTTTCTAAATAAACTAAAAAACAAAAAATAATTGCACAATTATGTTGGCGGTGAGTGAGATACAGTGACTTCACTAGAATGAGATTATTCTTGTTTGGTAAACAGGATGACCTCGCTGCTTGCTAAGGTTATTACCAGAGCTCGGAATAGGTAGTGCCTATTTACCTAAACTTCACGGGAGGACGTAACTAAGAGTGGTTACAACCACCAAAAATAATTACTTCTTTTTATTGAATGTGGGGTTTCCCGGGATTTACTGTATTATTCTAGAGGCTTAATACATTTCTCTTTACTTATAAATCTTGTTATATTGCATATTATTTGTTTAATTACCTTTAAATAACAATCAGTCATTAAAAATACAATATGGATCAAATTGAATCAAAAGGATTCCGAAATTTGATACTTTTAGTTGACTTAGACAGAATTATACTCCTTTCTTCCATGAGAGGGGACCTATGTCTAGCCTTAGGGCGTATATAGATTGGTGATGACACAGAACTATGATATCGTATAGAAAATTCCGACATTCATTGCGACGTTTCGAGTCCTTTACAGCACTCGTGGTCACGGAATGTATTTTAAATTCAATATACGCGATATAATCGGTTGAAAAATAGTTTTATTTAATATATAAGTACATGTTAAAGTATGTGTGTTGTGTGTTAGTATGTTGTTAAAGTGAGCGCACTATTCGCCAACAAACTGACCTCAGTTTGGCGAAACTATTTGTATACCTACCACATAAGTTTATTTTGAATAAAATAAAATAATAAATAATAATAATAATGTATACCATCATATTAGAAATAAATTAGAATACATCTGTACGATATCTTCTATGCCATATTATAGTTCTGTCTCATCACTAATCTATATACGCCCTAATGCTGGACACAGGTCCCCTCTCATGGAAGAAAGGAGTATAATTCTGTCTAAGTCAACTAAAAACTATCAAATTTCGGAATCCTTTTGATTAAATTTGATCCATAGTATATTTTTAATGACTGATTGTTATTTCAAGGTAAGTAATTAAATAAATAATATGCAATATAACAAGATTTATAAGTAAAGCCAAATGTATTAAGCCTCTAGAATAATACAGTAAATCCCGGGAAATCCCGCATTCATTAAAAAGAAATAATTATTTTTGGTGCTTGTAACCACTCTTAGTTACGTCCTCCCGCGAAGTTTAGGTAAATAGGCACTACCTATTCCGAGCTCTGGTTATTACCGTTGTATGGAAAAATGAGTAATTTGCCGTTTAGTTATCATACAATTTTTTTTATTGAACCATGACTACCAGGAGAATGCTAGCTTTCAATTTGATATTGGACTATAAAAAATCAAATCCTTGTAGTCCCATATCCTTTTATAATTTTGATTAATTTATCTCATATAATCCTATTTATTGTGATAATTTGATGGTTTTCTATCCATATATGAAGCCACAACTATGTCATAAATTTGTAACAGTGTTTAAATCAGAAGTGGTCGAGTCAGAGGTTTCCTCTGGATTTTCCCCAGGCTACTCTCCAACCGCGCACTGCTATTGCTTTATTGGGCCCAGCCTATAAAGCTACAGTCAGCTTTAAAAAAATAATTTCATTTCATTTCTACCTTATTTACCAGAAAACTCGTGACATGCTAGAGCAGGGGTGGGCAAACTTTTTTCAT
The DNA here is from genome assembly GCA_963556455.1 of Epiblema foenella. Taxonomy (NCBI): domain Eukaryota; kingdom Metazoa; phylum Arthropoda; class Insecta; order Lepidoptera; family Tortricidae; genus Epiblema; species Epiblema foenella. Next base: position 11,693,571 of record OY747107.1, on the reverse strand, counting down.
GGCGGGCCAGTAAGCTTGAGAAATTTCGGAGGAGGGCCATAATTGCAGCAAAACTGCACTTTTGTATAAAACCGCTGCTCTGGTTTTTGGATGAACCGTCAAAATATAATCTTCGCGGGCCATGTACTAATTAATTCGATGTATCGGCGGCGGGCCGGATAAAATGCTTTCGCGGGCCGCAGTTGGCCCGCGGGCCGTACTTTGCCCACCACTGTGCTAGAGTAACCATGAGCTCGCCCGCCTTATTTACGTCCAAGCAACCTATGCCTTGTTTTTTTTAAGGTTATAAATTAGGTAAACAAAAAAGCATTGGTCGTGAACACACACAGAAGATCCGAATAGTAACATATAGTAAGAGACACATTTAATTACTTTTTAAAAACTAAACCGACTTGGGTTTTATATTGTTCAACTTTTAGATGAATGAAACGAAACGTAATTTAGAAAATAATTATTGCAAGAAAATAATCATTTAAAAATCTATATACTTAAGCAAATATAAAATAAGAAATTTATTCGTATTTGTGAATAATATATAATGTGAACATAAAATAAAGGTTATAATATTATTTGAGATTATTTGACACTTTTGCCGCAGAACGTGCCTGATAAATACGTCGTAATGCTAAAAAAACCAGGTGTAGACCTTACTAAGGCATGAGTATCTTCTGGGTGAGCTCGCTTCACCGTAGGCCTCATCTTTGCCCCCCAGCTAGACGTTTTTTTTGGCATTTGTAATGAGTGAAATAGTACCTCTATCTCCATGCCGACAGTAAGCACTCCCTGCAATATGGAGCCGCCGGCCACGCCACCGCGGAGGTCATCGACCTCGCAACCCGGCTTGTTCACGTCGAACGAACGGATCACGATCATGCGCGGCGGCGATGTGAAGTCTCTCAGCGGCACTGGGATCTTCTTTGTGACATACTCGCAGAGTACCTACGAATAAAATAAATATTTGTGGATAATCTTACACAAATCGACCTTGACCCAAACTAAGCAAAGCTTGTACGTGGCTCAACCATGGCTCACGCACGTTCGTGAGATAAAAGTACTGTAAACTTGTGAAAGCCGTCGTCTCCCGGTGAAAAAAATAAACAATAGCATTCTTTTGTTATGATCCCGGGGATCCCAGGGGCCGGTAGACGACGGCTTAGGTGACTTAGGGTAAATCCGAATGTCTGGTAGTTCTGGTAGTTAAATGAAAAATTTCTGTCCAATTGTCAATATTCTGTATTCTAACAGCACTCGTGTGATGTTTGTATACAGCGACACCACTGGCGAAATACCCCTTGCCAAATTCAGCAAGGAGTGAAAGCTGTCAAAAAAAAGTATAAGAAATATCGACAAAATGAAATGTTGAGAAAAAGTGTAGAATACGAATGTTTGGTATTATAAATTAGTTATTTTCGAAATTACCCGACATTCAGAATTAGCCGAATAAAACTTAAGTACCTCAATATTGTACTTGAGCTGCGCGGAGATGGGTATGATGGGGGCGCCCTCAGCGACGGTGCCTTGAACGAACTTGACGATTTGCTCGTGCTGTTCCTTGGCTTGCCCCTCCTTCACCAGGTCGATTTTGTTCTGAAGGATCAGAATATGCTTCAGCTTCATGATCTCTATGGCGGCTAAATGTTCGCTGGTCTGTGGTTGCGGACAGGATTCGTTGCCTGTTAAAAAATAGGTTATAAAACTTAATGTGTTTGTCCCTTTCTTACAAACAAAAATGTCGAAGCGACAGATACGGGAAAACGAATTTTAGCGGCGTTTTAACTAAAATAGGTTTGGTGAATGATTATGAATAAGTAGGGAAGCCCGTGAAGACGCATTTTCTAAGGTAAATTCAATTGGGATATTACCGCAAAGTATCACATAAGAAAAATAAGTACAGGATTTGGAAGGACTAATAATTCGGTTGCGTTCTTAATGTCCAACAGAAACATACCGGCAATGAGCAGTAGCGCGGCGTCCATGACCGCGGCGCCGTTAAGCATGGTCGCCATGAGGATGTCGTGCCCTGGGCAGTCCACGAAGCTGACGTGTCTGACTAGCTGGAAGCGGCCGTTGCACGCGGTCCGTAAGCACGGGAAACTGTCATCCTTCGATGACCCGCCCGAGATGAACGAGGTGGGACGCGGGCACTTGGGATTATCGCATTTGTAGATCTTCGCGTTAGCGTACCCTGTTTACAATGCGACATACGGTATGAGCTCTATAGCTACCCATCATCTTTAGGGATGAGCAAAGTTGGTAACTCTTGTTAAATAAAAAATCTGTTGCTTCGTTGTTTTAGATCACAATTTTATAGTACTGTTGCCACCCGTTTATTACAAATGCGGGCAGGCATAAAATATAGCCTATGTCCGCCCCCGAGGTCAATCATTCCAAATATTGGTGAAAGAATTTTTGAAATCGAATAAATACCTCTTAAAGATTCTTAGACATGTATAGGTAACGCGCAGACTTACAAACATTATCTATCTTAAAAATCATACCTGTATGTTAAATTGAAAATAGGTACGGTACTTTTCAATTTTCCATACAGGTATGAGTTGTGCATGGGTGGCACTATTTTGTCAACTGCAAAATTATCTACATATATTCTTGATTGGTGCCGATTTTATTGCAATATTACTGCAGTGTTCAGATATATTTGAGTGTTTTTTTAGAAGGTACGGTACATGTCTATCTTTTAGGCAACTTTTGTGGACAAATACGTACTATTAATTATTCTGCGTAAATACCTATGATGACACTTTCTTTTCTTTAAACCAAATGAATCCACAAAAAAAACTTTTTTGGGTATTCTCAAAAAAAATTTTGAGCCGTTGAATGTGGTAAACCGTAGTTATTGATTTTTGTTGATTGTATCACACTGTAAGATAAACCAACTATTCACACACAGATCACATCTAAGAATCGTTGGTCAAGAGTTAATAAAACAAAAAATAATTTTAATAGTTTTATTACTTTATTTGTAATACTTATTTACAATTCATAAAATTAAAAGCCACCTGACAAGTGCATCAGCAGTGGATTGTACAGTTAACGTCAAAAACATTCAATAAACTTCGACTTATTACAATGTGTACTCGATTGTAACCAAGTACATGTATATATATATATATATTTGTATATATATATATATATCACCTTAAGACATTGTCATAAGGTAAAAAATGGTATGTCTTTTTGTAATCGACAGTACAATGCAAAAGTCTAAACATATTTTTGACATCATCTGAACAATAAGGATTCTGTAATCAACCAACAACCATTTTATATTTGGAGTACAATAATTAAAAAAACATTTCTAGGGATGGACAAATATTTCAGATTGACTACAGATCGCTACATACTAATCTATCAATTTGTTCATAACTCTATACTTAATTTTATACCAATTATTTAGCTAACATTTTATCAAAACATATGCTTACGATTATAAATATATCTCATAGGGCAAATGACCATAGTTTCTTTATTTGTTCACTTCTTATTTGTGTTAATAACATCAAACGGTTCTCTTTCAATGGTTCTGTTCCATAACGACCATAACACACTACTATTATTATAAGCTTAATTGTTACAGTCGAGTTCGAAAATATGTGCATTGACAAAGTCATTATAACTATTTGAACACGACTTTATTGTTAAAGAGTATAAATTTGCTCAGATATATTGGAACTTTTAGGAACACACGTATATTAACGCAGTCAAATGTAGAATAACAATTTTTGGGACATAAGTGTATAGCCGGCTAAGCAGGTCAAACTGCTTCTAAAGCAGTTTCACCATGCTTAGCCGCATTTGCTGCAAATGCATGATTTTCCTTTTACCTCATTATTTATATTAATGTAAAATCAATTTTTATGGTTATTGTGAAAATCGCAAAAAAAGGAAAATCTTTTTTATTTATTTTTAGCCAAATTACATAAATCCGTTTTTTTTGTGGGCAATCTTACACAAATCGTTCTAGTCCCAAACTAAGAAAAGCTTGTACTTGTACTAAGCGACGATATACATACTTATATAGATAAATAAATACTTATATACATAGAAAACATCCAAGACTCAGGAACAAATATTCGTGTTTATCACCCAAATAAATTAAAACCGGGATTCGAACCCGGGACCTCCAGCTTCGTAGGCAGGATCACTACCAACTAGGTTAAAGTGGTCGTCACTGGTCGCCACAGGCTAAGGTGTTTCTGTAGTGTTACTCTCCAACAAAAAAAATTCTATGAAGAAAACAACATAACTGAATGGCGTTACTGGGCAAAGGCACACTACATATACCTACTATGAATGTATGGAATGGATAATGTCCCCGCCCAGTAATGCCAGCTAATTTACCAGCAGATGAGATGCTACAAAATGGGTATGCCCTAGCCGCACGTACAGCCACGAGGATAACATAAAGTCCTTTCTCAGTACAATACATCACATTCTAAATTCAAATTTGGAAAAAATTGCATTCGAAATATATATACTCATTTAATTAATAGTCTGCTTAAATTTTACTTCGTATGGAGATACAGATAATGTATGGGATGTTACAAATTCGATTTTTTCACATTGTTGATCTGAGAATTCGTTTTGAAAAAATATGTTAAACAATATTAAATTATACATAAAATAACTAAATTTGGTAATTGTCGCTATATCGAAAATTAAAAAAAAAAAATTTTGGAAACATTCAGCTCAAATAAATTTGGTTTTTTTTTTGCAAAATATAAAAATGCCCTATTTTTTTCAATTACAAGTAGTTGGCCTAAAATGATATAAAATAGATTTTCCTGTTTTTGCAATTTTTTCAATATCTGCAAGCATTAAAATTTGGGAAAGTACATTCATACATTAAGATAAATAATCAGGTACAAGGAAAATAATTTATTTGCTAAAGGCAGTTTGACCATGCTTAGCAGGCTTATGTTACCATTTGCTGTTCTGAAGTGGGCCACTAGACATTACAATATGAACCAACAACAGACAAAAGTTGATTATCCCTTATAACAAAAACATAATGAGAATATTATAAAAGTCAGCAATAGTTTCATAGAATAGTCAATATTTCATAAAAATATCAATATATCTAACTGTTATTTCATAAAGATGAAAGACACTACAAAGGCACTTATTCAACAATTAAGGAGATTCAGTGCATTAAAGGCACTTAAATGTGTGATACTGGAAGTAAAATCCTAAATCTTCTAAATCCCTTTTGTAAAAGTGTTATATTTTAAAACAAATACTTTCTGCACTTCATAGTACCACATTTGCATTCAGTTCTGTTTCTTAGCATGCTCATATTGTGCTGTTGAATTTCAAATCTAGATTTGACAGGTGAAGCTGGGGAGTCTGCGGTGGTTGCTTCATCACCATTTGGAATAGTCGTGCCATCTCCATCTATCACAGATCTCAGAGGTGCATGGCTACTAGGCTCACTGAAGTCATCATTATCATTTGATTTCTGCAAATAATCAAAACATACTTCCTCCCCAGCTTCAATATCGCGCGTCGCAAACAATGCCAGCATTGGTAGATTCGGGTCCAGGCAATCAGCCCAAACAGCCCACACACCAAGGTTAGGATCACAGGAGTGATTAATAAAATGAGATACGTTACCTAGATGGGCGGCATCAACTACATAAGGATTTTCTACCGAGTTAAAATCTAAATCGAACAAGTATGTCAATCCATTTGCATCATATTCCCTTCCTCGCTTCTCTGCTTCTTCAAAAGTAATCACTTCTCCTATATACTGACAAACAAATTGCCCCTGTTTTATTTTTTGTTCTGTTCTGACACCCCACCCACACCCATTGGCTGTCCTATAAATACATAACTTAATATTTCTTCCACCTTGGATGACTCTATTGTTGCACTCCGCTGAGCATTTGCAAGCTTTATTGCACTCGTATATTGGTGTACCAGATGCCACCCGTAATCTCTTGTTGACAGTGTATGCAAACAGGCCCGCTTGCATGCCACAGCAGGACTTGGAGCGGCAGTTACAGGCAGTGCAGTCACAGCCTATTGGAGGATCATCAGGAATGGTCACACCAGCACCGGGAATGGACTGATTTATATATGTAAAGTTTTCAGGTGGACCAGCCAAATCAACTTCATTTTCAATAGTCAGTTTTTTGGATTTATCTACTTGATTTATATGCTCTTCCCATTGTCTTAAGGACATCATCTGACGGCATCTTCTATTACACAGCACATACAGTTGTAATAGATTTCTAGCATCCTGAACAAGATCCGAGGCATATATTTCCTCTTCTACAGGTAATGTAATCATTGACAATAACTTAATTATTAATGCCTCTTTTAGTTTGTAAATTTCAGTCTCATCTACTTCATCTATCCTTGCTACTAAGTTGTCCTCGCTGAGTAGGTCTCCAAATGAAATTTCTTTCTTTAATTTATCAATACTTTCACAATGTATTAATTCTTTATCAGTGAGAAATTCCTTTAGGAGTTCAGGACAGTTATCTAAATGTGCAAGAGGTTCCCAAGTGTTTTCATCATCATCAAAACCTTTCCATTTTATATAGAAATATTCTTTGCCATTTTCAAATTTAAAGTCAATAATTTTCTCTATAATATAATCAGCTTCTGCTTCTTTCACCTTTCCTTTCTTCTGTTTCTTGGCGACTGGCATATCTTCTTCCTGGTCCAGTGAATGGTTCCTTTTTCTGGATTTTTTCAACTTTTCCACATACATAGTCACATCTTTTTCATCTGCTCTTTCACGAAACAACCTCAACACTGAGTCCGACAGGCGCTCTGCAACATACCATGTGAATAAGTTTAGTAAATGCAAAATTAACTTGAATTACAAATTTAGAGCTAGTATGTTCACATTTACTTTATTCATAGTCCTATTCACATGGTACATTGTTAAACAACTGGATATTTTTGGACAGCAATCTACAGACTTAAAAAATGGTAAAGCACCCTCTTTAAAATTATCCTGAAGCTGAAATAGCATGGGCATATTTTACTATATATTCAATTTAATTTAAAAGAAATGCTGGTGGAAAATTGTTATAATCTTGCATAGAGCAAATGCAATGTTAATTGATTATGATGCAATCAATACCTAGATGAAGATTCATGAAAATACATTTATCAGTATATAGTGTTTTTCTATGAAAAACAAAGAAACCTGCTATATATAGCAATGTCATCATGAAGTTACGAAAATGAAGTTATTTTGGAACTATAGTTTTGTAGTGGTCTCCGTTTACTAATAGATGACTCTGGGGCGCATAGAGTAAATAACTTCTGTAATTTCATTCATGCTTCTTGGTTCATCTCAAAAATCTGAATTAAGTTCAAGAATAGATGAGGATTACAAGGATTTAATGTACGTCACATGGTTTCCCTGCTCTATCTTATAGCTTGCAAGACTGCCATGTAGGACATGGCTATTCATCTCAAGTTGTTTATTTACACAACTACTATCTAAACTTTAACAATAAAAATAGCATTCATATGTATTCATTTAAGAAGGCATACACTCCATTCGTTGTCATTCTACACTAACATGACAAATTAGTACGGAATGACAAAGTGTGGTTTGTATTGTGCCTCAAGCATGATCACAGCTAAGATTAATATAAACGATAAGTGATAACATACCTAATTTGATGGTAATATTTCTTTCCAATTCATTCTTGAATCTGACAGTTTGGACTCCTGAGATGGCTTTGACAACTGTGGATTTTCCATGAGCTACATGACCAATGGTACCAATATTGATAGTAGCCTGCCTGGATATCACTTCAGGAGACAGAGCAGACAGTTTTGTGATATCCTAAAAAAAGTGGGAACAAACATGAATTATTAAAAGACAGTGATGAGGACCCAATTTAAATAATTTATATATACATGGAGAAAAGAATAGTGGATTAGGTAACTGGTACGTTTGAGTTTCACAGACAGGAACTAATAAACCGTAAGGCAGTCGTAGGTGAAGCAAGAAATGTGCCAATTCGCGATACACATGATCAAATGCCTAAGGAAACGTACTAGAAATTAAAGACTTGATATTATATTTACGAAGTAATTACTTAAAAACTAGCAAAATAGTGTATAATCTTTCTTTTATACTCACAAGTTTGGTTAAGTCTTGCTGATGCAAGTTTGACTTGGCAGTCTGTCCTTCATTCGAAGCCATGTTTCAGCCACAAGGAGTAAATCCTTTAATTTATGATGCCGTCTACAAATAATGATTATAATCAGTACTTTTATTTTACTGCAAATACACTACCGATCCTACATTAATTGTTTTCACCTTAGAAAAATTGTAGATTTCGTGGTGGGATGGCGCGGCCAGTGGCATGCAGTGCATAGACTATTTTTTTTTACTTGATGTCTGTGATTGACTTAGACCATAGACCAACTAATTGTCATTTTATTAAAATAGAGCGCCGGCGCTAAATTAGATAACTCGAACCGACTCACATACGCCACGTACACACTGGCCAAAAGAAGGAATGCATGCATGCATTCTAAAGCCTGAGGGGCTACCGCGAACACGAACGAAGTTCGAATCTTCCTCTTCTTAATCTTCCTCTGTGTCGCACGAATGAGCAAGTGCGACAGAGAGGGAGATATTCGAACTTCGTTCGTTTTCGGTTCGCGGTAGGCCCTCTGACTACATAGTTTAAGAGCCTGAGGGGCTACCGCGAACTGAAAACGAACGGAAGTCGAATATTTTCCTCTCTGTCGCACTTGCTAATTCGTGAGACAGAGAGGGAGATATTCGAGCTTCGTTCGTTTTCGGTTCGCGGTAGCCCCTCTGTTCAGTCATGCGGGAAGCGCGCGATTCCCGCGTGGTTAGAAACCGCGAACATTTGTGCTGTTCAGACACCGCGGTTAGTTACCGGTTGGCTTTCCTTGCGGGCCAGAGGGGCTACCGCGAACCGAAAACGAACGAAGTTCGAATATCTCCCTCTCTGTCGCATGAATTAGCAAGTGCGATAGAGAGGGAGATATCCGAACTTCGTTCGTTTTCGGTTCGCGGTAGCCCCTCTGGGGAGGTACCGCGAACAGCAAACGAAGTTTTCCCTCTCTGTCGCACTTACTTCTGAACGTGCAAGTGCGACAGAGAGCGAAAACTTCTCAAAAAAGTATTTTAAACATGGCTTTTAACGCTTAAACTAATGTGTAATCAGCCTAAGCACATGGATTTGATTTGTTGGTTCTGCTTGGGTTCTGCCGCTGTCACCAAGCTAAGCTAAAACCTTAGCGTATAAATATTTCTAAAGAGATCCTATACGCCGGCCACCAAGAGTGACGGAAAGGGTCTTATGCAGATAAATTGAAAATTGATTTAAAATGGCTGCCGGTTTACCATAAATTACTTCCTTAACTTGGGCGGGTAATCGCTTGTGTGACGTATTTGGGCACAAGTGTCATATGTCATAAAATAAGTTGTGCTCGACAAAAAAAGTGAAACTGTGACAGGGACAACAATTATGTAACTCTTATACAAAAAATTATACGACTCTCGTTCGGTTGTGGTATTATTATTTGCGTGTCGCGTTTGGTAAGTCTGTGGCTAAAACCCACAATCAACCCATAATTAGGCGAAGTAAACTGACAGATCAGATGTTGCCAGGAGTTGAAAAAAATAGTGATGATATACATCGATATAAACATATCGATAAGCATAACGTGTACTGCCAAACTTATTCCAATGTTGTAATCTATGATATATGCATAAAAATGTGCATAGAGGCTCGTTAAGCGGGATAAAAGTGGTATTTAAATATGAAGTCCTTTAAATAGGAATAAATCATAAGATTTACAAATCATTTTAATTTGACACATTCAGAGCATACTAGATTGAGAGAAACACTGCTAATTTCGATTTTCGATGTTCTCGGTAAGCACCTAGGAGTACTGAAAGAGGTAAGTCTAGAAAGGCCTTAAATAATTTCGTATCGATATTATTTAAGGCCTTTACCAGTATGGCACTGGCCATACTGTGGCAACATTTGTGCATTTTGATTTGTCAAACAACTTCGCCTAATGGTGGACTTTACTGTACCTGTCACAATTGTCACATACTGTCATCGACGATTTTTGATCTTTTTATTATTTGTATTCGTAAAAAATCATAATATCTCTTAGTGTTCATAATTGTTCTCTTACAACAAATGTGCCTATGTTTACTAGCTACAAAAACTCGCAGTCACTATGGTCGTGAAAAGTGAAGAATCAGAGGGGCTCACCAAGAAGTTACGTTTTAAACCTGTGTCCAATGTTCAACATTTTAGTGGTGATAATAACTTTGATGCAAAGGGCGCGAAAGACTTAAAGAGTAAAGGTAAGAACTTGAAATATTACTTTTATATTTCGAATAATTGTTTGCATATCTTTGTGTTTTTATTGACAAATACCTGTTTTTTGCAGATGCAAGGAAATCGGCTTCTTTATTTGCTTTTCTTCATGTTGAGTTGACGCGGGGCTACATGCTTGAGCATGATGAGGAGCGATTCTCGGCGCGGCGTGAGAAGGTCTATTCGTTCATCAAAATCCCCCAAGAACTTGAGAAGTTCATGGCTTACGGGTTCTTTCAGTGTGCAGATTCTCTGCTCTTTGTGTATACTTTCCTTCCATTGAGATTTATTATGGCGTTTTGTTCTTTCTTTAGCAGGTTGTTTAGAAAATGCTTTGGGTAAGTTTAAGTGAACTAAAAAGAGAGTCATAAACTTTTTCAACAATCTTGCTTGGAATAGCCATCCCATCAAAAAATTAACTTATAATTACCATATACACCCCATAAACATTGTTTAAAAAAGTGAATCATGGCAACCAGCTACTAGAAAAAGTAAATTAATCCAGGTAAATAAAATATTTGGCTAGACCTATAGTTATTTGTTGCTTTTAGGATTCATCCACATCCATGGAAGAGCATCTTAAAACCTGCTGAAACATGTGATGTTCTAAAAGGCTTCATCCTGCTGATCTGCAGTATTTTGATGTGCTATATAGATACAAACATGATGTATCATTTAGTGAAAAGTCAAAGTGTGATGAAGTTGTACATATTTTTTAATATGCTGGAGGTTGGGGATAGGTTGTTCTCAGCATTTGGACAAGATACTATCGATGCTCTGTTTTGGACAGCCACAGAGCCAAGAGATAGAAGAAGAGAGCATTTGGGGGTTATACCCCATTTATTGTTTGCAATGATTTATGTGTGTATCCTTTTCAATCAGTTTTTTATTTTGGTCTTTTTCATTCACATGAAAATTAATAGTTTAAGTTGCTTTAGTACATTCTATTCACCACCTGCATTATTACATATGTGAAATTTCTCTGATTCTTAATTAGAAAATATCCCCCAACAAATTGAGAATATTTTTGAGAACAACAAACACCTTTTCTGATTTTGTGTTAAACATATATTTTACAAGCAGTGAATATCTTATGAAGGTAGTGATTGTATTTAAAATCTAAAACTACAATTAAGCACCCACAAGGTTTTGTTTGATATTGTCAAAGGTTTCATATTCTTATTAATAGATTTGTAGTGATAATATTTAATAAACAAAATTAAGTGCTTGCCAGCCTGTAACATTGAACTATATTGCCATGTGAGGAGGCAATGGTGTAGTAACTTTGTGTCTAAGGTTTTTCAAATTCTCAATGAATTTCACTAACTACATCTTCAGTCCTCCACAGCTTATTGGTATTGTTTCAAGCGACAACACTTAATGTAGCATTCAACTCTAACAACAAAAGTCTCCTCATTATTATGATGACTAATAATGTAAGTATCTAATCCAGCCTGTATCAGTTGATGTGTAGCATACAAATAACAATTGTGTTATAAGAGCTGTAAGGTTCTAAATCTAATGGCAACAGATTCAGGAGAATTTTTACAATTAATTTGCTGACTATGCATTCCTGCCTTTCAAACTAACTTGATGTACAAAAGAAATACTGATAAATAATATTAACAGTAAACAAGCCTGTATCCTTCGGTCTAACACCAGTCTCCTTAGCTTAGCTGCATCCAAACTAGTGTGGTTGAATACGAAAAAAAAAACGAAATCGCTGATTATTTTACCCTTTCTTTGTGAATAGTTGGATGAATCACCGAGCGTTTGAAACACTTGTTATAAAAATTAATTCTCCATGAACATTTTAAAATAAGACTCGGTACTTAGAACCCTTATTGTTTTGCACATTTTACAAAAGTTTTTTCTGATCTTCATCTCCTTTGCCAATATTCAATGAGACGACGCCAAAAAATCCGTAAAAACGCAGAACATTCCCTTGCAGCCTATTAGGAATAAAAAAATTTACCGGAAATTTACATTCTGCAGTTTGTTGAGCTAAAAGGCAGCGTTTTCAAGAAATTCGACAAGAACAACCTCTTCCAAGTGTCATGCAGTGATGTCAGAGAGCGGCTGCATTTGTCCGTGCTCCTGTTCATTGTGGTGCTACAAACCATGAAGGAGTATATGTGGAAGGAGGAACGGTTCTGGATTCTGGCGCCGGATTGTGTGCTAGTACTTACCTTTGAGGTCATTATTGACTGGGTAAAGCATGCGTTCATAACTAGGTAAGTTATCGACTATAGCATGCCTTATGCCTATAGTTCATCTTATTAGGGTTTAACCTTTTGAGAGGCGTGCGGCGGACCGGCGGACCAGGACACCGTGCCGTTGAAGCCGCCGACAGCAGCGACGTCAGAAATTTAACTTAAAAAGCTATGAAATACAACTCCTACAACCCTTTTATGATGTATGGCATTATTACTTTATTATAAAACTCTGGCTTCCGGGGCACGAATTTCCGCTGACGCCGTCCCTGGCTGTCAAAGGGTAGGTAAACTAGTTTATTTTTAGTTCTCTTCTTACCATCAAGCGTCTATGTAAAAATTTCGTCTGTTACAATTGGTCAGAAATAAACGGTTGTATGATTGGCTAGAAACGTGGTGTCTGCTTGTTAATATCCACGCTTCATAAAAAACGTTACTTGTTTCGATGGAACGCCATTGCCATACTACGGCCAGGGGCGAAAAATTTGGTACCAATGGTACGAACTGAAGTTAGAGAATTTTGATTTTTTTTACAGGAGTACTATATGTTAAGTTAATTGGTTATCGTATATTTTATTAAGAGAGAACAGGAGTTAGATTTCATACTTAAATAGTCGCTAGCAGTCGCGATCGCGAGGCGCGACACGGCGCTGTAACTACTGTGTAAAATAGACGGTTCTTTTGATTCTACTTTTCGAAATTTCTTTGATTAGTAAGACGTGCAGCGACCCCTCCTGTCTTTTCAGAATTTTCGGATGGTCCTATCCAATATCCAACCCATTCGAAATCATTGTGGAACCAAAGAACAGTCAACCAATTTGATTTCTGGGTCCCTTCGTACCTTGTACGAATGCCGCTAGAGATATCGTATTAATGTCTCTGTGACAAGGTACGACGTGGCTCAGAAATCAAATTGGTTAACCGTACACTTGCAGCTTATACCGCATAACGTATATAACGTTCCTAGGCCTTGACCAGCCTAGCTAGTATGATCGTTATATAGGACATACCCCCAGCGGCCCTTCCGTTGGAGAGGGACAAATGCTATATGTCCGATATAAACGCACTTAACTACACACTTACTTTATACTAGAGCAGGAGAAGTTATTAGGTAACGTGTCAAACGTACGTTAGGTAGATCTTAATGTCATTGTCAAAACATGACAGATCTACCTAACATATCTTAGAAACGTTATGCAATCGATACCTAACCTGCTAGGTTACGGGTGGTCCCATATACCTTCTTCTTCTCAGTCTGCTGCCTTTACAGTGTCTATCCACCGGGTAGCTGCTTTGCCTCTACCTCTCTTCCCTTCCCATATACCTAAATGTATTCAAGTATTGATTGATGTCCGTAAAAAAAAAACTATTATATCTCTTTTCATCAGATTTAATGAGATACCATTCGGTGTATACCGAGAGTACACGGTCAGCTTAGCGTACGACGTGGCGCAGACGCGGCAGAAGTACGCGTTTAGCGACCACTCGGACCTGGTGGCGCGGCGGATGGGTTTCATACCACTGCCGCTCGGCGTCGTCATCACCAGGGTGCTGGTGCATGCTGTTAAAGTTGATGGGTGAGTTGCAAAGTTGCCCTGTAAATGAGGGAAGGAAAGTACGACTTTGATCCTCCATCTGAGGACAACAATTACTCTTTTCTGAATAGGTGTGAAAATTAACTCTTTTACTGCAAAGAAATTATATTATTGTTTTTATTATTAAAGAAACAAACTTGAATGTCCCTAATTCAACCCTCGGCGCCACTGGATAGTCCAAACGATTTAGGTCGAATAAAAAAAAACAAAAACACGATCAAATAGTTTGATCATCCTACCATACATTGCCAATTGAATTGCCATATGAACTTTCATTTTATATAGAAAACTCCTGTGGGTTTTAGACATAGATATTAACTTATTCACTTTAACCCGTTACCACATATACGAAGCCATATATGGCAGATATCGTATCGTATATTGTTGTTATAGATGATAATATTGATAATGTTATCTGCCATAAATAAATAAATAGATATTTCATAGTATCAAGGTCCAAATTTAAACGAATATTTTTTACGTCATGCGGCAAAGGGTTTAAGTCAATTTAAGGTTGAATATTGCTCGACATGCTAAAAGCACCCCGGTTTGGGTGTGCGTAAAGCCTTATTTCCGCATTTCGTACTCGTCGCATGCGAGTTTCACTACATTGCGTGGTTTGATAGAACGATTGAACTCATTATACCTCTGCGACCCGCAATGTAATGAAAATCGCATGCATCTCGTACGCGTTTATATATAAGGCTCTAGGGTGGCACTGACGTCTTGGTGACTATTTTGTTCTGATAATAAGAGCATCCGGTATTAGGTCATTTCGTCATTGTTTTGTATTCCCGATTATACAGATACCAAAACCCCCTCAGAAGTACGTGTTCAGCGATGAAGGACGTCCAAACAGATTAGATCAGAAAAACCATTAAGCAATATTCGTAACGACTGTAGTGTCTACCGCGCTTATTCATTATACACATTTGAGAATAATGTCGTTCCATAAAAACGTTTCTATAGCGCTGATGTCATGTCGTGTCTTTTGTACAAATCTTTTGTCTACTTATGATATTTATGTTTTTATTAATTTTATTACAGATTTGCGGCGGTTTTCTTGATATTAATAGCGTATTTGGCCTTAATATCAATAAGGGTGCTTGTGTCCATTGTGATTCTGGGGAAAGCTTGTGACTTGATTTCTCAACATCAGACAGATAAAAACGATAGCCATCACACGACGCCTAAAAAGTACGTATTCGTTACTACAATTCAGACTAAGTTTGCCTGTACCGACAATTTTGCAGTGAAAACTGGTTATTAATTTGTATATCGTTATATATTTCTTACAATGTATTTGTGAGCTTTAATATAATATAAATATAGTTTGATTGTGATCATAACAAATGCAAAATCTTTGCACCCTCGGGGCAAGACTAGCACGGGTAAGAGTAAGACGGGAGACCTAATTGCTTCTAGGTAGCGGATAGGTATTTGTAAAATATTACTTATAAAAGAAATGCTTGTACTACAACTTAATTCTCTATAGTAGTGATAATTTGTCACGTTAAGTTTTACATTAAGACTCGAATTTGAAATATGATGGACAATATCTTTAACATCGTTGTCAAGGTCATCTGAACTTATTAACGAGATCATTCTGCATGAAATTCTAACAAAGCCAAGAATATTCTATGAATAAATTGTGTCAGAGTACTATAAATGCTGATTACTTACTGAAATTCTCGGAATACGTTCCACAAATTCACATAATTTATTTACTTAATCACTTCGCTTTGGTTGTATATGTATGTACATAATTTTTATTGTGCACCTACCTACTTCGTAGTGATGACATTGGTGACTTATATAGTGTTATTTTTTGTGGTTTGAATTATTAGATGTAAGTATCACACTGTATAAAAGCTCGTCATCGTGAGTGAAAACCGGAATGAAACGAATTTCCCCGGAAATAAGAGTAGGTCAATCAGATTTTTTTCGAAGAATAATTTCGTATAATAAAATCGTTTTACATAATACCTTCATTCCGTCCTAAATGGGTGTAATCCGAGTTTGCACAATCCCAGAGGGGCTACCGCGAACCGAAAACGAACGAAGTTCGAATATCTCCCTCTCTATCGCACTTGATAATTCGTGCGACTCAAGAGTTGTTCATAAGTTTTTGCTCTTTTTTTAGTTTTCTGATTGTAGCTCGAAAACGGTTTGTTTGACGGAAAGTTCTGACCCGTTCAATATCAATACGTCGAATGAGCATCTAAAAGTTGAAATTCCCGGTTTCTAACTTTGGATTTCGGCTGTATCACTGAACCGAATTTGAAGTAGAAGCAAAAAAACTGAAAAATGATGATGAATGATGAATTTTTTATGCGCACTTGGGATTAGGCAAACTCGGATTACACGCATTTAGGCCCAAATGCAGGCATTAAAATAATTTCCAGCTGGCTAGAAATTAATTTTAATTGTTCATACTTTGCAGGGAACTCAAAGACTTAACTCCAAAAGAAACCACCCCTTGCACATATAATTTCAAAACACCAGAGAAAGAAGTGCCTCCAGTGAAGAAAACGGTTCAGCTGAAGTTTGAAGAACCCGAAGATGTTATTGTAAGTTTAGACTTCTTTTTTCTTCCAAAGCACCACTTAAGTAGACAAACTTAAGCACCTATTAACCACAAATATTGCGGAAAAAGGGTGTAGGTATAGTATCCAATCAGTAATCGATTTTAGTATGATCATTACATAGTATAAAACAAAGTCGCTTTTTGTCCCTATATCCTTAATTCCCTATGTATGCTTAAATCTTTAAAACTACGCAACGGATTTTGATGCGGTTTTTTTAATAGATAGAGTGATTGAAGAGGAAGGGTTATATGTATAATAACATCCATTAAATAGGGCACCCGTGGGAAGCCGGGGCGGGTCGCTAGTTCGTTACAAAGCATATATTGATATCTCGTCTTAAAATGCTTTAAAAAAATAGCTTCTCAAGTGAGCTAAATGATATATTCACAACGAGGGCGGTATACTGAATATTACAATAAATTCAAAGTAGAATGAGCGTAACGAGGCGAGGATTCAAGTGTTTATGATCAAGAAGAAAACTATTTTGCTACCGAGTGGGCCATTCTGCGTTTGTCAGCTGCTATTCAGAAAAGAACCATTTTATTTGAGCCGTTACTGAAGAAAAGTACAACTTAGGTGGGTTGCACCAACTTATAATTATAGTTGGATCAACAATAAATATGGCGCCGGCAGCTGTCGTCCCATAGAAACATGTCAAATTTTTCATACAATCAGATTTTTATGATCACAGCTTACGATTACAGACAGTTTGGTGCAATCCACCCTTAGATCCCTCATTAGAGGGCAACTTTGACACTTTTTTGACAGCGTGTGTGAAAAAGGATTCTATTAATGCAGACGGAAGCGCTGGTAGACGCGTCAGTGGGCGCAGCCGCCATATTTTCAAACAGCGCCATTGACCTGAACGGTGTATGTTACCTCAACGACAAGATGAGTCCACAGCCCAAGCAGGAGCCTGGTGTGCTCGACGCCGACCTGGTGAGATTTTGTTCTACCTTCTATACCCCTTTATTCATAATCGTTTATTTATTTATTACAATTTTCACCAGTTAAAGCCAACACGGTACAAATTATAAGGTTCAACATAGGTACGGTAACGTATATAATAAATAGACACAATTAAATTCAATACAGTTCATGAACCCTATTTTGGTTAAATTGCCGATAAAATTCGTTTTTGTCCTTATCTGTCACTTTAACATTTGTGTTTGTGACACATTTTATTTAGAGGTTTGTTAATGTTTATGAATATGGGGGTATGTTCATAAGGAATTGTATCTAAAGGCTGCCACACACGCTACTAGAAATCGTTACGATCCGAATGTACCGTTTAAACTGCACCGATAAATCGAAACATTGTAGTGTGTGGAAACTTACGATTCTGCTACAACAGTTTTAATGTTGCTAGTTTGAGAGGGTAAGCTATACACGTCATGGACCTCTAGCGACATAGGAAGTGACGATCGTTCCATTAAAAGGTGCGTTTTGGGGAAAGAGGACAGAATATGCCCCCTTTTATAACTTTGAAGACCCATAACTATGTAATTATTTATTCTTTTGAGTTACTTTTCACGCCATTTGATTGATCCTTTTTCGAGAAAATTCGAACTTTTGTTTCTTTTTTTTGTAATGAACAACGCGTTATGTCAGGGTGACATGAGCCGCAGCGCGCCGGACGTGGCGGCGGCGCAGGCGGCGCGCGCGGCGGACGCGGAGCGCGCCCCGCGCCGCTCTGAGTCGGAGCCTAATCTCGCCACTATAGACGATCTCGAGGAGCCCGTGTAGCGCCGGTGCGATCTTTTATTTTTAAGATTAACCCCTTTGGACACTGACGGTTTTCATTTATCATTATCATCATCATTAGCCAAGGGACGTTCATTGCCGAGGGTCTATGATGGTCACGTTTATCAATTATTTCATTATTTGATACAGAGAACAAATGCAAAGAAAAACGAACCGTGATCTCGCACGCAGCCTGAAACGGCAATCGAACCCGCGCCTCTGATTTGCCGGACCAGCGTCCTTACCATTATACTACTCAGATCGCATAACTGACATAATATCTGACATGCAAAACAATGAACAAATGGTGATAAATTGGAATGCCTTTTATGGAAATCCAGTGAGCTTTATTACAGTCGATCCGGTTCATTTTTAACCGACTGCGCAAGGCAAAGGAGGGTAATGTGTTTATCAGTCTATATACTCGTATGTATGCATGTTTGTTCCTTTGTGGCACTCTAGATACCAAACGCGTGGGCTGTTTTTGATCACTATTACGTCTTCATTTACTCTCGATTTTCTCTTGGTTTTGCTGCAATATTGGCAGCACCTATATCATATTGCTGATATTATACGCCTATTTAACTGTCTAGTCTAAAGGGATTGATTAAGGGTCAATTTTTCAATCTGCAGATAAAAGTATCTGTCAGATAAATCTTAGCTCTGTCTTTTTCTTTCATATGAAATTAGAAAGTGACAACGATAATTTTATCTGGCGATTGAAAAATCGACCCTAAAACTATCAGATTAAATTATTTAGTTTTGATTCGATTCGGTCTAGTCTTTATGTTGTATACGTGATACGATTTTGTAGAAGCTATGCTGCTCGTGGCAAAATTCTAAGGAATGAAATACATTTTAAACTTCCCAGAATCTGTTTTTATGGCGTATCTTTGAAAAAAAGTTGTCCGCTAATTATACACGATTGTAGACGTTTTTTCTCATCTTGATTCTGTATATTTTGTTCCATATTTTTGACGGAAAGATGTTTTATTTATATATTTTGTTGGACTAACTGTTTTAAGTATTAGTACATAGGTAAATAGATAAGTAAAAAAATAGATTGAATGGGTTTATTTATTTTGTACTAAATGTTCGGTTGTCATGTCGTGGTAAATATTGCAGACTTCACTAGCAGAGGAGATGTTAAATTCCGTACGCTTAGGTAATAGAGGAATAATATTTTATTTGTTAAGCACCAAATTAACCCTTTCACTACAGCTAAGCCTTACGTCTTTGCTACATGACAGTAAAATTGTATATTCTTTGGCACGGAACCCTAAGAACCTTACTTGAAAATGTAAAAGTTACTTTCATAAATGTTTGAATGATGATATAATCTTGGCGCATTATTATAACGACAAATCATAACTTTAGTCGGTGAAAGAGTTAATTGGGCTTGATCATGAGATAACCATATTTTAATATTTTGCATATTTACAGTCACAATATTCATATGGTGTTTCTCATATTACTAGATTAAAATGTAAATTAACCTATAAAACTTGTGGTATAGGTTACAGTTAGTTACAGTATTGTCTGTTGCCATCGAAGTAACTCAAAGAGTTATTTATGATATGTATAATGGAGTGTATAACATGATACTGTACCTATCTACTTCAAAAAGTCGGTATATAATTTAGCTTAAAATTTAAGACTGATGACATTTGGGTGCTTAGAAAAAATCGTTTTCCTAATGGCTAGTAGTTTCATTGGGTTCGAATGTTTTGTTCCTATTCGAGATTGTATTAGCAGTCGCATCATTCCAGTGGCACAGCTTCTGAACTGGTGCTTTAACCATCAGGGTTAATTAATATATTATGGCTATTTCGTGCTTAAGGGCAAGATAAGCATTCGTCACTTTCTGTCAAACGGAGTAAGGGCACATACCCATACCACGTGACCCATTTTTTACCATTTTTGACACCCTCACCCCCATCGGTGACCACCCGTATTATAGGCCAAGAAACCCCCCCAAAACCCTTCTAGTTTTCGAGTTTGCCCAGTCAAGAGTAAAAAATAATGACCTCCCTGGATTTGGTAAAAGGAAAAGGTTTTATGACATCGCAATGGGTGCTGCGAGTTTAAAAAGCGTTTAACGCTTCGTCATAATTTGAAAGTAGCTTGAAAAAGCGCGCAATATCCTCAGAGGATATTGACTAAGTGACGAAGACCTAAGACCCCTCCCCTCCCCAGTGACCAAGCGTAGTATTTTGAGGACCCCCGGTCAGTATGGGTACGTTCCCTAAGTACCGACAGTGTCCGCAAACTAAACGGACAATGACCGCTATTATTCTGTATAAGTAACGATGAAATAATAACTTTGTTTTAACGATGATATAAATAATAACGAGTTTATGTTCGGAGTATTTTACTTTCATATCTCTTCCTAATAAAATGATATGTTTCATTACACTTAGGTGTTATGTAATTAAGACATTATTATTTCGTTTGTAATTATGTGTCCATAGTCTTCAGTGTAACACTGGTTTTGGGCCCTTGAGGGGTCAATCAGTTTTTAGGCACATACCTTTGTTTCTTACGATGTTTTTTATACTATCAAGTTGACATGGATATTATATTAGCGGTACCCATCGACAGACATCAATATAAATGTCTAACGTTGGTTAGCGATGGACTAAATAGTTTTAAATCTTTTTTACAAACGATAATTATCTTTTAAATATATCCTCGTCTAGTACCCATAACATAAGCCTTAATGAGCTTACTATGGGTCAAGTGCGATTTGTGTAAGATTGTCCCCTTTATAAATATATTTATTTATTAATTTTATGTTCTCCTGGGTTACTGGACAAACTGTTCACATCGATACAAACAAACATGTTGTGTGGTCTCTTACTTTACGGGATAAACCATAAAAGGCGACGTGAAATTGTTTTGTGTTGTCCTGCGTTACAAAATTAAATACTTACACAAAGCGACATAAATGAGTTACAAAGTCAGTCTTTCCAGCTCTCCTACCTATTAATGACCAATGGAACATACCAAGTCAATTAGCAAACGTATCTTAAAAATATCTATAGAGGGTGTCTACTAAATAAATTAACAATTTGTTACATTAATCATTATAGTGTGGGCCTAAAAGTTGACATACTTATTATGCTCTTGAGCGCAAATCCGCAATCTTTGATAAAACCATGCGTTAAAAAAATCCGATGAATAACTTTTTCTATCGTTTTTAATCATATTGTCGGTCTTAGGTACCTTTGGTAATCCTTCCTAATAAGGCTGGCGACGATTGTATAGTCGAGGAATTTGAATGTTTGTCACTGTTGAACTCTATTTCATAAGAAATAGAGTTCAAAAGTATCGACGACACAGTGAACTGACCATCCGTGAGCCTTATTGCAACGAGATAAGTCCTACTAATGGTCAGTTAAGTCCGTGAGCTCTTAGAATGAAAATGACATGTCCTTTTGATTTGTCAGCTCGATATCATTTCTGACACAAGTGAAATTTTCCTTTTAAAATAAAATATCGCCTGAGGAATTTAATGTACTTAATTTATTTTAGATAATGACAAAAATTTAAATTTCAATAAGTTTATCAAGCAAATATTAAGTAAACGTTTAGTTAGGGTTTAATTGATGGTTATATGTTACGTAACTTTTTACAGTGTCGTACCTATGTTTAAAAAGTATTGTGACTTATAAGAAAGCAGAACAACATTAGGGTGAGGACCAAAATTCTTGGCACATAGTTAAGGCATTTAATACCCCTACATTTTAATTAATTCCGTTGTGACACGAAAGTTACCCATACATTTTATATGGGTGCCAAGATTTTTTTTCTCACCCATTATCATCGTGTCACCGCCGATACCCGTAGTATCTTTCTAAAAACCCTGTGTGCATGTCGTTCTAAGAGCTCACGGACTGTAACTGTGCCATCGATAGTATAGATATCATGCTGATATAATAATATACTTATTCAAAAATAATAGGTGCCTATACCGAAAGTACAAAATATACGTGAGGTATTTACTATCACTGTGTCGCCGATTTGAGGAGAGCCCAATACAGAGATGGATACCTATTATAATATAGTTTTATGAACAATAGGCATAATTTATATTTGATTTTGATAAAGTGGAGTTTTTCTATGAAATAAACTATTATTTGTTTATCAAGGATCATTTTCATAAACCAAATTCTGTAACAACAAGTGACGAACCTTTGAAGACGCAGATACGTTTGGTATTTAAAACTTTATATTTTGTTATATATACCTTTTGAGTTTACTTCAAGGTCAACAAAAAAAAACATTTATTCATTTATTTATTTATTCAGAAAACCAACAGCGATTCAAAATGTATAACTTATGCTAAATAACACGAAAACGGCCATTACTTGTATTACGTAAAAGACAATCGAACGGACTACAACATTGAGTGATGTGATGTGATTACATGAAAATTAGAAATTTAAAAAATTACAATTCGAAGGTGCAGCGGGGCAATCTAGACTGCGGGAAATTAAAACTAATCGAAAATATCTTCAGTGTTTTACATCATTTACTAGAGTGCTATCTATGCTCGGATAGCGGAAAAGCGCTTTCATATTTTTACCAAGAGCACTTAGGCACTCTACTTAGTAAATGATGTAAAACACGGAAAATATTTCTATTAGTTTTAATTTCCCGCAGCCTAGATTGCTCCGATGCCCCTTAGTTATTATTCAAGTTAAATCACTTAATTAATAAATAAGTGAGTGATGTGCACGCCATCTCTTAAACTATGTCTGTACTCTCACACACCAGGTTTTACTATAACGCTTGCTGTGCTGTGAGTCAGTTTAGCTATTTTCCCGCTGATATTCTGAGCAGGCATTTGGAGTGAGTTGCGTGTAGTAGATAGATGGCGCTATCAACCTTATTTAGGCCTTGTACAGTTAAGTGCATAAGTATATTGTTTCAGCTGTCTTAATTACAACGATAGCGAAACATGTTCAGTATTTTTTTGCCTAATATATGCCAGGTATTTTTTACACTTGATTGGACATATATTATGCTTGTTTGCAATGTGTATAGTTGTACGTAGTAGGTAGATGTTTCATTACTTTGTCTGACTGATGTGAGTGATGTCCCTGACCTGTACTTACTTTTTTACTTTTAGTTCATCAGGTAATAGAAAAAAAGAATCTATTTAATTATTGAAATATTCTGTTTCAGTTATCTGTTATACGTAAGTAGATTACGTTAGATATATATATAGCGTGACCATTTAGCATGTTTCCAAGAGCGTTACATTTTTGTAACTGATGTATATTAAAAATACTGACACCCATTGAAGTGTGCCAATATTCCGTTGTGCTGCTAAATTTAACAGACGTCCTGCCTTCTGTGCCAAGTGCGGGACTTTACTAAATAATTTACTTTAAAACTGTATCAGATATTTAAACGCTCGTTCAAAACTCAATTAAAGTGGGTCCAGGATTAGGGTCTAAGGAGGATGATAATTATAAAGATCCAAGATCAAGTTTTCAACAGTTTGTATTTTCGCACCTTAGGTGGTTTCATATTAAATAAAAATTCTCTTTTTTCTCTTATATACACATTAAATCCAAATTTAGTCAGAGTGTATTTACAAATATATTAAATAGAATTTAGTAAAAATTAGTGAGATTTAACAATACCTACATACTTAAAACTATATCTTAGAACATCAACAACATCTTTCACGCCTGTGAAATATATATAAGATAGCTTAAATTATAAAACATAGGTACACAAAATTCGTAAAGAATTCGTTCTCATTCACTATAGAGTGAACACCACAATGTAGTCGATATTATCTTTGAGTCGTTTCGGTAGCAATAGCAACGTGAATGTAGGACAGAGTCGTAACAGTGCCTCCGCATTCAAGTGTTGGTTATGTCACTGGGCGGCAGCGGAGCCCTGTTGTTGCCGCCACCGCGACATTGGCGGGGCACCTCGCTACTCTATTCATACAAACACCGTATATCAATAACTTTAACGCGATGCAACATTACGTAAAATGTGTAAGAATTTAGTCTTCTCCGTTTCAATTGTCACTCATTTGACTAACATGATTTTATTAATACCTATCTACTCTAGCCTTGTCTATCGGAGACGTGGTCTCGCCTATAACAGTAAAAACGTTAGATATAACTCGAACACCTTTCTCGTCTTGTAAATGATCACTGTCGCCGAAGACGCGTCCGCGCGCTATTCGACAATGGACTACTTGAGAACAACACGGAACAAACTTTGTTTTTGCGTCAAAATAAAACGATTCAAATTTTTAACAAGATGTGTAGCCGCAAGTATTAGTAATATTATTGTCAGTTATCCTAAATTCATATAGATCGACATCGTTGAAAGCATCCCTGTCGTGTATTATCACTGCGGTGACGTGTTTCGGCCTAATCAGCTTTGCTTAGGTTCAGTATAATTGCACTACCATTTGTGTCCGTCGTTTAGTCTAATAGACCTGCGATGACTAACATAATAATTATGACTTTATGATACTAGTGATTCTCTAACAGTAGGTATATGGTATCATAAGTCGAAGGCAATTTCATAAACTCTCGTTCTCACTTTATAAGATATCTAAAAGCTATTTGTGCTTAATTTTGTACTATAAAAAGAAATCTAATAATGCAGTTACAGCTATGACTCGAGAACCAAAACGGCAGAAGTCACAAATTGCACGGAAGAGCTAACTGGGTTTGCGTAACAATCAACATAATCACAGTTACTGAAGCCTAAATTGTACAAATAACCTATCTACACATTATATTAACTATACAAAAACCTATGAGTATTATAAATAAGGGGCACTCGCTGTATTTGAAATTAATTAATATTGATTAAGAGATCATAATTTAAACGCTAACACTATCCTCGTCACTAGATTAGTCTATAATACGAACATTAAAACATATATGCCACTGGGAAAACACTGAAGACAGTCGGAAATAGCCAAACGCGTAAATATAAAATAGCGCGATTAGACAGATGAAGTGCAGAATGTGGAAAAAGCTAGTTGCGGTTAGATGGATTACTTCTAGAAGAAGCGGATTGAGCAAATGTTGTTAAATTAATCTTTGAGCAAGAGAAGACTCGACAGCAGCTCTCTAATGTACCGCGAGAAATAGATAAAAGGTACGAAATATACATATGTAAAAAACAGCGTAAGATATTGTACACGACATTTTCATGCCCATATCTTCGACTAGAAAATATAAAATAAAATAATATTTATCACGTATTCAGCAGTCGTGTTATACTTAGTATTAAACAATAAGTGCAGTGGCACGTTGTAAAGTTAAATTAATGGCACAGTTTCACGTTAGTTTCGTCAAGTACAAGAATATTAAACATAGAATACTTATGTTAGGTAGTCGCGGTCAGAGAAGGTTCACCACCACCTTTATACACAACTTTACTGCCTACCTAAAGTATTAGGACAATCGCTACACCTGTAATGGAATTTTGGCATATTTATAACATTTAGTTGTGTGAAGTTAGTAGGTAAACGTTTTCTAACCTTGGTCCTACCTGTGTATAGGCTCATTACGTATCACTTTCTAATGCTTCTTAGAGTTTTGACGCGTGCACGACAATCATGCAAGAGACAACTTTAGCCTAGCTACAAACTTGTCATCAGGCAGAAGATATGTAACACCACACTCGCGTACGGCGAGTGAACGACCAATTTGCTGCGTAGAAGCGCGCACTACTCGGACACTTTAGGCCACATCGCTTCGTATCTTGTTCCCAGTCGATTTCATTCAATTAGCCTATCTAAATTAAAAATAAATACATCGAGCTGATCATCTCCTATCATATTAATTACAAATATGTATAAAAAGATATATAAATTTCAATGAATTTACATATGTAGAGTTAATAAAGCTTCGTTAAAGACAATTCTTATGGCTAGACGATGAAATTATTTCATAACTTCAACGTGAAAGTAAAAGTTCAGTTGTCCACCGTGTCAGAGGTGGAGGGCTCGCTGTCACTGTCACTGGAATGTGGGGACGCGGGCCCGGGTGCCGCCTGCTAGAGGTGCGGCGGGTGGTCGTGCGCGCCGCCGCGCTCGCGCTTCATCCGCTGCTTGAGGTGTACCTTAGCGTGCCGCTTCTTTTCGTCGGAGCGCGCGAACTTGCGCCCGCACACGTCGCAGGCGAAAGGTTTCTCGCCCGTGTGCGTGCGCACGTGCGTCGTCAGGTGGTCCGACCGACTGAACGAGCGCATGCAGATCCGGCACTGGAACGGCTTCTGGCCCGTGTGGATGCGGATGTGCCTCGTCAGCTCGTCGGAGCGCGAGAAGCGACGGTCGCACCCGTCCACGGGGCAGGCGTACGGCCGCTCGTGCACCGGCGTCTTGCTGGGCCGATTGGGGTATTTGCGCGGCTTGACGGCTACTAGCCGCAGAGGCTGCGCGCTCTGTTGGTACACCTGCGACAGGATCTCGTGGCCCTTGCTCGTGGAGGGGTTGTACTCGGCGAGCTGCACGGGCCGGTCGGAAGGCGGCGCGGGGTAGGGCTCGCGCTTGGGCAGGCCGGAGGGGCCAGGCGCGGGCTGAGGCGCGGGCTGGTACTCCTGCTCCCAGTGCTGCGGCGGCGCGCGGTACTCGCACGGGACGGGGCAGGAGGCCTGCGGGGGCGCACAGTAGGTAGGCTGGCAGTCGGGGGGCGGGAGGAGGTCGACGCGCTCCTCGTACTCCTGGTAGTACTTGTCGCCGGGGCCGGGGCCGGGCGGCAGCAGCCACTGCAGCGGCGGCGAGGGGGCGTGCTTGCCGGCAGGGGGCTGCGCGGGCCCGTACAGGGAGGCGCTGGCGCTGGATGTGTTGCTGGCGTCTTCGGCGCGGGCGCCAGGCGACAGCGACGCTTCGTGCTTGTGGCGTCGCGGGGAACACCCCAATGACAATTCATCGCCTGGTAGGCTACCTGTAACAAGCAACAAAACCATGTTATTGTTACCGAATGATCAGAGAGCTAGCTTTAATTCGAATGATTCATCATAACGAATTCACAATTAGGTAACTCCATTTCACGGTGTAATAATTTAAACAATTTTGTTTTAACGCGTATGAAATGAATATTAATATAAACGGCGATTAGTCGATTCGTTTCGGAGTCGAGACGAGAGATCAACACTAAGCAAACATATTCAGGTGGCCGTATAGATATACGTCACACCTAGATAGGTACCTATGACGCTTTTAAGCGTGCGCCGCGGTATTGTTCGATGTAATTGTCAAGCTTTCAGTGAAATGTCCCGTTCGTTTTTACTACTAGACTTTTGTTTGGACCTTATGACGTGTTTATTAATGTGGTAAATTTGCCGTGTGCCAACCTTCACTCCATACACAATGTTTTAATTCATGCCCTTAAAGCTATGCAACAATGTGTAGCTGCATTTAACGTTTTACTACTTGGTGTTATCATATTACCAAACATTCGGTTCCGTCGGAAAGTTAATCTTATAGATCAAAATTGTTTTCATAATTAATATTAGTACTATACGGTTACAAGAATGTTTTCTTTTTTGGCGTTAAATTATTATATTTTACTTAAGTATAGAATTGTCGGTTTGTTTTTCAAATTCTAAGTACTATTTTTTGACGTAAGTATATTAGAATCTCCACTTATGAGGAGGTAAACGAAGTTTTAAAGTTCCTGAAAATAACTTAAGTAGGTAGATATCTGCCACATGAATTATACCTTCAGCGCATGTTTTAATAAGTAGTTTGATATGCGTTACAGCAAAATTTATCTTATATGACTCGTCAAAATCAATTGAATATCCTTCACAACACCCAGTTTTTATATGTCAAAGCTGGAAGCGCGTTTGTTCTTTTTTTAATATACACGCGCCCGGATAGCGAACGGAAGGCCTGATATCTACAGGATGCTGCGATACTCGTATCGGCGCGTATCGGCCTATCTCGGCCAACACCGGTCCACCGTCAAAGGCGGTTTACACACCCTACTGTCAGATTTCACATCCTAATCGGAAATTCTTAGCACAGCAAACAGTGTTTTGTGCTACCATCAGAGCAGAATATCAAAACAGTTTAATTTATCAGATTGTCTGTATGCGCTCTGGAAAAATATTAGTTTTCTTAGCAGAATAGTTAAAAATTGTAATACACTATATACATGCAAAAAGCATAATTTCAGAAATTTCTAAATGATTTTAAATACTTATTCAAGATCTATTATTTTAAAAATTGAATTAGTTAATTCAGATTAATTGTGTGCATATTCACCCGACGGCCCAAGAGGGTCTTATAAGGTTCACCAGGCTTTAGGTTTGGTATTTCACTACTAACACTCGCACATAACACATTCTAAATACCACTAGGCACGTCCAATATTATTAGCGAGTAGGTTTATGAAGGGAGGCAGACGGCGATTCACAACGCGAACTCCATTCAATGTCGCGCATCGATCGAGGGATCCCGTGGGACAAGACTTTCTATTTCACTATAACTTTTACACTTCAAACTTTTCAGCGCCTCGTGAAACGTTTTTAAGATTTAACGGTCGGAAATGAATGCCGAAAAGCTGTTCAGCGCGAACCTTGAAGGACACGCAACGGGAAGAAAACCGCATTGTTTATTTACAATGTTATCGGAAGCGGGGGCGCGGGCCGCCTACGTTCCCGGTGCGTACACGGGACCAGGGTCGCACCTGATATCGGCGGCGGTTCCAGCAGACTGGGGAAGAACGCAGGCAGGTCTGAGGTGGACACCGGCGTGTTCAGGTCCGCCATCATGTGGCCCAAGGCGGGCGCCGGCGCCGGCTTGATGGGGCAGTCGAAGCCCAGACCCATGTCGGCCAGGGACAGCAGGTGCGGCCCCGCCGGCGGCTCTACGTCCGTGCCCATCCCGTCGGGCACCACCTGCTCCTCGGCCCACTGGCCCAGCGGAATTACGAAGAGCGCCAGCGTGAAGACGGCCTCTCGCGTGGCCTGTGCGAAGGGGACTGGCTCCGCGCGACCCCGCGTCGCAGTTTTATCAATGGAGAAGCGGTCCCATATTCGGTAGCGGCGCGCGCCGCTCCGCCAATCGCGCGGCGCTGTGCCCCCCCGGCGCTGACGTCACCGCCCGGCCCGCCCACCGCCCGCGCCTCCCCGGGCGCCCGCCCGCCGCCTGCCGTGCGGTGCCGGCACGAGCCCAACAGCCTCCGATGAAGTCGCGTCTGTTTCCTAGACCGCAACTTCATTCAACTTTGACTCGGGCGGTCGGATTCTTGTAACTATTTTATGTCGATATTTTCATGCTTTTAATGTGCGTTTGCCTATGCATACGTTTATTAGGTACGCAAATATAAAAGTTTGTAATGTTATGTGTAGTTTTTATAATTTTATGTATTGTTGCTCTTTTACTCTTTTTATATAAAAGTAAAAATGGCGGAATTATGAAACTTCGGTAATATCGATATTCATTTACATGGTAAAAAATATGGAAAACATTACAACAATGGCGAAGTTTTGCCCATCTGCATTATATTTTAAAAACTCAGATAAACCGTTTCCTGCGTTACAGTAAGAATGGAACTCTACTTTTTGCTAGGTATAAGTTAATTCCAAGACTGAATAAATAAGTATACCTTATAAAAAAAAATGGCGGATTGCCGAGTTAGGTACCTACTATAGGCGGTTGCGAGTTCAAAGTCCGGGGCGAACAACTAGTATTGTGTGACCTACACTGTATAGTAGTTAATTTTATCTCACACAGTTGTATCTAGTCACGTGCGAATTTATTTACTTATAGCTAAAAATATTGAAGTTGCAGTGGTTAATTCAGGAACGAATGGAACCTAACAATCGCCTGGCTAGCGACGGGTCGCTGGTGCGCGACTACCTGTTTTTACGTTAATTTCATATTAATACCTAAGTAGGTACGTTTCGGAACTGATTAGGTACTTACTGGGAAATAAAACCCAAAATTGCATACAAGTTTACTGTGTCGACTTACGAAGTCGAGACTTAACGTGTTTGGAATACCTACCTTCAGACAATACTTTGAAGCTAGTATTGGCTGGCAAAAGCTAATATAAACACCGATATTATATTGTGTAGGTATGTCTGTAAGACACTCGCTTAAAATTCATGATCTACCTAATTTGTGCAAGTATGAATGTAAGTTAAGTCATATATCTAACAGTCAACATTCAGGCAGAGTTGGTACTTTTCGTTCAATGCAACTGCAAGAGAACGGCTTTATATATTTAGGTACGAGCATAGTAATAATTTAATAATAAAAAAACAAAACAAAATCAGAACAATGAGGGCTATCGTTTTTGTGTTCACCAGATGGCGCCACTGTCGAGTAAGGTCCAGCTGTCAAAAATTGTTATTGGTTATTATGGGCATGAGAACGAAGTTTACATTTAAATCATATTCAATACCTTAAAACCGTACCGTAAAAATATAGAACATCCCGCATTGTAGCGCAGTCCCGTTTTGTTCAGTAAAAGGAGGAAATAAGTTTCCGAAAGACAAAGCTGTCTCAAAGCATTGACAGTCATTGTCCCGTAACTCAATTTGCCATAATCAAGCTCAATTATTTCAAAATAGTCACCATATTGTTCTAATTAGATATTAACCCGCGTAGCGAAACCACACAAAGTGACATTTGACATTTCGGTACACATCACGCTACGCCAGCGCCTCTAGCGGCGAATTCATACGCGATAGCCCTCATTACGTGTGGTACCTAGTTGTTGTTAGTATGTAGGTAAGACATCCGTGTACCTCTAAATATAAATGTTGATGGAAGAGGTCACTGTTAAGAGCGCTTTAATAAAATGTAGTGGGTCCACTAGCGCCACTCGTAAATAATTGTAATTATTTAAATTTAACGATATATAACTAAAAAAGGGGGCCGCTACGTACTGTAGTTTGTATTTAAGTACTTTTTGAATCCATCAAACTAGTTTTTACGTTGCAGGATTCGTCAATCTATGAGCTCAAAATTAAAACGGCCATTTTAACTTTGGACGCATAGATTGACGAATCCAGCAACGTAAAAACTAGTTTGATGGATTCAAAAAGTACTTAAATACAAACTACAGTACGTAGCGGCCCCCTTTTTTAGTTATATATCGTTAAATTTAAATAATTACAATTATTTACGAGTGGCGCTAGTGGACCCACTAAATTTTATTAAAGCGCTCTTAAAAACTAAATATCTATAATTTTTGAGTACCTAATAAAGACATAAGGTGCAGCGGGGCAATCTGGACTGCGGGAAATTAAAACTAATCGAAAAAATCTTCCGCGTTTTACTTCATTTACTATAAATATATATCTATTCCCGGAATAGCGCTTTCACAATTTTACCAAGATGACACTGGTAACTGATGTAAAACACGGAAAATATTTCGATTAGTTTTAATTTCCCGTAGTCTAGATTGCCCCGCTGCACCTTACTACGTAATCTTGGATTATCTGCCTTGAAACTTTTTTTTTGTAACCCGATTGACAGAGGTATGGGTAGCTGAAGTACTTTAACATCTGTAGTTATTGTAGATTTACTGCCACAAATAAAAACCAATAAACTAAGACCGTTGATAAGTGTGTTTATGCATAATGAAGTATTAACTATCCTTTCATTGTTTGGCATGGGTCGCCTTAATCTTGTTCGCGTTATTAGTAGCAGGTCGAGCGCCCACTCGCGAAACCTACACCAACTATGACCGCAAACTGTTGACACTATAAGGCTGGTAAACATTGTAAAAACTAACAGAATCTACCATTACAAGCAGCAAACGGTATCGACAGGCTATCCAATGACCCCGCGTAGGTAGGTACGTCTTAAGTGGCAATGATTATTGAGCGAGATGATGGAATATTACGCTAGGTAGGTAACTAACGTAGAATTAATCATAACCAAATAAAAATTAAGTCTAAACATGTATTTGCATAGTCTTATGTTTGCTATATTTTCTTTTGCATTGTTATGTTTTGGAATGTGATTAAATCGGGAAAATGACAATTGTCCAATAATACGTTGGCCAGCTTAAATGAATGTCTTACTGTAAACATGTAAGTATTTGCTTAACGTTCGTGTGAAAAATATTATTTAACAGTTGATTTTTTAGGAAAAATTGTTAGCGAAGTGAAAAATTTACAAAAACAATTTGAAACTATGTATGTACATTAGAAACCCAAGTAGCTAGAAGAGACGGTCTCTGCTCCAGATGCAAATGTAAATAGCGAATCTTGACGAGCGAGTTCAAAGTACTGTAACTGTGGGGTGGTCTGAATGGTTAAAAATGAATCTCATGACATTAATAAGCAATGAGATGAGTAGTGGCGGCAGGAGGCAGGTATGCGGTGGCGAGGCGACAATAGCCGACGTGCGGTGGTGGGTGCTCCGGGGAGCCCCGTACTCGAGACACGCCGACGCCTCGCGGGCCCACATGCAGCCGCTAACCCAATTATCGCGTAACGGAGACGATAAAGAAAAATAACAAACCCACGATTTCACTGCGGTCTAATTATAGCGCGCTATTTGTAGGTGCGCTCGCGCAGATGGCATAGCGTGGCCGCGATGTCAGGGCTATTCCTGGCCGTCAGCTGACGCTCCCGGCTCGTAAACACCACGCAACCAATTGACGTAAAATGCGAACAATCGAGCTTTCAGCAGGTGAATCATTGGATGAAAACGTTCCTGTGGGAATCGCTCTAAATTTAACTTGACTGCTTTTGGTTCGGAGGCGGGGTGCTATTTCAATTCGTTGCTTCAATGACCATTGTCTATTTCGGACGCGTGGTTATTCATATCGACTTGGCTTGTCATGAATGTTTAATTGCGTAAACAAGCCGGGTATTGTTGAGAAGTGAGTAACCCCAGTTTATGCTGCTGTTTCGGGCTTGGCAGGATAACTTAATAGTTCTTGCAGTCTGAGTAAACAGCTCCAGAGAGTTGTTTTTCTCATATAATGCACTTTATACCCTTTCTATTTTGTTATTTCGGATTTATAAAAGTAAATGGGCTCTTAACTCGAGAAATGTACTTCTTAACGATAACTCCAACATTTAACCTTTCTTTTTTTTTTCACTCTGTCTTTTTCACATTGTAGTTAAATCAAAATGTGGTATGAGAAACAGGAAGATCGCTTATTTTCTGAACCAGTAGCGACTAAGTGACTCAGTTGTCGCCTGGTGTGTTGAATGAGTATACAAACAGTCGTGGCCACTCGGGCGATGCTTCCCACGGCCCAGGCGCCGGCGATCGACTCTGGTGGGTGACTGGGTCAATCACCAACCGTTCTAGTACGTACGCGATGTAATGTGGTCCTTGACGAACCACTTCATAAGTTCCAAAAAATATATCACAAAACACTCGATACTTAATAAATCGGTTTAGACATTTATTTTGGGTGCCGATGATATATTTTGGAAGCCCTGGAAGACGCTCTCAGAAAGTCGGCTTCAACGATTTGGGTCCAGAGGTCACTGGAATGGCTGAGCAATTATCTACTTTTATTGGCTTGGACCTCAGAGTCGAAGAGATATATCAAGACCAAACTGAACGCCTGCGGTTTAAACGACGACATTTGAAGAGCGAAGTGAAAGCATTTCATAAAAAAGGACCTCAACTCATGCTACACTAATCGAATTTATAGAGTTCTATTCTTTCGATAGCCTAATCACAGCGATATATTTAAAGAAACGACTGCAGGCGAAGAGTGAGTTTTGCAGTCTGGCCAATTATAACGATCACATGAATCATGGCCGTGTCATGTTCTTAGCCCGCAAGTCAGCACCGAGCTGGTTACTCTGGTCTAATAGCACTTCTAACAATACCCGCCCTTTCTGAATGCAAGTGGTCACGACGTCAAGCGGACAATAATAGAAACACTACCTTCGTTTATATTTGATCGGTTCTAGTTATAGAAAACAATTTTGATAAATAAATAAAATAAATAAATATTAGAGGACAATCTTACACAAATCGAACTAGCCCCACAGTAAGCTTAAGAAGGCTTGTGTTATGGGCACTAGACGACGCTATATTTAATAGATATAAATACTTAAATACATAGAAAACATCCAAGACTCAGAAACAAATATTCATGCTCATCACACAAATATTTGCTCTGACCGGGATTCGAATCCAGGACCGTCAGCTTCACAGGCAGGTGCAACCCACTAGGCTAAACCGGTCGGTCAAATCAATTGATTATCGATTGTTTTGACTGGTTGCTTGGGTAGGGATCTGAAGCAACCAAAAAGAATAGTAACTGCTAAAACTAGTTTACGATTTGTATGGGACAAGTTACCTAGACTTGGTAGTCAAAATCAAAAATCTGTAAGTATCTGTAAGTATTAGGCCTCAAGGGCTGTGCAGATATAGTTACAGTAGGTACACCAGTGATTTGGGTTTCCGTCTAGCGGGTAGTCTGCCCCGGGACCTCTGGCCCTCAACTTTTCCCGTCATAATATTTATCTACTGGCTATCCGAAGAACGTCGTGAGAGGTGTTCGAAATATATGAGGATGCGGTCCTGACATACTGTCGATAATCGACAACTTAACGTAGCTAGATGGACTGGTTTGTTCGCCTTGCAGTCCATAGTATTAGAGATTTTCTCTCAAAATATTGAATATGCGAAGAGTTTGTATAATTATAATTTTTGTTGAAGTAAAAAGGTCATGACAATTTAAATCTGGCATAAAAGAAAAAAAAAGTTAAATGATGACGTTGAATTAAATGACGATACAAACTGCGATACAATACGTCTGTCATTCATGTAAACATTGTAAAAAGATCGTTTATTTTGTGTTTTGTTAATTTTCTTGGGGTTGTGGATATATGTTGCCTACTCAAACCGTATATTTTCTCATACCGAAGAACGTACTACAGGTTTGAGTTCAGTTATTGTTTATTTTTTTACTGTTATGTCAACTCAAAGGAGCCACGTCGCGTGACGTCACGCGGCCAAAGTCACGTGCTCAGCGCACAGTAGTTTTTTAAAATCCATTTTTTAATCCTTTTTCTAGAAAAATCTAAAAAATAAGAGTTTTATGCAACTCTCCAGCACGAGACGAATCTAATGACATATCGTTTATTAAAATCGGACCATAACTGTAGATCTGATGGGGTGTACAAAAATCGGCCTCGCGTAATATATACGTACATATAGATATTGTATAAGTACTCAAGTCACACCGTTTGAGAACACTACACAAATATGAAAACTTCTCTGAGTGCATTGTGATTGCAATGAAAGATTCTGTGGTTTATGTACCGTATATTTACTATTTTCGAACTATCCCCGCACTTATGTAATGACGTGCAAAAAAGTGTTCGAAGGGGGATTTCGAGTGCTGCCGCCCGCCCAGCTTTGAGTTGACCGATAACACACGCTGAAATAGCGCAGTGATGCAAACGGGCGCAAATAGTTCTCGCTCATCGGACAATAATGCGCGGCTTGGCAACTTCACTACCCAGCCGCACGTCACAACGGATGGTTATAATTACGACACTCGAAAACTAATCTCGAGCGGAGTATGACGTGCGTGACATCTGAAAACCATCGCATATTTAAAGACTGAGTAATCGCGGATGTAATCTAATGCGTACGTGCATACGTAGCCCGTGATTAGTACATGGGTACCTGTTGTTCATCGGGAAGCCATTTCTGCGATGCTAGGGAAGTCATACAAATTTAAATTGTTGAATTTCATCCTGTCAACGTGCTTGGATATCTGAAATATTCAGAAGCCCAAATCGCGCCCTTGACTTATTGATACGAATAAAGATGCGAATGGTCTAAAATTGAGCGGCTGAAACATTTTGATACTGCCGATTCGATTGTATATCAATATTGATAAGCATTCCATATTCCCGTCGATTCGTGACGTTAAGGTGGCAGGTGTAGGTACGTTTGTGAATTATTTAGCAAAACAATAATTGCCGAGTATAGCCTGAGTAGGTAACGGTATTGAAAACCAGTAACAAACTATTGTATCTACGCCAAATTCTGGCTGATTGTGATGAAACCAAATCACTAACCCTACTAACATTTATAACCACACAGATTCAAACAATAAATAATTTGTAATTGCATTTGTAAACAAAAAAATATTTACTTTATCAATAAACGAAACTTACGAGATTACTCGGCTAAAACTACTTATTTATGCACTATTCATATTTTCTTAAAAAGAAAAACAAACACAGAGGTTCTGGATTTGATAGGAGAGTAGAAACTACTTTTAAGGACGATCGAGAACAGAAGAGGAAACATGCTGGGGCTGGGGCACCTGATACGATATGACAATTACATAAAAACCATAATTGAAGGAAAGGTAGAGGGGAGGGGAGGCAGAGGAAGGTGGAGACGTGCGTTTATAGAGCAAGCAAAAGAGAATGTCAATGTAATGTATCAGGAGCTCAAAGCCTTGGCGGAGAACCGAACAGAATGGAGGTACTCCACCGACAAGAGCTAGGTCTTAAATATTTGATGATGATGAATATTTTCTTATTTAAATGACAAAAAGGACGCCGTTTGATCATATAAAATTGTGATTTTCTCCTTTAATTTTCATACTATCCGAACATTTCGATAAAAGTTGCTGATTTTACTAAAAGTAAAATTCCGTATTGCCCCGAGGAGACGGCAAGGGTGCGTTGACGTCACGCGGGCCGCCCGCCGCCCCCTGGAGTGACGCACGCCACCATCACCATGATATCACTATCACTAGGGTTACCATTACGGTACACGCGACGCGACGGCGACGTACCTATTTAGATTGGGATCATATTGTTAGATGCGTTAGAGCGGAGCTAAACATGTGAGCAAACTACTTTTGATTTTTTCTCAATACCTACCACCGCGAACAGGGACCGTTGAGCCACTTGATAATGTTCACAACTTGGTCGTTTAATGCAAATCGTGGCTGACACGAGATCTGTCATTCACTAGACGGCTAAATTACGGAAAATGACAAATGGCTCAACAATCCCGGTTCGCGACTGTGCGTCAACGCTTTTCAGAAAGGAAATCTACGAGATATCTATCAGCTCATCGGACGGCGTTCCATGAATGGTTTCTTTAAGCAGACTGCCAGAGGTTATTTTGACAACGCTCTCCATCCAGAGATGGACATTATTCGAATAATTTTTCATCCGAATAATTATTCGAATAGACAATAATTTACGATTTTATTATTCGTGAATAAATAAATGAACCACTTTTCAAATGAGGAATGATTCATTCGTTATTTTATTCGGATATATCCACAATAAAATTTAAGATTTTTAAATGAGAGCCAAGTTTAATATTAAGAATATGGTCCTTGTTGCCGTAAAAATAATTGAGTTCTGTATGGGTGCTAAGTTCTATGTAGAAAAGCCTGAAATATATATCACTTCAAGGTCAAAATTACTACACACGGCCGCTGCGTTGCCAGTTCTCTTC
Organism: Epiblema foenella; assembly: GCA_963556455.1. Lineage (NCBI taxonomy): Eukaryota > Metazoa > Arthropoda > Insecta > Lepidoptera > Tortricidae > Epiblema > Epiblema foenella. The sequence continues at coordinate 11,655,633 of OY747107.1, read as the reverse complement.
TTTTGAACTTGGCTTGACACGCTGCTGCGTGTCTAGATAAACATCGCGGATAAAAATTAGATATGAGAAGTTTTCTTCGTTTTGTTCTAACACATTATAGATGATTTAAATCGATACGACTCAAGAAATCCAAAACTTTTATTCAAACCGGCTAAGGTTTGCAGTTTAACATTAAACATTTGTCTTATTCTCCCAGTCCTTCCACAGTCTAACCCACGTTTAGAACAAGTAAACGTGGGAAGGATGTTTCATGTAAAGCAAAATCTTAGACTGGTACAAACAAGTCTTTCAGTTATGTTTAGTTATGATTTTTAGAAAACAAATAATTAGGTATTCAAAAGGCTTGCCACAGGGGAAAGATTTGGTTTATTAGATGTATTTACATAGTAGTATTTTTTTAGCTTTTTCTATTATTACTTTTGTAGATTCTGTTGAATAAGGTGGAATATAAAAATGTTAAAACACATTCATGAATAAACAAATAAATAATCTTCAGATATTGAAGTAAATAATTATTCGTGTCAATTAATTTGTTGAATAAATTATTTCACGATTAAATTATTTGAATAAGAATAATCATTCGATAATTTTATTCGTCATTCGCGAATAATTATGTTATTATTATTCGTTATTCGAATAAATTGGGTCCATCTCTGTCTCCATCATGGAAAAACTCAGTCTAATCATTTAGTGCATTCTAAAAGGCACAAGTCAAACATTTGAAATAATTAGTATTAGTTATAAAAGTATTAATTAAATTGTACATGTTAAATATCTAAAACCATCCATAAAAATAATATTTAAAAAATACGAACAATACCTAATAATTTCAATACTAAAGTAGTGACAATTTCAATACTAGCACCTAATAAATCAAATTTAAATCATCATTATTTAAATAATCATTTACACTATAAAACGCTTTATCAATTAAAAATAGTTTTAACGTTTTAATGTACAGTTCATTAGGAAAAGCCTCTTTGATCTCCGGACACAGTTGATTAAATATTTTTACACCGACACAATGAATCCGTTACTTTGGAAGGCTGCGCTACGTGCCCATCCCTCTCCCTCGGTCATAACTCTGCGATTACTGATTAGTTTCACGTGATGACGCACGGTCCGGCGTCATAGGCACACACTCACGGACCCCAACAACGTAATCACAGCGTCCATCGAAAGATGGGACGCTGCGCTTACGGCGTCCAATTCGGACACGACGCGTACACTTAGTCCAAAGAGAATATAACCACTACGTTCTAAGAGACCGGACTTCGGACTAAGTTCTGGATAACTGTGACATTGCCATTGCATGACATTGACGTAGAGTTTGGCGAATATTCTGTACCACAATAAAATAAAAAAAAGGAAATAAGTAATGGCAACATAACAGCGCGATAGGGATGTAACTTTGATGTAGTACGGTTAACGATATTGATATCGATAAATTATGATTAATGACGTCGTGGGTTCCATGTTTATAAAAATCTCAGTTAGAGGGCGTCCATTAATTACGTGAGATGTTTATGGCCTAAAACACCACACATTAATAATGGATGCTCCTTTATTAACAATTGGGGTCACTACGACGTCCATGCGCTTATTCCGCAGTGGGTAGGGCTAGAGTTAAATAAAATAAAAAAGTATAAAGTTTTGTTGCTTCAAATATATTAACCATCTCTTTAGACGACTTTTCTTTCGGTTAAAATCTTTGGGTTGAAAGTGGTCACCACAAAGAAATTTTAATTGATTCAACTTCTCAATCGGAACGTAGGCTAGGTCTTCATTGCCAATAATTTCACCCACTGTCTGCAACTGAAAAATACCATGAGTTCTATATGAATTATATGATAAGCTAGTTATCGATATGTTATTGCCAACACTAGTATGCATACGAATAAAACTAAATTGCAAATAACGCTACTTATTTTGCTTACATTTAACTTGCTGTGGTACATATTAATAGATAATCTCCAATTAATTGCTTAGCGGTCGTGATCTTGCGTGATCTAAAGGAAATCTTGCCATAAATTTCCTTTTTTGCTCATCTTTTCGACCCGCACGATAACCGCAAATAACACATACCCTACAGGATGAAATAGTCCGTGGCATGTTGAAAAACACACTGCCTTCTTACTACATGCTTTTTCACTTTAAATTAAGGTTTCTACCATTTATAAATACCAAAACAAAAAACTACAAACCACACTACGAACTGATCTACAAAAAAACAATATGGCGATCACTCAAGTTGTCAACCAGAGGTGACATTGACATGTGACTGAAATGGATTAACTGAGGGAGCGAGATAGCAGTATCCGCCATTATTTTTTGGCCAAAGTCCATACAATAGTGACATTTTGTAAATTTTGTTCCTAATTGCGCGAGCCTGACTTAGTCATTCTCGCCGGCGGGGACGTCCACCGCGCGAATCACTCAAGTTGTCAACCAGAGGTGACATTGACATGTGACTGAGATGGATTAACTGAGGGAGCGAGATAGCAGTATCCGCCATTATTTTTTGGCCAAAGTCCATACAAAAGTGACATTTTGTAAATTTTGTTCCTAATTGCGCGAGCCTGACTTAGTCATTCTCGCCGGCGGGGACGTCCACCGCGCGAATCACTCAAGTTGTCAACCAGAGGTGACATTGACATGTGACTGAGATGGATTAACTGAGGGAGCGAGATAGCAGTATCCGCCATTATTTTTTGGCCAAAGTCCATACAAAAGTGACATTTTGTAAATTTTGTTCCTAATTGCGCGAGCCTGACTTAGTCATTCTCGCCGGCGGGGACGTTCACCGCGCGATCGTGACAACATAGAAACATATTCCCTACTCGTCCCGGTACCGGCGCATACCGGGTTTGAGACCGACCCATCTTTTCCCCAGGAGGTTTTCCCTGAATTTTCCCCAGGTCACTCTTAAAAAAAGGAAAACTAGATAGACTATAATTATATTTTTCCTGTAAAATATACATTAATACCAATGTTATGTAATAATTTCATATTTTTTATTTGGTAGTATTTTTTTTTCAGTTTTCTTCCGAAATTGAAAATGACAACTTAAAAAAAAATGTCTCGGAATGCGCTATTCAAGCCCTTTCATATGACACCCCACTTGACATAGTCACTAGACTTTCAAATTTTGATTCACCTATATTATCTGTCATTTTTTACAGAAAAAAAATCATGTTCTATGTATCTAGGTTAGCCTTCTTTATAACCGTCCCAATTTTCAAATCGATAGCATAAGAAGTTCTTGAGATATTTAGCGATGTGACAGACAGACAGACAAAGTGAAACCATAAGGGTTCCTTTTTTACCATTTTGGTACGGAACCCTAAAAACGAACATTTGATATAGGTATTAAATCGTGTGAATAGTTTGTTTTGTCTAAGCCGTTTTTGAAACAGAAAATTCAAGTCTAGCTCTCTGTTTGTGGGTGCGAGCGGACAGATACGAGTATTATCTTCCTGTTTAAAGTACGGGGTTGGTAGATATGCATTCCGGTTGCGGCAACGGTCGAGTGAGGTCGTGCTACCTGTGCGCTCGTACCTAATTGTTGTTGTGACCCGAATTTTATCTCCGACTACCTGCTCACTCGTATCGCTGCCCTTCGTGGTTATTATCGACTATCGACTCAACCATCTTAAGTTTCCAGCTGACCCACGTGTCTGCCCGTTTCTAAATCCACGCTCGTAGTGATCGCAGTCGGTCGCAACGATCGGACTGTGGTCTAGACGCGATTAGTGGCTATCCGTTAGTTAAGACTTTCTGAAGTCAGACCCGGGTCTCTGTCCCGTTGAAAGACCACGCTCGCAGTGGCTGCATTGCAACGGATCCTAACGGTGCTAACGAAGTTACAGTGTGGGGCGGATACCACCACGAAGCCCTGTAATTGCGAACAGCCCGATCTTGCCCTTCGTGTGTAGGATACCTAGTTGACACGGATACGACGGACAAGTGGACAAGATTCGACACCGACATTAGATTAGCCTTTCGGTTCCTCATATGTATGGTGTTAAACGGTGACCAATAAACATAGATAGGATGGAGATGCAAAGCAGATTCGAGATGATGGAGGAAACCATGCGGGCTATGCAGGCTGAAATCGATCGGCTGGCCGCTGAGAACGACCGCGCCTTAAGTTGCCCTCAATGGCGAGAAAATCGACTCGGCCCAGGCAGCTCCCATGCGATCCCCTACCCCCGCGAATTCTGACTCGCATCGCCAGGCCCAGCATCCGGCCACCCCGGTAGCTACTTGGGCTACCCAGGCCCCTAAGGCCGCCGTGGGACCGCCGCCGGCAGTAGCGATTGTCCCGCTAAGGGTTATTTATGGGCAAACCGCATTTTTATTTTACTGCTCACTGCTTACTGCTTGCCCTCGCCCCAGGCCCTTAAGGCAATTCCGTCCAAAAAGGGCAAAAAAATTGTAAAGGCAGCCGCGTCTGCCCCCGACAACCCTTCAGGCCCGTCCCGCAGCGGTTGCAGGCGTGAGGAACTCACGTTCTCGCTCCCCAGGGAGCGACCCTCCTCGCAAGAGGAATGAGTTACCGCTGGCTTCCGCTCTACCCTCTCCCGATCCCGCTGTCCTAAGGAGAAATTGACAGAAACAGAATTACAAAACCGACTGCACTGTTCTGAAGACGAAATGGACACGTCATGATGGGAAACTAGGCAAAAGCCGTAAGGGAAAATGTACGCGGCCAAAGTCTCCACGGACGATTCGCCGGCGAAGAAAGCTCCGCGGACTCCCATCGTCCCCGCGCCTTCTACGCTGGCCCCACCGGCTCGCAGTGCCACTCTGGCAACGGACGGTGATGGGTCTTCGGCTCCCAGCTCGACTGCGACCTTAGCGGTCAACTCCGACAAGCCGGACTTTTGCATCCTAATTGATGCGCAAAGGTGGCCAACTGCCCTGATGGCAATAGCCAGACAACGGGGCATCCGAGTGCTCAATTCAGATACATTGGTCTGATACAGGTGCACCGCGTCACGGAGCACGTGCTGGATGGTTTCTCTCGATTCGAGGGGCTCAGGACCTATCTTTCTTGACGTGGCGATCATCTCGGTACCTATGCCTGACAGACTCGTACTAACCATACGAGTTTTTCTCAGGGTTCGAAGCTTTCGATACAGACTAAAGGGAACGTACTCGGACCCACACCCCATCCGGGCCGGAGTCCCACAAGGCTTCGTGCTCTCTCCCACTCTTTATTCGTTATTCACGAACGACATTCCCAGGCACCCTAAAGTGCAACTGGGGTTGTACGCGGACGATACCGCGCTCTTTACGACTCATTGTAAGTACACTTTTAACCGGCGATACCTCCAGGAGGCAATCACTGACCTAGATCGTTGGTTTAATCTTTGGCCTATCGAAGTCAATCCGTAAAAAAGCACTGCGATAGTCTTCCACCCGTCTGACCGCGTTAGCACAGAAAAGCGGGTGGCTCCGATCCAGATGTTTGACCGGCCCATCCCCTGAGCCAACGAAGTCAAATATCTTGGAGTGACCCTCGACAGAAAACTGACTTTCCGTAGCCACATCAGTAGGGTACGCAACCGTGCGTTGTTCGTGCTATATAGGAAGGCTTGGACCGATGATTAACAAGTTTAGTAAAATGTCACTTAGAAATAAGCTGACACTACAAAACTTGTGTTCGTCCAATATGTCTTATACAAGTGTAGCTTTTTAAATAAATAATAATAAATAAATAAATAATTTTATTTACGAAACAACCCTTGGTTAACATTTTTTTTCTTCTGCCTAACTGCAGGACAGTTTGTTGGCAGAGGGGCTCCTTTACATAAAATGATGGGTAGGTTTACACAATACGCAGTTACCAAAGTTACTATAGTTAGGTACATACGAGTAGACACACTTATAATAGTTAGTTGTACCTACTTATCTGTTACATAGGCATCTGTATGTATGTGTATTTATCTATGAGCATATACATTTATGTGTATATGCATTCATCGGCATATATATATATATATATATATATATATATGTATATGCTCACACGCATTCATTTTATGTAGTTTTAAACAGATTTCCTAAGTTTCACGAGTACTAACTACATACATTTTAAATGACTTATGTAATGACTTGCTACATATTTTACATCCATGCGGTTTAGACTTTAGGTATAGATTTAGATTAACACATTTGATCTTTTTAAATACTCAAATTACATTGCCACTTTTGCTTTTATTTTGTTTAAAAGAAACTCTTTCGTTTTATATTTAAACATTCTAAATGTTTTACATTCTTTTATAGCATACGGTATCTCATTATAAATTTTGGGGACTAAATACTTCCTACTTCGTCGTCCATAGTAATTATTACCACAAAATGGCACCTCTAATATTTTTTTACTCATTTTTCTTGTTAATCGGTTGATTTATATATACTTTAAATTCATCTTTATTAAACTGCTCTAAAGCTAACAATAGCATAACCCCCTCATGAACCGGCAACATACGGCATTCCACGAATAATTCCTCATACTCACTTCTTTTACAGCGAGATTTAGTTTTTTTGTCCACTAATAGTTTCATAAAGCGTATTTGTAATGATTTAATCTTGTCTAAATAAGTTTTAAACGTCCTGCCATAGCATGCCAATCCATAGGAAAGCAGAGAGTCTGCCAGCGCATAGTATAAAGTAAACATTGTGGCCCTATCTAGTACATATTTTAATTGGTGAAGTTTTATCAGTACAATTCTTAATTTGTCGCATAATTAATTGATATGACTTTTCCACGAAAATCTATAATCTATTAACACGCCCAAATACTTGTACTCTGCCACTACCTCGATACTTTCACACGGACAATTTTGTAGCGCGCTGTGCGTGTACGTGTGGCTAGTTATGTTTGGCGGCCGGCTAACCCGTCTACTATACGGAGATCGCACGTGCATACATTTGGTTTTACTTATATTGATAATAATTCCGTTATCGTGCGCCCACTTTATGATAGTAAAATCCTCCTGCATTTTGTATTCTATTACACTTAGGTCTTTATCCGCATACAGTAGACATTTGTCGTCCGCGTACATATACATGTTACAGATTTGAACCACATTGCACATACTATTAACATGCATAATGTAGCCGAATGGGCCGACCACGGAGCCGGTCGACACGCCGCACGCGACGTGCGCGGGCGTGCCGCTGACGCCGTCAACGACCGTCTGGAGGGTTCTGTCCGCAAGGTATGCGCGCAGTCACCTGTTCAGCGGACCCGCGACACCACACTCCTCCATAGCCTGAAGCAGCTGGTGGTGTTCCAGGGTAACAAAAGCTTTTTCTCCGTAGGGCGACTGGTGCCCCGTGGTACCAGTCGAACCTCAGTCTGCACCACCACATGGGGATTAGCACTATGTATGGTTTCTTTAAGCAGTCTGCCAGACGTTATTTTGACAACGCTCCCCATCATAAGAATCCGTTAGTTAGGATGGCTGTCGACTACGTTCCCATCCCTCCCCCTCTGTTGTAACTCGATCCGGTATCCTAGGCACACTCACGGACACGGACGACGTAATCACAGCTTCCATCAAAAGATGGAACGCTGCGCTTACGGCGTCCAACTCAGACACGACGCGTACACTTAGGCATTCCCGCCGGAGGGGACGTCCACCGTGCGATCACGACAAAACAGACACATTTAGTCCCTATTCGTCCCAGTACCGCCGCATACCGGGTAGAGTCAGTCCGACCCAGGTCGGACATAGCCGTATTTCTTGCTGGACTCTTCTTAGCTAGGCTAGGTTTAGTGAACCAGCGACAAAACTCCCGGTAGCTCGATTCCAATCATACCTCAGATTTGGTTGAAACCGCTCAACTCACACTCCGCTCACTGGAGCGTAAACTCCCATTTTCCCCAGGCTATCCTTCAACCACGCACTCCTATCACTTTATTGGGCCCGACCTATAAAGCCACAGTCAAGTTCAAAAACAAAAAAGTTGGTAGATATGCATTAAGTAGCTGCAAGTGAGTCATCCATTTCATTTTCTTGGCATTTGTTCCCTATTCATATATTTTGGATTCCGTTCTGAAACAGGGGTTTTTCGAAATACTTGGAAATATAACATTGATTAATACCTAGGTAGATTTGTTTTATATATTTTCTCATTTTTGAGATGACAGTCACGTAATAGGAAAAACCGCCCAACTAATAATCCGAAAAAATAACTATGGTCCCAAAGTACTAGTAGGTATATTTATTTATTTGTTAATTTACTGCATTTATTTATTATGAATAGCTTTAGGTCTTAAACCACCGACAAGAACGTAGCTCTTAAGTTTAATGATGATGAAGGTTTTAATGTAGCTAAACATTTCAAATATTTTTTTCACGAATGAAATTATTTTATATTAAATTGTTTTTTATTCATTTCAAAAATGTTTAAAACACTTGACGATTTAAGTAGAGGATCTTATTTCAAATTTCAACATATTCAAGAACAATATAGGTTATAGGTTCAATAAATGAATCCCAAATTATTAACCTAACCCATTTTATGTTACATTGAGATAACTTACAAACAATTGTTACAGTTATATATAGGCCGGGTGGCAAGGCAATTATAGACCGATAAAGTACCTAATGCATAGTTTACCTGTATAATGTTTATTTATATGAACTTATTGCATAATAAATGCGGGTCAAAAGGAACCTACTAGACTCATTACATGAAGGTTGTGTTTATCAATGTGTATGACGTCATTTCGTGAAGTGACTGATGTGTGTGAGGCGCGGAAACCTCCTGCCGCGTGCGTCAGTGCCCACCTGTTGATCGTCCCTAACATTGCCCTTGCGTAGCAACCTTACCCTCGGCCGGCCCGAACTGATCGATACCAATGACGTACGGCCCCATTCATGAAACGGGGGGCATACCACCCTTACTCCATACTCCCGCCTCACTCCTCACACCGTATACCGCTCCTGTAACGGGTGGGAAAATCATGAATGGCGCCGCACACTAACACTTTACATTTCATGACATTTGTTATGGTCGTGAAATACGTAAATGGTACTCTTACTTAATAGCGTTAATATCTTGAATGCTGAGGATGTTTTTTTGGAAAGGTGCGTCATAACCATAACGCCCACTATGTTGTGTCTGTCCCCTGATTACGATATTAGGATTCATTAAAATTGCCTATGCATGCGTGTGGGGGGCGCTCTACTTTATTATTTATTATTACGAATTTATGGTAGTTATGCGTCTAATTAGGGAAAATCCTTACTTTATTGCCTACGTACTCTCTAAATGGGCTTAGCGAGTAGCAATTTTGACAAAACACGCCCTTTCGTTAATAGGCCAATTATTGTCGAAATGTCCATTTTCTCGAGGTAATATGCGATGTGGGATGCTACGAGTACAACTTTGTTTATAATAATTATGAGCACCTAGTAGGCGTACCTACACTACGCAACCTACGTGGGTTTTATATCCCCATTGTTCCTAATTCATAACCTCTAACCTCTAATAATATATTTTCTCATAAAATTTACCTTTAATCTAAGCAATCTTCTTCATTCATTAAGATTTTAAGTAAAGGTTTAGGTGCCAAGTTATTTATAATTTAAATATACACCATTTTGATACAGAACAAAATGGCATTTGAGAGTTATATAATGCGTAACCAGGGGGTCTACTCGTATGATGATCACGTTTATCGCGCGATAGACTACAAGATAAAACATCTGTCACTTTCTGACACCACCACTCGACAGAATCTAAATGTCATATTCTCCGTGAAAAAAATTACAGGTAGATCCACCTAACGTAAGTTTGATACGTTATGTAACCGACTGAGGCTCGGTTTTATAGAGATCCGTTAGACTTTATGTCGGTTTGTTATGTCAAAAAATGTACTGAGTTACTGAAATTTGATCTGACATTTGGTCTAACTGATCTGATCTGATGTACCTCAGGGGAGTTTTAAGATAATGGGTCAGCCCGACTTAATGTACGCATTTATATTGTGTGACCTTTATTGAATGTTGGTAAGTAATAAAATAAATATACTATCGATTTTTGTAACAAATGGGCCATATTTCTATATTAGTGCAACTAAGTAAATACTTAAATACCTACTACCACTGCGAGAAAGTACTTGTAGTAGCTAAACGGTTCTAACCTGCATTTTCTCTGCGTAACCTAAAATTTAATTGCTAGATTAAAAATTATATAGGTATATTGAGTTGTTGATATCACGAACTGTAAAAAAATGTTGACGTATTCTTTCAATTACGTGCTCATATCGCATGCGATTACAATTCAATCAACTTTGATGTTTTATTTCGTCTACGTATGCTAAGGTTGGTTAGTCTTTTTCCAAAAAGAATCAAACGCAAGGCGGCTAATATAGTGGCCGCCAAATCGCAATTCGCGCTGCTTTGCGACTTTCGTCTCTCTCACATTGTCCTGAGAAGAAAAGGCATGTGGATTTTTTGTCTTGTGATATCAGTTGCGTTAGCCCTACAGAACAAACGAGACATAGATAACCTTTTGTTGTTTTAAAGTAGTGGCGGAATGCGTCCATTGGTCATAAGTGCCTGAAGAGTTAACAGGTACAAGGCGTTTTAGAATAGCAGGGCAGTATGGCGAATCAGTCCTCGACAGCAGGGCAGCATCCTGCGCGGCGTGGGCGCAGAACGATTTGACACGCACTCGCGACACTTGCATTAGCAATCACTGCACGCGAACACAGAAATGCTGTGTACAGTCATTAATTTAACTTTAGCACATTCCGGAATTGACATAAAATCTATTTTAAGCATATTGTCTATTTTTAAGTCTAACATTATCTTGGTTTCTGAGGGGCTAAGATGTTCGCTTATATGTCTGACACATGCATAGCATTCGTCCCTTACTGTCCAGTACGTAAGTGGGAGAGGGCCGAAGGCTATATGTCCGACATATAAGTGATCATCTTAGCCCCTTTGATGACTTGATTGCTATATTATTAATAGACATTTTAGTTGTAGGTAGGTACCTTTTCTGTTCCGTCAATATCTACATGCTGGTTATGTAGATTCGAAGCGAACTTTTTACCACAAAAAGGATCCAGTGAGCTATTGGTTGAAACTGCGGGCCACCTTGTTTTGTTTTGTTTTGTAATATGTCTTTATTTGTCATAAGCAACTAATTCAATGTAAGTACAATAATACAATCATCAGTCCGATTTAAAAATAAAAAAAAGCCCCTACCCCTTCTGTCAAAAATCGCGGATGGTATTCGGGCCTAGCAGTGACTGCCTAATTATTCCAACTGGCAGGTTATTATCTCGCGAATGGTAATACTTATGGCTACTCTTGAAGAAATTACCAGATCTCTATGTCTGTATTCTAATTAGTTTGAGAGACTTGAAAGTATATTTTGGCTTCCCTCATTTTTTTCACTCGCATCTTTATTTGTACAGTCTAAAAAGCTGAGGGAACTGGGTTTTTCAAAGCACTACTGTATGAATGTAACGGTTTATAGAGGTTGGGCGACGGGCATATGATTCAATTCCCCTGGAGTTGCATACGTCCGTTGGTTACGGTAACCATCAGTCGGGACGTATACTATCTTGTCACCGACGTAGTAAAACGAATGTAACTGCGTATAGGTCACAAGATAGCCCAGTTTTCGGCCAAAATATATATATGGTACTAATAATAAAACATACGGTAAAGGTATACGTTTGACGTGTCACCATTATATTTATTAAGGAACGTTTAGAACCAGGTTTATATGTTTTATACTATTGACACGACTTGATGATAACGACTATACCGACCAAATTTTTTTTGCATGGTTCGACTCAAGGCGTCCCTGTGCGTGCTCGCAGTGTAATCAGCGGCGCACCGCACGCGCCTCTTATTTACGGCGGATTATGCGCGCGCAATCAGCTCGCTCCCACAAAAATACAAACGCATGTGTGACAGCGCACAATGTGTCGTTACCCTTTTGATCATTATATTCAGTGAATGCACGGACGTCGGTGGACAATTTAAATAACTTTAAGGATACTCGGAAACCTATGTCTGTGAACACTGATTTGTGTGTACACTGTGTTCTCTCAAATACATAGCGTGCTTGGGACCAACCCAAAATTCAAAATTTCTTTATTTGCCAGAATATGGTAACAGGATGATATCTTAAAACTGAATTCGTTCATGCATATTCAACCTGCATGCAGGTGTGCAAATTATTACAATGTCAGACTAACATTTTGACAAAACACTTGTACTATTTACACCTTACAGTTGACAAGTATCTTTAAGCCAAACGTTCTCTAAGTCGTCAATTTACAACATGTTATTTGCATTATCCTATAATCATAAGTACGTATATTAATAATATAAATATGTTAAGTAATTAATTAATTATCTATGTCAGTTGCCAAATATTTGTTAACATCATAAAAACATTTATCCTGCAGCTATTTTGTCAACTTACTTATAAACAAGTTCTTATTTTCAAATTTTAGGTTATCAGGCAAATTGTTATAAAGAACTATACACATGTTGTAGTAATTTTTCTTATAAATAGCTGTTTGACAGCGAGGCTGGTATAACAGATTTCGGTATTGAGCCCCCGTATGTCCAGAACTGGTATCGTATCGATTGGTAAAGTTACTAGGGTTGTCCTTTACAATGAGACATGCATCTCTTATATATATAAAGGCATGGAAGCGGGAGTATATTAAATTTTTTAAATAAGGGTTTGCAGCTTTGCAGAAACCACGCGTTGCCTATGCCTAAGGCCCTAATGCACCGTTTTTGGAGTATAAATGCTCTATACGAGTCTACGGAATTTTCCCATAGTAGTATTCCATAGTTTAAGATGGAGGAGACATAGCCAATTAACCATGGTACGCTGTTAGTCCTGCATTTAATGATACCGTTTGTCTCAATCTTCTGAGTGCAAAGGCAAATCGTTCTAGTTTTTATCAAACATTGTCGACATGATTTTTCCAATTTAGATTGATGTCAATAGTAAAATTTTATACTGTAAACTAATTTTACATTTAAATTGTCATAATGAATTTGAACAGGTAGTGGGTTTGAATTATATGAACAGAATTGCATAGCTTTAGTTTTTGTTATGTTAATTCTCAATTTGTTACTTTCGGACCATTTAATCGCTTGTGCTAATGTAATGTTAACTTTTGATTCAAAGCTAGTGTGACAATTGCTGTCATCTTGTATTATAAGTGTATTGTCATCGGCGAAAATAATGCAATCCTGGTTTTGTTTTAGACACTTTGGAAAATTGTTAATTGCTATTAAAAAGAGTAGTGGTCCAAGTATGCTTCCTTGCGGAACGCCGGTTTTATTAACTAATAGATCGGACCTATACCTTTCTTTGATGACGATGTTATTAGTTATGCGAACAATTTTTTCAATTTCGGTATATTGTGTTCTTTCCGTTAAATAACTTTTTACCCAATCATATGCTTTACCTCTTATCCCATATATCTATAGTTTTTTCAAAAGGATTGAATGGTCGATAAAATCGAAGGCCTTACTCAAGTCAAAATAAATAGCCATGATTATTTATTTCTATTTAAACATTCTGTGACTGTTTTTATCAAGTCCAGCCCGGCTAGTGTAGTAGATTACCCTCTGCGAAAACCAAATTGTTTTGAAGTTAAGATGTCATATTTATCCAGGAACTCATTAATTTTACCTAATATAGACTTCTCAAATACTTTTGATAAAATTGGGATTATTGTTATCGGTCTATAATTCCCAAGGGATTCTTCTAGTGCATTCATGAGGTTGTAACGTAATAGTGGGTTATTTAGTGTCGTATTTGTATGGAGCACCTTGCAGATTTTCAACAAAGGACGCCACTTGACACAGTTGTACCTAATGGTCATCTGAGCAGATTTAGCCCTGTACCCACGAAATTCGTCCATGGTGGCGGGGGCTGGAGGGGGGTGAAAACCCCATCTACCGCGCTGCACTGTGAGCTCGATTTCTTCATAAGTTTAGTGAATAGGTCATGTTTGGTATCGTTTTCGTATAATTCAAGGATGAGGAATTAATTTCTGAAACAAAATTTTCACTCGTCCGTAGAAAAAACAGAGTTCTGCACAAAACTTGAAAATTTTTTTTAAAGAAATTATACAATATCTTGCACTACAATTAAACCACGAGGTAATGCATTATAAAAAAAATATGAGTTAATAGCCCATTTTATGTGAAATGTATAAGCATAAACTGTATTGACAGATTTAACCTGAAAATGTGTAAAAAAAAATCATGTAGCGGCGGAGGGTCCATATTGGCTCATATAAAATTTTATCATTGATTTTTTCTTATAATACCGCTTTGTGATCATAATCATCACTCTTCATAAATTTGTTTTTCCTAACCTTGTTTGTGAATAATTTATATTACTACCGTCGTTATTCATAATAATGAATATTCCGAAAATTTTTACTCATAATATTATCGTTCAGATTATATTTATTCTCATAATTTTGTTTTCCATAACAGTTTTCTTCATAAATGATATACTTCATAAATTTGCTAGTAATAATGTCATTACTAATAAAGTATATGAATTCCTAATATTGTTTTTCATAACAGTATCCTTCATAAAGGATATATTTCAATTTTGCTAGTAATAATGTAATTACTAAGAAAATATCTTAATTCCTAATTTGTAAGTCGATTTTGTCCTGACAGGTTTTTCTGGGCTTTTATAAAAAAATAACCTCGAAGATTAAGACGGGAGCTTCGCTTCGCTTCAGCTCCCGTCTTAATCTTCTAACCTATCCGCGTTAGAGTCGATTTTGCCCCGAAAGGTCTTTCTGGGCTTTTATTAAAAAATTACCTCGAAGATTAAGACGGGAGCTTCGCTTCGCTTCAGCTCCCGTCTTAATCTTCTAACCTATCCGCGTTAGATTCGATTTTGCCCTAACAGGTCTTTCTGGGCTTTTTTTTTAAATTAAGAATTTGATGAAAAATTATTTGGTAAGTAATACATTTTTAGGTTTAAATAATGGAAAATAAGGTGTCATTAGTAACAAAAAAAGTTGCATGATTGTTAACACTATGAACGTAAATGACAAGGAATAAAAACACTTATGAATAAAAAAATATGAAACGAAATTGTAGTATTATTAGAAATTGTAATTGCAAATTCGAATATTAAATCTCCGAAAATGTATTTCATACAATTTTAATTCATTATGATCGCTATTCATAATTATGTTTGGTTCATAAATATCGGAATATTATTAATAAAAAAATTTGCAATAAAACTAGTATGTATAAAAATTATATAAAAATAAACTATATTGCTAATAATCGTTATGATAAAAAAGTATATGAATATAGATAATAGTAATAGAAATACTTATATTTAATGACATTATAAATATTGACAATTCTGAGATACGATAGTTATTAACCAAAAATAATTATGAATAGTGATCATTATGACATAAAATTGTATAAGATACATTTTCGGATGTACAATAATCGGAATTGCAATTTTATATGAACTTTGGCGCACCCAGCGGCGGAGCTACGCACTGGCGAGAAGCTATTTTATTTCTACATGAGTTTAGAAAATATGACATGTTAGGTATCGTTTTCGTATAATTCAAGGATGAGGAATTCATTACTTGTACAAAATTTTCACTCGTCCGTAAAAAAACAGTTTTGCACAAAACTTGAAAAAAATGATATGTAATTCCAAAAAATCTTGCCGTACAATTAAACCGCGAGGCACTATAAAAAATATGAATAAATATAGAATGTACAGACATAAACTATATTGACAGGTTTAACTTTTAAATACAACACAAATACTCTTTATTGCATACCTCACACAAATGAATCAGTAGGTAGAGGTAGACAACAATATAGAAATGAATAATTAAAGCAGAATTATTTCTATTTAGCGGCGGAGCTGCGTACTGGTGAGAAGCTATACCCATATAGCCATTTTCGGTCGCAGATTTTTCAAAGTAGTCACAAGTCGAAACAGTTTCGTAACCGCTACGAGTCTCTGGGACTGTGTTAGGTTTGGTTTTTATGTGTGGTAACAGTTCATACACAATGTGATCGAAATTATTTTAGTAACTAAGTGTAGCCCTCGTGTCCACACGTTACTGAAACATTTGTGTCGAAACATTTTGTGCACATTTGCGTTTAAATTGTGACTGGTGTACAGTTTAGGCACAATGTTTAGTAACTGTGTAGACACTTTGTTACTAAAGTTTATGAAATGTGTAGTAAATGTGACGTAATTGTTCCTACACTTTGTTTTTTTTTTTGCTAAATAAATCATGAAAATCATTGAATGATATAAAAATGAATAGTGAACCAAAAACGTTTTCGTCTCACATCTTTAACCAAATAATACTCGAGATTCAAGAAAGCCCAACCTCAGGACGTGTTTTTGTTTCATTGTTATGCACATCGAAGTAAAATTGTTCGTAACTATGAAATGTTATCAGAATCCTTTTTGCGGGCTCTGTAGGTTATATATAACCTACAGAGCCAGAGTCATAACCTATAGGTTATGACTACCACTTAAGCCTATAATTGGTAGGTAGGGTTCTACTCTGCATGCCTATGAAGCTAGATGACTGGGTTCGGATTCCGATAAGCGGAATTTATTTGTATCATAAGCTCAAATATTTGTTCCTGATGAATAGCAGCTTTGCTTAGTTTTTTGGAACTAGGTCGATGTATGTAAGATTGTCGGCAAACATTATTATTATTCACGACTTCAAATTATGACGCTCAGAGACCTTATACATCTCGGTGATATTTTAAATATTTTTTATTTATGTTTTTGACAGAGACCATATTCATCTCTATTTTCATTTGTAACGATTTTGTTTTTAAAATGATATTCAGTTTGTTAATTAAGTAGCTAATTACTAATGACACTGTAGCTTTGTGATTATTGTTTATGATTTGCCTATGACATGTAAAAGCGCCCCTGTGGCTTATTTCATTTCAATTATTTTTATTCTTAGGTTAGGTATATATAGTTTGTATATTTCTATAAAAAGTAAAATGGACAATAACATTTGGCACACATTATTATTATTCACTTTATTTATCTCCCATGTATTTGGCACAAGGGTAATCATGTTGCCGGAACCTTCTTTTATCAAAACTACGCAAAACGGCATTTTGTACTTAAGTATTAATTTATTTTTTCGAGCTTTGAGAATGTCTGTAAAGAAAAAAGTACATGCCACCATTTTGGTATTTCGGTAATTTTGTTACTACTTTAAGTTACGTGTCGACACGGTGTCGACTTAATGTATTAATTTCGTGACCGGTTGTGACGTCAATATACTCATGTATAACATCACTTGTTTTTGAAATTGTACTAACTAAACTGTATTATAACTTATTCTTAATATTTACATTTGTTTCTCTACTAAAGAATAGGCATCTGAAAATATTATGGAGTAAAATCTATGTTATATTTGTTTACAACTGGTAAATTTTTATTATTTTGGTGGCGTGATGGTAAATTTCAACCACAATGACTAAATTCACAGTGTATTTATATTCGCAATACTAGTCGGATCATTAAATCAGAAAATATTACTAAAAATAAATTGACACTTATGTCCATTACAGGAATCAGGTTCAAAATTGAAATTAAGTTTTCACATCAACGTTTGTGTCAAATAATGACAGCAGCTGAAGTTTAGTGAATGGATGAACGAATGATTTGAGCTGCAACTGGCTGCAAACTGGTAACTATGTTACCACACGACGACGTAACTAAGTAACCAGCAGTTACTGTGTCGACTAGTCCCCATTTTAGTCCTCTCAACAGAACTGTCGTAACAGCAACCAAAATTGTTACTAGAGTTGACACATAAGTGTCGACAAATTCTTGTAACGGTGACTAAAAATGGTTAAATGGGTAGGATTCTTCGTTTTACTATGTGTTTGTTACTAATGACTTTGATTAGGTGTTTCTAAATCCAGAACTAATATTTTATGATTTTCTCAAGTTCTCAACATTAAAACAGATTGAGAGGTTTGCACAATTTTACTTGGAAACCATACTTTAGGTTGCACTTTTTAAGGGATCTACATTAAAACAAAAGAAGTAAATAAAATAGTATAACATATATATACCTGAAAATTAAAGCCAAACTACTTAATACAGTAAAATATGTTTTAAAAATTGGGTCATTAAGAAGCTGGCAGCGTTTCCTCGCTGAATCGCTATGCTGATGCGTTGGGCGAGGAATCACCCAATATTCTTATTTATTATCCCTTGTAATCCACCAGCATTTTGGATAGGTCCTTGAATATAGTTGACGGCCACTGGGATGGGCCAAGGGTCTCGACACCGAACGGTATAAAAGTGTAACCAGTGCCGAGGTCCCTATTTTTGTGCTTTTTAAGCTTTTCCGCCGTTTCGGCCGCCACGGCAGGGTGATTGCTAGTCCCGTGGAGGTGATAAGAAGCCCGAATGACTGTATAGCTTGCGTCTCATAGGTATTAGCGCCATTCTCACCTTTCAGGGGATGAGGGACATGCCGTCCGGCCACTTGCCATCGATTCTAGCGATGCCAATTGGTTCAAGAAGAGATGGCACGTTGAGTAGAGAGCGGCGGATTATGTCATTCAGAGCGGCCTACCTGGAAAAGCGGCCAACGGTTTCTGTCAATATCTTGTCATGGCTATCACCCGTGATGGCCCTGTGGGTCAAGCAAACTGCCGCTAGGTTACACCGGTGTGGAATACACAAAGAGAAGAAACAATTCGCATTTAGGAAGGATTCCGACTCCAATAAGGTGACAGTGTTTGGCGATGGGTAGGCGTTAGGCCATTCACCAGACTCTTTGGTGCCTGAGGCCAATAGTCTGGCTCGTTTTGCTCCTATGCTGTGGCCCAGAAGAAAATTAAAAGAAATCTTTGACACATCGTCGTCGTAGCTCCTCTGGCAAAATGGATGGTACCTAAATCATTACCCGTGCAAGCAGACTATCAAGTGTTTTTGGTTTCCAAGCCAGTAATCTCATAGTTTGAGGGGAGACCTCGTAGGATTTTGCCTATTAGATTAATTGAGCTGTGGACAGGCACGCCTTTTCTGGCTGTAAGTATTTAATACAGTTTCTTTTTTTATCGGTAAAGGGAAGAAAAGCGCGTTTGATGCTTCCGATAAAGGCCAAAGTAGGAAATTTAAAGGAGGATTTGCCGATTTTTGACAGATTTATTATTATTGCTTTATATTTATTACATGTGAAGTTGAGATGTTCTTCAGCATTTAAAGTTATTTAATAAATGTCTAACTATTGTCTTTATTTTAGATCAACTTTTTGCACTGAAATCAACATACGGTTTCCAGGTTAAATTGTGGGGATACCAATATAACCAAATATACAAAAATTCGGAATTATGGTTATCTCAATCTGTTTTAATATTAAGAAAATCATAAAATATTACTTCTACATTTAGAAGCACCTAATCAGTTTCATTAAATAACAATAAAATTAAGAATTCTATTTAGCGGTGGAGCTGCGTATTGGTAAGATTTACCAGTACGCAGCTCCACCGCTAAATATAAATTATTTTTTAACATATTTCAAGGTTCAATCTGTCAATAAATATTGTTTATGTTTATACATTCTACATAAAATGGGCTATTAACTCATATTTGTATAGTGCATTACCTCGTCGTTTAGTTGTAGGGCAAGATTTTGTAGTTTTTTTTTGAATATTTTTTCAGGTTTTGTGCAGAACTGTTTTGTTCTAAGAACGAGTGAAAATTATGTTCCAAAACTTAATTCCTCGTCTTTGAGTTATACAAAAACGATACCAAACATGACCTATTTTCTAAACTCATGTAGAAATAAAATAGCTTCTCGCCAGTACGCAGCTCCGCCGCTAAATGATTTTTTTAACACATTTCCAGGTTAAATCTATTTTATTAGGTTTATGCTTATACATTTCACATAAAATGGGCTATTAACTCATATTTTTTTATAGTGCAATTACCTCGAGGTTTAATTGTAATGCAAGATTTTGTATAATTTCTTTAAAAAAATGTTCAAGTTTTGTGCAGAACTTTGTTTTTTTTTCTACGGACGAGTGAAAATTTTGTTTCAGAAATTAATTCCTCATCCTTGAATTATACGAAAACGATACCAAACATGACCTCTTCATTAAACTTATGAAGAAATCGCGCTCAGAGTGCAGCTCGGTAGATGGCGTTTTCAACCCCCTCCAGCCCCCACCACCATGGACGAATTTCGTGGGTACAGGGCTAAATCTGCTCAGATGACCATTAGGTACAACTGTGCCAAGTGGCGTCCTTTGTTGAAAATCTGCAAGGTTGATGATACCAAATAACCAGCTATAAGGGGAAAATAACGTAAAACCTACATATAAACCTAGATCCGATGATTATTTTTGGTTAAATAATACAAATCAATTATTTCTGCTTGTCCATTGAATATATTTGCTTAGGACGAGCTGGCAACGTTGGTTATTGGGATATGTTTTTATCAAAAGAGACAAGAAAAAAAAGATATACAAAATAAACTTCGACGGAATCTAGCTAGCTTACTAAAGTAAGCTATGACATTGTGTTGACAGCTAGAGAGAGACATAGACATACCCCGTTATTCATAAAATTTAACAAACTCCTGCCAGGTAACTAAAATGTCATCATCATCATCATCATTTCAGCCGAAAGACGTCCACTGCTGAACATAGGCCTCCCCCAAGGCTCGCCATTTAATTTTTTGGGCATGTATTTATTTTTCCCTTGGGGGGGATTTGCTATAGTCGCCACGCTTGGCAAGCGGGTTGGCGACCGCAGTTTGATGGTGGTAATGATCGAAGGATGCTGCTGCCCACCCTCCGATTTTCCCTTATTCGCCTCCTACGAAACCCACGGGAAGAGATAGGGTGGCGCAATTCTTACCCGGCAACCACATGGGTTACTAAAATGTGTTTCATCCCTTTTTCACAAACATAAATGTCAAAATGACAGATAAGGACAAACAAACTTTAGCGGCTATTTAACTAAAATAGGTACCAGCGATGGACGTTTATGAATAAGGGGGATATGTATTATGCAGGTCCCTCACTCAACAGTAAACACCCCACGTCCCACCGCCGGCGAGCAGCGAGTACTTTCATAGTAATTCTACTCGTTTTCTCGCTCAAGTGAGTGGAATTACTATGAGATTACTCGTTACTTGCCGGCGGTGGGACAAGTGCCTATGGCTACCAGTTGGAGGTACTTCCCCAGTTGGGCTGCTTCATATATGAGCGAGATGATGCCCTACTATACAAAAACAGTTATATTGGTAAAAAAACAGTTTCACAAGTAATATAATTACATTTCATAGTTAATAAGTGGTTAATTAGGTACCTACTTAAATTTAAAATATTTTTGTTCTTACGAACACAGCGAAGTGATCGACCCTCTTTACTATTTTTTTAGTTATAAATGAGGTTCGAAAACGTTAAAGGTAAAAGCAGCCACCATACAAACACTTGGGAAGTTGCGTAAATCCCCCAATTACGTCATCAAGCACGATAATTATCTACTTGTTTGCTAATACCAAATCGATAGTCCTTAATGAACTGTATCTCAATTAAAGTACTTACTTGCGTTTTTATAACGTTTATAAATATCATGTCATAATATCATACAGACCGCAGCTGTTCATTTATTGGTTCTGCGGTGCGTCGAAAAGCGATATTATTAGATAGGTATGCTATTTTTACATTTTTAAATGAATTACTCCCGTGAGGCTCGGACATATTGAAATATAATAGACGAGTCACTCATCACTCACGTCTTTAAGGTCGAATATAGCTCGACAAGTTTTGGTCCAGGTTTTCACGACTTCATGACTAAGGATCACGAACTGGTCCGAAACATGTCGAACGATATTCGACCTTAAAAACTTGATTGTCTCGTTTATTATAATTCAATATGATATTTATAGTTATTAGATAATGCTTTAATCGGCAAAGGCGGGGTTCTTACACCTAAAAAAATACTAACATAAAATCTAAGAAACATACTAACTAATACTTAGTTAATACAAGTACCCAAAAAAATCATTTCATATCATTGTAAGGGACTAATAATAAACCTTTTATTATTACTTATTAGATGCTGCTATTAAGTTGTAGTAATACAACTTTATTGTTTGACAGCAGTTTTCTTAAACTTTACAAACTAAGTAAGTCATATAGAAAAAATAGTTCATTACAATACTAAGAGTGTCGTTTTCTCAATGACAGTTATAACTACATAAAACTTATAAGCTATCGACAGTACCATGGAATCAAGTTATAGTTGCAGTGCCTAAAAAAATATTTAATGTTTCATATCACATAGAGATTTAATATTCTTGATTTCTGAGAATCTCTTCCATAGCCGGATTCACGCAGTTGAATCTCCTGTTACATAACATGGGTCACATCACATGGGTGGGAACATATCAGACTTGTTAATTTTCCGTGAGCAAGATATCCCTTTGCAGTTATTAACGCGGAGTAAACCCTGGAGTTGTTCTAAGATTTCTTTACCCGCTTTAGAGATCTCTAAAGCGGCTTCTAAACGGAGGTCTGCAATTCATGTCCTCTAGATTACATATGTCAGATCTGCGTATTGATGATGTACCTACTCGTATGTATTAATCGAATTACCTACACCGCGTGTGTTCTTCACTTAAGGTTCTTGCCGGCTGGAGTAATCAAAATAGATTTACGCAAGTTCTTTTAAATAAATTTTGTAGTTCACCTCATGTTTTAAACCACGCATGGAAGGTAAAATGTTTGCTCTTTCGTGATGCAAATCGGGCAGTGCATCTACAAAATTGGATCAATGTGTTATACGAATAAATCACGTTACATATAGCGGAAGGAAGGAAGGATCTTGAGGAGTGTATAGGTTGTTGCGACTTGCGGATGGCGACGGCGGCATCGATCCGGCGCGGAGCGGCGTCCGGCCGTGGCCCCGAGCAACCAGCCACTAAGTCCGATCGATGCGCCGTCCTTGAACCTTGCTGCGAGCGCGCACGCGCTGCTGAATGTCAGACGTCATCCCTTGGCCGTGGCCACCAAACGCGTGCCGGCCCCCGCACCTCAAACCACACACACCACCCTTGCTCATCATCCGAGTCTCATTCATCGGACCTATCCCCTCACCCGCCTAGCATCAGATTCAAACGAGACTTAACTCCACATTTTCCTCTCCATTTAGATGTTTTAGTCCGGAATCGGGCCGCCGGAAACCGATCATGCTAGCCACTTGCGGAGTTGCTCGCTGCTCCGCCGCTGCCAGCAAATGGTTCACCTAATTTATCGCGAACTTTGACATTTATGTATTATAGATTATGACCTTTAAGCACGGGTCAACCTGTTGAATGGTAAATGGGTTGTTAGAATTAATAAAAAGCTTCTGGCAGTCTTTTATCATTCCGAAAGCTTTCATTTTTGACATTTAAAGTTTAGGTAAATATTTTGCTACCGAGAAGCGTAGCCGGGTGCGGGTGCGGGTGCTCGCACTGCTCTTCCTTTCTGTCGTAGCTGGAGCGTCATCTTGTGTGGGCTCATATTTCGTTACCCGTGTCAGCTGATTAGCGCTCTGCTAAGAGAATTAGTGAATTAATAGGTTACGAAATGTTTGATTGAGACGAGGCACCACGTGTTTCGTGTAGTGTGGTGTGCGACAGCGATGTAAGCGGCATTGAGCGCGACCACGCAGGGCTAAGTATGAATGAACTAACTCGTGGGCGGTGGCAAGCGTGGCCCATTCATTAGCTTCGAGGTCACTCCTTATACATAATGGCATAATACAACTTGACAATAAGTTAAAACGCAGTTCTTCGAGACTATAGATCTTTTATGTTTGAACAAAACGATAACTTCACGAAACGACTTTAAAAGTTTGGGTGGCTGTGCCTAGAGGTTGAGCATATTGTGAATTCCGTAGTTTCATACCTGTGGAGTGCCAGTGGGATTATATTTATCATACAATGTCTAATCAGTATGTCACAGAGCTTTGTTTTAAACTAAAGATATTACGCAACTACGTACTTAACTAGTACTTAAAAACCTGTCGATAACGCCCCAGGAGCGTCCAGCGCCCAGCGTCCTGTAATTTATTTGCTGTAATATTTGCACTCGAATTAATTAAATTGAACTATCTGAATTCAGCCTTGGATTAAGTTAATAGTGCGTAATCTAAGCGTTTGCAGGCAAGGTTCAGTCGGCCGGTAAAAGGAGGTTTTGGGCGTAGGAGTCAAGGTAAGGCCTGCAAGTTCCACACAGCACAGATTAGAGGCATTGTCTCCGCCAACACACCTTAGCTAATACCATCTGCCCGGAAAACCGTTCATGTCAATGGCACGATGTATTTAACGGGTCACCAAGGACACATATATGACCGAGATATGTGATTTGAAAGATGACTACGTAAATCGGGAATAGGGACGCAATGAATTAGTAGGTTGGTTCAATTTAGGTAATAACTTAATGTTCAAATAATACGAGTAGAGTCGAAAAGTTTTAGATCACTTTCTTGGCTTACTATTCAATGTACAATTAATTGTACATGCATACTTAGTTCATACTTGGAAACCATTTCTTATACCCAGTGGGGTGTACTTATTTGTGCGAAATACCAAATGCTTCATGAAATGTTCGTAAATATTTATTTCCTATTATATTATATACTTATTAATTTGTAGAGTAAGAGACGTTCTGGACCTTTTTTTTGAAAAGTTCCATTTTTAGTACCCATCACAGAGATGGAATGCAAACTAGTCTCTTGAGATAATTATTATACGTTAGATCAACAGTTATGAGGGAAAGTATATATACATATTTTTTAGCTATAACAAATGGCATTTATCCGTAAAATTATGGTTTATATTGGTTTCATTAGAATCCTCTTA
The DNA here is from genome assembly GCA_963556455.1 of Epiblema foenella. Lineage (NCBI taxonomy): Eukaryota > Metazoa > Arthropoda > Insecta > Lepidoptera > Tortricidae > Epiblema > Epiblema foenella. The sequence goes on along the minus strand of OY747107.1, from coordinate 11,630,687 downwards.
TTGAAATAGTTAAAAATATTTTTTATGTCAATTACAGTTTCAGTTTCCAGTTAGTACCGTAGCGTCACAAATTAATATTATATCATTTACTTCTCTATCATTCTCTTACATTTGTCGCTCAATTTATGCACCCCAGAAGTATATAAATCGCATTGCTGTCGGGCGCTGAGTTTGAGGTGGGCGCGCCCGCCGGCGCCAGCACTGCATCAGCTGCGGCGCGCGGAGTCGGCACCGACAGGCGCACCACCTCACCCACTCGGCTGCCCCATAACAGAACAGAGTAAGGGAAATTTTTGAAAAATTGAGATTCCACCACATGGTAACTTAATTTTTTAAGGAGAATCAAAAAAAAAAAATTAAAAAATATTGGACATCTAGAAAAAAAAAAGCTATCTGGAAAACAAAGTAAAGGAACACTTTTCCAGCTACTTTATGCGAAAAACAACATCAAAACGCAGCAAATGCTTCAAAACAAAGTAAACATGAGATCTTTAATTTGTTACGAAATGGTTTCCCGAAATACTTTGTTCTGCAAAAGTCGCTCATTGTTTCAACTTTTATTTTATTTTTTTCCAAAAGAGAGTATCACTTTCATAACACGGTAAAGCACATAGTCTTACTTTGTTTTGAAATGGGAATAAACATATGCTTTGTTTTGTGAAAGTTTTCGTCCATGAAAATTTATAACGTAGGCAATCTTGGCAAGGGATAAGAAAGGATTTTTCGAAATTTATCCCCTAAAAGGTTAAACAATGGGATGAAAGTTTATACGTGGAGCAATTTTTTTCAAGTGAGGGATTTGAAATTTCGTATCTACTCTGTGTTCATCCCCTAAAGGGGTTAAAAACGGGTTCAAAGTATTTTATGGAGAGCAAACATGTTTGAAATTTCGTATATAGACTCACTGTTTAAATAAAACAGAACTTACGAGTATATTTAAGCGTGTTTCGAAATTAATCCCCTTAAGGGGTTTAAAGGGTATCAATATTTGTATGGGGAGCAAGCTTTTTTTCAAGTAGGAGACTTGAAACTTCGTATATAGACTGTATTATTTTCTTTTGCTTGACTCTGACCTAAAGAGGTGCAATCGTTTATTCATAATATTGGTGCAGTAGGTATACATAACATACCCGAGCCATCTCACAGCGGGTTAAACCAGTGCCGTGTGCCGCGGATGCACATACTATTTAAATACAAATACAACTTATTTCAGCGGTTTTCTAAATTCAGCCAGTGAAGAGGTTAAAAGGGGGTTTAAGATTTATTTGTATGAAAATCAAATATTTTTATTTGATGACAAACTTCAAACTCAAACTCTCTTGAAAATTCACCCTCAGAACGGGTAAAGAGGGGGGTGAAAATTTGTCGGGTAACCTGATTATTTAAGTGAGTGACATCATACTTGGCGTATACAATCTCTGTTAAAATATAAGAAAAGTAATTTCAGCGTTTTTATAATTCCTTGCTTAAGAGTGTAATAGAGGGGGTATGTTTGTATGGAAAATGAGTAATAAGTGAGAGACTAGAAATTTCGTTTATAAATACGAGTATACGAGTAGAAGGTAATAGATCAACCATAACTAAAGCTGGCAGGTCGCTAGTACTTTATAAAATGTTTAAAGTATATTTGTAATGCTAGCAGTCAGGTTGCTAAAATGTATTTCAATAAAGACAAATTCAATTCATACTCGTAATTTAGTTGTTATTTTCAAAACATTTTTCGTGAAAAATACTAAGTATCAAAATCCACGACAAATAAAAATATTACGTATTCTTGTAATTGATATATTCATATTATCCATGTTTTGGGGAGAAATACCATGTTGTACACATACCAAAACACATTATGGATTTAAACAAGATATCAAAACAAAGTCTAATCATTTACTAATTTTAGTATGGAAATTGAAACATCGTTTTGGGATTTATTAATTTTTTAAATATAAATCACCACTACAAAACAAAGTTTATTTAAAATCCCATGACAAAACACAGTACTTATACTTTTTTGATAAACTTGTTAGTGAAATTCAGACATACATTCATTTTTTCGCTTGGTACACAGGCTCTAATTTTATAAACAAGATATATTTGGATTTTTGTAATTACGAGCCTTAGTTAAAATTTTATATAATAAAAATACTATTTTTGATTTCCTGAACATTTAGTGAAAATGCCTTACTTTGTTTTGCAAAAGAGCAGCCGCACTAATTCTATACTGTCTTATTGCATGCAAGTCCCAAGCACAGATATCAGAGTAAAGCAGATGAGCGCTATTAAGTTGAACGTTATCTATACTTCCGATTTATTCTCACCTAACGTACTTCTCAATAAGTAAGAAGGAGATAGTTACCATGCTATCTGACACGTCTTCTCTGTCACTGTTCCCGCTTTTGATCACTTCGTGGCGAGAGTTAGTGCAGTGGAAGATAATTCTCTACAAAATATCGACATCGATATTAATTAACATGTATAAGAAATTGGTAAGTTAATTTTATTTTAATACTAGGCATGTTGAAGCTTTCACTTAATTAAAAACATAAGCTGTTATGTTTATGTAACAAGACAATAATAAACTGCACTCAAGATTATTATATTCCGTACATATATAAGTTATAGATTTAGATAATTTATTTCATGATAAGGAATTACATTATAAATTTGCACACATGTCAAAATTACAAGAATTGTTATCATGATCGTCATAACAGGAAAAATAAAAATAACATAATGTCAACCAGAGTAATACAAAACACGATAAAGAGTAAACCGAAAAATAAATCATCTTCCATTCGGAATCGTCAGTCAGATAAATAATAATAATGTCCATTACAAAATACAAATTTCAAAACACAAAAATACAAATCAGTTGAATTCAAATTGAGTTATAATTATTTACATGTCAGTAAGCTAAGATCCATATACTCTTTAACCGAGTATAAAGGGTTTTCCAATAAGAGGCTTTTCAGGCGGCGTCGAAAGGCTTCGTCAGATGGTTCATGTCTAAGATCAGCGGGCAGTCGCTCGTAATAGGTGGGCCCAATGACACGTGGGTTCTTACTTCTTACCTGCAAGTGCCATGCGACGGGGAACTGTTCTCAAACGCCCAGTATGGCGGAGTGTCTTGCCAATTGCATTTACTGTGTTAAAGTCAAATAGGTTGTTCCTTACGGACATAATAATTTCGAAGACGTAGAGTGAGTAGTGCGTTAAAATGCCTTGTCTTAAAAAGTGGTCTCTGCACGAAGTTTTCGGCTTCGCCCCGATCATCGCACGCACAGCACGTTTTTGCATGAGCAGCACTCTGTTGGCATCCGTTGAGTTTCCCCAAATGAGTGTGCTATACGACATCAGTGAATGAAAAAGGGCAAAGTAAACCTGCTTCAAGGCTTCAAGGTATACATGTAAATACTGTAGTAGGTAATCGCAATTTACGTAAAAACGATTAATAACTTTGGTCATCCTCCTAACCACCCTTAAGCCGTTGCCTCCCGACGAAAAAAATAAATAATAGCATTCTTTTGTAATGAGCCCGGGTATCCCCGTGACCGGTAGACGACGGGTTGTATCATAAACCATACTTTCTAAGGTTCTGTACCTGAATATAGTTATTATTCTTAAAACATCATGTCTGATTATTATAATTTCTCATGACTAGAAAAGAGGTTACCATCGGCAATTGTTAATAAATGATATATCAAATAGTGCAGACAATTAAAACTGAGTAAATAATATACCGAACATTCGTCTATGTTCATATTTTATACCTGTCTACAGGAGAGACAGGCACAAGAAGTACAAGAATAAATAAAACTGGCTCATGAATAAAACAGTTGTGTATTTTAATGGACATGAAGTTTTCCCCTTTTGACACTTGCTTGTTCAGTGATGCCAATTATTGCTCCCTGTACTACGTCAAGTCAATCCATTATTAATGTAAATAGTTTTCCGGAAATCTGAAATTGACATTTTAGTATGTAAATAGTAATGTAATAATATTTTATATAAATGCCTATACATAAACAATTTACACCGATAAAATATCGACATGTTTTTTTCCATTAAATTACAACACTAGCCTAACCTAACCAAAGTTTTATTTTTAACAATAACTCTAACACTTGCACAAAACTTGTATTTTTAAGAAATACTAATATTATATGCAAAAAACCGCCTTTGTTGACAAAGGTTTTATTTTGACATAAGAGGTGTAATTGTACTTATTTGTCAAGTTTGGTGTGTTCTCAAAATGGGGGACAGTTCGGTGAGGGCCGAAAAAATTCGTACTATTTATCCCACTCTAACTCATCTTGGTGTGCCATAAGGATTACAAGAGACAGCTATATGGAAAATCGTTTGAATTAATACTGCCGGTCTGCTATACTCTGATGTCTGTGGTCCCAAGATAAATTTGATGGCGGCCAGGGAAAGTCTCAATTCGATTGACTCGTTGCCCAAGAGAAATTGTGTCGCGTATAGATAGGGATAGTACTGACACTGTTATACAGATTTCTCAAGAACTTTTTGTACTTTTTCCATCATCAGAATATACTTTTTCTCCTTCGGATTCCGTTAGTTTTTAATATCTGCGAACGAGTGTAACGGACGGGGTACGAAGTGCTGCGAGAGTGGGAATTACGCAGTATGAAACTCAGCTCCTGGAAAGCCTCTTTCACCACTTGTACATTGTGATCACGAAAAGTCCGATGAGAATGAAACTGAACACCAAGGTCTCGCACCTGAGCATTCTTCCCGCCTGGGAAGTATTGGTAGGTCAGTGGAACGGGTGGACCAGTGAAGCTCATAGTTTCACATCACAGTAACACCATGCAATTGCATGGATACTTTCGGCTTATCATTGATCAAGATATTAAAAAGCAACGGCCTCAAGTTAGAGCCCTGACTTATTCCTGACCGCTCTAAATAAGTATCCGAAACTTAAGGTCCATATTTCACCAACTGTTTTCTCTCTGCTAAATAGCTAGAAAACAGTTTGAGAAGTTGTGGTGAAAATCCCATGGTACCTAGTTTCCATAATAGCACATCATTGTCAATACGGTCAAACGCTTTTTGAAAATCTAGGTTACATTTACCTGCTTTTTTGGCGTAATTCCCGGGACACGAAGTTGTCAAGTGTGACTAAATTGGTCGTTACGGAACGCTTCGGTAGGGCGGCTGTGCAGTTGTAATATAAGGAAGACATTGGGGTAAAATATGCATCACATCACAAAGACTTTCGCTAAAGAACATAGAATTGCTACAGGTCTATAGTTTTCTACATTAGCCCTTGTGCCTGCTTTCGGTATGGGAGTCACGCGCGATAGTTTCCAGCACGTGGGATGCCCGGTGTCAAAATTAGATTTAATATGTATTTTACGGGTACAATAAGATCATCAATAGAACTCTTATGAACATGTTATTGTCTAAGCCAGGGCTCGGCATCCTTTTAACAGCCAAGGGCCACAAAAGTTACCAAAATTATCGGGGGCCGTATGTGTTAATAATTTGTGACTCTGTGGGAGAAAAGGTGCCTACCCCATAGTCGGTGGTCAATAAGGAGGCTCGCGGGCTGCAAGTAATGAGCTCGCGGGCCGCATGAGGCCGCCTGTTGCCGGCCACTGAGTCCTAACCTATCTAACTACTCATTTCATGCCAAAAGGACAATACCAAGCAAGTACCTAGACCTGGCACACGAGGTAACCGCCATGTGGGATGTTGATTCGAAGATCTTTGTCCCGATAGTTGTCTCTGCGAATGATCTAATAGTGAAGAGTCTCTACCAACACCTTAAGAGACTTTCGCTAGACGGCTGGGTCAAGGGTCAGATACAGAAGGCGGTATTCCTGGACACGGTGCGGATAGTCAGGAGGTTTCTTCTCTCTGTCGCCCTAACCACCGGTAGCTCAGGCCCCGCTTCGCTGCCGGCGGCACACTAGGATAGGTTTTTATAATGATTTTATATATTGTTTTGTATTTTACTTTTTATGTAATTGTAACATAAGTAGAAAAATAATAAAGAGATATAATGATAATTCATTTACTTCATATAATAAAAATCATTCGTTTACATCAGAAAACCATACTCCTCTGACATGTATCCAGCCCATCTTACAACACTAGGTCGAAGGCTGTCGACAGATCTAGGTAACAGGCAAGCACTGGTGTTCTTCCTGATGTATAGTATTATTAGTCCAAGTTAGAACAGTTATTAGTTAAGACTATGCAGTGGTCAATCTTGAGTCCTGGGTCCAAATTGTTTGTATGTACAGATAGCTTAGTCAGACACTAGGTCGTTTGTGCTAGACTTCTAGGTCGAGATTTGTTATCAACATGCAGCGTCTAGGATTCACGAATATTTCGCCAAGCTCGGTCACGAGTATTACCAAATCAAAACTTATGATATTGATCAGTGTCATAAGTAAAAGAGCAGATCGCGTTCGCGTTCAACGCAACTTGTCGCAGGGGCCGGAAACTTAGTACAAACCCGTTATATAAAAGGAAGGTAGCGACATCTTTCACATCTTGTCCGACATTTCTTACTTGCTTGCTAATTATACTTACCACCGCTAGATTTCGCTGTCACGACAATAAAAATTTGATATAACATTTCGTTTCAAGCACATAATATTTCAAATTGTCCTTGAATCATGGCCCAACTGTTATTTTTTAATTTTCAATTTATTGATAATATATAATTATAATACAATTATTTTTGGTAACGCCACGTTCCCACAAGATTAACATTATTTATCGTCGTGAAAAGAAACGTTTCTTCAATTGGCGTACCTGTGTCATAATGTGGGTAATTTTAATTTCTTTTCTTGTGTTACTAGACTCGTACGAGCGTAAATTTCATATTATTGTTACGACTGCGATGATTTCTGTTAATTATGTTTGTTCTCGCTATCGTTAGTTTGTCTTATTTTAGTTTTTTGCTATTGTTATTTGTTAGAATTAATATAACTTGTTTTGTATTAGAACTGTTACCGCTTTTCATAACCTAGTTTTTTAGACATTCTTGTTGTTGTGGTTACTCGTGAAAATGAGTATTCCGGGAAAAAAAGGGTTTGTCTTCGGTTGCAATCACTTAGGTAAGTAAATTTCGCAAACAACTTAACTATTCAGTGATTTGATGATTCTACCAAATGTATAATGATGTAACGATACGTCATCATCATATACTTCATAATATCGAAGGGTACTCAAATATATCTGAAAATTCTTTAACGCCTTGACAAAAAATTGTGTTTGGAGCGCTCGTGGCCCAGCGGCGCCCGCGTACTGCGTGAGGTATGCGAGGTTAAGCAACGTCGGCTCAGGTCAGTTCTTGGATGGGTGACCGCTTTGAGTGGTTTTAAACTGAACACTCTAGTCCTTTGGAAGGCACATTAAGCCGTTGATCCCTGCTGTCTATTGAAAACCTCCTTGTTTTTATTTAACATATCTTTTTAATAAAAATAATACTTTTATTGTTCGAATCCGAATTGTAAGCCTTACGGCTTTGCAAAAGAGGCTTGCAGTAACCCTTATCAGGGTCACGGACGTTGAACGTGTTAAAAGTAATATTTATATTATAATTTTTGTACATTTCTTAAAAACATAAATCATTCATTTACCTACTAATTTCATTCGGGACAATATTGTTAACCATAATCATGATGTATAATAGCAATTTCATATAAAACGCTGTGAGATATTCAAGGGTTTTATTTGTGTTTCAGGTGTCTTCACAAACTTGCAGAAGCACGCATTCTTCTAGCAAAGATCATAAAGATGAGGGTGAAAATGGCAGCAAATAAATAATTAATAACATTTAAAACTATTGCATCCTACTTGTAGAATATGATTATATTATTTCATAAAAAAAATAGCCAATGTTAACAGTTTTACTAGATAATGTATAAGAGTGGCGGCCGTTCTGTTTTTGTAAGGAGCTTAGATCTCACGTAATTCATATAGAAGTTTATAATGTACCTAATAAATAAATAATAACATTTAAAACTTGTTTTTATTACTCTCGAATCTTTGTATTCACTGGGATTCAATATATCTCATCACCAGGCGAGTTCCGACCAAACGAAGATCAAGTTGCCGGATTTGGTGCAAGAATGGCAGTATGTAGGCTTGTTACTAGCAAGTCGACGAGATCCGGACAAGCCTACACACTGCCATTCTTGCTCAAATCCGGCAACTTGATCTTCGTTTTGGTCGGAACTCGCCTGGTGAACAGTGCATACATACGTGCATGTGTGTGTGCACGCACACATACGCAAAATTAGTACGGACAAGATAAGCTTGCGGCGCTGGTGTAGACGTGTTTCCAAGTTAACTCGCGAGATGGCTCTCTTTTCCCAACATACTTATTATACTCTTTGACTTGTCGGGATTCTCTGGCCAGTTACAGTTGAAATAAGCAGACGTGTCGGTAGACTCGCCCGCTCTCACTAATTAGATAAACGAGCCGTAAGTCGCGGGGTCCCGACCGCAATTACGACGGTGCCACGACAAGCCCGCCACGGCTGTAAATCAACGATATAGGACACTGACTCACATTCATATCATATGGCGGAGGATTCTGCTCGGACGCAACTGTTCTCGGGCTCTGAGATTTTTATAATCTTTAGTTGTTGTATGTTTAGCAAGGTGAGGTTAGAAAAATCCATTGTGTTTTTTTAAATGGATGATTTTATTATATTTATATTTGGCGTGATTATAATAATTACAACTTTAGAAACAAAACAATGTTACTAAAGCGATTATAATACTGCACTTACATTCATTGCCTTACAGTACCTATACGTTTACAATACATGATTATCATTCTCATCTCTCAAGTCATTTCACATTCAATTTGCACAGAATCGTTACGGGAATACATAGCTGCATTGTATACAAATTGTTTAAAACCTAAGTTTGACCTGACAATTTAATAAAATATACTTAACGCACGTCTGCAGTGTGATATTAGTAAAATAACGCGTAGACCAACCTTACGTACGACTGAAAATGTTACAAATAATCACCCTGCTGTACAACATTTAAAACGAACTAATCTCGCGTACCTACTGTCCAATTTCTTACCTAATTATGCTTATGCGTGTACCTATAACACAGCGCATCACTGACATTTTGTGCTTTGCTACATTGTATTATTTAATTTTAACATTAGCCGGTAACACTTACGAAATACCGGGAAGTCTGCACACGATGCTCGGCGAATGACTGATGACATGTCATCTCGACGTATAAACAAGTCATTTCTCTTCGACCATTATCAATATGACAAGGTTGCGACAGTTAAAATGGAGCATAGACGTTTAGTTTAGTTTTTCAAGGTTAGTCATTTGTCTGTAGAACATCGGTCAGGGCCTTGCGCTTGCCCATCAATTAGAGTATCCGCTTTTTTTCTATTAGGCCGTTTATTACATTAGTCTTCCTCGAGGACGAGTGTGAGTCAAATGCGAGGGCACGCGACGGACATTAATTAGTTTAACGCGATAACCGGCCTGCAGTCTTGAGAGCAATTGTTGCTTTATGGGCCATTCATAACATTATATCAGTTTAGCTAGCACGATTGCTTATACCGTCACGTATTATGGCCGAAAAGTGCTAAAACGTTGTATACAACATGATGGTATCAACTATCATAATAGCTGGGCTGATGAGTGACTGTAAATTTTTCCGTCAATTCAGAAATATTCAAAGTCGATAAGACAACGTATATGTCTAGCCATTCCTAGTGATAAAGCTTCGAAGGATAAAACAACAATTTTATTATGTATATAATCAGCATCGCGCCACTTCCCAAAACGCTTTGTGGGTGGCAAACTTTACTTACGCTAATAAGCAATATACAATGTAAGCACTTAAATGCCATTTTGTAATCAGGAAGTAAACATACATATCTACCCAGTTTATTTAATTCTTATTCGGTGTATTCTCATTGTCACTAATAGACCCCCACGTTCTTTAGTAGCGGAATAGTGGAAGAATATGATTTGTTATATAGAGAAGCATCATGGAATTAATAAAACCATCAATATTTTTCCTACGTTCTGTTACTACCCACTTAATAGGAAAAAGACTGACACACCTTTTTTTCTGTCAACGCTTTAATTTAGGGTTATTATGACTCATATCTAACCAAACCTAATATCTTAAAGACGACGACTTCTTCAAAAACCATTTATTCTTTTCGGTTTCGTAGGAAATAAAAAGTAGGGTTGTTCTACAAACTAAGGAATTTTCGACGGTTCAGCTAAAATATCATGAAAATTTATTAGTCCGATACGAAATGAAACATTTCACGATACTCAAAACGGTCAACTTTGTTATAGAAGTAGGTACATTGCACGAGTACAAGGCCGGGATGAAGCCCTTGCACAGTACAATGTCAATCACAGGCTAACAATCATGATGACGATTTCAGTCATTACAGGACCATATTTTATTAAACAGAGCATTTTATGTCAAAACCTACTGTTGTTAAAGTTGCGAAAATGTAACACTGCTGTGTAATCACGAAAGTGGGGCCCATTTCGTGAACGCCGTGTCGCGTGCAACTGTTTTAGTTTAGAAAAATAGGGCGATTGCACAAATCCGCTTGGCTCCCATCCAGGCCGCCGCACTGATACCACTAAATTGTCATCATTTCGTTTGTGTTTCCTCTTAGAAACTGCAGTCAGATAGGTAATGAATCAGATAGTTTTCACTTGGAGGTGAAATATTATAAGCCTTAAGCGAAAGAGTTATTTTATGCAGACATGTAAGTGTGCCATTTGACTAATTGTCAATTGATTATATATCAAGCAGTTATCTGAATTTTGCTAACTTCATAGTGATAAGTAGGTAACTTCAAGTTTTCACAATATCGATGGGTGGCCAAAACATGTATCCAATGCCATAATAATCTAGCTGTTGTTTCCTTCATTAAATCGTTCAACGTGTGCACGTTGCATGTTTTTTGTTAATGTATCTTATATAAGCTCAGCCACCGTAACCTATAGATGCTTGCGACTCAAGAAGAATCACAAGCGTGTTGCCAACTCTTTATTGACTGAGGATTGTTGGGGTTTTTCCGAGTGCTTAGTTACTGCCGTGCCGTGACAAGAGGTACCTAAGATACCCGTTTGTTTTCTCCAATCCAGGCAATTATGTTTCTCAGGTACGTTCCTGAGTCAGCATCATAATTGTTTGGAGATGACGTCGAAAAGTGTTTGGGATACTGACTGTAGGTACATATGTAGGTGCGTATCCTGTGTTTGTAGTGGATGACAGTTCGGTGGAGATAGTCACGTACGGCATAGTTCTCGCGCTTGAAGGAATTCTGTGCCAGATTATCTTTAATCTCCCTGGTTGTTACAAAATATGTCTGTCCATTTCTTGGCCGTTACATATTATGTGAGTTTTATTCAATGGAATACCCTAGTAAGTCTTAGTTTACTGGCTATGGTGATATTTGCTTGTTAACATCGTTAGCGTCGTTGATTGTTATTTATATATATATAATTAGAATTGACTGCCAATATCGTCTTTTTCTCTGATTCTCTTGTATAAGTATTAGGTAAGTTTTACATCATTTCCATCTGCAAATCAATCCACGCTGTTATCAGATTGTAATTGCATTGGTGGCTCATTACAATCGCTACTAGGCAAAAGTGTGAGACCGCGAATGAACTAATAAATACATTACAATAAAATTTCAATACGTACTCCTACAATAACCAGTTTCGCATTCCAAAATTGAGGCGCTGGATTTCTAGTGCTAAGCTAAATGATCTCATGCATCGCTGACATCCGGCGATGCAAAGGATAACAAAACTATGTGAATCATCCTTCCCGACTAGATTTTGACACACAGTAGCCATAATAACTTGAGATAAAACTACGTTTCCTGAATAAAATAAAGCGTGACTCACCCAACAAAGGACGGTTTCCATAAAGCAATCTTATTTAAAATTCAAAAGGAGGGTTGTGGACGTAGAAGGCTAATCTCGTTACACCGGAACACTAATTACAGCTACTAAAAAGTTTGTTTTATAGCGCAGTCAATCGGCGCAATCGGCCTGAGTCAGCTGTAATCGATACAGTGTAATTGCGGAGCATGTATCGAGAGACAATGACGTCGAGCGTAGATCGTATCTGACGCAGTTACACGCGTTTAAGTAATTGCGGGAACTACTATTGTTAACCGACGCAAATTGGGCATTAGCGATAATTTATTGGGTTTGGAATAAACTCGCATTGTAGTTGGCATTATTTAAATATGTAACTAGCGTGTGGGCTCGCAAGGCGATGGTCCTTAATGATAGCAATTGTTCTCCATCATTGGTCGCTCGCAGGTGCGCCGCGCAGTCGGGGGAAACATGGAAACAGCACAATGGAACAACAATAGCGAACTCCACACGTCTTATATCGCTGTTGCTCGTGATATCAAGGAAAGGTGTGTTTTCTTTTCCGTCTTAATGAATGGGGCCTTTATAATGAACAAGAGAAAACGGGCTGTAGTAGCAAAGTACTTCTTTTATAATATAAACGCTCCTGCAGGATTCACCACGGAAGAAAAATCTTGTAGACTTTTAAATGATATTCATACAAAATTTCAATAAAAATCGTTAGTACGTGTTTCGTATTACTATTTACAATGTGTAATACCAACGTATCAACTATTTTTAGTACAGAAATTTGTTGTTAAGAAAAAGTTTGGAGTTGAACTAATGCAAGTTACTTTGACAGAATAGAATGTGAATTGCCAAGAAAATAATTTAGTCAAATGGAAACTTGGTGTTTCCGCGATTATAAAATGGTTAGAACAGCAAGCGGTAAATGGTGACGTGGCCAGTAGCCACTGGTCTGGTTGTTATTTCGTTTTGTCTGCTTTATAGCATGAAAACTTTTTAGTGTAGAGTTTGGCAAAGAAATAGACATAGCTACTTAGATCATACGGAAATGAATTTCAAAAAGTTTGCAGATTCATTTTTAGTAGTTACGAACTTAATTCGTCTAAAATTTAATTGATTCTGCTTAGTGTATCGAAATTTGCGTACCAGTTTTCGTATGCAATTGATGATGAATAATGTCCTTACAGTATTTATTTATTTATTTAAACTTTATTGCACAATACAAAAAATATGTACAAATGGCGGACTTAATGCCAGAAGGTATTTATTCTCTACCAGTCAACTATTGGGCTAAACATAAACATCTGGTGCAGGCACTTTACTATAAAGCTTTACTTATATTAGTATGTTAATCCGTACCTACAGTATCTTAAGATGAGGTAGAAATAATTCTACATTAAGAGTTTGTATATGAAAATATTTTATATACTTAATTTACCTCAAGTTAAACATACGGTTTCATTTAAGTAGACATCAAGAAGTGTTTTCCTTTTTTCGGAAGTCTTTTGCAATTCATGAGATCGTATGTATGATCTCATACATTCGGTAGCGCGGAACACGCTGGTATTCACCTGGTGAAGGCTAGATTGTCAATTTATGTGTGGTGACGCGAGGCGGCGTGGCCCGTCACAAAGGCACGTGCGTGGCCCCGGTGGCAACCGCGGGCCACTCAAAGAGGAGTGCCTATCGTGCATCTGGAAACGTCCAAAAGGTTACCATGCTTATTTATAAGAGCATATGTATATCAATATCTAAACATACTTGCGACGTTAACGAGAGTTAGTAAAAGGTGTAATGGTCCCGCATGTGGGCACCTCTGACAAGCCGCCGTTTGTAAGCTTCCGCGCAAGCGTGGGATGCCACCTTTGTGACAGTATCAGCGGTTAACCAGATGCGTTTTTGACAAATCGACGTTACAGGCGCCACGTCTTAGTTTAGATGGACAGATAAGGCGTTTGTTAGCGCGGTGCGTTGATTGCAGCACAAACCCACTTTTTAGTTAGAGCTTTATAGGACATCGATGTATTTTGACATTAAAGTTTGAGCTTTGGTGCACTTGTTACTTAGAAGGACTAGACTTGAAACCGCCCGGGAGACAAGGGCAGACGTTCCGCTGGTGGGGAGGGGGAGGGGGTGAAGTTTCGTTCCGCCGCGCGTTCTTTCGGTCCTCCTATCATCATATTTATGGAGACTAGGGCATGTTTGGTATCTTTTTCGAATAAATTAAGGATGGCCGATCATTTTCTGATGCAATAACATCTTTTATAGAAAAAATGAAAAACAGGCGAAAGTCAAAAAATCTTAGTAAAAAAAAAAAATTCTGCAGCGGTAACGTGAAAACAAGCAAGAATTTAAGCATGAAAAAAATATGATTTGAAAACCACATTTATGTAGATTCCAAAAACATATAATTTATTAGAATAATATGAATCACAATTACGTAAAAAATGTTTGGAACAGCAGACTTCGAAATACAAGGATCATTTTTTTTTAATGAAAAGGTATCATGAATGAGCCAGAAAATGATTGGATATCCTCAATTTATTCGAAAACGATACCAAACGTGCCCTAGTATCTTCTTTTTTTTAACCTGACTGTGGCTTATAAGGCCGGGCCCAATAAAGCGATAGGAGTGCGCGGTTGGAGAGTAGCCTGGGGAAAATCCAGGGGAAAACCTCCGGCACGACCACGCGTGTTGTTTGGAACACTGAAATACTCTAAGAGTTTGCGCTCCAGTGAGATTGGTTGAGCGGTTTCAACTGAATCTGAGGTGTGAGTGGAATCGAGCTACTGGGAGTTTTGTAGCTGGTTCACTAAACCTAGCTGAGCCTAGCTGAGAAGAGTCCAGCAAGAAACTTACCCTAGTATCTATAAAAAAAGATAATAGGAGGACTGAAAGAAGGAGCGGCGGAACGAAACTTCACCCCCTTTCCCTACCCAACAGCGGGGGGTCCGCCTTTGTCTTACGGGCGTTTTTACTCTAGTCCACCTAAGTAACAAGTGTGCCAAGGGTCATGCTTTAATGTCAAAAATATTGGTGTTGTCCGATAAAGTCCTATTTATAAACTTAATTACGTATGTCAGATTCTATCATTAATTTGTTTGATGGTGCCAAAGAACATAAACAATGCCGCGTTATTAACGTTATGATGGTCTGGCACTTTTAACTCTTTTCTAACGTAATGGAGTAACTTTGAAACTTTGATTTTACCCATCAATGTGTGGCGGAGATACTATGGAACAGTACCTATTTCTACTGACTTTATGTCAATTAGTAAGCCAATATTTACCTGATGGAGAAAGTTAAAAGGTTATAGTTTATTTTTAGATACTCATCAAATATTTAATTATAGACACTTAAATTTAATGATGTAGATGTGTAATGTTTTGTGCTCTAAACCGGAGCATTATCAACTTTTATTTATTGCAAACAAAAATAAATATATACAGCACTAGCGGCCGATCGCGACTTCGTCTGCGTACATTTTAGATGGCAACAAAGATATAAATGAGGTTTATTTGTTTCTGACAGTTGTCTGATGCTATTAATCTTTTGTGAAAAATTACTCAAAAAAAATGTCCGCCATCTTGGAGTTGAAAATGGATGTCATTTTCGTAGTCGGCACCACGAGGAACCACAAAGATGACACCCATATCGAATTTTAAGAAAAATAAATTTCCGCCATCTTGGATTTGAAAATGCTTGTCATTTTCGTAATCCGCACTCCGAGGAACCTCGACGATGACACCCATATCGATTATTAAGAAAGATGAATGTCCGCCATCTTGGATTTGAAAATAAATGTCATTTTCGTAATCAGCACCTCGAGGAACCTCGAAGATGACACCCATATAGATTTTTAAGAAAAATATTTGTTCGCCATCTTGGATTTGCAAATGCATATCATTTTCGTAATCGGCAACCAGAAGAACCTGGAAGATGATACCTATATCGATTTTTACGAAAAGTAAAGATTTGCTTCCCGCACACACTTGGAACCCCCTTTTTACCCCATTAGGGGAACAATTTAGAAAAACGCTGAAACATGTTTTGTTGTATTCAATCAAACAGAGAGTTTATTGAATTGAATTGAGATCATTTATTTCGTGTAACATGTCAATAGAAATTATATACATAATGCAGCTAGATATTAAGTGCACACATAGTGCTACCAATTGATTACACTGGCGGAAGAATGCAGCCCCGCACAGTGTAACATGATAGCACAGTGAGTCACTATATACGAAGTTTTAAATCTCGCACTTCAAAAAAGATTTGCTATCCGTACAAACTTGCAACCCCCTTTTCACCCCTTTAGGAGAGCAATTTCGAAAAACGCTGAAATATGTTTTGTTGTATTAAACATAGAGTCTATTTACGAATTTTCAAATTTCTAACTTCCAAAAAGATTTGCTCCCTGTACAAACTTTGAATCCCCGTTTAGAAACTCGCTGAATTTAGTTTTGTTATATTTAAACAGAGAGTCTATATACGAAATTTCAAGTTTCTAAATCCAAAAAAATTACGTTTCCCATACCAATTTTCATCCCTTGTTCCTTAGGGGATGAATTTCGAAAAATCCTTTCTTATCCCTAGTCTACGTTATAAATGTAACCAACTGTGTAAAAATTAACTTTCTAGCATTAGTAGTTTCGGCTGTGCGTTGTTGAGTCAGTCAGTCAGCAGACTTCTTTTATGTATATAGATTACAGTCGAAACCAAGGTTATGTATACAATTCAGGTTATAAAACACGTAATTCACAATAGCAAATTCAGATAACAATCAACTCTCGTCATTCATCTCACAGAACCGCAGACACGTTCGATACATAACCGCCCATCGACTTGTAAACATATCACTGATATCACTTTCTGGTGGCCATGACAGAAGCGAGTTCAGCAGTCTTAGAACGCGTACAGCCGGCGAGCTTCTATGTGCCAAAGTAGGTACGTGTAATGAGGACTGCCATTTCATCAAATTTAAGCAATTTCTTTGTAAAATTACAATACGACTGTATTGTTCAATAAGAAGCGTATTAGTCTCAAATTAAGCTACTAGAAGTTAGGCATTATTTACTACTTCTCAGTGTTTTTTTTTTGAACCCGGTTTTATATAAAAAAAATTTTTTTTTTGATTAGCTGGTTGTATGTGCTTTGTGGTTCCAAATAATGCTTACTTCGTACAAGGGCAGTGTAGAGCAGAGCAGTTTGATGGCTCTGGTATCGTTAAAGTCGCGTGCATTCTTGATGATGAAACCAATAGTCTCTTCATATCATAATCAATACCTTACGAGTATTACTCAGAAACGTATTCATTAGGTACCTACGTTAAAGTGGGAGCGGTGGCGAGGATTCCTTAGAACTCGGTTTCCACCGAGTTGCGTATTGAGACATAGCTAACAGGGGCTCTAGTCAACTTTCAAAATGTGACATTTACAACCTTTGTATTTCACATTGTCAAGGACCGAGCCGCCATTCGCCTTACAAAACGTGAGGTACGTTTTGTAAGTCGAATAGCGGCTCGGTTTTTGAAAAATAATTCAGCTAAATTGGGGGTCTTGTATAAGTAACAACAACCTATTTAGGTCTTATATTTGAATGTTTTAGGTAGAATTCCTAAAATCATAGCAAAATTGGTGGCCCTGTTGTGTAAACATCTCAAATGTAATATTACTAACACACAATCCGATATATTGATGTATAATATCAGGGATACAACTTATCCCACAGAGAAACAGGTACGTAATTATTTGATATAGTACCTACTTTACTTACCGCCTGTAATAATCGCCAGCCCTACTTTCTAAATGATAGAATATAATTAAATAATGAGAAATTTATTTGGCCAACGTGAATCGTCTGTGGTAGAACCCTGTAGTGTTATGAACCGTCGAACCCATATTCTTTAATGTGATAGCTTGTCAGACTCTTGGAATCCTCAACTACCTAGAAACCTTGCTATGCCTATTTTTTGATTCTACTAAATCTACCGAACGCAACTTTTTTCATTTATTCACAATATAAAATTACAATATAAATTACATGTAAATTTACAAGATTTACATATTTGTTTTTTATATTGTGATCGTCAATAACATTAAATAAAACAGAATGAATTAAAAATCAATGAATAAAATAGCAGTTAAATAATACAATCAGTATGATAAAATTCACCTGAGAGGATCGTCATGAAATACAACACAATACAATGCAATAAAGTCAGAATTAAGATTAAAATTATATTTATCCTGTTATGTTAAAAAATTCGCTTACAGAATACAGATAATTTTTCAGTAAAAAGTTTCTCAGCCGACACCTGAATGTTGTTTCCGAGGTCTGTGTGCGTATTTCAGCGGGTTCATAGTAAGTCGAACCTATGACACGCGGATTTTTTACTGCAAGTGCAATGCGACAAGGGACTGTTCTTAATTGCCCTGTAGAACGAATAGTCTTACCTGCGACCTCAACACGCTTAAACATGGGTAAGTTTCGTCTAACAAACATTAGAATTTCTAATAAGTATGTGGAGTAGTGCGTCATCATTTTATGCGTTACGAAGAGTTCCCTACATGGATGTCGAGGTTTCACACCGGCCAGCGTTCGTACTGCCCGTTTCTGCATTATGAAGACGCGACTGGCATCCGTTGAGTTTCCCCAAATGAGTACTCCATATGTCATTAGAATGGAAGTGAGCATAATAATCGGTTTTAATGAAACATTCGAAATTAGAGGTTTTAACTTTCTCAAAGCAAAGGCCACACTACTCAATCTAGCATACAACTTGTCGACATGGCACTTGAAGTTTAGATTAGAGTCTAACACAAAGCCAAGGAACCTAGTTTCGTCACATAGTGGCATTGGACAGTTGGAGATACAGGAGGACAAAGTAATATTCCGACCTGAAAAAACCATAATGTTTGATTTTGTGACGTTTAAAACCAACCCATTTGAGCAGAACCACTGCTACAACTGCCTACATGCGTCATTTATCTTCCCCTCGAGCTGTTCGTATGTTTACGCACTGACTATGACCGTAGTATCATCAGCAAACAGTACGGACAGTCCCGAGGTGATTGCAGATGGAAGATTATTTACATAGGTCAAAAATAAGGTGTTTCCGAGGGCTGATTCTTGAGGAATGCCTTGGTTTATGTAGCCGTAATCAGACTCAAGGGATTTGCCGTTTATAGAGAGTTTGATCCTCTGTTTTCTGTTAAACAGAAAAGAACAAAATAAATGGTGAGCATCATCTACAACGCCGTAGTATTTCAATTTATTTAGTAACAACTTATGATCTATTACGTCAAAAGCTTTTGATAGGTTCACACATAATACCTTGCATCTTGTATCTGTTGTCTAGTCCAGTCATAATGCAATCAACCATCCTGTGAGCAGCTGACGTTGTTGACATGTTTTGTCCATAAGCGTACTGGTTAGCGTAATAGTCTTTCCTAATGTATTTCACTTACTTATTGTTCCCTAATCTTATAAAAAATAATATTTGTTTTGGTAATTTATCTCCCATAAGATACTACCGTCATCTGTTTACGTAATCAGCAGCTATTGGTCGTTATAGAAGGACAAATCTCCTAAAACAGCTTTATATTTCTATATCAAACTTTTCACTAATATTTCCATATTAGAAATTACAATCCAATATAACGAAAGAACCCAATATTAAACTAGAGATAAAGAATATATTCGATTATTGTATGGTATGTTTTTATGTTTTATCTATACTCGCCACTGGCACGCCAAGATGGAGACTGGCCCCTAACCTATACCCTTCTAGACTCACTAATGAAGAAAGTTCATTAGTTAGTCTTGGATGATTCAGGATCTTCTCTAACTATGCAACCCTTCTAGTCTAATCACAACCCCAAATTTACTAACCATTCATAAATATCTATTTTTGATATAATATAAATCTGCGAAATACGGAACATCATTGCTATCATAAGCATGAAACAATTAAACCGAAACAATGAGTATTCTTTCACTCATGATAAATACATAAAACAATAGTGATCTGCTCAACCTGCCACTAGGACAGTTCCATCTTTCTGGAAAAAGTCCTACTAACCTATTAATAACAGATAATATGAATCATTGCTAGAACTTCTACCTATAAAATCATGTAATTCATGAAACCCATTACCATTTGTTTCAATTGTTATTTACCTATTAAATTAAATACCCGTAACCACCTCAGATAGTTGTATTTCCTAGTTATCTATTTTACCTATGCTTGCACACCAATTTGCCCCTTCAATAAAATAAATTAAACTTCGAATTTTAAACCTGCTACCCCTAAATTCAGTGTATGAAGTTAATCTATCATTATCCCAAATAGATCTAAATTGTAGAAACTAAAATCCCTTACTAGTTTCTGAGAATCCGTATTTCCCTAACTAAGCTCTAAAGAGTTCTGTCGGCTAAACTGCAACCCTATAGCCTGTGTAGTTGTCTCCCCTCACACATCCGAAGACAAGGTGGTATGAGTAAGACGCCCTGTTGTGTATATAAAGGTAATATATAAATATATTTAACAAGACCGTCACTCAAATACTGTGAACTTCTGTGAGTGGAGTATACACTCCTGTTCTGACCCAAATTATGGCAGATTTTACTTCCATTCAGCAGCTGGACATTGAGATACGGGAGGGCTGAGATCGTCGCCTATATCGGTATAGAGGCAGACGCCGGACAGCACCCTCAATCTGGTAGCAAAAAGACTGAATCTTGCCCATTTGCCAGAGACCTTGACAGTCTTAGCGACGAATTCTAAGTGATCCCAGACCAGCTCCGCGCTTCCTTTTATACTAAACGCGGATACTCGGACTTGGCGGACTCGCGGGACTATACAACTCGGGTTAGACGGACTCGACAGGCAACTCGGATTAGATGGACTCGACAGACAACTCTGATTCAGCGGAGAACCCGGACATCTCGGACTGCCTGGACAACTAGGACAGCCTGGACATCCCGGACAACTTGGACATCCTGGATAGCTTGGACAATTCGAAAAACTGGGACATCCCGGATAGCTTGGACATCCGAATAACTTGGACATCCCTATTTGTCCGGGACATCTCGGACATTCAGGACATATCGGACAACTTGGACAGTCTAGACAACTCGTACATCCTGGATAGCTTGAGCGACTCGGACATCCTGGACAACTCGGACATCCTGGACAACTTAGACATCCCGGACATCTCGATGCGATCTGCGGCTTTCTTTATTACCGCCCGTGGCACGTATGAAATTTTATATCTCCCCCTGGTCAGGGAGTGGGATTTTCCGGGCGCGTAGCGTGCGGTAATTGCAACTTTATGGCTTATAAAATATGTTGTACTGATGATCAAGACATCCACGTTTTTACGTTCCTGCAATTTATGCCCACGATAAGTATGCCTTTACAGCTTCAATGTTGGGCCAATTTATTTTCGCCAAGTAATCAAATACAGTCTGTGGCTATAATTTATAATCCGCAGGTAATTAAAGCCTTGAGTCCGTATAACTTATTTTGACGATTTTACTAAAATTGATGACGTATTTTCTCATAATCTATTAGTATTTGTATACATTTTGGACGCAGATTTGTTTGGCAACTCATATCATATATTCAAAAGATTTGTTTATGCTTCACTGTATTTAATAGTTAAAAACATGTTAATGTGTAGTAAGCTGATACTTTGTGCAAATATAATATAATTACTTAAGTTGTTTTTTGTGTGTAGGGGTTTATGGATGTAAATGCACTTTCAAAGCATGATGCCGGTCATATTTTAGAATTAAAAATAACATAAATATCTAATTGTAAATGTATTGTAATGTATGAAACTATAGGTCTAGTATGTTATTACTCACATAGCCACAGCTAAGTTACTTATGTTTTTTAAGACCGTTTGTTTCTAAATAAAAAAAAAAACATTTTAGTACAGGTTATGAAAGATAATTTCATTCTGAACGGAATAAGTGTCGTACTTTTTTTAATTTTATGTTTCTATTTCGAATAATCTCGCTTAACCTAACAGCGGTTACCTAAATTTTCGCGCGAATAGGCTTTAAAAGTGACTTATTTAAGGTTCGTATTGTCGACTATCCGGCTTAAAAAATTATGTACTTACATATCCAATAGATACTCCTTCTGAGAAATAAGTGGAAGGCTTTTTACACGTTTCATACAAAAACATTAAATAAAAAAATATTAAACGGTCAATTTTCTTAAAAAACTTCAAACTTGATCGCATCTCTTAGTAATTTTCAAGTGCAATGAAAGCGCTGATGAAAGCGCAAACTTATACGGGCTCTTGAGTGGGAAGTTATTATATAGTTTGTTTTTTTACAGAGGAATGTCTACCGCATCTACTACTAGCCAATCGGCAGCAAGGAAAATTTATATGACTCCTCCTTCTGTATTTTTCTGTGTTTTACGATACATACGATACAAAGAGGATTAATTATTTATTTGGAGAACCAACAGCTTACAAAATTACAATAATAATATCACCGATAGTATACAAAAACGCCAATTAGAGATTCCCTCCGTTAACTTCATAGTAAGTAATGAGATCACTATTGCTTATGCATTGCTGTCAATATAGTGTTCGAAAACTTATGTAAATATATGTATAATTAAACTTAACTAAAAAATCAGACCAACATTCTAAAAGAACTTATTACATATTAACAACTCAAAGTATGTTCATTCAAAGTAATATGGTGTGAATTTACGCCTTACAGTAGGAATATTGCTGTTGAATATATTGTCAATGTCAAGGTCCTTTGTTAGCTTATTCAATTGTCTACAGCCACATACTAGAGAATTGTCTATATTTACGCAAATCAAAGGAAACGAGAGAGGCGGATAGTGTAATTTGGTTCTAGACGGAATATGGAACGAAGGTTTATCTAATAGACTAGGGCAATCTACATTACCGTTAGTAATGTTTAAGATATAAGCGATATCCGCTAAATCACGTCGCACGTAGAGCGGCAGGATGGTATTTTGACAATTATATTAATATAGTCAGAAAATTTGTAAGGAGTTTTCAATTTGAAGCAGAAATATTTTATAAATTTCTTTTGAACACGTTCTATTCTGTCTATATAAATCTGATACTGAGGATTCCACATTTGCGATGCGTAGGTACGTGTAGCGTCAAGTTCGCTTCTAACGTATGCACAAAACATATTCAAAATAAAGGAATCACTGTGCGGTAGTTTGTAATCGCCGAATCAAATAGTATTACTTAAAGAAAGGCTGATCCAAATACCACATTACTATGTTGAACTAAATATTCAGTAAGTAGGTGAGGTAAATGTCCCCCTCAGTGCTCGACACTGACCAATACCTACCAGTTTAGATCTTATTTAATAATGCCGACCGTACGCTTGTTTGCCACCGGCGTTGTATAAAAAAAAATAGGGTCGAACAATAGAGATCAACGGTTAGGTACTAAGGGTATCAAATATTAGTACGTTTACCTTACAATGCATATATATGAATAACAAATAGTCCACTGAGAGTTTACGTTTGATAGGATCAGCACGTTCTTCGACTTCACCGCGTATAAAATGCTTTCCGCGATAAAGCGTGACTTTCATATCTGGGCCGATTTCGTACCTAATTAGTTAGTTCAATTAATGGACTAATCAATTTATGCTTTCTGTCGAATATAACCGAATTATAAAAAAAAACATGCCATTTGAACCAGTTTTTAGAAATGATCAAATGTTTGTATGGGACCAACTACAATTAGAGCAAAAAACGAAAATGAGAGGCAAAGTAGGTACTGCATAGCTGACGAGCACTGAAAACGCTCCATACTGATTCACACGCAGGCGTGACGTCACTCCTGCGTGGCCTCGTACTGCCGTTGTATGGAAAAAGGGAAATTTGCCGTTTCTGTCGTGAAATATTGCGTTTATATACATAGTTGCCATACAATCTCTTTTTTATTGAAACATGTGAATCCTATTGGTTGCAACGTTTTTGCGAATCTTTATAGTCACATATATTTTTATGATTTTAATGAATTTGTCTAATTTACTACTTATTATCATATTTCGATGGTTTTCTATGCATAGAGTCACACTATATTATACATTGTAACATGAGTCAAATAATAGGGATCTATTATCTTTGAAAATACTATTTTTAAAATAAAGAACCTACTACTGTTAAAGTCGGTTTTAAAATAAAGATATTTTCTCTGAACATACCTACTTACGTGAAAGTGAAGAACCTACTCGGTCTTAAAATAAAGAATATCGACAAGGAGAGGAACTTAGTGTAAGTAATCCATTATAAGTGCGTTACGAGTCTAATAAAGCTTCGAGACATAAGTATCTTGAGACAAGAAACCCAAGAATGTAACTAACAGGCTGTATTCAAAATCATTGACCCTAAGGGAATTGGGCGATTGCCATAGGAGCGCCATAAGACCTTGCTACGACATTTTGGCTCCTTCCAAGACAATGGATCGCCGGCTCCACGCTCCATTGAGCCTGACTACAGCACATTACATTTGTTACAGCCAGACAATTAAATTAAACCCTTTTACTTGCATCACAATGTCTGGCAAACACAAATTTTATTTATCAACACGATCATCAAAATAGATCGCATACATACTAATATTATAACTGCGAAAGTGTGTCTGTTTGTATGTCTGTTACCTCTTCACGCTTAAACCGTTGAATCGATTTAGATCAAAGTTGGTATGGAGGTAGTTTACGTCCCGAGCAAGGACATAGGTTACTTTTTATCCTGGAAATCATCCCTTAAGTGGTTAGAAGTTTGTATGGAAGAGAAAATTCAATTTTATCGCTATGAACGAGTTCCACGTGGACGAAGTCATGGGAATAAGCTAGTATTTTATAAATTTTATCATCATCATCCTCGTCCACTGCTGGACACAGGCCTTCCCTAATTCACGCCACCGCACCCGGTCCTCAGCTCCCCGCATCCAACCGCTTCCCGCCACTCTCATTAGGTCGTTGCTCCACCTGGCGGGGGGTCGTCCCGCAGGCCGAGTCATTTGTGGTCTCCACTCTAGAACTCGTCTGCGCCATCGGCCATCGGCTTTGCGACAAATGCTCGCCCACTGCCTCTTCAGCCTGCTTATCTTCAGCCCTATATCGGTGACCCTAGTTCTCCGTCGGATATCCTGATTCCGGATTCTATCCTTTAAAGAAACCCCGAGCATAGCTCTCTCCATAGCTCGCTGAGCGACTTGGAACTTGTGGATGAGGCCTTTTGCAAGTGTCTACGTCTTGGCCCCGTAAATGCGGGCCGAAAGGACATACTTGTCGAAGACTTTAAGCTTCCCGTATGCAGCCCAGCCCAACCGTATTCTTCTGTCAGCTTGCTTATTCCTTCCGAAGTTGTTTGTATTATGTTTTTCATAACAGTTTCATCACGGATGCCTATTTCCGCTCTCAGCGACGCAAGTGATCACTAACCTAACCATCTATGACCGTACATGTATTGTAATATTGATAGCTACACGTATCGACGGCACCCCGCTACTGTGCTAAAAAGCAAGCATGCATGATTTTTCAAGGCGCATAAAAAAACTGCTGAACCTGACAACATTAGAGTCGGTTTTGCTCTGAAAGGTTTCGCTCGCTCGCCCAGTAGCCAAGTTTGTATGTAGATATTTTATTATTAGCATTAAACTTTTAATTTGTAACTATAGTAAAGTCCACCATTAGGCGAAGTTGTTTGACAAGTCAAAATGCACAAATATTGCCACAGTATGGCCAGTGCTGTTTGTATCGATATTATTTAAGGCTTTTACTATACATGATTTCGGCGCAATTTATCGGGTACTCTTAGGTGCTTGCCGAAAACGTGGAAAATAGAAATTAGTAGTATTTCTCTCAATCCAGTATGCTCTGAATTTGTCAAATTATAATTATTTGTGAATCTTATGATTTATTCCTATTTAAAGGACTAAAATTCAATTTGAATACCTTGTTTTATCCTGCTTAACGAGCCTTTATGCATATTTTTATGCATATTTCATAGATTAAACGTTATGCTTATCGATATGTTTTATCGATATATACCGTCCCTATTGATTTTTTTCTACTCCTGGCAACATCTTATGTCAGTTTAATTCGCCTTTGATTTTAGCATAGTTGACTGTTCCGACTGGACGGTGATGAATAAGCGACTTAACACATTGATGGGATAATTTTTATTGTGTTTTATGTTCGTACATATAGTGTTATAATTGAGGGTACGCTTGCACACGGAATAACCACATCTCGGTCAAACGTGATTGCTGTCAGTGCTACTAGTATACCGAATCATTTACGTGGATTTGTGCCTTTAACAAATAACAGTGGAAGAAATAAATATACATAAAAAGGTGTAGTTATGATTACTAACACTATGAATTATTAAAAGCACGTATGAATAAAGAAAATATGAAAATTAATTGTATGTAGTAGGTATGAGAAATGTAAGTTAAGGCGTCGTTTCCCGGAAAAAAAATAAACAATGGCATTCTTTTCTTATGATCCCTGGGATCCCAGGGACCGGTAGACGACGAAGAATTTAGACAATACGGATAAGTAATAGTTATTCTTCAAAAAGTTATTAAGAAAATATTAGGTAAGTAATTAAAAATGTATGACTAAAGGCGTTATAAGTTCGAATGGTTGAATTAGTCCGTTTTGTTTACATCGTAGGACAAACCGGATAGAAAAATACGTTTTGTTCTACCTACGCGTAGGACAAACCGGACATGAAAATCCGTTTTGTTCTACGCGTTGAACAAACTGGATTTTCAAGTTCGGTTTGTCCTACGATTTTGTTCAACGAGTATAGCAACACGGAAATGTTAGGGGTTATGATTGTTAGCAATACGACTATTTATGAAGAATGACTATTATGGAGTAAAGCTCGTGACCCAGCGGCGCCCGTGTACCGCCTGCTGTATGCGAGGTTAAGCAATGTCGGCCCAGGTCAGTTCTTATGATGGGTGACCGCTTTGAGTGGTTATTAACTGAGCGCTCCCGTGCTTTGGAAGGCACGCTAAGCCGTTGATCCCGGCTGCTGTCTATGATAGCAGTCGTTAAGCCAAGTTAGAGGCCTTCGGGCGGCTCGGCTTGAGAACTTCTAACAGTCAAGTTGCCCACTCACTTGACAAACCTAATTCCAATAAGGTCTGGTTTCCCTTCGGGTTGGAAGGTCAGATGGCAGTCGCTTCCGTAAAAACTAGTGCCTATGCCAAATCTTGGGATTAGGTAGCGGACTCCGGGCATCCTGCAGGATGCAAGTGTACTGGGATAACGCTAGGAGGATGATTACTCGTATTATGGAGTTAAATTGTATGAGAAACATTTTCGGACTTCGAATGACAGGACGTCAAAAATGATGTGAGCAGAAGCGCACCCATTTTTTCTAACAATTTGTTTTGTAAAATGGTAGCTAAACAATTCGTTCAACGTAAAGCAAAGTCATATCCCTTGATTCGAGCTAATAATATTTAAATTGATGAGCGTTTTCTTCCCGTTAAGCTAGCTTGACATAAGTGCGATAGGTATGTATGTCTTTGTGGCATTATTTTACCAATTTAATCGATACCTATAACTTATTACAGGTTCTGTATTATAAATATTAGTGTAGATGGATGCAAGAGAAGAGGGATGTATTTTCATTAGACTGTCGTAATACTCAGATAAGATATGTAAGAGCTGAGATATGTCATAAATTTCAAATTATAAATAGTTCCACAGACGGACAGAGAAAAACCATAAAATTAACTATACCTTTTTGGTTATCCTTCAATATGGGTTATTTTAATATAGAAAAATATATATATGGAAAAAATAATATACAAAATGTATAAAAAAACGTAGTGTAATGGACTAAAAAAATATTTTTTTTGACCGAGTGGAACGAAGGTCACCGCTTCAGCTTCGAGAAAAATGCTTTTGTTGTTGTTTTCCGGTTGTTCTCCTCTGAAATTTAAAAAAATAATTAAATAATAATAATTAAAATAACGCTCGCGAGGTCTACAGCCACAGAACCGCTAGTCTATATTAGAATAATTATATATAATTTTCATCAGGGTAAATGAAATATGTCAAAATACTGAGTAAAAAAAATAGGTACAAATAAAAAAAAAACTAAAAATTAAAAAATAATTGCCTAACTTCTAATAGCTCAATGAGATTACCGGAAATACTAAAATCGCTATATGTTTCCCTTGAATGTTTGAGGAGTCCCCTCAATTCCTCTTGGATCCCATTATCAGAACTAGATTCTGGTAACAATGGCGCCAACCTTAAAGCATATGCTTTCAAACAAAGAAAAAAAATCTAAATCGGTTTCATAATCGACAAACTTCTGAGGTATTAATGCATAAAAAAACAAACGAATTGAGAACCTCCTCCTTTTTTGAAGGCGGTTTAAAATAGAAAATCGTCTAATTATGAGATTAAGTATATAATTTGCTGACTCCATCATACTCATTTTTTATAATAATACCTCGGAACTGCGGTTATAACTCTCGATAGTATACATACTCGTAGTAACAGTCCGTTTCTGTGCGAACCAAATAAGAATTCCGGACTTTTTCATTGATCCAGAACCTGTAGGGAAGTTCACGTATGGAGATTTTTGTTTCGGGAAAGTATAGTAGGAGTAAGTATTTATACTTGGGTGGACATCTGTCAGTGTCACAGTACATTTTCCATCTATGATGTAATCAATATTTAGTGTGAAATAAAAACATTTTTTTTTTCAGAAACCTATCAAGTGGAATATGATATGGGAATGAAAGGGCACCAGGAGCTGATTCCAAAATGATGATTTTTTCTGAAATTGTATGCCGAATGATTCGTGATATCCTCATATCTAATGAAATGAAATGGAAAATATTAATGTTTACATTATTTTTTCTTTTTCGTATAAGAAGCAAGATTCTGCAGATTATATAAAAAAAAATGTCTACGGAGCAAGAACTTGCATGCGATTTTCACTACATTCCCGGTTTTAGCCTACCAAGTTAAGAAGAGTACTATTGGCAGAACAGTACAAAGAAGACTATGTGGAAGGTAGAGTGCTCATATTCGGTTTTCTCAATCTGGGATAGAGTGTACTTGATCGTCATTATGCGACCAACAGTTAGTACAAATACATTGTAAACACACGAATTCGATATTATGATGACCGCTTTAGCTTAGTTGGTAGTGACCCTGTCTACGAAGCTGGAGGTCTCGGGTTCGAATCCCGGTCACGGCATTCATTTGTGTGATGAGCACGAATATTTGTTCCCGAGTCTTGGATGTTTTCTATGCATTTATCTATATAAGTATGTATATCCACTGCTAGTATCCATAGTACAAGCTTGCTTGGTTTGGGACTAGGTATGCTCCTTGAGATTAGAATAATTGAATATTAGGCTTAATAAAAGATGGCGGTGGGATCATCATCATCATCATTACTCTTGAGCTATGCTCTTGTCGGTGGAGTAATCTTTCCGTTTCTCTGCCAGTTTTTTGACCTCTTGATACGACGCGGCATAAATTTTTCCTTCACTTGGTTGAAGTACCTATGTCAATCTGGGTCGACCTTTAATTTTGCCATCCAAAATGTTCACAAAATGTCTTAACTTGTAAAAACTATCGTGCCGCATCAGGTGTTCAATCATTCCTCCTCTCCTGTTCTGTATTGATTTTAGCATTAGCTAGCAGATGATGGCTGTAGTGTATACAGCTAAAAAAGATATGTAATATGACAAAGGGGCTCCTGGCTCGGCTGAAATTCAG
This sequence comes from Epiblema foenella, assembly GCA_963556455.1. Lineage (NCBI taxonomy): Eukaryota > Metazoa > Arthropoda > Insecta > Lepidoptera > Tortricidae > Epiblema > Epiblema foenella. The sequence continues at coordinate 11,600,990 of OY747107.1, read as the reverse complement.
GAGGTCCTTGTCACAGATTTCTAAATAGAAAACAGAATCAGCTTATCTACAGATTTGGGTAAATTGCAGGGAATAAATAAAAGAGGTTACTTCCTAAGACTTGTTATTTATTCAGCGTTTATACAAAACGAATTGTAGTACCTTAACCACTTAGTTACTGGAGATCAGATCATCATTCAGGTTGTTAAGTATCAAGTTGTTCAGTCGGTAGAGCTAGTCGCTTTGTGGTTCATGAATGATCTGAACTACCAGAAATCTAAACTATATGTTAGTCCCTAAATATTCTGTGCTATCAATAAAGACTTTATTTTAAATCCTACTTCCCTACATGTAAAATAAAACTTGGTCCCGGAGCAGAAATGGTTCCCCGAAATACAGCATACAAAACCTGCTTCAGAACACTCTTCAAAAAAACAGTCTCCTCAAAACAACTTCAGAACAAACTTCAGAACATTTCAAAACAATTCAAAACACCCAATCCGCTGAAAGAAATCAATTGTTTCTATTAGTACAGAACCATGTGTTTGAACCTAACAAATGATGTTCAAAATGTTCAGAGAATCTCGCTTACCAGGGTAAACGCTCCAAAGTTGAATTATAGTTTCTCCTGCCGAGCCCACCCTTGCACATGGAATTACTGCCCATGTCTGTAAAGAACCACATGGTAAGGAGCTGACAAGGCCTCCATAAGCAAAAAGTCATACACAAATTTGGAAGAAAATAACCACTTACATTTGATAACTCCGGAAAATAAAATAATTCAGGCCATTTCCATCTGAACAGCCACCAAAAGAGGCACTCCGCCACACTGTTAATCGGTGCAGAAACCGGATGAAAATGGACAATATTCTACAAGACTTCCATGATCATTTCGAGAGGATCTTCCCGCAGCTCTGGACAAAATTGCCAAGACACAATGATACCAGTGCTGAAGAATCCAAGTAACCAATTATTGCTATTTATTAAGGAATAACTTTATCTTTGAATGTTGGACCTATGGTCAATAATATTATTTAAATAATTTTTATATTTTTAAACTTAATTAAGAAATTTAAATATTAAATTTTTCCTAAAAATACTCATATATTCCAACATTCCTCATCTGGTTGGTAACTCTGAATTTAATTAATTTTATTCTGATTGGCTTAATTAGATTTGACAATCACTTAATTATTGCTAGCCTGATGAGAAAATGTTGCTCCTTGAAAATATGCATAACTAGGTGAGTTTGAGACATTCAATAAATTGCTCACACCAGCCTGCTGCTAATTAAGAAAATAACGCAATGTTACAGTAATATACAGAGCTCGGAATAGGTAGTGTCTATTTACCTAAACTTCGCGGGAGGACGTAACTAAGAGTGGTTACAAGCACCAAAAATAATTACTTCTTTTTAATGAATGCGGGATTTCCCGGGATTTACTGTATTATTCTAGAGGCTTAATACATTTGGCTTTACTTATAAATCTTGTTACGTTGCATATTATTTGTTTAATTACCTTTAATTAAAAATAAAATATGGATTAAATTGAATCAAAAGGATTCCGAAATTTGATACTTTTTAATTGACTTAGACAGAAACTGATTGTTATTTAAAGGTAATTAAACAAATAATATGCAATATAACAAGATTTATAAGTAAAGAGAAATGTGTAAGCCTCTAGAATAATACAGTAAATCCCAGGAAACCCCACATTCAATAAAAAGAAGTAATTATTTTTGGTGTTTGTAACCACTCTTAGTTACGTCCTCCCGCGAAGTTTAGGTAAATAGGCACTACCTATTCCGAGCTCTGGTAATATATCATAAAAAATGGCATTTAGGCGAAGTGACGTATAGGATAGTGACATTTATTCTTAACTGCAATATGCCATTAATTCAACTTGGCTAATCAGAGAGATGATTCACGGATTTCACGGATCCATTTTTATTGAACCTGAATGTGGCTTTATAGGCCGGGCCCAATAAAGCGATAGGAGTGCGCGGTTGGAGAATAGCCTAGGGAAAATCCAGGGGAAAACCTCCGACACGACCACAGGTGTGGTTTGGAACACTGGAATATATATAGAGTTTGCGCTCCAGTGAGATTGGTTGAGCGGTTTCAACCGAATCTGAGGTGTGAGAGGAATCGAGCTACTGGGAGTTTTGTCGCTGGTTCACTAAACCTATCCTAGCTGAGAAGAGTTCGGCAAGAAACTGAGCTAGGCCCGACCTGGGTAACCGACCGTACCGGGACGAATAGGGACTACATGTGTCAATGTTGTCGCGATTGCGCGGTGGACGTCCCCGCCGACGGGGACGCCTATTTAAGAGTACGTGTCGTGTCTAAGTTGGACGCCGTGTGCGCAGCGTTCCATCTTTCGATGGACGCTGTGATTACGTCGTCCGGGTCCGTGAGTGTGTGCCTAGGATGCCAGACCGTGCGGCCTCTAATCAGTGATCGCCGAGTTAGGATGGGAACGTAGTCGACAGCCGTCCTAACTAACGGATTCCTATGATGGGTAGCGTTGTCAAAATAACGTCTGGCACTCTGCTCAAAGAAACCATACATGGTGCTAATCCCCATGTCGTGGTGCAGACTTAGGTTCGATTGGTACCACGGGGTACCAGTCGCCATACGGAGAAAACGATTCTGAATGACCTGATGCGGCTTGAGCCATGACATAGGCACGTGAACAAAAGCTACACTTGCATAAGACATGATTGGACGAACACAAGTTTTGTAGTATCAGCTTATTTCTAAGTGACATGTTACTAAACTTGTTAATCATCGGTGCAAACCTTCCTAGCACGAACAACGCACGGTTCTGTACCCTACTCATGTCATGCCATTAGCGTTTTCACCATCCTACATGTGCTGTAAGCATCTTTGGTGCTAGGAAATTTTCTTGTCATTGGGCATCTTCGATGCTCCTCTGGATAATAACGTAGCCCGAAATTTATTCAGAGGCGGCAGACAAAGGAAAAACTTTTCGGTGCAAAGTAGAATTACTCCATTCTTTCCCAGTACGGGAGAGGAAGCTACCCTCGTCTGCCTGTAAATAATAGACCAAGACTTACCTGTATGTCCGTTCGTGGCGTGGCATGGCATTTTTTATAAATATATAACGAATACAATAAACTCCTTTTCATTCTTTTTTCAATGATGTATTGCAAAATGATTTTCCTCCGGGGAAACTCGGATCTCAATCGGAATACGATGGCACCCGAACTGTCAATCAATGATTTTATTAAATGAGTGAAGTTTTCATATCCATTATTATGGAACTTTATTGTTTAAATGTCAAATGTCAAAGTGAAAAACGTTATTGTATAATATAGAGATGTTACAACCACTTTCAATAACTTTGAAAATACTCAGTTTTATTGTCATTAGTAAACGAATCATTATGTTCACTTTAAAACATAAAGTACAACAAAATAAATCTTATTGGGATTTTTTTATACGAATAAAACTCAATACCTGCCTGCTTAAAAACAGCATCTACTTACGGGGCTAGTATGAAAAATGTTATGTCATTGGCGTCCCTATCGCACCTAAGTAAATAACCCGCGTGTGAGAGAGATGCAAACGACATGAACGCTTTCATACTAGGGCCGTTAGTATACTTCTAGATACAGACACCGTCATAAATAAGTGGTGATTTCTGTACCTTGTCGCTTTTAATCGTTTGACAATTTCGTATAAGTACTTTTATTTTTATTTTTTATATATTCTTCTTCCTGGTTCAAAAAATTTATTATTGTAGGTTTAGATATGCCCGTTGCGTCCGAAATTCGCTGTTGAACTTTGCCAAAATACTCTGAGTTATTGCTATTATTGAATTTGTTATTTTCTGATATGAAGTACGGGAATTTATTAAATATAATTCCTTGGACTGGATTTTTTAACCGTTTTTGGGGTTTCGGCATGGTAATACAACTATTTTATAAGTAAACTGTAAATATAATCAAAACTATAGCGAATATTTGAATTGCGTGTTAGCCACTCTACATATATATATATATATATTGGTCTGCTGATGCGACTAACCCCTACGGCTGTAAGATGGGTACTGAAGCTAATTGAGAGAGCACGATAAATACGAACTTTTCCGATAAAGTAAGAAGGAGAATCATTTTGCACTATATCTGTACGTACTTATAAATAAATAAATATTTTTGAACAATCTTACACAAATCAACCAAGTCCCAAACTAAGCAAAGCTTGTACTATATGGGTACCAAGTATACATATTTATATAGATAAATAGATACTTAAATACATAGAAAACATCAAAAACTCAAGAACAATTATTCGTGCTCATCACACAAATAATTCCATGGCCGGGATTCGAACCAGGGGCATTCAGCTTTGTGGGCAATGTCACTACAAACTTGGCTAAAGTGGTCGTCTTTAGTTGGTTTTTACATCAGGCGGGAGAGACCGGAGAACATTTTTTATCCGGGATTACGCAGATATTGTGAAGGAGGCCTACTTTCAGCAGTGGACAGATTGTGGCTGATGATGACTGTGTCATACTTACTTTTATTTACTGAGATAGGCAGGCTTTTTCACCACCCTTCCCCACCTGGTCATTGTGGGCTCTTGTGTCCTGTCTGGTAGATCTGAACAACTTGTAGAGACAGACTGCGTATCTAGGTTGCCACTTACTGTATTAGTCGCTTGATCTAAGTCTGTAGTACTTATTCAATAATAAGTTATAATTATCTTTCTTTTCAATAAACTTATTTTTACTAGGTCTAATATGTTTTTCATTTCTTCTCAAAAAGTTACCTTTTTCATTCTTAACATTGAAAAATCTAGGATCATTAGCTTTCTCCATTATTTTACCTGAGTACCAACATTTGCCACTGTTTACATCTTGTATAATTACCTCTTCCCCCTTTTGGAAAGACCTCTTTTGTTTTGCAGTTTTATTATATTTTTTCACTGTTAATTGACAACTGTTCTTTCACGTTTACACACAATTTGGGTTTTAATACTTCTTTTGAACAAGGAAAATTTGTTCTTAATAATCTAGGTACTCATTAACAACTCTGACGGACTACAATCTAAATTTGCTACTGGAGTGGTTCTATAGTGTAACAATGCGAAGTCAAAATTAGTACCACTTTCCTTACATTTTTCATCAATTTTTTTAATAATTCCCACAACTTTTTGTGCTAACCCATTTGACTGAGCATAATGTGGGCTAGATTTTATTAATTCTATGCCATGCCGCGGTGTCCACTGGTGTCCATAATGTATGTCACATATATGTCACATAATGTATGTACAAAGTCATTTATTCCATAAATTGACCAACTAATGATGTACAAAGTATACAAGAGGGCCATAACTTTAGAGCTGGCTGTAAACAAAAATTGTGTCTAAGTTGATAGCGTAGCGTTGGTTGCGCTGACGCCGATTAGCGCCGTCCGGTTCAGATAACACTATGCGGAACGCTGATCCTTACTATTTCACTAACTACGACTGCACTTTAGGTGGACATTCTTTGGATTCGAGGAATGCTCCAATGTCTACGCTATTGTTAGGATAGGATGACAAAAGTTTTTTTCCATTATGCCGTATTTTTTTCTTTGAGTACGTAATAAAAACCTAAAGAAGGCTTGAATGTTCAGTCAGCATCAAAAGTAACTACGAGTACGTACATGAAGCGGTCGACAGCTCTTATACCATTACAATACAGACTTTTGAACTCTTCTATAATATGCGTAGTTAATTTTTCATGCTGACTTTACATAGTATACCAGAACGCGTAGGTATAATCTTATTGACCGAGTGAAACGAAGGTCTCTGCTTCAGCTTCGACAAAAATGCTTTCGTATGTCCAGATTTCCGTTTGTTCTCGTCTACAGCAGGCGAATCACGTAACCTTATGTACTAACGGTAGATAGATTTTACTGTCAATTTTGAAGTATAAATTGCTGAGCTAATGTCATGTTTTTTGTACCCGACGCTAGTACATAATTGAATGAACGATTGAATGGAAATCCCATACTAAAGTGAGAAATTGATCAAATGATTGGAAACACGTAACTTTTTGACGGTAAAATTGTACGGTATAAATATGTCAATTACTGCGTGACAAAGTCATCGTCAGTCATCGTGTCTGTCATGTCATAACAATGAATTAAACAAAGATTTTGGTCATGATTTGGGTTTATTAATTAGTGAAAATGCCCCAAATTTCCTTGAAATGTCTTTAAAACACACGACCGAGTTTAAAATTCCCTAAGCACTTTAAATAAAACGAAAAGTAAGTAACAACAAATGTCATGGTCATGTGGTATTTATTTGCTCACATTCGTATTTACTAATATATTTGGTATTATTATGTGCTTCTTTTCAGGATATACGTAAACGAGATTCCCCATCTCTTGGTGATGATGCGATACTGTAAGATGCAGAGTGGGAGAGATAAAACGAGGGAAACTATGAAGTAACATGAACCAAGCAATAGCGTGCCATATTATTCATCGCTGAAATATAGAAGTGTTAATTTATAAGTATGTACTTTTTCATATACGTGCCCCGCGTGTCGATGTATGCTTGTCGATTTATGAAAAGTAATAGGACGACATAAATTACCGCCCCGTAGCTACCTAGTCTCCGAATCCTTTAAACATGAGTTTATTAAGTCCACTTGGGATGCTATTTCTTTCTTCCTTTGTAACCAGCATGTAATGTGAACCTTCGGTATGTACATAAGATATATTATATCCCGCGCCTCTACTTGCTTTCCCTAGCAAATAGAGTAATACTCCGGCGGATCCGCGCGGGTAGGCAGGTAAAGTAACACAAGAGTTATACACAAATGTCAAATGTTTTAGATGATACAACGAGATTGCGAAGCCGTCGGTGTTGCTGGTGAGTTTTTAATTCCGCGCGGATTTACTGCCAAGAAAAAATCCTACTCGCATGAAGAGAGAAGAAAGTTGTATAAAGACATGATGTTATTTCTTAATATATTTTTGTATTTTTTCGTTGTGGTTTACATTATTTAAATACGTAAATAATACGTTTCGTCATTCATTAGGTGTAAGCAGGTACATACGAATACACTATATTGAAATTGTGTGTATGCTATTGCATCGACTTATGCTCATTAAATTCTTCTAAAATGATATTTCTTTAACTATGCAAATAGAACGAAGAAGGAGTTTCATTAATACCCTTACTCTTTCTTATTCAAACGGTACGAGTAGCGACGCGTGGGCAAATCTATAAACCTTGTGGGATGTAGATAGATTACTATCAAGGCACATATCGCACCCAAAGCAGTCTATAACGCTAGCGCAGAGCAATAAATTTGGCAAGAACAAGAAGCCAAGGGACTTCATCAGTACCGATTGCGTAGTTGAGCTGAAAATACATTAATCTCGAATAATGTTGTAGATGCAATAATGTAATCCATGTGTGAAAAGATTAATATCACGTTATTGGTCATGATTATAATTTTATATGATATTTATTGTAAAATACAACTGCTGCCCAACGTGTGCATGGATAGATTATAAAGACTGAGTTTCTCTCAATCACCTCTCAATGAAATAGCTAGTAATGTATATACAATAACTTATTCTACTTGACGCTAGATGTCTAAGTTGAACCTATTTCGTTTCATACAATAGCAACGGTAAAATCCGGTAATCTTCTTCTAGCATTAAGAGGCTGGATAGGTACTTTAACTTTTAAAAATAATAATTTGACACGTAGTGTCAGTCAACATTTTAGAAAAAATGAGTACAACAAAATAAATACATTTTACAATTATTATGTAATATTTAGTCCAGAGCAATATTAAACACTTATTTGGTGAATGTCACGTATAAAAATCATTTTTTCATAATGGCTCGTATCGAATAGTTGGCTATGGTAGTTCACTTAAGTAACGACTTTATCTGCTACAACGCGCCAAGGGTAAGTAATTTTATTACATATCACTAATAAATAGTGTGCATGTTACATCATGGCATAACTCATTATCATTAGCTGAATAGACGTCCATTGCTGGTCATAGGCCTTTCCCGGAAAATGCCTTGCTGATCGGTCGCGTGTCGTCCCAGGTCTTTTGGACTCTAAGGTCGTCAGGCCACCTCGTAAGGAGCCTTCACTCACTGCGTCATCCGATAACATTCGTCACACGAAAAGTCGCTGGCGTGGGTTAAGCAGACACCATAGCCTATGGACGCTATCGACTCCTAAAGAATCACAAGCACGTTGCCGAGCCTTATTAAGTTTAGGATTCAGGGTCAGGGATATGTAAATGGGTATTTTGGTGTTATGAAATTGCGGATTTTTGAGACTATGGATGCGTGGGTGATACTGATAATAATACTGAGTCAAATGAGGAATGTCCTTATTATAAACTGTAGCATTTTTAGTTTCTACGGCTACTATAATATACATAATCTGTAGCCAGGGTCATGATAATTCAGATGCTATTTCAAGATGTTCATTACTATGCTCTAATTTCTTCTTTCAGTGCAGCAATTGTGAATTGCGTATTTTTAGGCAACACGTTAAAGATGACTATTTCTTTGATCAACACATGGTTATGATGATAATTGGATAAAATGAAAATCTATAACCGCCACCCTGCTGCCTGGTCCACAAGATCTCCTTACCTCAAGGCAAGTAAGTTTTTTTATTGAGTAATCTCTAAAATACAGTATGAACATATGCCGAGCCTTTATTGACATAAGTATTTGTTGTGTTGATAGCTAGAGACAAGTGACGCACTCTGAAAATAGTGCATCCTCGGGAGTTCTTGTGACTTTATATACTCACTACCAGGAACACACCATCGTATACCTAAAGAGCAAGCAGTGATGTTATTATGGCTGCGGTCTCCTATAAGGTACAGTCAGGGTCAGAGAGAAAAAAAAAACGATTTGAGTTATAAGGTTCCGTAGTAAACAAGGTACCCTTATACAAAGTGCAAAAAGATTCCGTTTTGTGGCGCATTTCTCATATAGTTTTATATGGCACGTCACACAACTGACACAAAGTATTAGATGGTAAATCGAGGACATTTTTAAAATGGAACCCTTATAGTTTCGTCATGTCTGTCCGTCTGTTCGCCCGTCCGTCCGTCCGTCCGTCCGTCCGTCTGTCCGTCCATCCGTCCGTCCATCCGTCCGTCCGTCCGTCCATCCGTCCGCCCGTCCGTCCGTCCGTATGTCACAGCCGATTTACTCGGAAATTGTTAGTGGTAAGAAAGTGTATTCTATGAACCGCTATATAAAAGTAATGTGATATTAGAAAAATATGTTAAATGAGAGTCCCGTAGCGGCGTCCCGACGCCGCTAAAATACGGAAATTCTCATAGTTATTCAGAAAAGGAACAACTGAAAGTACAAATACATTTCTTTAATTTTGTGCCTCTCTTAGGAACACCAAAAACATGTAAAAAAGGGTTCTTAAAAATCGACAGTTCCTTTTCATTGTCACATTATGCCGGACCAAAACCATGCCTAATAGTAGACTGCTAGCTAAGTTAGTTTTCCGGACAACGTGGATGCGGCACATCATCATCATCATCATCAGTCGTTCCGTCAATGCTGAGGACATAATGTCCAATTCTTGCTGACCAGACTCCTCCATAGGCTCCGTCACCCACCTTATGGATGGCCTCGTGCAGATATAGTTACAGGATACCACCAGTGATTTGGGTATTCCGTCTAGCGGGTAGTCTGCCTCGGGACCTCTGGCCCTCAACTTTTCCCGTCATAATATTTATCTACTGGCTATCCGAAGAACGAACGTCGTGAGAGGTGTTCGAAATATATATGAGGATGCGGTCCTGACATACTGTCGATAGTCGACAGCTTAACGTAGCTGGATGGACTGGTTTGTTCGCCTTGCAGTCCATGGTATTAGAGATTTTCTCTCAAAATATTGAATATGCGAAGAGTTTGTATAATTATAATTTTTATTGAAATAAAAAGGTCATGAGGTTTGTATGCATGTATTGTACATACCCCTTACATGGTTTTTGGGCGAGCGTAGTCTCCTGACACAAGTACATTTATTACTTAAAAGGAGATTCCAACCTTGCTTTTGTTAAACTTTCTTTTAACCAATAGGTATGAAAGTAAGTATGTATTGAATCGCACAAACGTGTTGCCCAACCAATATCCTCGTAATGTGTCCTGCTTAACATCAGTTTAACTATTTTTCAGCTAAAATATGGCGGTACGTCGCTCTCAATACAGCTCCACCTCTGAAGCTCTGGCATTCTTGGTTGCCAGGAACACAACGCCTCATGTGTTAGTAATTATGTGTTATTGCTATATACCGGTGTGAAGTTAGCGGCCTATGATAACCCAACCAAATTAAGAAGTCCAAATTTTAAGATCCCTTCTAACGGTGAAAACAGGCTTTAACCCCTGAAATATTTTAAATAATAATCGGTTACGTTAACACATTCACTAAGAATACATCAAAATAGGGCTAACATCTAAAATTACCAACATGAATGACAATAATAAAACGAAGTAACTTGCCTCCATTCTCGTGCCAGTAAAATGATAATAAGACACTTTGAAACCTATTGTGCGGCAATCTATAGATCAAGAGCTTTCTAAAAGAGCTTTCAGGATGTACTAACCAAGATTCCTTCAATGCCAGCCACAGACACGAAAGTTAGCAGCCTACCGCCTGCATACAGAATTCTCTGATTTTGACCAATTTCTAGACAATAAGACACTTTGAAACCTATTGTGCGGCAATCAATAGATCAAGAGCTTTCTAAAATAGCTTTCAGAATGTACTAACCAAGATTCCTTTAATGCCAGCCACTGACACGAAAGTTAGCAGTCTACCGCCTCCAAACAGATTTTTCTCATTTTGACCATGGAGGCGGTAGGCTGCTAACTTTCGTGTCAGTGGCTGGCATTGAAGGAATCTTGGTTAGTACATTCTGAAAGTGTCTTATTATCATTTTACTGGCACGAGAACGGAGGCAAATTACTTCGTTTTATTATTGTCATTCATGTTGGTAATTTTAGATGTTAGCCCTATTATGACGTATTCTTACCGAATGGGTTAACGTAACCGATTATTATTTAAAATATTTCAGGGGTTAAAGCCTGTTTTCACCGTTTGAAAGGATCTTAAAATTTGGACTTCTTAATTTGGTTGGGTTATCAGAGGCCGCTAACTTCACACCGGTTTGCTATATTATATACTATTATTATGGCTTCTCCAAGGAGTAGCATACTTCTCCAGTATTATAGGCTGCTCAAAATGTTAACCAAATCGGGGGTCATTAGCCTCACAGCATCTTTCCGGTTGTGCCCTAAGGATCCTGGGGTCCACTTTGACACCTAATCCCCAGAGTTGGCTTAGGAACTAGTTTTACTAAAGTGAATTCCATCTGACCTTACAAACCAGAGGGAAAACTAGACTCTGTTGGGATTTGATCGGTTTCCTCACTATGTTTTCCTTCACTGGAGCGCCATTGTTACATATTAAACGAAATATCATATAGTTTAAGATTGAAAGTGAAGTGTCTCACCGCTCGGCTACACTAGCTCGGGTGATGAAATGATTTGTGTTTTATCATATGGTTCCAAAAGATTTTAACGAAATTTGACAATTTATTTATATTTTAATATTAAAGTTTAAATGTTTAACAAAAATAAAAATAAAATCATATGTTTGAGTGTTACAGACAAGTAATTCTATAATATGCTACGTGGATTAGGTACAGACCTAAACGTATAATATTATAGGATATGACTAACATAATAATTTTTTTAGCTCTGAAATACTATAGAAGTTTGCAAGAGAACAACGTCAGATAAAGGTTAAGCTATAATATATTGATATTGATATCTATATGTATATTATTCAGAAGCCTGCAGAATGGGAGTAAATTGTGCCTTGAGCTTAGAAAGAAAGTAGTACTCAATCATCAAGTGTTTTGAAGCTTATGGCCTGCTTATGTCTGACGGCAAGAAGACATCTTTAACAGGATTTGTCGCATCTCTTTCTCTCTCTCTCTCTTGCAGCATATTTGCATCCACTTCTGGACATATGCCTTGATGTCGTCCGACCATCTGGCTTGTGGCCTTCCCATACTAGAACTTACCGCTCGAGGTCGTCATGTAGTAGTATTCTTATAATTCAGTGACAAGAAAATACATACAAGAATACGTAACAACAATCATCATCATCATTATCCTAGCGTCATTCCGGTACAGTTGCATCCTAAATCCCGGGGTCCGCTACCTAATCCCAAGAGTTGGCGTAGGCACTAGTTTTTATACATAGTGTAATACATAACAACAATATATGAAATAATATTACAACTATCTTCAATCTAAAACAGGCCCTTGAGGGAGGCGTACCGAGGATGCCTGCGGTATTTCCTCGCTATATGGCAATGCTGATACGTTGTACGAGGAAGTCGCCAGGTCTTCGGTCACCAGTTATGTGAACCAGATGCCTCGCAATTTCAGTAAATAACTAGTAACTCTATTCTATTGACTAGCTGTTCGTACCTTATACTTATGTCAGTTTACATATTACTATTATAATAATTTCGGATTGTAAAATGATGTATATGAATAGGTACAATTCAGTTTAAAAAGCAACTTCTACAGATCAAGTTTTTTTTTCAGGAATGCTTGAAAACTGCTAAAAAAAAGGTTTTTCTACTACAAATTATGACTTGCTACGGTCTTCCTCGCAACGTTCAAATCATCACGGCAGACCCAGAACGTAACGATACTTTATACATTCAAGAGCAATAGTAATGGGTATATACTTTCTCCATAGAAAAATCGATACAAAGTGTACCCGTTATTTTTGGTTCTTGCTTATTTAGGTAGTAATAAATGCTATTTATGTGTTGTTTTATTATTATAGAAAGATCCCTAATAAAAAAGGATTTAAATACTTTTAAAGGTATGAAGGTTCCGACGTATTTTTTACCGCAAATAGTCGTTCTTTACCTTTATTCCATATGTCTCTACCGACACATCCCGCCTGTTAGAGAAATGTGGACATTTTACTTTCTTCTCTAGCGGTAGGGATATTATTTGACTATTACCCGTGGTCCCACCAACCATTCCTTAACCGTGGTACCATCAGATTGTACGTACCATCAATGGTACTACGGCAAATAATGTTTTGCCGTCGTTCCATTATGTCAATGGAACTACAGCTAATATTATTTTACCCGTGGTACTGGATAGTAGACAATTCGGTAATTAATTAACAGTCATGTAGATAATGGTTACATATAATTTAAAGATCTTATTTTAATAACTGCATAGAAATATAGAAAACAACATTATTATTATTTAGCCAAGTCGAGCAATACGGCTATTACCATCCATTTCTCGAAGCCATTCAGGCCATTTTCAGCCTCTTGTAATTTTGTGCTGGCTAAAGCTCCATTCATAATTTATTTCATTTTCTATTATAAGATTCAATTGAACTTGTTGTTTTTGAACGATTGCAGGTCAAAGTTCATTAGTTTTGTCACTGACTGGCTGATCATTGACCATTATAATTGCAATGCAATGGTACTAGTAAACATTTATTTTACCGTATTACCATCAATTATACCAGATACCACGGCAATAAAATACTTCGGTTGTACCCATTAATGCTACTATAGCAAAAAAAAACCATAGAACCATCAATGGTACTATCTGATGGTACCACGGTTAAGGAAGGCCTTCTGGTGGGTCCACGGGTAATTTGTTTTATCCGTTGTCCTACCGTCGTTCTTGACCCGTCGTCTTACAGTTCGAAACAGTGTTCGCAGGTGGGTCTACATGTCCCCCTGGTGGGTAATTATTTTTGACCCGTTGTCGTCCCATTATAAACAGTATTCGCCAGTGGGTCTGTGGGCAATTTATTTTGAACACTGTTTAGAGCGGTAGGACAACGGGTCAAAAAAAATACCCGTGGATCCACAAGGGGGACATGTTGGTGGAACCTCGGGTATTAGGCTTGTTTGCCAGTGGGACAACGAGCGCAGCTAGAAAAAGTGTTCGTACAACTGCGACATTACAAGCAAAGCGACCGTGCCGCGGTAGGGGCCGGCGAAGCGCCAGAACCGAACACTCTTTTCTAACGACCATTTTATTTGCAACCTGTCGGATCGCACAGTTTTACGAACACTCCTCCTAGCTTCGCTCGTCGTCGTGCCTACACCTCTTTTAAGGATGGTCGTCAAACTTACTGCTTTTATAACGACCACCCTTAACAGATGTAGGTGGACGTCAGTAGTTTCATTTGTAGCGACCCTCCGGGGGAGATGTTAGAAATCACAGGTAAGGATAGGATGGAACTTATTGCATACTGGTATCCCAGATACCTTGGCTCCCACTCCCAAGCCACGCCACAGCTAAATGGCATCCAGGAATATATTCATTCCCTTACTTCCATATAAAGATATCGGTAGTATATAATTAGGCAAGCCTACAGTATGACCTTCAATTTGTCAGAAGTTTGTCAAATCCTTAGGCCCGGCACCCATTATTGGCACGGCATTGGGACGGCAAGGGATTCCTCCTCGGGCACGCCAAGATGTGGTTAGGATTGCCGGGGTTGCCGAGGCGTCCTTAGGCATGCCGAGGCATCCTTAGGCATGCACAGCCGTCCTTAAGCATGCCCAGACCTCCTTAGGCATACCGAGCATCCCTCTCGGCATTCCCAAGCACACCTTTGGCGTGCATTGTCTATCCCGCTAGTCTAATGTGTGAGGCCGAGGAGCCCTTTGCCGTACCGTGCCGATAGTGGACGCCTTTGCCTTCATGTACCTACTTAGTGTACACTGATGTCGGATCCGATTGAATTATAGAGAACATTCTGTCTATTGTGGATATTCAAGGAACGTCCAGAGCTATTATTTATTAAATTTGGGAAATATAAATGCTCGTTTCATTTCTGTTTGGGGACGTAGGTAGATTAACCCTCTTGATATGACAAAAACGCCTATAGGTGTTACCTGCTTACCTGGTGGTGTGGTGTGGTGTGGTGTCACGTACGTTGTCAAAGTGACCTTCGTGCTTTACACTAAAGTTCATATACAATCTCTTATGGAAAATGAGTTTGTTTGTAGGGATCACTGCCGTACATGACGCATGGCGATTAAACGGTTAACTAAAATAGGCAGGTTATGCCTACAATTCTTAAAATTTGAACCTTTTTGGACTGATTTGAAAGACTATACCGATATAAGATTATTGCAATAATAATATTGTTATGATAATGCAATTTCACCACACTTTTCATTTTATAATTCGGTGCGGGTCTAGGCTTCGGTGTATAGCCAACATTATTTTACTGCCTGATAGTTCTCCTACTGCATACTAGATGTCAATATTATGGAATGCAAGTGAATTAACTGTCAACAAGTTCTCCTATTCGATGCTAGATGGCATTTAGTTCTTTAAAATAAATATTATTAAATGATACAATATAAATTGATATATTTATTTGTACCGATATTATTTAAAGACTTATTAAAAGAAAATAATTTAAAATATTACAAAGGTTCTACATCGTCACATTTACATTTGTCTTTCTGTCATACTCTCTCTGTAATAATGCGTTTTGTGTTTATCGGTTGCATGTTTAGCATTTGTGATTTAAATATAATAACTCGTGTTCATTTATCAAGATCACATTTTGCCTTAATTTTAGATAAAGTGCTTTGAATTGGGTTATTATGATAGTAAGTTTGTGCAAAACATTGGAAGAAACAACCATTCGTTCATTGGATCACCTTTGCAATAACAGAACGTCGAATCTCATTCACCTTGTGAACGGTACGGTACGAAACGGTGTTTCTAACGTTAGTACATAAAGTTACCTGGTGCGAATTTTTGACAGGCGTTCGAACGGTCGAAAATTGACAGTAAAATCTATCTACCGTTAGTACATAAAGTTACGTGATTAGCCTGCAGGTCGCAATTCTCAACCGATTCTCGTGAAATTTCGTGAGCAGGTTCGATAGTTATATACATTTTTTTTGTCGTGCCGGTTTTTGGAAATTTCCAAAAACAATTTTTATTTCAAAGATTTTGTAAGTTTCTGCGTCCGAATTTCGGTTTGTTCTCCTCTACAGGTCGTATTTCTCAACCGCTTCTCGTGAAATTTTGTTAGCAGGTTCGATATTCATAATTGATCTTTTTTATAATGTCAGATTTTGGAAATTATAAAAAAACTCACTCAAGAGGTCTACAGCTCACAGAGCCACTAGTTTAGTTTAGTCGGGTAAATTTCGATTTATGAGGTTAAATATAAAAAAATACATAAACATTGTTACATAACATTAATATCAATATTACAGGAAAAAAGTAACTGCAGCTCTATCTAGTTTTTCTTTATTTTTTCAACAAAAAACCATTTCTAAACTACATTTGTAATTTAATCACCTTCGCACGTATTTTGGTTTTGTAAACTCTTATGAAATATGTTGAAAGTAACTACTTAAAAAAAGCAATCGGTTTTCGTGATAAAGAATTATCCTTTAAAAACCAGCATACATGATACGTTATTCAGTCGCGCAAATTAGTAACAAAATGCGCCGACAGATGGCGATGTACCCATGGCGTTGAATCTCTACATCGTGCTGTTAAGATTTTTCCTGAATTAATGGGGTCAGGACGGGAACAATCCGTGTATGGGAGCCTCGGTGCGCGAGTCGGACTCGCACTTGACCGGTTTTTGTTATTTAGGTATGAGTGTAAAGATAACAGTCGGAATTTTCTTTCGTATTTTATGATTTTAATAAATGTCTTATGTTATTTTCGCCTATATTCATTTCTAAGAAGCGTATCTATTTAAAAAAATGTTATTATACTACTATTCGCTTTTCGGTGAAGGACATCATCGCGACAAAACCTGCATACATCACCTGCAAAGAAATCTTCTCAAACATACAATGAAATATTGAGGTTATGTTCCATATAATAGGCTGCGAAGTGTCACGTTTCGGATGTAGCTAGACGAGAGGCCTCTAAAGGAATTTCATACATAGTTAGAGGCCTAGGCCTGCAAGATGCTCTTTTTTAATTTCCATTCCTCATTTATTTGTGACACAGCATCACGGCTTTCAGCCATAAGCAATTATTTGCTTTTTGGATCGTCATGAGATTCTGCCACTACGATTATTAAAAAAATAAAATAAACGATGTTTGCTGTATTTTGCTGTTTCATTTATATAAAATCGACATGAACATAAATAATTAAAACAGTCGAATAATTTTAATTGCAAATTTAACTACAAAAGTACACATTTTTATTCCATCTAAATATTAGTGTTAAAAATGTGTACTCAAACCGTGAAGGTATTTTTTTAATCATTTTGGAGGCAAAATTAATTTTTTTTCATTCAGTAATTGGATTTATGCATTGTTGAATTTGCTACCTATTTAAATATGAGTTCCGACGCCAATGACAACAGAGAGGCTACCGTGAACCGAAAACGAACGAAGTTCGAATATCTCCCTCTCTGTCGCAATTGCAGATTCGTGCGACAGAGAGGGAGACGTTCGAACTTCGTTCGTTTTCAGTTCGCAGTAGCCTCTCAGCGATGAAGAAAAGAGGTTATAGTTTTTGACAATTAACAAGAATGACAAGCTGTCAATGTCGTTCCATAGGATAGGTCGATCTTCACGTTTCGTTCAGAAATGTGCTTTCTTACATTTTAGTATATTTTTGTAGTAGTAGTGTTTTATATTCAATTCTAGTTGGTAATTGAACGAAATAAATAGTAATAGATGTGTTAGTTATATTTTTGTCTTATTTGCTGTTAGTTTCTTTAGAAATTAAAGTTTGATTTTTTGGAGTTTTTTTTAAATTTATTTCATTGCATGTTTGAGAAAAGTACATACCTCGGCGTGAAAAGGGGTTGCCAACTTCATAACTATCCGGCCTCACTACACTCGGCCGTCTATATGTTCTCGGCCGGCAACCCCTTATTTCCCGGCCTCTGTAGTAATGTACTCTGTAGTAAAGGTGTGTCTGTGTGAAGCACCCAACCCGCACGGTTCCAGTGGGAACTAGGTACACATCAATCTCGTCGTTCATTATTTAATATACCATACCTACGGTAACAAGTTTAGTTTACCCTCCGGGTTGGAAAGTCAGACGGCAGCCGCTTTCTTAAGAGGGGGCATAACGCCAGGAAAAAAATAGAAATCACCCGCGCGTCCCGCGCCTGCCCCGCGCTGTGCCCGCTGCGATGACGACGACTTTCGCACAGTATATGCCCATCCAGGCAAATGAAACATTATAATATTATAATATAAATGATAAGAAAATTTATAAGTTTATTATTTCTGCTTAAATCATTTATTTACACTGTACATTAGTATAAACTTTCACACGTAAAATATATTCCAATGATAAGAAAATAGGACACGGTGTCAGTTGGATTTAAGAGAGTCCATTTTATATCGTATATATTTATCGTGAAATAGATGAATCTGAATCATAGTTATGTTAGTTCGAAAGATATGTTCGAAATGTGATAGCTGATAGGTAGTCAACTAGTATTTTAATTTCCTCACAATAAATTGATTATTAGGTATACTTGGTAATAAATATGGTTTGTACCCTAATTAAGTTAGAACCATATAAAAAGTGCTTAAGCCGTTATCTCCCAGTGCTGGAGATCTCCGGGAACATAACAAAAGAATGTTATTGTTTATTTTCTTCTCCGGCAGAAGACGGGGAGGTCGTCTTTTGAGAGCGTCACAAAATTAAGCTTATGAAATGATTGTATTGTCTTTTGGAATGTTTTACCTTTATAATTGCGGTTTAAAAATGGTTAAAATTTGAACGATATTAATATTCGCGCCGAAATCGCAGCCGCCATTACGTCCGCCGTCGTGACGTCACGAGGGCAGAAACATAAATGTCAAGAAGAATGAGCTTCCAATAGTCCGTATCGTCGATGCGTTCTTCACGTCACTTAATCCTGACGTCACTCATGAGCAAAGAATTGCGGTCGGCGTTTTCGGTCACGTGACATACAGATAATGAAACTACCATTTTAGTTTTCAAATTTAAAATCAATCTTATGGTTTTATAACAAAATAGTGTTATAACTTCGTATTTCTTATGGTATATTACTAGGAGCGCTCGTGGCCCAGCAGCGCCCGCGTACCGCGGTGCGCGAGGCGAGCGGTATGCGAGGTTAAGCAACGTCGGCCCAGGTCAGTTCTTGGATGGGTGACCGCTTTGAGTGGTTATTAACTGAGCGCTCTCGTTCTTTGGAAGACATGTTAAGCCCTTGATCCCGGCTGCTGTCTATGATAGGACTCCTTCGGGCGGCTTCAGAACTTCTAACAGTCTAGTTGCCCACTCACTTGACAAGGAGGGTCGCAGTTGCACCATGTCCGTAGTACCCACCGCTGTTACATGTGACCCCCGGGTGATGCTAAACGGTTCAACATAACTGGCAAACGTACTGTCTTCTCGAAGATCTCACGGTTCGAAATAATTGCCATACGATAAATAAATATTATGGTAAAAACTATATAAAAATACTTTGTCAATTTAATTCTGATGGATGAAAATATCATATTAATGAGGACCAGTAATTTTAATATAGAAATAATTAACGCATACGAGTGAAACCAAGCTACAACTACACGCCTAGTCCTATATTTCATCAAAATACAAAAAAAACAGGCCAAGTGCGTGTCGGCCAACGCACAATGAAGGGTTCCGTACCAACACCTACTAGTCCACATTTAAAATCATTATCCAATACATTTAATCTAAAAAAGTCGTATCTTCATAGGGAACTCACGGCACTTACTACCTTTTGTTTGGGCAAGATAGTTTTTAAGCGAAAACTCAAAAACAGTAAAACCTATATTGTTCAAACCAAAAATCGTTGAAAGTATTTACTAATGCACACACCTCAATTTTTTTCAGAATTTTAAACTTTATAGTTTGGAAATTAGAGGGGGGGACACACTTTCTATGACTTTGACAGCTAATATCTCAACAACGGTTGACTTAAATGGACAAGTTTTTAGAAACCTCCATATCATTAAAGGCCTATCCATCGATACACAGTCGTGTATAGTAATGTACGTTGAAATTTTTTTTTTCATCCACCGTCGACATGTATGGAGTGCCCCCCCTAATTTAATATTTTTTTTTGTAATTTCACATCACTTCTATGTAGCGGTTCATAGAATACACCTTCCTACCAAATTTCATAATTGTAGTGCTTATAGTCTCTGAGTAAATCGGCTGTGACATACGGACGGATGGACGGACGGACAGACATGACGAATCTATAAGGGTTCCGTTTTTGCCATTTTGGCTACGGAACTCTAAAAAAACGTTATTTTAAAGTATTTTACTGAAATGCAAAATCAAACAAAATAATATCTAGAATGTACGATAAAGACCTTTCTGTTATGGAACGCCACAATTATTTGGATTTGTCGCCTTTTTCTAATGACACGCGAAACACATTGTTTTCAGTTTGGCCTGCCTTTTCTGCAACAATACTGAAAATAAATATAGGTAGTGTAATAACTTGACTTGCGGTAAGGACTCATACGTGAGAGAAAGTCATCGTCTATTATTGCATATACTACAAACATTAGTTCTACCGAGGTCGGCCGCCGCTCAATAATAATGTTGTAATTTGAACTTTAAAGTTTGTGGAATAAGGTCGATATTAGATCTTTATTAAGAAAGTTCTCGTCGAACATATACTTGCAATACGAGTAGGTTTCATTAAACATAGTGTAAACTTTACATTTAATTTGCGACACACCTTTTTTGATACGATTATATTCGTTTCGTGAGCGCACCGAACATAGTCCTCTCGTCTTAACGGAGCGGTCGCGACCGGCAGCGCCCGCAGACGGCAACAGCAGATATACCGCGGCGCGCGAAACGTGCGACGGAAGATAGGGTATCGCGCGGAATAAAAAGGGTCTATGTACCAAATTCGTTTTGCCTCAATAAATCAGAAAAATGACCTTGTTTTGATAAATCGCTAGTCACAATAATAAGTTATATCAAAAGCTATAATACATCATTTTTTTACTTACATGGTATGCAAGGTACCGCCACACAATTGAAAATAGATGAAAATAAGACATGTTTTGGTGATTTTTTTCTATCGAGCCAATTTTATTCCGGTATGGTTTTGTTTAGACTCAAAAACAGCAAATATGATCTAGTTTTCGTATGAATTTTTTTGTGGCATTTGCACTTGATTGTGATAGGTAAATATTCAATCTAAAAACTGCAATTTTGCTTGGTGTCCCCTCTTAAACTAGTGCCTTCATCGAATCTTCTTTTAATCGAAAAGCGGGATGCGGCTCCTTAGGGTACCAGCGGGAAGAAAGTATGATGACCTAGTGCAGCAGTGTTGGTTCAAACCGGAATAATAATAGACTATTTTGTTTTTACTACGTTTTCCATTTATAAATACAATTATTTTGCCAATAGTACGAAAAAAATCGACTACCATCGGACGGGACCAGACGGGAAGGGTCATCCTATCTTTCTTCTACTAGTACCGTCACGACAACAAAGAAAAGGTAGAATATTTGTTTTCTTTTACACTTGTCAGTGCGTAACGTGTCAGACGTTTGGTGGCCAGACTTTCCACCGGCTGGAACCATCAACCCTCTTTTTCCGCGTCTGCATATTTATCTAAGTATTACATACGGCCGGTCTTTTCAATTGCTAACTTAAATTCAACTTGACATATTAAATGTCATCGAGAATACGACCGCTATAACACGAATAAATTTAAAACGTATGCAAAACTGCCATTGTCAAAGTCTGCCCAAGTCTACGATATTATTAGTACAGTGATAAATGCTTCCTATCGCCGAACGAGTTCCGTTTGCATACATGTAGTTGAAGAGATATAGTCTATCTAACCTTAATATACCTAACCGGTTTTATATGGATGATGGTGTCATGGCGGCGAGATTCGAATTTTGAATAGGCGTTTTAGGATATTGATATTTTGCCATATCCCAATCGCATCTAGACCCTATTTAGATTCAGGGTTTAGAAGGTGTGAGGGTAGTTGCTTGCACAAAAACTAGTGCCTACGACCTTGTGCCATTCCTTGTGTTAAGGAGATAAATAGACCTTGAGCTCCGGAACAGTAGCTGAGGATGTAAACGAGTATACCATTTTAAAACATTGAGCTTACCATGCGTAGCCGGGGTGAAGTATAGCGCGAAGAGATCGTCGACAGAGGAAGTGGAGGTGACGGGCGCGGGGTGCGGCAGCTGCGTGTAGGGCTGCGGCTGTGCCAGCGGCGGCGCGGGCCCGCCGTAGTGCAGCCCGCTCGGGCCTGCCTCCACCAGCAGCTGCATCTGCGAGATGTCCACGAACTCGTCTCCGTCGGCGCGCCCCAACTCCTCGTCCTCCGGACGACGCATCGCGATCACCGAGAGCATCGCACGCGCGCATTCCCGCTCGCCTCACAACGCACCAACATGCACGGTCAGCCACGCACACTCACACCATCGGCACCACCAGGCATATCTCACGGCACTTCATCCACAACACTAATATTATTCGTTACTTACGACCTAAAAAAATTGACGCGATCACAGAACATTTAGGAAACTACGAATATGCGGCACGATAATCACTGAGAAAGGACACGAGTATCTACTGGTAAATGAACAGATTTCGCACGCGGTGAGAGACGTCGTCACGGAACGCTACATCCTCGACTGAGGCGTGATCGCTGCGGCGAGGGCGTGCTGCCGCCCCCGTGCGACGAGCACCGGCCGGTCGTCGCCCGCCGCGAGCCCTGTTCAATGGACGCCAGCCACCCGGTCGAGGTCGGCATTCATTCACGACGGCTGCGTTAATGGCTAGCGGGCCAGGCGCCCTCGCTCAGTCGTCGTCGCCCACGTGCGCGAGAAAATGGCGCGGCGTCGCGACGAAGGGAGGCGCGCGAAAAGCGCGCGGAGCACAAGTGTAGTGATGGTTGAGCGGCACCGGCGGCAGCGGGCGTGGGCGCTGGCACGTGGGCGCGGAGGCTCGCCGCGGCTGATCGTGCGCCGTGACGTAGCGCCATGCTGCCCGCAGATGACGGCACTACTGCATGCCACAACTGCATCTGAAAAACTTATTACCGAATAAAGTTGCTTTTGGACTACCTACATAACGCAGTTTAAATACATATTTTTCCTACCATAGGACGGGGCTCCAGTGTCCGAGTGAATCACATTCCGCATTCGCGCTCTACGCGGCCAGCGCGCGGTTGTTTTTGGTCACGCCGCAATTAGCTGTGCTACGAGCGGTCCCGTGACGTCGACCTCTCTGGTCTAAATATTTGCAGCATTACGTAGAGCGAACGGATAAATCATCTAAAAATACGTACCTGGTCATAGCTACGTAACGATTCTGAATTACTCCATAAGATATTTGTGGCATATATTGACGCACATAGTCACCCACGTTTTATTATTCGAGACAATTCTGTTACGAGCCCTCGTGTAACATACCATAAATAAATACCTCATATAACTGAAAATAATCGACATCAAATTATTCTTAACGCATTAGAAATATAACAAACAACAATTAAGGAACATCAATGCAAAACATCACAATGAAATGAAACTCAGTCAGCATATTATTTACTCACTAGACTAAACAGATATAAGATTAAACCTGTGGATGAAACAAAAGTAAACAAATAGTTTATTTTAACAAATATGATTGAAGTAATTTTGTTTCGGTAATAATGAATGGACTGATTGGCGATAGGTTAACACATTGTATGTAGGTAGACGGTACGCGGCGCGGCTTCCCCGGGGAAAAACATTCCCGGCGGCAAGGTGACTGATATGCGATATTCCGGAATAAGGAAAGGTCGTGGTGTTGCTATGGAGACCACCTGTTGTTCCGCGCCGGCCCGAAATGTCAGAGTGCACGAGGTAGGAGGCTCTTTAATATCCTTAAATTGTATCGCCGCGCGTACTGGAGTCAAACAGAGAGATACTTTCCCATTCCAATGAATGTTTAGTTTTTCGCATACACAACCTAGTGTACCTACTTTATTACAAGTATACCTACTTTATTACATTTTATCTTGACGCTTAGAGACCTTATACATCTCTAACAAATCTCGATTGTTATTAGTTTCTTAGTCTTATTTTTGACATGTAACACTACATTTAATTAATGATACTTTGATTATTGTATTATTTTTATTTGATGTACCTAGATAGATTTTGACTTGTAAAAGTGCCCTTGAGGCCTATTTGCAGAATAAATGTTTTGATTTTTTGATTTTGACAACGCTTTCACGCGCACACATCAGACTGTAAGAAAGAAAGAGCGCACTACAAAGCGTAATGAGCGGATATAAACTATTTGTACCTATTCGTACTTACCTACTGATAATACATCAGTGAATTCAAAGGTCATATGGGCATCTATTCAGACATCGATCGTAGGTGTAGGGCACCACCTTCAGGGTTTACAAGTTTACATATATGTAGGATTTTATGTTGAATTAGTGACTAGCGTATAAGTTAGCGTGAAAGGGAACGTATCAGGGATAGAGTGAAAGGGATGGATGAGAGTGAGGGAGAGAGGATAGATAGAAGGGATATGGCGGCGGGGTAGTGCATAGGAGGTGCGAAAATAAAAAGAAAAGTTTAATTAAATAGTTTTCTTTAACTACATTCAACCCACCCCTACAAATTCTCGTCCGGGATGTATCCAACATCAAAGAAGTAAGAAAGAAGAGGACGTATAAAAATCACGAAGTGGCGGCCGGCGTGCATAACCTCCAAGACGGGGGGGGGCATGTGCATCGCGCTCATTAAAGACGAACGAAGACAACGAAGGTTTTAAGACGACCAAGAAGTGTGCAATATGCCACCAGGTAACGGAAACTCAGAAGACGAAACGAAGAAAGGCGTGGTCGCCGGCGGAAGCATGACCTTGAACGACGCTTTCTGCAACTTTAACATCACCAAGTTCGATGGAGAAGATAAAACGTATTCCTCCTCAAAATGGGCGCAGGATATTGAGGACAACGCTGAAGTTTTCGGATGGACTAACCAGCAAAAACTCGTCATCGCCCGGAGATCCCTTACTGGAACGGCCGAACTCTGGCTCCGCTCCGAAAAGGTATTCAAAACCTACGAAGAATTGAAAACCGCACTGCAGAAGGAGTTTTCAGAGACGGTAAATGTCAAGGAAATGCATGAGTGGATGGCGAACAGAAAGAAGCTTAAAGAAGAAACTTACTACCAATATATGCTAACGATGAAAGAAATGGGTAAAAGAGCTAAATTTGCTGATTATATAGCTATCCAGTACATAATAGACGGAA
Source organism: Epiblema foenella (assembly GCA_963556455.1). Classification (NCBI taxonomy): domain Eukaryota; kingdom Metazoa; phylum Arthropoda; class Insecta; order Lepidoptera; family Tortricidae; genus Epiblema; species Epiblema foenella. Next base: position 11,575,647 of record OY747107.1, on the reverse strand, counting down.
TCGTTGATAGCGAGGTAAATAAAACCATTCTCTATGGCGCTAACACATATCCTGCTCTAAAGGAGAAGCTGACGATTTATGAAAAAATGAAGTCTAGAATGAAGAATAACGACGTGCCGGAGCGACCTAGAAAACAATCTACATCTGCAGCATCCTCATCTGTCAGTGTCCGGCGGTGCTTCAACTGCGGGGAGTCCAATCATGTGGCAACGATGTGTCCAAATGGGCTTAAATGTTTCCGTTGCAACAAGTTTGGACACATAGGCTCAATGTGTAAATCTACATCTACGGGCAGCATGGCGATGGCGGCAACGACGGCGCCACCGGCGCAATCGCAATCCTTCGCGAGTCAAGGTCGGCGATCAATGTTTGTACAAGCGCAACCGACAGAGGGCGTGAGAGTATCGAGTGAAGTTGGTCAAGTTGGCGTTAGCGAAGTGAATGAAGCAGACGAAGAGTCTAGGGTGAGTGAACGAAACGCCGAAGCGTCATTCAGTAAATGTCAAAAAATTCTAACCATAAATGGTGACGCGTCTATACAAAAAGGTATAAAGACTCTTAAAATACGTGGTGTTTCTGTAAAATCCCTCTTAGATACAGGTAGCGAAGTCAATTTGATATCTCTGGCATTGTTTAATAATTTACAACTAACTTATGAGCCGAGTAATATAGTTCTAACAGGTCTGGGCGCTACCAAGATTCGATCGGTTGGTAAATGTGAAGTCTATGTTGAAGTAGATGGATATCGTTACAATGTCTGTTTTTATATCGTTGAGCAGCGGGTCATACCCTACGAAGTTATATTAGGACAGCCATTTCTAGCTAGTACAATTGTTGTAATAGGCAAAGGTATGATCAAGGTGAGTCCGCAAGCACATGATTGTTCATATTTGTGTTTTCTGTCCACCAGTACTGAAGAGGAGAGGTATCCAACAGCTATACAACAAATGGTGTCAATGTATAAACCCCTCAAGGTGAAAGAAGCCCCAATCAAGATGAAAATAATTTTGAAAGATGACATCCCAGTTGCACAGCGTCCACGTCGTCTAGCTTTGATGGAGGAAGGAGTGGTTAAAAGGCAGGTACAAGAATGGTTAGCTCAAGGGATTATAAGGCCAAGTTTCTCTGAATATGCAAGCCCCCTAGTACTAGTAAAGAAAAAAGATGGCAGCACAAGAGTGTGTGTTGATTACCGAAAGATAAACCAAAAAATGGTTAAGGATGAGTACCCATTGCCTGTGATTGAAGATCACATAGACAAGCTATGCCATGCAAGGGTATTCAGTACACTTGACCTGAAAAATGGATTTTTCCATTTGCCTATTGAAGAAGATTCTATAAAGTACACAGCGTTTGTGACAAGCAGTCCGGAGGGGCAGTATGAGTTCCTCCGAGCTCCATTTGGTTTGTCAATATGTCCCAAATACTTCATGAGGTACATAAATATCATATTTAGAGATCTAATTGCACGAGGGGTTGTTCTGGTTTTCATTGACGATCTGATTGTTTTAGCTGACAATGAACAACAGGCTACAGAAAGACTCCAAGAGGTGCTGGCGGTTAGTGCGGACTATGGATTAGAGATAAACTGGAAAAAGACACAGTTGCTACAAACATCTGTTGAGTATCTGGGGCATGTGGTGTCCAACGGAACTGTGAAGCCATCTCCAGAGAAGACGAAAGCAGTGCTCAGGTTTCCCGAGCCCAGGGGTTTAAAAGAAGTACACAGTTTTCTCGGTTTGACCTCATATTTCCGGAAATTCATTCCTGATTATGCCCTAATAGCATGGCCACTGAGTGAATTACTGAAGAGTGGAGAATTCAAGTTTAATGATGAAGAGAAACGGGCTTTCAACATGTTGAAAAGTAAACTGTGCTGTGAACCAGTTCTGAAAATATTTGACATCAACTTACAGACAGAAGTGCACACAGATGCATGCAAGTATGGATATGCTGCGATCTTGATGCAAAGAGATCCTTCAGATCTCAATATGCATCCTGTCCATTATTTCAGCCGAAAGACAACTAACGAACAACAGAAATGGACTAGCTATGAATTGGAAGCACTGGCTGTAGTTGAAGGAGTGAAGAAGTTCCACAAATACCTGTTTGGAATACCTTTCATCATTGTTACAGACTGTGAAGCATTTCAGAAGACGCTGGACAAGAGAGATGTATCTGCAAAAGTGGCGAGATGGATTATGGATCTACAGGATTATACATACAAAGTGGTGCATAGAACAGGGGACCAGATGCGGCATGTAGATTCGTTGAGCCGGAATGTATGCATAATAACTGCTGAATTTCATGCTCGGGTGAACCATGCTCAAGATTCGGATGAAACTCTCCGAGCTATTAAGGAAGTACTAAAAGAGAAAAATGAATATCAGGATTACTATATGGAAAGGGGTATAATCTATAAAGGAGTTGAGAAAAAGTTGGTTGTACCAGAAGTAATGGATATGGAAATAATAAAGAACACACACGGAATAGGACACTTTGGGAAAAGGAAGGTGAAAGACTTGATAGAGAAGGATTATTTCATACATGACCTGGATAGTAAGATTGAGAAGACAATATCTACTTGCATACCTTGTATTCTTGCAAACCGGAAGTCTGGGAAGAAAGAAGGATTGCTGTATCCAATTGATAAAGGTGACCTACCACTGCATACATTGCACTGCGATCATTTAGGACCTCTGGATATGACAAAGAAGATGTACAACTACATTCTGGTTATCGTGGACGCTTACACAAAGTTTGTATGGATTTACCCCACAAAATCAGTGACAGCAAAGGAGACAGTTGAGAAGCTGAGACTACATCAGAAAGACTATGGTAATCCCATTCGTATCATCACGGACAGAGGAACTGCTTTCACAGGAAGAGAGTTTGAAGATTACTGTCAAGAAGAGGAAATAGAACATATCAAAATAACGACGGGCGTTCCCCGCGGAAATGGACAGGTGGAAATAATAAACAAGATTATCATCTCGGTTTTATCAAAAATGTGTATCGAAGAGCCTACACAATGGTATAAACATGTAAGTAAATTGCAGCGAGTGATTAACCGTACATACCAACGGTCCATAGGGATGTCACCATTCCGCCTGCTCATTGGTACTGAAATGAAAATGAAAGGGGACATTGAACTGGTCAGACTATTAGAAGAAGAAGATAAAAGAGAATTTATGGAACAAAGGGATGAGTTAAGAAGAGATGCCAAAGCTCAAATCTTAAAGATTCAAGAAGAAAACCGCAAGACCTACAACCTTAAGAGGAAAAGGGGACCGGCTTACAAGGAAGGAGATTTAGTTGCCATTCAGAGAACTCAGTTTGGAAATGCTCTCAAATTAAAGCAGAAATATTTCGGACCATATATAGTGACCAAGGAACTTGGCAAGGACAGATACGAGGTAGAAAAGCTAGCCGGTGAAGGTGAGGGGCCTAAGAAAACTACTACGGCGGTTGACCACATGAAAAGATGGCTTTGATGTAACTTACCTTGAACGTACCTGTGCTGTGCCCTACGTGTACTTACCTAAACTTTCTGTTGCATACCTATATTATGCTTTTGCCTACCTGTTTCCGTTGTATGCATTTGTTCTGCTCATACTTACCATGATGATGTCTAACCTATCATTTTCATACTTGCCCAAGTTTTGTATACAAAGGAATGTACTTACATCTATTTTATGCACCTACTGCCCTATAATTCTTCTAACGATTGCTTTGGACTTATGCCTTACGTTTGTAACATGATTTAAGTTTGTGCCTAATGAATGCAAGCTACTTGTAACTAGCATGATGAATAGGGACCCTGATGACCACTTATTTCATGCTGACTGTACTTGTGATGGCTCAACTTTATAATAATTGGGACTATAATTGTCTACGCAAAATTACCCTAAGAAATCTGTTTGCTTGTTTAGCTGTTGGTAATGAATGTTTGTTTCATTTTAAATTAGGATTAAGGAGAAAGTTTGTTGTTTTAATATGTTATGTTACTAACAGCCAATGTTCGTTAACCTTTTAACCGCCACTGATCTCTATGACTAGTTGAAGTGAGCAGTTACACATATGTAGTGGCTAAAAGGTTAAAGGCCACCATGCTATGTAGAATGTGAAGGTAAAATGTCGCCTTGATAAATTACAATTGCTTGTTTTTTTTTGTTTTGTTGTTTAGAATGGAGTCTGGAGGCCAGACTCGGCAGGAGTGGCCGAGGATGTAGGATTTTATGTTGAATTAGTGACTAGCGTATAAGTTAGCGTGAAAGGGAACGTATCAGGGATAGAGTGAAAGGGATGGATGAGAGTGAGGGAGAGAGGATAGATAGAAGGGATATGGCGGCGGGGTAGTGCATAGGAGGTGCGAAAATAAAAAGAAAAGTTTAATTAAATAGTTTTCTTTAACTACATTCAACCCACCCCTACATATATGAGAAAATTGTTATTATATTATCAAAGGTTAAATAAGCTTGTCATTCAATAATTCAGCATTCCAAGAATAGTACCTATATAGCAAAGGCCGGGAAGGACGGGATTGCCTGCCGAATTGTGTTAAAACGAATCGAAAAAAAATTGAGGAAATTTAAAAAGTATAGGAATAAATTGCTTTAGACTCTACGAAATTCTGAATTGATTAAATTTTATTAATCATACCGACTTTTTGTGGGTGGGTAATAAACATTGTGTTATAATCATAGTGAAAAAGGTTGATCTGTGCCGTGGATCTGGCGGATTTTATATTCCAACATCAAAAGCTCCTTGCAAACCAGGTAAAATGATAATTACGACGAAGGTTTAGTTACAGTGGCTCGTAGACTTCGTAGAGGCAGTGTGGGGTTTCAAAGTAGGTACATAAAGTTGAAAAAAACCGCCCAAGAGCGTGTCGGATCACGCAGAATGAAGGGTTCCGTAACAACACATCACACATCTACATTTAAAACCACTATCCAATACGTTGAATTTAAAAAAGACGTGTCTTCATAGGGAACTTACGGTACTTACGATCTTTTGTTTGGACAAGCCAGGTTTTTCAGCGAAAATTCAAAATCTTGTTCAAATCAAAAATCGTTGAAAGTGTTTATTAATGCACACCACCTCAATTTTCTAAAGAATTTTAAACTTCATAATTTGGAAATTAGAGGTTGCACACTTTTTATGACTTAGGGTCGGTTGCACCAACATAGCTGCTCAGCATCGTCAACATGGCAGCTGTCATCCCATAGAAACTTGTCAAACTTACCATACAATCAGATTTTAACGAACACCGCTTACGATTACAGACGGTTTGGTGCAACCCACCCTTAGAGAGCAAGTATTTCACCAACGGTTGACTTAAATTAAAAAATTTCTTAGAAACTGCCATATCATTTTTAAAGGCATTTTTAAATGTATGACGAAACTATAACGGTTCCGTTTTCGCTATTTTGGCTACGGAACCCAAAAATCCGGACAAGTGCGAGTCGGACTCGTCCACCCAGGGTTCCGTACGTGGGTATTGATTACGTACTTCAAATAAATATTATATTTTTTAATGATTTAATTACAAATGTACAGTTTTCAGATTTTTCGTTGTACTTTGTAGTATAAGATGATACTTGCTAAATTTCATAGTTCTGCGTCAACGGAATGTATCCTATATTGATTCCTTTGAGAGTGTCGAAATAGACATTGTTTCGGTATAAAGGGCTGTATCTTTTTTTTATGTTAACTTAGAAGTTTGATTTTTGACCCACGACGGACGAGGTACCCAGGACGGAGAAGGTATATGCGTTTAGGGTGAAAGGTTGTTTGTCTAGCTTATGTTATTAATATTTTTCAAATATTCTCTAGATTAGACAAACAAGCTCTTAAGTAACATTGCTATACCCTACCAGGGTCCATGTGATTCCATTATTATATTTTAACAGCGCTGTAAATACCATGGTTTGCAATAAACATTATTATTATTATTATTATTATTATATCTTCGAAACGGCATGACCGATTTAGAAACGGTTTTCTGCAATAGGTTTGTAGTTTAGTCGGGCAGAAATTTAGATAGGAATTACGATGATAACTCGCCAGGGGGCGCTGCAGTAAACATTTTTCACTTGCTAAAGTGCGTGTGAATGCATTTTCTCCGGAACTGCTGGGCCAGCATTTACGATTTCCATATAATGTGGCGTGGAGTACATGCACTTTAACTCTGAGGATCTGATGATGGAGCAGAAAAGCATAGTAGGGTACTGTGCAAAGGTCGATAATATTTTTGTCTGTTTTTGGTCCCTTTTGTTTATGTTGTATGAACAGACGTCGTACATAACCTTCTGAGGGTCTGACGATGGAGTAAAACCATGCCATAGAGAACTTTGCGATGACATGTAGTAACTTATTCGTGTTTGGGCTCTTTAGGTTGTGTTTGCTGAGTAGCTTCTATACATGATCTGCTGAGGATCTGATGATGGATCAGAACAGTATTTTAAAGCATGATTTAAAGGTATTTAGTAAGTAATAATATGTCATTAGACTCTTTTGATAGTACCTATCTATTGAGAAGCCTCTGTACAGGAACTTGAGAAGGCCTGATGATGAAGCACAACAACAGCAAAGGGAATTTTGCGAAAGCATATAGGTGGATTACCGTATGTCGACTATTTTAATACTGTTTGCAGCGTAGCTTCTGTGTCTTTTCTGTGTTCTCCATTTGGACCCTTCGGATACGGAACCCTAAAAAGTAACCAGATACTTACATCGTATGCTTTGCGATGTTGTAATGTTTTGGATACTACCGATGTTAATAGGTTACTAAGGCTCGTGAAAAGATCTCTGGCGACTCGTATGAAGTACTTTCCGTAATTGTATTGAATGTCCGAAAATTATCGCGCTCGCTGCGCTCGCGTTTTCATCTAGTTGTGATATGACTTTATAACCGGAGACCGAAAAGTATGAAGTATTTTCCAAACTGCATCATAATGTTTGAAAAATTTCGCGCTCTCTGCGCTCACGTTTTCATCTACATGTGATATGGCTTTATAACCGGAGACCGAAAAGTATGAAGTATTTTTCGCACGGCATCATAATGTTTGAAAAATTTCGCGCTCGCTACGCTCGCGTTTCCATCTACATGTGCTATTATTTTATGACCCATCCTAGTGACTACTATAAATATTATGATTGCTGAAATAATATATAAACTGCCTTGGTTCTAAATATGTTGGCAAGGTAAACGTCCCTGTACTCGACACTGGCCCAATACTGTGGTTTTAATGATTAATTACTGTAATCTATTGGCCACTAAGGTGTCGATTCCTGGGAGGTTTACCTTAATTGTGTAAACGAAATAAGGTATACTCGTACTTCAAATTGCGTCATCCGATTTCAGGAGTCGTTGCGAAAATGAACCCTGGGTATTTATTTATTTACGCTTTGGGACTAGTTGGAAAAAGTGTAGATACAAATCCGTGGCAGCAGTGAGCAGAAGAAGGGAAAAGATAAATGATAGAGAATGTGCGTCCACGTGGGCTCGGTCGTCGGGTCTTCGGCCCCACGCGGAACGCCTTCTGACCTCGTGTGCCTCGCCACTCACTACCGGGCCTTTGTCCCTTAGGTTTACTTGTAAGACACTCGGGGCTGGAAGTGTCGACTTGGCGAGCACGCTCCAAGGAGAAGCTTCGGGCCTTCGGCCTTTCGCTGAACAGTTTCTGACCTCATATACTTCGCTCCTCACCTTTGGGCTTTCGGCCCTGAGGTGACATTCGAAGCTAGAAATTGCCGATTTGGGCTCATCTTTCGGGCCTTCGGCCCTCGGGTTCGTATCGAGGGCGAGCGAGTGTGCTCCGAAGAGAAGCTTTGGGCTTTCGGCTCTACGCGGAACGGTTTCTGACCTCGTATGCCTCGGCCCTCAGGTTCATTTATAAGACACTTGGGGCTCGAAATTGTCGACTAGGGCTCGCCCTTGGGGCCTTCGGTCCTCGGGCTCGTATAGCAAACGTGCTTCAAGGAGAAGCTACGGGCCTTCAGCCTTTCGCGGAACAGCTTCTGACCTCGTGTATTTCGCCTCTTAGCTATGGGCCTTCGGCCCTCAGGTTTACTTGTGGCGCATTCGGGGATAGAAAGTGGCCACTTGGCACTTACTTATTTTTGTAGCTCCTTAGGAAAACATCGGTAGGGAGCTCATTGCACAACCGAAGTGTTCGAGGGTCAAACGTATAGGTATACTTAGACTGCTCTCTAAAAAGATTAAAATAAAGGCAAAATTAAAATATTTGAAAGTACTCCCGACGGATCTTCTCAATTGAAAAATAATTAAATAATGCATAATAATAAACTTCAGTGGGCAGAATCATTCGGTACGGCCTTTGACTTTTACTAAAGGTAGGATACAAATATTTATTTCACAGCAAAGATAAATCACTCTATGGATGTATCGATTTGATATTAAAACCATATACTTACTCAAGTTTACAGTCCCTTGAAGCTGTGAATAAAGGCAACATTAAAAATTTTGAGAATACCCCCGACGGATGTTCTCAATTTAAAAATAATTAAATACTTAATGCATTTGAAAATCCCCCGACTCTATAGGAAATAGTTACATATAGATAAAAACATTTTTTTTCTAAACGGTTAACTGCTTGCGAGGTATATTTACAAGTCCAGAAAAATCCGTCGGGGGCTGCCAATTAAAAATTTTGAAAATACCCTCGACGGATGTTCTCAATTGAAAAATAATTAAATAATGCATTTGAAAATCCCCCGACTCTATAGGAAATAATTACATATAGATAAAAACATTTTTTTTCTAAACGGTTAACTGCTTGCGAGGTATATTTACAAGCCCAGAAAAATCCGTCGGGGGCTGCCATTGCCTGCCCTGAAATAAAGAATTAGTTTATGCAGTTAGTTTATACCGTTCTGTAAGTTATCTCGAATTTCATTGTTATTACTATTTTAATGCAATTGGGAATTGACATGGCAATGGCAGCCCCCGACGGATTTTTCTGGGCTTGTAAATATACCTCGCAAGCAGTTAACCGTTTAGAAAAAAAAATGTTTTTATCTATATGTAATTATTTCCTATAGAGTCGGGGGATTTTCAAATGCATTAAGTATTTAATTATTTTTAAATTGAGAACATCCGTCGGGGGTATTCTCAAAATTTTTAATGTTGCCTTTATTCACAGCTTCAAGGGACTGTAAACTTGAGTAAGTATATGGTTTTAATATCAAATCGATACATCCATAGAGTGATTTATCTTTGCTGTGAAATAAATATTTGTATCCTACCTTTAGTAAAAGTCAAAGGCCGTACCGAATGATTCTGCCCACTGAAGTTTATTATTATCAACTGACAGCATTCATTCGTACCAGCTGAGATGACAAAAACCATAGTTGTACCATTACAAAAAATAAAAAAGGTGATGTGTCCATCTATAAATAACTATAGACCCATATCTCTTGCTACAGTTGTTTCTAAAGTGTTTGACAGTTTGCTAATTTTTTTTATACAACGCCGGTGGCAAACAAGCGTACGGTCCGCCTGATGGGAAGCTGCCACCGCAGCCTATAGACGCCCGCAACTCCAAAGGAGTCACGTAAGCGTTGCCGACCCTTTATGAAATTTGAGAATTCACTGTGTTGACAGCAGAAGGGACAGGTCCCTCGCTCTCAACCCAGCAATCAATCTCAATTACTGAACTTGATAAGTACTTGCAACTACATGAGGCGCAGTTCGGGTTTAGGCCTGGTCTATCTACAGAAAGTGCTATAATATGTTTGGAGGAAACTGTCAGATACTACACTAGTAGAAACACACCTGTCTTTGCTTGCTATTTAGATTTATCTAAAGCTTTTGATTAAGTGAACTATGAACTATTGTGGAAAAAGCTTTATGAGGCAAAGGTATCTAGTGAAATAGCACTAAGGCATTGGTACTCTAGTCAAACTAATGTTGTTAAATGGGAGATGCTGTGTCTGATGAATATGGACTTGATTGTGGTAAGAGGCAGGGAGCGCTCAGCCTCAGCTCTCCAAAATTATTTAACCTTAACATTAATGTGCTCATTGAGAGGCTCAGCAGTATGCATGTCGGTTTCCGCATACAAGATATGAGTTTTAATAACTTGAGCTATGCGGATGACCTGGTGCTGCTGAGTCCCTCAGTGGGAGGACTTAGAAAATTGTTACATATGGGTGAGTGTTATGCTAATGAGTGTGGCCTCATATATAACAGTATTAAAAGTGAGATAATGGTTTTTAAGTCAGGCAATAAATGTCATGTAAGTTTGCCTCCAGTCTTGTTAAATGGGTTGCCGTTAAAAAGGGTGTCTCTTTTCAAGAACCTTGGACATATTATATGCTATGATCTGAGGTATGATGAGGATATAAAAGGGAACGGAGGGCCCTGGCAACCAGAGCAAACATGGTGGCACATAAGTTTAGGCGTTGTACTTTGCCAGTCAAGTAAACCTATTTCGAGCTTTTTGTACAACATTTTACATATGTGCCTTATGGACCAATTATGCACAAAGGACGCCGAGTGTTCTCCGTATCCAATATAATACGAGTACATAACATTATAACGCGTTCAGGGTGTTGTTGCGGCTGCCACGCTGGTGTAGTGCGTCAGGCATGTTCGCGCATGCGCGTGTGGATGGTTTCCCGGCCATCATGCGCGTGCGGTGCGTAGCCGCACTGCGGCGCCTGCGGGACAGTCGCAACAGCCTCCTGGCCGTTATAGCTGACAGGCTGGACAGTCAGCTCCTCACCATTTGGACGAAAGCACATTCAAATGTGACCACATACACGTGACTAAATAAAGTTACCCATTATGGATCACAAGGTCTGGAATAAAAGCATTTTATTTTTGTTTATTATTAGAATGGCTTGACATTTATTAATTAGCCGAAATGTATGGGCGGATATCAATAACATTAAGGTGGATTGCAAAAGCCAATAAATAAATGCGAAGTGGAAATAGTGAAAATATGTCGACTGATACCTACGCACGTCCGGCGCCCACGGTGTCAAATTGCGACAGTTATGAGTATTATAGAACAACCATAAGTGCACATGCATGAATTAATGCGTACGACCCCATAACATAGGTATTTTAAATTATATAGATTGTGCTTATACGATTAGGCGAGTATACCTGTGTAATGTTCACGCCTAAACAAGTGAACATGTTCCGACACGTGTATTGCGTCCTCGATAGCCAAAGACGTGGTTGCTCATGGAAACCCTCTTAAGTCTTAGGCTTAAAGTCACCCAAAAGGCAGTGGAACAAGCTAGATAACAAGCTAGGCATCTAACTGGAAATGAGAAGTTCCGCAGGAGAACCAAGGTCGCAGGCATAGTTCAGAGATTTGCCAGACTTATGTAGCAGTGGGCGATGCACATTGCTCGTACCTAGAGCCGACAATTGTTTAGGCAGAAAGGTTCTCGAGTGGAAAGGCCCGGAACAAGGCGTACAGGCGACCTCCGAATCGGAATGGTATACATATATAAGCAGCATGAGACTGGTGGTTGAGAGCAGGGGCTTGTGCAGCAATGGACGTCCTTTGGCTTTGCTCCTTGGTGAATACAGTATTGAGTAGGGTAGCAAAGAACAAACAGGTAGGTCCTTAGTACAAGCCTGAGTAATACCGATTGGTATGCAAAAAACAACTGGTATACAATATGTTACGCACTCGCTGGTTGTCTTACACTCACATTAGAACAACATAAAAATAGAAGGAATAAAGGGATTATGTTAGCGTTGCGTAAGATGGGTGCCGATAGCAGTTGACGCGTTCGGGCGTCAGGGCTGGTACTCACAACACTTACCGATTATTCTCCTACTTAAGATGAACCAGCATTACGCCCGACCTCCGTTTAAACATGGTTGTAATATTTCTCGGTGCCAAGTAATACTAGGGACGATTGGTCATGTGAGTCGAAATGGCTTGTCAATTGCATAGCAGAGCCATGACGCACCTCAGTGGCGTGCACAGAGTTTTTTGACAGGGTAGGCAAATATTTTAAAGCTATTGAGTATTGACTTACCAGAATTGTTGCATTGCGACATCGCCCGATGGGTGAGATTTTCCACCTTAAATATCCATATATCGATTGATTTTATAGACATTATCAATTTGTGGATATTCAAAGTGGCGCTTTGGCGCCTTTGTTTGATGTGTTATATTATATTTACAGATAAAAAAAGAAGTTGGTGGTGGTCTGCCATGTGTGCGTACGTTTAGTGAAATTATTTTAGGTATTATTTTATTTGTATATTAAATCTACTCTTCTATCTTTTTGTAAGAAAACCTGTAATATAGAATCGTAAAAGTTAGGAAGGCGTTTCATTTCCGTAAGAAGGGTTTTCTCTATTGAAATCTTGGACAGGTCTGTAAGTCGTTGCTGACCTTGTGTATTTCTTAGATAAGTGTGTATTCGTTTCAGCGACGAGAATGACCTTTCGGTGGAAGCACTGCTAGCGGGAACAGAAACAATTAATTTTGCCAAACGTAGTACTTCGGGAAACACTGTATTCAAGTTATTTTCGTATAAATGTTGTATGATATTGTAAATACTGATGTTGTTGAATTGGGCGGATTTATAAACACATTTCAGCTCATTGATAAGACGGTCCAAGTTAAAGTTGTATGTTTTATAAACGTTAACGAATTGCGCTATTAATGCCGTCGGAAAATTGTCGTTATATTTATTGAAATTCTCACACGATAGTAGTTCAAAAAATTTTAAATCTTTCAAGTTCTTATAACGATCGTGGCATTCGTTGAATATATTGTCAACGATTTCTATAAAAATCCGCTTGAAATTGGTTTTTGCGTCCACAACATTACGTTTGCGTTTTGGGGGTCCAGTTATCCTTTTTACGCTTTCAAAAATCACTTCAAATCTCGACCTAAACGACTGCAAAAATGATTCAAAATCTTTGATTTTTTTGGCGCAGTATACCACATCTGACGTCTTCTTTTGAATAATGTCGTAAAGGATATCAGTTTCTGCGAATAATTCGTTGAACACATGCAGGAAAAACTGGAACTCAAACTCTTTTAAATTGTGCAACAATGACGAAACTTGACATAACGTCTCGCCATCCCAGGATTCTTCGTTTTCGGACATATCTTCAAATAAAGCAATTAAATGTGGACAAGAGTTAAATATAACATTTACAGTGCGCGAATTGTAAGTCCATCGTGTGTCAGAAACGCGAGGCAGCTTTTTTATGTCTGCCATTTTATTGTAATGATTTTGCCTTTTAGTACTATTACTAAAAAAACTGGCTAACGTTTTTATCAGACTGAAAAAACGTTTAGTTTCAGGGATACGTTCGCAAGACTTAGAAAGTACCAAATTGAGAACATGGGCGGAACACCAAACGTAGAGAGCAAGGGGACATTGCTGGCGTACTAACGACTGAACGCCGTTAAGCTCAGAAGACAACACAGCCGCACCGTCATATGTCTGGCCTATTAATTTTGTCAAACAGTCATATTCTGTTAGATTTTGCATGATGATTTCGCTTATCGTGTTTGCGGTGCGGTCGGCACTTACATCAATATATTTTATGAAACGATCACACACCTCGGACTCATGAAAATATCTTAATATAAGTACCAGTTGCTCTTTTCCGCTTACGTCGGGTGTTTCATCTACCATCACAGCAACAAAATCCGAGGCAGATATTTGTCGTTTTATTTCTTCATCCAAAACCGACGCAACGCTGGAGATCAGATCATTTTGAATTCGATTTGATAGCCCCGTAAAGGCGCTGGTACTATTCTGTAAATGTTCGTCTAAAACTCCATCGTACTTGGCGAGCAAGTCAACCATTTCCAAATAATTGCCCCTATTAACCGACGAAGCAGACTCATCGTGGCCACGAAAAGCAAGTTCTTGTTTCCCCAAAAAACAAACGATATCGATGAGCCTCTGAAAAATATTGCGGTTTCGATCAACTTTTGCGTTATGTCTATTTATATCTATTTGAAGTTGTGAATGTAAACTCAGCTCGATCCGATTTTTTCCAAATGTATGATATTTAAGGCATGCTTCTATGTGTTTTTCCGATTGTTCGTGTTTTTTTGCGGCCATTGAAAAGTTGTGTATATCGATGTACCCGATATCATTCCACACTGTTTTGTTTCCCGTATTTGTAAATAACACACACGGGAAGCAAAAGAGGCGATTGTTATTTACACAACCTGTTAGCCACGGATAGGTATCATATTGTTTGTTATTAAATTTACGAGTCACTTTTCCTTTAATTTGCACTAATTCCAATTCCGGTGTACTCCGACCTTTCTCTATAACCTGCTTTTTTTCCACGAAAGAAAGTTTTGTAAACGCATTATCTTTTATTTTTAGCACGCACACACCACTACACCCACTTTCACAGTGAAAATTATCCATTTTCAACTAAAATCTATCACTTTTCAACTCGAACCGAATACTAACACTCAACACAACAAACAATGGCGACCAAGAAGAAAAAATAAATAAATTTTGTCATTCAAATATATCCGGGAAAAAAGAAATGGTTACCGTAATTATCGTTCTTTGCACAAATTATTTGAACAATGCAACTATTTCAAATAGTCGTGTAATGAAGTCGCTCGGCTCGGAGTAGTAGGTAGTTCGTAAAGCTTCGTAGGCGCTCGGGATTAGACACTGCCTACCCTGTGCGTTTGTGTGCGTGAGTTTTGTTGTTGAATGCCTCGTGTTATAGGGGTGCACACTACAGTGTATCCGCGTCGCTACACACGCATACATAGATAAATCTAGGCAGGAATAGTTTGTGCCTTCACCGCAGTCGCCCGCGGCGCTAGTGCAGCGTGATACTACTGTATTGGTTCCATTGACGTCGCATCCCATTGGAATTAGGAAAACCGAAATTAATTTTATTTTGAGGAGTCGATAGATGGCGTTAACGTTAATTTATAGTTTTATGAATAATCCATTGTGGATTGCTTATTGAACTTATTGATTATAATACCCAGATAAATATATGACTGTTACAATGACAAGGTAGGCAATGTCTTTTTGTCTTTATGGACTGCACGCCACTGACGCACCTATGCCGTATACCGCGTTTTGGTGACGTCTGCTATTAAATAACCCCCTTAGATAAGAAGGGCTGATAAATAAATAAACCGAACCAAAATAGACGCTTGATATTTCCGTCGTTAATTCTAATCGATAAGTGTTTGTGACGGCCGATGACGACTCTTGTTTCAACTGTAGCTGAATGAAGTTTGCCTAGCAACTGTTTTTATGAATATTACGTTGCTGCTACGTGTATCATCATGTATTAAAGGAAAACCTACGTTGAAGTCAAAAATATGCTGACTCCTCGTTTATTACGCAGTGACGCATCTTATGCGTTGTGATATCAGTGGCGTGCACAGAGTTTTTTGACAGGGTAGGCAAATATTTTAAAGCTATTGAGTATTGACTTACCAGAATTGTTGCATTGCGACATCGCCCGATGGGTGAGATTTTCCACCTTAAATATCCATATATCGATTGATTTTATAGACATTATCAATTTGTGGATATTCAAAGTGGCGCTTTGGCGCCTTTGTTTGATGTGTTATATTATATTTACAGATAAAAAAAGAAGTTGGTGGTGGTCTGCCATGTGTGCGTACGTTTAGTGAAATTATTTTAGGTATTATTTTATTTGTATATTAAATCTACTCTTCTATCTTTTTGTAAGAAAACCTGTAATATAGAATCGTAAAAGTTAGGAAGGCGTTTCATTTCCGTAAGAAGGGTTTTCTCTATTGAAATCTTGGACAGGTCTGTAAGTCGTTGCTGACCTTGTGTATTTCTTAGATAAGTGTGTATTCGTTTCAGCGACGAGAATGACCTTTCGGTGGAAGCACTGCTAGCGGGAACAGAAACAATTAATTTTGCCAAACGTAGTACTTCGGGAAACACTGTATTCAAGTTATTTTCGTATAAATGTTGTATGATATTGTAAATACTGATGTTGTTGAATTGGGCGGATTTATAAACACATTTCAGCTCATTGATAAGACGGTCCAAGTTAAAGTTGTATGTTTTATAAACGTTAACGAATTGCGCTATTAATGCCGTCGGAAAATTGTCGTTATATTTATTGAAATTCTCACACGATAGTAGTTCAAAAAATTTTAAATCTTTCAAGTTCTTATAACGATCGTGGCATTCGTTGAATATATTGTCAACGATTTCTATAAAAATCCGCTTGAAATTGGTTTTTGCGTCCACAACATTACGTTTGCGTTTTGGGGGTCCAGTTATCCTTTTTACGCTTTCAAAAATCACTTCAAATCTCGACCTAAACGACTGCAAAAATGATTCAAAATCTTTGATTTTTTTGGCGCAGTATACCACATCTGACGTCTTCTTTTGAATAATGTCGTAAAGGATATCAGTTTCTGCGAATAATTCGTTGAACACATGCAGGAAAAACTGGAACTCAAACTCTTTTAAATTGTGCAACAATGACGAAACTTGACATAACGTCTCGCCATCCCAGGATTCTTCGTTTTCGGACATATCTTCAAATAAAGCAATTAAATGTGGACAAGAGTTAAATATAACATTTACAGTGCGCGAATTGTAAGTCCATCGTGTGTCAGAAACGCGAGGCAGCTTTTTTATGTCTGCCATTTTATTGTAATGATTTTGCCTTTTAGTACTATTACTAAAAAAACTGGCTAACGTTTTTATCAGACTGAAAAAACGTTTAGTTTCAGGGATACGTTCGCAAGACTTAGAAAGTACCAAATTGAGAACATGGGCGGAACACCAAACGTAGAGAGCAAGGGGACATTGCTGGCGTACTAACGACTGAACGCCGTTAAGCTCAGAAGACAACACAGCCGCACCGTCATATGTCTGGCCTATTAATTTTGTCAAACAGTCATATTCTGTTAGATTTTGCATGATGATTTCGCTTATCGTGTTTGCGGTGCGGTCGGCACTTACATCAATATATTTTATGAAACGATCACACACCTCGGACTCATGAAAATATCTTAATATAAGTACCAGTTGCTCTTTTCCGCTTACGTCGGGTGTTTCATCTACCATCACAGCAACAAAATCCGAGGCAGATATTTGTCGTTTTATTTCTTCATCCAAAACCGACGCAACGCTGGAGATCAGATCATTTTGAATTCGATTTGATAGCCCCGTAAAGGCGCTGGTACTATTCTGTAAATGTTCGTCTAAAACTCCATCGTACTTGGCGAGCAAGTCAACCATTTCCAAATAATTGCCCCTATTAACCGACGAAGCAGACTCATCGTGGCCACGAAAAGCAAGTTCTTGTTTCCCCAAAAAACAAACGATATCGATGAGCCTCTGAAAAATATTGCGGTTTCGATCAACTTTTGCGTTATGTCTATTTATATCTATTTGAAGTTGTGAATGTAAACTCAGCTCGATCCGATTTTTTCCAAATGTATGATATTTAAGGCATGCTTCTATGTGTTTTTCCGATTGTTCGTGTTTTTTTGCGGCCATTGAAAAGTTGTGTATATCGATGTACCCGATATCATTCCACACTGTTTTGTTTCCCGTATTTGTAAATAACACACACGGGAAGCAAAAGAGGCGATTGTTATTTACACAACCTGTTAGCCACGGATAGGTATCATATTGTTTGTTATTAAATTTACGAGTCACTTTTCCTTTAATTTGCACTAATTCCAATTCCGGTGTACTCCGACCTTTCTCTATAACCTGCTTTTTTTCCACGAAAGAAAGTTTTGTAAACGCATTATCTTTTATTTTTAGCACGCACACACCACTACACCCACTTTCACAGTGAAAATTATCCATTTTCAACTAAAATCTATCACTTTTCAACTCGAACCGAATACTAACACTCAACACAACAAACAATGGCGACCAAGAAGAAAAAATAAATAAATTTTGTCATTCAAATATATCCGGGAAAAAAGAAATGGTTACCGTAATTATCGTTCTTTGCACAAATTATTTGAACAATGCAACTATTTCAAATAGTCGTGTAATGAAGTCGCTCGGCTCGGAGTAGTAGGTAGTTCGTAAAGCTTCGTAGGCGCTCGGGATTAGACACTGCCTACCCTGTGCGTTTGTGTGCGTGAGTTTTGTTGTTGAATGCCTCGTGTTATAGGGGTGCACACTACAGTGTATCCGCGTCGCTACACACGCATACATAGATAAATCTAGGCAGGAATAGTTTGTGCCTTCACCGCAGTCGCCCGCGGCGCTAGTGCAGCGTGATACTACTGTATTGGTTCCATTGACGTCGCATCCCATTGGAATTAGGAAAACCGAAATTAATTTTATTTTGAGGAGTCGATAGATGGCGTTAACGTTAATTTATAGTTTTATGAATAATCCATTGTGGATTGCTTATTGAACTTATTGATTATAATACCCAGATAAATATATGACTGTTACAATGACAAGGTAGGCAATGTCTTTTTGTCTTTATGGACTGCACGCCACTGTGTGATATGAAGTAGTTGAGGAAGCAGCGTTAATTAAGCTGCGTCAAAATAAGAAGTACAAAAATTATATTATGTAATTTGCGATTGTGGTACAGTTCAATTGCATTAAAATTGCTTACTTATAAACTTCGATCTGGGAAATCTCTGTCTGTGTATATGTGTTATGTGTATGTAATTTACATTCACACAACTAGTGCCTACGTCAAATCTTGGAATTGGGTAGCGGACCCCGGGCATCCTTCAGGATGCAACTGTACTGTGATAATGCTAGGATGGAATAGGATGAAATTCACACAACTTGGCTCACCTAAGGCTCACAAGTCAGGCAAGGGAAAATACATGAAACCATAAGTGGGCATTAACTCGTTTATCCGTTAATTAACGAAATTAACAAAATGCTTAATCGATTAACTTTTAAGTTAACTCAAAAATATGTTAACGTTCTTGTGAACTTCCGTTAAATTCAACTTTCGTTAGTTTCGGAGTATTTTATTGCGTTTCAGAGTGAGTAAGAAAGAGGTCATGAAATAGAAAATAATCATACAAAAACTAAAAAGTAATCATTACGTTTAATTATTTAGGAAAAATCACGAAGGTTTGTCCTTTGAATGAAATAAATAATTCCGCTTTTATTTGTATTTTAATAGTTAAATAATTGATGTAGGTATGTAATAAGTTAACCTAGTTCAATCATGAGAAAGGTCAACTGAGGAATCAAACCCTCAGCTTTGCATGTCTTTTCTAGATTTTTGTAGTCGATGCCATTTCTTCACAACTTTAAGTAATTTCTTTGTATGGCATTTACATTGTTCAATAAGAAGCATATTATTCTCATATTGAGCTATTAGAAGTTAGGCAATTATTTTTTACTTTTCAGTGTTTTTTGGAGACGGTTTAAATTTTTGTAATTTATAATCTTCATGGAAATGTAAGTAATGTAAAACCCATCCACAAATCATATAAATATACTTGTAAAGATAAAAATACTTATAAATAAAAAAATACCCTTCAAAACGCTGCCAATGGGTAGTGTGCCTAAAAGGCTGGACACACAAATAATGAATACCAATAAAATATCATCGCTTGTAATACCTAATTAAATTAATTACTCTATTTACTTGTTTTTGTTTCATGTAGGTACCTACTCGTATGTTCCAGTATAGGTACGTCCATCTATGCACGACCACGAAAAGATGATTCAATATTATACGATTCTCATTTGTCAAAAATACTTTCCAGAATTGGAGCCGAGCTACAATATTTGAAGAGGCAGTGATAGTGATGGCGCCTTGACTTAAACCAAATAAATTATTTATTGCACGATTGTAACCGATTCCCAGACTGCTACAGTTCATTTATAAAATTAAATTATTGGCATTAGCATATCGTTAAGGTTGGTGTCGGAAAAACGTTCGCCGTCCGCGGTTCCGTCAGCCACATGCGGGGGCGAATAGGAAGATCGACATATAAGGCAACGACGCGCGCGCTGCTAGCGTCACCGCCGCTATCGACAACCTGTGGTCTTACATTTGGAGAAAAAATCAAACTCGATTATTAGCTGTTCTTTTAAGGACATATTATCGAGACCCATTCAAACCCACGCGGCTTAATAAGGCCGAACCATACAAGAACAATTAATAAGCTCTTATAATAATTATTTACTCATTTAACGTTTTACATACTAGATTAATTAGTTGAGGCAAATCCGTGACATGGGAGTGTGGTAGATGGCGGGCATAGCAGGGCAATGCGGTCGCTTAACATTGTGTGAGGAGGGGTAATTAACCACGTCGTGGTTATGATTATTCAAGCGGGTTCCCGCAAATCCGACTATCAATAATCGTGACGGCTACACGGCACACGTCCCGGCTCTGAGTTCGCGACACGGTGTGTAGTCTACATACATAGCAGGACTTGTTAGGTACACAACAAGTCCTCCTAGTTTATATTATGTAGGTAATGTGTCAAACATACGTTAGAGTGATCTAACTGTTCGGTATTTCTTGTATGGAAAATGGTATTTAGATAAACCTTACGCACGCTTGAAGAAGTTTGAGGAGTGTTTACGTCCCTCTGGTGCTAAAGATCCACTTAGACCTGATAGGTGGTGGTTATTTAAGGTGGTGGTAATATTAGTTTAATTAATTGTTGTTGATAAGTGTTATTTGCAGGTATTCTAGATTTCTTTAAAATAAATAAATATATTGCAAGGAAGGAGCAATAGCTAAGTAAATAAAATAAAAAAAAACTCGAACAGTCTCAGAGGTACAAATTTACCAAATAGATAGAACCACCAATTCAAAATATTAGACAAAACTGTACGTAAATGATTTTCAAAACATTTAAGTTTATCAGACAAATTTGCAGGAGATTTCAGCAGGGGCGACTTCTTTTAAATACGCATTATTGAATTCTAAGACCCACACCCGTATGGGTGCCCACACACATTCTAGTGCCCATAGTACAAGCTTTGCTTAGTTTGGGACTAGGTCGATTTGTGTAAGATTGTCCACAAATATTTATTTATTTATTTATATGCATTATCACTATACCTAAGACCCTCACATGATGTCTGATCTATTGTCATCCCTTGCTTGAACCCGATTCTGAAATGTCACGATACCATTGATGTCTCGACAGTTGTGGCTATACAGAAAATGTCCAGTATCTAGACCAATGTTCAAAGATATGGCTTATTGTTCATTCAAGACAAATGCAAAATTGTTATGCTAATTACTGAATTGTTATTTTGACGACCGGTTTAGCCTAGTGGGTAGTGCACCTGCCTATGAAGCTGACGGTCCTAGGTTCGAATCCCGGTCAGGGCAAATATTTCTGTGATAAGCATGAATATTTGTTTCTGAGTCTTGGATGTTTTCTATGTGTTTAAGTATTTATATCTATTAAATATATCGTCGTCTAGTACCCATAACACAAGCCTTCATGAGCTTACTGTGAGTCTAGTTCGATTTGTGTAAGATTGTCCTCTAATATTTATTTTTTATTTTTTTATTAGTTGCTCTATTATTTATGCTACGGATTTATTTGCCATTGAACATCATATTTTTATGCGTTCGTTATTGGGCGTGTCTAGACAGATTGATCCTCTTGACGCCTAATGTGATTGGCTAGGCACCGCCTCCAGGAATAGATCGCTTGCCGCCGTCGCTGTAGCTTTTTTTTTGCAATTTTTTTTAAAGTTTATCTATTTACTTTAATCCGTCTGGTATATTTCCAATATTTTTATGTCTTAAGCTCCACTAGTTCTTATTTCCTTTTTAATATATCAAGGGATGCCTAATCCCTTGATATATTAAATAAGCATGATTTCTATACCTGCTTTCTACCAACAATAATTGTACAGTGCTTATTTAATTTTTACCTACCTATAAGGGATGCCTAATCCCTTGATATATAAAAAAGGAAATAAGAACAAGTGGAGCTTAAGACATAAAAATATTGGAAAAATACCAGACGGATTAAAGTAGATAGGTAAAAAATAAATAAGCACTGTACAATTACTGTTAGTAGAAAGTAGGTATAGAAATCATGCTTATTTAATGGCTCTTTCTTTTTATTCCTATATGTCCTGGAAGGCTAAAACGTGTGCATTGAATGGCTATATAGAGCTGGCTATTATGAGCAATAATAGGACAATCTACATTCCGCGCCGTTTGCAGAAGCAATTTGGTGTCGTGCAACAGGAAATACACGCACCAATTGCAAGGTTGGGGTTCGATTCTCGGCTGAGATAAATCGTCGCCTGTCTGGATCGCGCTCCGTATTAGAGCATGCGTATTGAATACAAATGGAGATGGTACTCATGTATGCCAGATACTGTACAGCCTTGAAAGAAACTTGGTATTTGGGGAAAGCTTGAGAAGTTTCATGTCGCCAAGACCATATTTGGATTTAGAAATTCTTGGAATAGTTCAGAGACCTATTTTTTAAGCGACACTTGATTCTTTGTTTGACAAGTCAATTTTATTAATGACGCGCCACGTGTAATACACTCGTACTATAATGTCTTCCGCATTATATAGTTTGTTGAAATGAAGGATACATCTAATGTGAAACAGAAAACTGTCAAATGTTTCGTACTATATTTGTTAATGGCTTAGTATTTATAGGCACATGAAAAAAATTAAGCCAATTAATTAATGTTAATTATGTTTTATCGCATCGCATAGATATACCAACACACCTATTACAACATGAGTAGATACAAGAGAGTTCTCATAAGTTTACATAAACAGATCATGATCAATTAGGCTATTTGTAGTCTCACCTTTATCGTATAATTTGTATGAACATTCTCAACCCTGATTCAATGCGTATGCTCAGCACAATAGCAGGAATAGCAGAACAATCAATTGGTTATTCATAGAATCTCTATCTATTACTCCTCCATTGGGGCTTGTGTGCAAAGAAGCGTCTTTGCCACGAGCTAGAGCGTAATCCGATTCATCTTGCAATTACGTGCTTCCTCTTAAAAATTACCTTTTAAGTAATAAATAACAAAGTAAAGCACTGGAGCGGCTACCGGCGGCGGCCAATGACTTTGATTCATTGCCACAAATTGTGTATTTTTCATCGTCAATAATCGCTCGCCGTTTCGGCGTCGATAAGTGCCGTTTAACACTTGATATAGTGTCGGTAATTTGTGACTGGGTTCCGCTTTTTCTTTTTCAATTAGTCCGAAATTGGCTGTTATGATGTAATAACGGTTGGTTAACTACCTATCAACGGATTCTTCATTTCTAAGGGGTAAATTTGATTATGTACCTACGCATACATTTGTAACGGCTTAAGGTAATTTCAGAAAAAAGAGGAAACTCGGTACACATTATATTTCATACTTACTTTAGAAACGATACAATCAAAAATCAAAATTGTACCTGATGGAAATATAAATCTATATGCTAGGAATTGAAATGCTTGAACGCCCAAACGATAATGTTTACTGAATATTTGACGAATGATTTACAAGCAAAGGTTAATTTAACGTTAAGTAACAGCTTTCATAATTATTTAATTGCTCATTTACTAAAGTTACGACGTACTCTAATAAACTTCATTGATGAATTTCACTGTCTGTAAATCTAAGTAATTGAAATGTTGTGCAATTAATACTTTTACGACCTGTGAATCACATTGACACTTATACCTTCTTGCACCATACCTACTCAATGTTTGATTAGGCTTTATTATTTTTGCCTTATCTATCCTGACGCACTACTTACATTTGCATCTGCAATTTTATGATTTAAAATATATTCCTAAATATATAGTTACAGATTTACAGTCAGTTAAGCCTGTGGTTAAAAGGTGTCTTTGGTGGTGATAAAACGCTTTAGCGATTAATACAACTATGTAGCATGTCTTAAACATTTACCAATGGTTTGAGGACATTAGTATAAACATGAAAATATTTGGCACTGTAATTGAAGACAATTTTCGTGGGAAGCGAGTAATGTTATTATTTAAAATTACGATAGCAACCAGAATAGCATCAGGAGCATATATAAACTAAGGCTGATATCTAGGCGAGTTGGTACTCTGATGGCGCCGTGCCGCTTTGCCGTTTGGTGCATCTTGTTTATTATAAAAGCCCATGTGTGTTACGATCTGAGAAAACTTATTCCATTTTAGTATAGTGGAGTAATGATGGTACCACGCGTTCGCCCGCGGGCATCTTATAATTGTGCCGGAGGAGCGAGCTCTTCCACCATTACTTACCTCACGATCCACAATATTGCACTCACGTAATTACTGACGGCTTTGATCAACAACACAATCTTAGCATAGAAAAATGATTAGGCAGATGTACGTATGGTAAGTTACGATTATATGCGGTTCAGACACTATCACACATACCTACTCACGCTCGTATCCCATTGCGGTAGACAGAGACCACAGAACGCCAAATACTACGCCTTACATACTTCTTTTGAATCAATCACATCCATGCATCTTTTCATACATGCTCGTCGGTTGCAGGGAACTTCTGACCTGGCCTATTTTTCAGTATCGCAGAATTTTGATTAAGATACCTTCCGACCCTTCCGTCCATCTCCTGACTATAAATCCTCTTAGTCAGACACTATAAGTAGGTAATAATTACATTATTTATCCGAGTAATAGATAGTGTAATGATTGGAATGAAGGGAGAAGAATAAGGACATGCAAGCTATTGAACTCTGCGAGAAAAGATTTCTGACAAAAAAAACAATTTCTTTTAAGATGAATATAGGCAGTTATCAACGGACTATGGAGTTTAAACGCCTTACACTTTGTAGTTGTTCACATTATATAAGCAATAAATATCTGTTATATTTGTAAGCAGTTAAGGCTAATGTAAAATTCCAAAAGGTTAATGCAGTTTCGATCGTTAGTCGGAGTCGGCGCAGCTTGCGTAGATTAGTCACGTGTGTTTGTAGCATCCGAAATGTAAACGATATTCGAGAGTGTTTTCCAACGTGTTACTTCCCAACCGCTGATGGCGACAAGCATCGTAATGCCCATAACCAACCGACGCCTGTCACATCTTATTTGTTTTCCACCGTAATATCACATTTAAAAATTCAATGTTTATTTAAATATAATTTATACAGTTTTGATTATGAGAATTTAATAGAATGTGTAAACAGGGTGTCGTAAAATCATTTTCATTGGATTCATATGAATCTTTATATCTAAAATAGTAATAAAATAGTACATGTTTAGTTTCTCACGTAAGTATTGACGACATTAATGTTATTAACTTGGGCAACCCTTCCCATTTCAGCTATGAGAACTTTTTTAAAATGTAAAGTATCATGCTATTTCCACTTAAAGTACCTATAAAACATACATTTCATTAAACTTGATGTGAATAATTACAACATTTTCATATTACATTCGTTACATAGGAAAGACAACAGCAGATTTTGACCAAAATTTAATAATAATGATATTTTTCATTGAAATATAGGTAATAGGTATAATAAAAAAACATAGAGGTATGTTAGTATGCCCCTGGCTTTACAGACACCTATTTTTAATGATAATATTGGCATGTATGCAACTCCTTAGGCTGGTAAATCATAATTCTTTTACGCATCAAAGGTGCTGTTGAAAACAATGCAAATGCAACACGGGACAGTCTAGATGACGGTCGTAGCTTATCGCGCTAGGCTGTCCGCGCAGCTTGACTTTGTTTTTACGACACCATAAGTCCCACTATTTATTGAGCGTTTTTAGCATGAACCTACTATTTCCTTCCGAGCATGATACTTGTAAATGTTGGGCACTGGGCGCTCATCTCTTATTGTGTTTGCGCTGCGTGGGACGCACCTACTGGTTATCGAACACTGTATCAATAAATTGCACTTGCGTCTGTCGTGTTGCACAAATAAAAGAACCGGAGTACTGCGTGTTATCGACGAAAGGTCTAAATAAATTCGAATATGTATTTATTTGTTGCACCGTTAATATCATCATCTGCCTGAGCTATTGAGAAAACCGTGTGGTCATTTTCTTTACTTGTATATAAAATGTTGGTTAATGTTGTAGGAACAAGCTTTATGAGTATGCATTGCCATACAGAGATAGGTTTTTAAATGCAAGATAATAACATACATACCTTTGTTGGATCGTTTGTCAGGTTTCCTTTAAGATACTTCTCACAGTCATGATTGTTTTTATTTTTATAATCAAGAAACAATCGCGAATCGGGCCTTAACGAGCAATTACGTTTTGTCCATACGTGCAGACAACAGTGCGGCGCATGCAAGTCGGGTATCAATTAAATCGACTGAATCGGACCCGCGTTATGAATATTCACATGGTTCGAGACGAGGCACGCCCTCCACTCGCCAGAAATAAAAGAGGTCCAGGTGGCGGATTCAATAGCCCCCCATTAGAAGCCATTACATGCCAATAAATAACGCAAGGGAGACAGTCCGGCTCTCCGAGTGTTCGCGGTAACTCATGTCGCGGTAATGATCACTAATAGAAATGACGTTAAATACACACATGATTAGGTATAAATTTAACATATTATCAAGTTTTCAATACAGGGTTATCCACGAATATTTAAACGTATTCCTGTAAATAACGTAAATAACAGTTTTAAATTATCAGTTTTAATGGAACCATTACTTTGTCACGTGCGAGTAAAGCAACACCCAGTAATAAATCAAAAACAATGGAAATAAAAATGGGCCATAATCATAAATACTTAATTGAAAGCTGATGCCTTCGACGAATTAATTATTGTCGCTTAGCCTTTTGATGAACGCACATACTGGCCATTTCGGACTGTGAGGACAAGATTATTATATCACGATTGCATCGTTAATATTATGTTTCCTTAATCGGGCATGGGAGAGATCCCACGAGGTGAGTTTGGTGTCAATTTCCATTAATATGGCCATTATCGTGGTCGGTGCATAAATTGTGCGCAGCGCCAAGCGACCACCGGACGATAGAGTGTCGTGTTGTGAGCATAAACACAGACACTAAGGTTATGTTCATATGGTATAGCTAATCTAGCCATACCCACATCCACAGCACAACTTTACTATCGGTACCTATGTATGTATACGTGATCTGTAATGAAGACAGTATGTGTATAATGATTAGGGGGCTTTATGTTTCTAGGCAAAATTATAATTCCATAACAAACATTTCTATTGCTTTTGCCGATTACAATATGTGCTATGAATAATTAAACCAACAACGACACGAACAAGACAGGAGTGCCAATATAAGACAGTTTCCAACTCTATACGTTCTTTCGAATAGCCTCCTTATGTGGGAAACCAGGCGTCAGTTTCAACTCAATCAGTATATGACTGTACAAGTAGTAGCTAAGTCTGTTTCCATTTGTTTAAGTGTACGAAAACATAAGTGTCACGATATATCGCGATCACTAAATGCTAATAAAGTGTTATTAATTTGTTACTACTGGGTAATTTGCTTTGGGCGGTTGCCAGCGTCGGATATTATTAGACCTTAGCAAGTCCAGTTGCAACAATGTTGCTAAGGAGTTTTGCAATCGGCATATTTTAAAATTTTGTGTGAAATTTTGCAGACGAATTTGTACCCACAGTAGCCCAATCAAGGTTCCATACCTAGCTTTTTAGTATTAAGTACATTGATTTATGTTCTAGCCTAGCATTATTATTCACCCAAACTTTAAAGCAAACATATGTAGCTAATGCTTTCAAAAATATACCAAGCAATTTACATACATTCACAACTTACGCCTGTATTAAATTTGGGACTAAAGAATGTCAAATACTACGATCCTTATATGCTTCTTCTTTCTTCAGTCAATCCATACATCTCCTCATACAGGCTCGTCGGTTGCCTCCTACAGGGTTGTCGGTAAAATGTTTATACCGTTATACTGCAGTGAATTGGTAAAATAATGGAACCTGTATGAAGATGGTCTCAGACATTTGATCCTGATGGATCGATGGACATCGTGGAAAATGAAGGATAGATGCTTGTTCATAGCGTATGGTAGTCAACAGCAAAGAGACGTTAATAAGTTGTATTTCACCTTATGATAAAGGAATAAGGTGCAACAGTGTTAATTTCTATTTGACGTTGACTGTACCTATACCTACAAAATGTGGAGCACCAAAGAAGAGCCGACTAGTCGGGACACTTGGGACATCGACGTTTGATGAATCACTAGTCGGCTGAGTGTGCGCAATACGAGTGACGTTCGGCTAGATTGATAGCCTGCTCTTGGACACATTCGAACGTTAGAAATTACCGTACTCTCTTTAAAGTCGATTTAAAAAGCGGATGATTAAGAAAGACAAAGGTATCTACAACGAGTTTGAAATCAAAAAGAAGGAATGTTAAAAATTGTTATGATATGTTTTGTTCCGTAGTGTGTTAGCGTAGAGAAGAATTACGTATATATGTTTAAAAACTATCAACTCCATTAAATGAAATAATGAAATAAATGAACTTTATTCTGCAAGTAGGCTTCTAAGGCACTTTTACAAGTCAAAAACTACTAGCGTTTCTCACGAGACCACTGCCGAGAAGAAACGCCGAAAGAAACTCGACAGTCAATCATTTTCTCCAAAAATATGCTTATTACAATGATATTGCTTAACCTACTTAAGTAAATCTAAGTGGTAAACAACAAAGAAATGAAAGAAAAAGGAGGGAAAAATAACAATAGATATTTACAATGTGTAGTTCCACAAAAAAACATATCGAATCATTTGATTTGAGCGAGAGCTTGAATAATAAGACTCCAGTCATGTCCATCTTTTTGGACATGACTAAGGCTTTTGATTTTGTCAATCATTCGAAACTTCTTAACAAACTGGAAACATATGGCGTAAGAGGAAAAGTGTTTGATTGGATCAAATGCTATTTACAGGACAGAAGACAATGTACAGAAGTCAGCAAATTTTCAAATATTAATGGAGTTTTTACTAAAGAAACTTACAAATCAGAATTAAAATCCATAACTAAAGGTGTGCCGCAGGGTAGCATTCTCGGCCCATTACTTTTCATTACTTATATTAATGATCTGCCGAATGCTAACTTATGTAAAACGATTATGTTTGCTGACGACACGACGCTTGTGTTAAAATGTAAAAATAATGTAACTTATGAGCAAGACATCAATTATGCATTAACTGACATTATAAATTGGCTAAATATTAACGATTTACTCATAAATATTAATAAAACAAAGTACATACAATTTATTTCCTATAACTCTCTTGACATTCCCATTTCTTTATCTTTTAACAATGAAAAGGTCGAAAAAGTAGATTCCTATAAATTTCTTGGCATTGTAATCGACAAGCACTTGAATTGGAAGAATCATATTGAACAAGTATGCAATAAATTAAATCGTTTCGTTTTTGCTCTAAAACGATTACGAACCACTGTGTCGGAGGAAGCTGCTCTCACTGCCTATCACGGCTTCGTGTCGTCTGTACTATTATATGGTTTGATACTATGGGGCAATTCGGTAGAGGTGAACCGAGTTTTTAGAATTCAAAAAAAATGTGTGAGAGCCATATGCAATGCGTGGACAGATGACAGCTGTGTTCCACTGTTTAAAAAATTGGGAATTCTGCCTCTGCCGAGTTTGTACATTAGGGAAGTATCTGTTTTCGTAGAGTCTCATCTGTTCTACTTTAAAATGCGTGAGGAGACTACGTTAAGACAGATGAGACTCAGAGGAAAAAACCTTCTGTACAGACCAACAAGCAGCAAAGCTATTTATGAACGCAATGTTTCTAATATGTGCATTGAAATTTTTAATCATTTACCCGAGGACATCAGATCTCTTCAGGGAAAAGCTTTTAAAGTAAAACTGAGCAGATGGCTATTGGAGAAGTGCTTCTATGAAGTCAGTATTTTTCTCGGCAAATATTAATTGAATATATAAAATAATGACCATTCTAGATGTATATACTTATAATTATGTGTTGTAATTAAGTAATACTATTATTAATGAATTGTAATGTATAATATTTGCACGCCTGTAGATGGGATGAATACAAGAGACAAATAATTATGTAACATCCAGTGAAAAACTGTATTCGTAGCAAATAAATAATTTTGAATTTGAATTTTGAATTGATATGCTTTCCTGCAAGAAATGTGTCAACTAGATACAATGAAAATATTATACATGACTCTTTACGCTATTTAGGTTTTTGGTTTGGGGCATGCATTTCTCTCTGTTAGATAGTCCTCAACCCTATAATAAGCCTTTGAGATCAATGTGTTTTTAAGTAATTTTTGAGAGCTGGAAAGAGTATCAAAATTTCATCGGGTAACTTATTATAAAAACGTACAAAAGACTTGTAAACTTTATGGACACGAAACTTGTTAGTGGCAATTTTATTTTTATTCCTAGTATTAAAATTATGGATATCAGATTTTTTACAGAATGATTCTCGGTTCTTTATGACATAAACAATATTCTCATAGATGTATTGGGACGCTACAGTTAAAATGTTAATTAATTCAAAGAGTTCTCTTAGAGTTTCACGTGAGCCCAGGTTGTATATGGAGCGAATGGCTCTTTTTTGTAACATAAAAATTGTCTGTATGTCAGCTGCTTTACCCCAAACTAGAATACCATACGACGTAACACTATGAAAATAGCTGTCACAAACTAAGTGAGCTGTTTCTACATTGGTTAGTTGTCTGATTTTTCTAATAGCATAAGCGGCTGAACTTAATTTACGCGCCGTAATGGCTGTATGGGGACTCCATTGTGGGTTTGTCTGATGTTATACCTAAGAATGTTGCTTTATCTACAATTTATAAACACTCGTTGTTTAAAAGTATATTAGTTTTCACCGGTCTAACATTAGGCAAAGAAAATCTGACACATTTAGTTTTCCTAGCATTAAGTAGCAGGTTGTTAACGGTAAACCAACTTCACTGTCTTCTCTTTTCTGTAGCAACTGCTTGCATAAGGTCTTAGATTCCTGCAGTTCCTTCAGGGTCGCCTTCAGTTGCATGTCGCGTTAACATGCAGTGATTTTGTGGGATGTCATGTTAGTAGCAGGCACGTATCCAGAGGGGGTAGTATATTATAAACAGTGATAATATGGTTTAAGTCCGGATTCAAAACTTTGTCCGTTAAGGTTGTGACGGCTTCTGGTTCAAATAAATAGTAACGCGATATTGCTCAGTAGTATTTCGCACGAACACTATTAATTGTTCCTTGACATGGGCACACTTATTTAATATAAGAAATAACAGTTATTACTATAAATTTACTAATAGAATAAAATAATTCATATCAGGCGATACAAATTTGATGTTGACAGTTCAACGAGCCTGTGCTCTCTGTATATTATTTCTTGCCATCCATTATGTCTTGCCTTCCAACATTGTCTGGTAAGTCAGATAGAATATTATAACTCTCACAAAATATGTAGATAATTATTACAAATTGACTACATATTCGTTTAATAAGCAGAATGACTGTATAATAAGCACGAGCCAAGTTCGAAACTATATATCGCCGTACTTGACAGCAAGAAAATGAGGTCTATATCGCGTAATAGTCGTAAACTCCTTTAATCGGTTTGTTTGAGGCTACCCGTCAGTCTCCCGTCTGATCCCAATTAAAATATAGTAACACATCAAACCCGTTCGGCCTGTTGGGGATCTGGTGAACAGAATGGTTATGTGAAGAAGGTGTATCATGTTTTACCATCGTCCATCAGTTGCCACTTTTGTTCCCAGATTATGATGCAACCAATTATCACTATACACACATAGTGCACTACTAATTACCTATGACAAGAAAGTAGTGACCGCGGCGTAATTATTAAATGTAATTTATGAAATAGGGAGCCATAAAATAGCATTATAAAATCATTTGTGTAAACTGTTACAATTAAATAAACTAATGGTTGTGCAGGCTGAATAAAAAACACGGACCTGTTTATTACCTGGGTTGTGTGCGTAAAACTGTTTGCGAGTATGGTTGACGAAATATAATTTGCACCGATTCGCCATACAAGTTGGTTGTGAATCGGTGTAAATTATGTTTCGTCAACTTTACATAATGAATGGAAAGTAGCGAATACGACTGGACTATCTGTTCTACTCTGTTGGATGCGCCAGGGCAGCCAGCTAATCGCGCGCATTCATTTGAATCTATTTAGGTAAACGGGCGCGACGCTTGCGAGATTGTGCGCGCAATTACGCACTCTCGCGTTACCTGTTTTTAAAAATATTTTGTTGTAGATATGCTATTTTGATTGGAGGTATTTTTTTCTCTATTTTTATTTTAGTTCATTATTAAGTTATTCTACGATCCTCTAACTATGGTAACTTACTAATGAATTATAACTTAATAGATTAGGTACCTACACTGTGGAATAGGTTTTCTTTTATCGAGGATGTTTTTGTAACCTAATGGTTATTACCAGATTTAAAAAAACGAACAGGAAAACTAACTGAATGGTTTCGCAGCGTGACTGGTACTTAGGAATGCCCATACGGCAGTTTTGTAACAAATCGTTAGGACACATTCCTCATTAACCTGTAGATGTTTTACGTTTATATACCTATATCATGACATTAATATAGAGTGTAAGTAATATCGTACCTACTGAGAACTTATGTATATCCAGCAGGCGAATCACGTAACTTTATGTACTAACGGTAGATAGATTTTACTGTCAATTTTGAAGTATAAATGTATGGACTGACATTTAAAATTTGACACTAAAATATACCTAACGGTAGTACAAAAGTTACGTGATTACCCCGCTGGTCATAGATTATTTTTCTGAGGCCGATAATCATTGAAAATTATCCTCAATAAAAAAATGTTTTAAAACATGCTAAGGATGTGACAGAAAAGTAACAATGTACTAGTTTTTTTTTGTTAAAATTGATATGTATATATATATATTAATTTTGAATGTTCTATAACTGTTGAACGATTTTTTCCTCTATGCAATTTAAAAAACATTAATTTACTTCTTAATTAGGCTAATTTAATAAGAAAGCGGGAATAAGGATATCACTGAACAAATGAGCTCGTAGGAGTCTTAGGTCGTGTCGTACGTCACTTTAACTATCAGGTGAGACTAGAGTCTATCACCAGACAATCATCTATACTATCTAAATACATAAAAGAAGAAACTGACTGACATACCAACGTACAGCCCAAACCGCTGGTTTTTCTAAATTGCTCCCTTAAACGGGTGTAAAGGGGGTTCAAAGTTTGTACGAGGAACAAATCTTTTTTAAGTGAGAGATTTGGAACTTTGTAAATAGACTCTCTGTTTAAATGCAACAAAACACATTTTAGAGTTTTTCGAAGTTGCTCCCTTAAAGGGGTGAAAAGGGGGTTCCAAGTGTGTATGGGGAGAAAATCTTTTTTGAAGTGAGAGATTTCGTATATAGACTCTCTGTTTAAATACAACAAAACATATTTCAGTGTTTTTCGAAATTGCTTCCCTAAAGGGATGAAAAGGGGACTCCATGTTTGTACTAGGAGCAAATCTTTTTCGAAGTGAGAGACTTAAAACTTCGTATATAGACTCTGTTTAAATACAACAAAACGTATTTCAGAGTTTTTCGATATTGCTCCCCTAAAGGGATGAAAAGGTGTTCCATATTTGTACTGGGAGTAAATCTTTATTTAAGTGACAGATTTATAACTTCGTGTATGTCTCTGTTTAAATACAACAAAACATGTTTCAGCATTTTTCGAAATTGCACCCCTGGAGGGGTGAAAATGGGGTTCATAGTTTGTGCGGAGAGCAAATCTTTATTTTTCTTAAAAATCGATATGGGTGTCATCTTCGAAGTTCTTCGGGGTGCCGATTACGAGAATGACATGCATTTTCAAATTCAAGATGGCGGACATTTATTTTTCTTCAATATCGATATGCATATCATCGTCGAGGTTCCTCGAGGTGCCGATTACTTTTCTTGAAAATCGATATGGGTGTCATCTTTGTTGTTCCTCGGGGTGCTGATTAGGGAAATGTCATACAGTGGAATCCGGATAAAGTGACAGTCAAGGGACCAGTGATATTACGTCGCACTAACAGAACGTCGCACAAAACGGACTTATTTCCTTATTTTATTTACTGTGGAAACTTGTAATTGGCTTACTGTTTCTATGTCGTGACCTACATTGTTACTTTAGCTGTAAGTTTTCCTATGAAATAAAATAAAAATAAATAAATAAATAAAATATGTGGTATGAAATCTAATGTGTGGTGATTTCGCAGTCGTTAAAAGCGGTAAATGTTATAAGCGAAGTCGTTATAAGTGGATTCTACTGTATATACATACGTACAATATATATACAAACATACTGGTCAAACTAAGAACTTCCTTTTTTGTAGACGGTTAAAAAATACTCTTAGTACGCGGGCGAAGCCGCGGGAAAAAGCTAGTAATACAATAAATAAAACCGGTCAAGTGCAAACTTGACCGGTTTAATTCGAAAAATGGTACGGAACCCTTCGTGCGCGAGTCCGACTCACACGTGGCCGGTTTTTTTGCATTTTCAATAAATACTATTATAGGATACACTTTTGACCTACCTAGTAAAAAAAAAAAAAATTAGTCTCTCCTATCAGCCATTTTCACAAAAAATATAATCCCGCGAAAGTAAGTTTCCAATAGATAGCGTACGTAAGTATAGTTTCTGAAATACAAAAGTTGTGACTGGGGTCAGGCGGATTCACGCCATAGAGGTTCCTTTGTTACCATTTTGGTATGGAACCCTAAAAAACATTGTTAACGGGACTATTTTTCTCCTATTCAGGGGTTTTAGTACTCGTGCGTACTTGGATACATCTTATACTGTTGTTGTACTTTTATTTTATCGGTTCGATGAAGTCAGGCTTTCTTTATCATTGAGAATGATATCAACATATAACTAACTGTTACTATGTAATACTATTATACTATTCTGCGCTGTTGGCAACAGCACAGAATATTGTTGCTGCCCACCTTATTTCAAACAAAAGCTTAACACGTTAATGTTAAAGATTTTTGTAACTTTCGCATCTCAGTGTTACAAGCAATGAGATTACTCTCATATCTGCTTACATTTGTATTTAATACTATTTATCTTCTTTCAGTTTAAGCAAACAAGACCTACAATTCTCCGACGTAACTCTCAGTTATCGGGAAAGTCTTTAATTAAAGTTCATAACGATACTAATCAAGAACATAAACTCTATGTTTACGTATATCTACGAACACTTTTAGATGATATTCAAAGTTTCCTTTGCTTGATTGTCTAATAGTACCGTATAAAGTGTAAAACAAGAGGTTTACCGTGCACAAAACTGTAACTGCGATTTGTGGGTAATTTGTAACTTCTTTTCGTTTTTTTAACCACTTAATAGCGAATTTTGATAATAGTTGAAATATCTGTGGCTATCTTTTATTCTTTTAGCGCTCGTGGCCCAGCGGCGCTCGCGTATCGCGTGCGGTATGCGAGGTTAAAAAACGTGGGCAGAGGTCAGTTCTTGGATGCGTGACCGCCTTGAGTGGTTATAAACTGAGCGCTCCCGTGCTTTGGAAGGCACGTTAAGCCGTTGGTACCGGATGCTGTCTATGATAACAGTCGTTAAGCTAATTTAGAGGCCTTCGGGCGGCTTGAGGGCTTCTATGAGTCAAGTTACCCACTCACTTGATAAGCCTAATTCCAATAAGGTCTGGTTGCCCCTCGGGTTGAAAGGTCAGATGGCAGCCGCTTCTGTAAAAACTAGTGCCTACGCCGAATCTTGGGATTACTACTATGCAACTGTACTGGGATAACGCTAGGAGGATGATGATGACCTGTGGCTATCTTTAGCTAAATTCATACTCGCATTTTTCTTGGCTTTACTAAGTGGAATATCACTGTTCTGAGGTTAACGTAACATAATAATTATACAGACTGTTTGAAAATTAGCTTTATCGCCCTATCTCAGCCACAATCCCCATGATTAGCTGTAGCACTTATCCCGAATCGAGGCTAGTGCGATGTTATAAATCGAGCGCGACGCGATATTGTGTTTCACGTCCGGCGTCGGACACGGGGCGCGGATATCTCCGTGAAAAGGGCGAAATATTGCGCAAATCTCAAATGCGACAGGACCGCGTTGGATTCGTCGCGGTGTCTGGTTTCATTGCACCGCCTGCGAGGGTCATTCTCGATATTGCAAGCCGTCGCCATCTCGCAAATTCCCTTCACACCATCGCTAAGGAATCTATTCTGAATGCAATAAAAATGTACCTAGAAAAGTTATTAAGGGATCTCAAATACAGCTTGTAGCTTGACCAGCAGATTTCAATTCAGAATACCTGAAGTTACTGTCAACGTTGAACATATTTCACTAAGTTTTTGTATTTTCTGATGAACAATAATAGTAGATTGTATGACAAGGGTCTAAAATTAGCCGTATTACCACGAGATAGTTCGAGGGAAATATGGCTTTTAGACCAGAGTTATACACTCTACTTTTCACTTCGATTGCGAGAAAATAAATAAACAAAGGTTAACCACCCAAAATTAACAATAAATTCCACGGCGAAGATATATACTTTTGCAGCATGATTTTTTTTCTATACTCCTTTGACACATAAAACATAGACACTGCGGTTCGCGCGCAACATTCACGCGCGAAAAAAGCTAACTGACCTTCCAGTGAGCGCTTCAAAGTGTTGCTCGAACGTTGCGTTGCTTTAACCACTTTTTTAATTATTGTGAAATAGGGACTACTACAAACTTAATCTTCTCTTTAGAGAAATGAATTCTGTTTTCTGATTGGTCGATTTTAGTAAAGCTGTATTCTGGTTTGTTAATACCCAATACCAAATATTTTTTAAGAGTTAAATTAGTGTTTTGTGATTGGTGGATTTAATAGGTGAAGTATTATGATTGGTCTAAATTGAATGTTTTGTAAATCATAAATATGTATTCATATTTTCTCTAGGGGTTAATTGAACTACTTTAGCCCCGCTTGACAAGTCTAATATGACACACTTTTCGAGCATAAGAAGTGAAAAGAATATTTGCATTGTACTGTAAGGTGGCATAGAACTAGAAAAATAGGAGTCTGTTAAAATTATTTACTCAGTACCTAATTTGAAGGCCATAATATAATTTAATAAATTGAAGGAGTAAATAACGTTTCACATATACGCTCCTTTTTTCTCCATCTTCATCATTATTCCAAGAAAACAGTCACTTCAATCTCAATTCGATTATAATAAGTTGTAACTACAACCACACAAAAAATGGCACTGAAAATATATTATTACGTATGTATGGAATAAATTACCGCTTGATATATTCGACGTTACTTATCAAGTAAGTAAATAGTATTATAGGATAAATGAGTATTTCTCCGCTTTTCTGGGTTTAAACGGGAATATACTTAATCGCATATCAAAAAATACTGACTGCGCATCAAAAAAATACTAAAATATTAATTGCATATCAAAGTGCGCACGTTGATGTGCAATTAGTATTTCACAGTGCAAAAAAGCAGGTTTAGGTTGTTAGGTATTTTTTGATGTCCCTTTCAATACTATTACATAGCCGTTTAACCTTTTCGCGGCCATTGGCTTGATATAAAGTCAGTAAATTTAGTTAATATCAAGTCGATGTAATACAACCTACATGCTGTCAAGTAGGTGACTTTGTGACTGGCGTGTGAGACACAACTTACGAAATGTACTGTGGCGGTAAAGAGGTTAAAAAAGCCTTGCGGAGTACCTGAGAATCCGAGACCCGCGTATTTGCTACGTTTATTGATAGCGACGTCACCCTGTAAATTATGTTTATTAAAATTAGATCCGATTCCGCACTAGACAGTTTATAGCGCTGCATATCACACATTTACAGCAGTTGTAAGCAGCGGAATATAGACAGTAGTAATCATTTAATAGCACACTATTAAACTGTAAATTTTATTTTGAAAATACTATATAGCAGTGGCAGTTTTGGATTATGTTTCGTAGAGTTACGGATAAAATTCTGAGGAAAACTTTTCTAACTAAAGATAAGCGCTTATTTATTTTATTACACCTTCTTAATTCACTCCAACATTGTCGTCATCGTTTTTGAATTCAAACTTAAACCTAGGAGCACAAGGCGATCCGTCAGTGATAGGGATACATTCTGAAAAGTAGGAGTCAAGGTGAAAGGACTCCGTTTTGCGGTGAAAATACACGCCTGTGTTTTGGTGGCATTGAATGTGATCAAGTTGGCACCACCCCACTCAGACAGTCTTCAAGGTCGCGTCTATTCGCTCTACTATATTTTCCTGAGGATTTCGGTCTCGCCCCTGCTAGACCACGCATCGGACAGATGCCTCTCCGTGCCTGTGCTGTCATCAGCATACCTAATGATACCTTGTTCAAGCAGGTCATTAATGTGGAGCAGAAAGAGAGTCGCGAAGAGTACTGAATCTTGAGGAACCCCGGCAGAAATCTCCAAGAGATCAGAAGAGCATGTGTTCGTATTATGAATCATCATCATTTTTAAAAAAAAATTTTTTTAATTCCTCTAAATAAGATAAATGGACAGTGGGATAAAAAAAACCGTTTCAATATTTTTTTATACTTTTGATAATGTTTATTTTTACTGTCGTAAATAAGAAGCAATTAATCAGTGACTTATACATAATCAAATCGATACTTATATGATTAATATACTTGATTAAAACTATAATAAGAACAGAATATTAATCCAAGAATACTTAAATATAACGTTTATTTACGTTTTATAAAACAATAAAAAATATGGAGAATATGCCATAATTATATTTGTTATTTTTCTATACCTATTTTAATTCCCTATCGTCATTTTTTTATTCCTCTGGAAACAAAAACTAAAATGCTAATTATTTTCTAAATGAGTTCATAAAAATAAGTGCCAAAACAATATTTATGTTTGTGGATAAATCTACTTTCATGGGGCGCTTCTATATTCATAAATGTCAATCTACTTAGAATAATTCCTAAACCTGTTCTTATCAAAATCAAAATATAAACATTTATTCTGCAAATAGGCCTCAAGGCAAAATCACAAGTCAAAATTTCTCTATATCAAATAAAAATAATACAATAATCAATTGAGTTAGCATTTGGTTTAAAACTACAATAAGATTGTTAGAAGTTGCGTAAACCTGGAAGCCAAATGCCTAGTTTACTTGTTCAGTATCGAGCGGCCAGCATCGGTCCACGAGATAGTATCCATACTATTGTTAATCCGGTAATTTGAATTTATTGCACCATGAATAAATGGTGTCGCCTGTGGAGCGAGCTATCGGGGAACATATCGACACAGTGCGCGGCTTCCAATAGTCCCAATGCTCGCGGTACGGACACCCGCCCCATTCAATATGTGACACGGCAATGCACGCAAGTAACGGACTCCTAGCATCCATGACCGCTATCGCCTCTTCTAATGGACATCGGGTACTCCCTGTACCAATTTTATGCACTCAGCCTGAATTTGGTTCGACCAACAACTAACCTTGTAAAGATATGCCATATAGGAGAAGTGATTGTTTCTCCTTAACGGGCACAGTTCTAATCGGTACATCCTCGACTGCCGACCATGTCCGAGAGTTAATTAGACTTAGATTGCATTCTGCGAAGCGAAAGACATGCGCCGAAGGTCAGATCTTGTTCCGTCGACAATAGATAGGGCGTTCTATTATTGGAAGAGCATTCCGAATGGTGTCGGTAGTCGTATATGTCATTCATTTAAAGGATAAATCATCAAATTTATAGCGGGTTTATCATCGTTTAGCCTCAAAATGGCGTATTAGATGGGCATAATAAGTGCCGGGGTTACGTCACGTCGAGGATTATGTTTCCGCCAGCGATGAAGTGTGGACCGGCAATCAGGCATCATTATTTACGGACTGCTATTATCACCTCATGGCTTTTCTGGTTTATTATCGGCATTGCTCGTTATGTTGTCCTGCGACGGATAAATTATGCTATTAAGTTAGCAGATTGACAAAGTTATTTATGACATTAAGTGAGAGCGAGCTGAGTGGCGACCGCTAGGGTCCGCGGCGTCCGGACGAGTTCTCGGGCCAGCAGATAACACCAGAATTCTGATACGAAAGGTTTTGCAATGATTGCCCTCACGACAGAGAAGAAAAGGTGATGTAAGTAGACTCGGATAGCGAGCGACATTAAAAATGCACGCAATTTATCAATTATTTATCTATAATTAGTTACTTACACAGTATACTGCTTTTATTACTCCACTGTAATGGCATTGTATGAATTATGTACGCACCTATAAATGTAAGTGAGTATTTTTATGGTACAAATAAATTTGCATGCTGTTTGTAACAGCTGAAAAAGACGGTACAACTGTATACACATGTAAAACTACTCTTTTTCTGCAAATAAATTATATTATTACTATTAGAATAATGTCTGTGGGATTGATACTGTTTGATTGGTGGTGTTCGGTGCGGGCTGGCTATTTGACTAAAAAATCCTTATGGTGTCATTCGAATCAGTTTTTAGAGACGATCAAATATTTGTATTGGACGAAAGACAATTAGAGCAACACAAAGGACGAAAACGAGAGCCCAACTACAACTACATACAGCATAGCTGACGAGCACGAAAACATGTGACGTCACAGTCACAGCTCTATGGCTTCGTACTATTTTGAAGGGAAAAACGAGTAATTTCCCATTTTAGTAATGAAATATTGCGTTTATTGACATAGTTGCCATACAATTTCTTTTTTATTGAAACATGAGAATTCTATACCAATTTCAATTTCAATTTGGACCATAAAAAAAGAAACAACATTTTTGTGATTTTTTATAGCTCCATATCTTTTTAAGATTTTGATTAATTTGTAAAAGAAGAAGTCCTCACTGTCTGATTGACTGACTGACTCATCAACGCACAGCCGAAACTGCTAATGCTAGATAGTTGATTTTTGCACAGTCGATTACATTTATAACGTAGGCTAGGGATAAGAAAGCATTTTTAGAAATTTTTCCCCAAAACAAGGGATGTAAGTTTGTATGAAAATACGTATTAAGTGAAGTGAGAGATTTGAATCTTTGTATATAGACTCTCTGTTTAAATATATTAATGGCATATTTCAGCGTTTTTT
Organism: Epiblema foenella; assembly: GCA_963556455.1. Lineage (NCBI taxonomy): Eukaryota > Metazoa > Arthropoda > Insecta > Lepidoptera > Tortricidae > Epiblema > Epiblema foenella. The sequence goes on along the minus strand of OY747107.1, from coordinate 11,534,529 downwards.
TAAATTGCTCCCCTAAAGGGGTAAAAAGGGGGTTCAAAGTTTGTACGGGGAGCAAATCTTTTTTGAAGTGAGATATTAGAAACTTCCTAAATAGACTGTTTAAATACAATAAAATGTATTTCAGCGTTTTCGAAATTGTTCCTATGAAGGGGTGAAAATGGGGTTCCATGTTCGTACGGAGAGCAAATCTTTTTTTGATGTGAGAGATTTGAAACTTCTTAAATAGACTCTCTGTTTAAATACAACTCACAGGACATTCCAGCATTTTCGAAATTGCTCCACTAAAGGGGTGAAAAGGGGGTTCTAAATTTATGCGGGAAGCAAATCTTTACTTATTTTAAAAATCGATATGGGTGTCATCGTCGAGGTTCCTCGAGGTGCCGATTACGAATATGAGATGCATTTTCAAATCAAAGGTCCTCGGACATTTATTATTCTTAAAAATCGATATGGGTGTCATCTTCGAAATTCCTCGGGGTGCCGATTACGAATATGCCATGCATTTTCAATTCCAAGATGGCGAGCATTTATTTTTCTTAAAAGACGATATGGGTGTCATCTTTGTGGTTCCTCGGGGTGCTAATTACGAAAATGACATCCATTTTCAAATCTAGGATGGTTGACATAGCTTTTTCTTAAAAATCGATACGGGTATCATGGACGAGGTTCCTTGGGGTGCCGATTACGAACATGACAAGTATTTTCAAAACCAAGATGGCGGACATTTATTTTTCTTAAAAATCGATATGGTTGTCATCTTTGTGGTTCCTCGGGGTGCGGATTACGAAAATGATATCCGTTTTCAAATCCAAGATAGCGAACATTTTTTTTTCTTTTGAGTAATTTTGCTCAAAAGATTACAGCATCAGACAACTGACAGAAAAAAAATAGACCTTATTTATATCTTTGTTACCTTCAAATCTTAATCTACAATCTACGCGAACGAAGTCGCGGGCGGCCGCTAGTTTTAACTATATAACCACACTATGTTATAAATTATTACATGTGTCAAATACCTGAATTGGGTATTACATATGTTAAAATTTATAAGCGGAATAGCGAAATAACTAGCCGCTGAAGTATCACATATAACGAGTGCTAAAGATGGCACTGCGCAGTTGACAATGCCAATTAGCCGGTTAATGAGTAAAGTGCACATAAATCTCGGAGATCTTTATCAATGGCCGAGCTGCGCCCGAGCAGCATTGGCACGCGAGTGGCTTGAATTATAATGCTGATTACGTTAATTTCCATCAATCAGGTAACCCATTACATTACTTCTACCGACTTTAACGATATTTAAACTAAATCAGTCTTTGTTTTTCTATTTCTCTATTTTATGCTACAACTATTAGGTAAGTGCGATTCAAAAGGGTTGCAAAACCAAATACTTTTTGAGAATTACTCAATTTTTTTTGACTTATCTTGTTCAAACTTTTCGATGAGGCAGCTCGATACATTTAGGGCTTGTCGTGCCTTTCTACCTATCCACAGGTGCCGCGTTCCCATAATCGCAGGATGTGTCACTTCAAGTATCGCCAAACACGTCGCCTGTACATAATATAAATATCTGATTTCGGAGTTATAGACTAAATGTGGCTTCTGTTATGATTATGCAAATTATAAGTGAAATAAATAAAATTGCACACTATGCAAATTAGGTTTCCGTAATTTAGTGTTATTATTTTAGGGTCCCGTACCTACCTCAAAAGGAAAAAAACGTAACCCTTATAGGATCACTTTGTTGTCCGTCTGTCTCTGTCTGTGTGTCTGTCAAAACCCTTGATCACGGGAACGCGTGGAGGTATGGAATTGAAAATAAAACCATATACTCAGGTCTAAAGTCCCTTAAAGCTGAGGAAAAAAAAACTTTTAACTTAACGTAAACTTTATAAGATACGGCCGTTTATGCCGCAAAAAACGTATATTTAGACCAGTGCCGCATTAAGACTACTTGATGTCCTAAGCAATCCAGAGTTGAATATATTTAAATATTGTATTTATTTTCCAAAAAATCTTGGAAAACAAAGGAATGAGTGGCCACCAATTACAAAATTTTGTTGCGAAGGATTTATTAACTTCCCATTAACGTATGAACTCGGATGAAAATGTTTATTAGTAGGTTTATATTACCAACAAATGTAAGTAAATTGATAAATCCGTTTCGTCTTAGAAATTCTTTCATTTAACTATTACAACTAACTTAATTTTGCGGTTGGTACGGAACACGCACTTGGCCGGTTTTTAAAACTAATTTATATTAGTAAGTAATTAAACGAAATACGTACTTGAAATATAAGCAAGTAAGCGGGGAGCGAGGATAAGCGACGTCGACTCGACACTCTACTCAACTTAAATGCGCGGATTTTCAAACAGCCCCTTTCGTAGTTCATGTGCTAGCCAATTATTTTTTAGTGCTATTTCTGGTGCCCCCAAGACGTAATGCCCTAAGCAATTGCTTAGTTTGCTTAAGGGTTAATCCGGCGCTGATTTCGACACTCAAGGGAATCAAACTTTATAGAGTACTTTCTATTGACCTAGTCTTATACTACAAGTACAGGGAAATCTGTACATTTGTAACAAAAGCATAAAAAATATAGTTAATATACTCCAGTTACTATGCTGTGTGGAGCTGGGGGAGCTTAGTAAGTAATGTACCGGCTCATTGTTTTCGCGTGGCTTATTAGATATATCTAAGAGATTCAAAAGTGTGAATAATTTTGGGCGATATGCTTTTCACTATCGGCTTGCTTCTCAAACTACTGTTACTTGCCAATGCAAGTTCAACTACCCAAATCCCCCAATCACTGTGCAGTTGTAATAATATTCATGCAACAATTTGCATGAATATTATTATAACTGCACAGTGATTGGGATCCGTGTACGTCTATTACAAAATAGACGTACACGTATATACCGAATCCATTTGAGAACTATGAGCATGTGTGCACTTGCATTTTCGTAAGCCTTATGCAGAGCTATATTGATAAGATCCATTAAGTGTAAAGAATACTAAAAAAATATGCTTAACTGCTTCACAGAGGTAGTATGCTTTTCTCGTTTTTTTAATGGATTGCCATTCAATAACCCCCAAATGAAATGCATACAAGTTACTGTTTTTTGGGGCCTGTAAAAATACAAATATCTTATAAAAAACCTCGTTCTTCAGGTGATCGTAAACCAACGCTGTAACCGGCCTAGCGACCATAGGTATATGTGTCAAGTCGACCAGTTAAAGGTCAGTCCTAATTTAATTCCCCCTTATTTACAGTTTCTAGGAATAGTAGATTGTTAACCAAGGGTTGGAAGTGACCCATTTCACCGAGATATTTCTCTCAGTTCGTTCGAGCGCCAATATTTCAAGGGTGAAATGGGTGCCTTCACTCGAATTAAACACTCTACTTTCCATTTCGACTACGAGTATGAGGAAAATAAATGAGAAATAAAAGTAGTAGTTTGATAAAATTTTAAGGGGTGGAAAACGTTACCGCCCGAGGCACTAATTCTACGAGAAATTAGGCACCAAACGGCCTACGGCGACGACTCTCTCTATAGCACGATGCGGGTGCATTACCCCGACGGGTGAAACAGAAAGAATATTCCGAAATGCCTGTTCTTGGCCCGCACGGTAGGTTAACAAGTCTTAAAAAAAACTTTTCATCCTAGGGTCAGAAAAGCGACTTCCAACCCAGCTTCCAAGCAGCAGGAGAGATGAAAATGATTTTAATTTCTACACGACTATGGATTACACACTGAATATATAACACGTAATGTGGTGCAAATTTAAGTAAGTAGTTTAAGTAAGATACATGATGTTTAATAAAAATTGTTTTTAATAAGTAGTTGAAATATAATGAGGAAAATTACTAAGGAACGCTAACGGAACCCTAATAACGTTCAAATTAAATATACCAGAACAGATGTGTGTAATGTGAACGTTTATATCATGTCACCGAGGTATCCAAACAAATTAACCTTAGGTTTACTCTAGCTTGGTTCCAAATACGGTTCGGGCGTCGAGGAGCCTGTGTTCATACGTGGTGATTAATTACTTGGAAGTTTTATTTCCTCACGTTACAAACTTGTTAACCTCGCGTAATCGTGGCTATTAGCGTTTGCTAGAGATGAGTAACCGAGGGAAAACTTTGTTGTTTTTAATGGGAGTCTCTTGTTTTACTGACAAACTTTTCATAGATTTTTGTTCCATCAAAACCGATTAATAGAACAGTAGGTAGTAGAACGATAAGTAGGATTTCGTATCAAAAAGGTAACAAAGGAACCCTCTGTGTGTCACACTTTTTGTATCTCAGCAGGCTAATCACGTAACTTTATGTACTAACGGTAGATAGATTTTACTGTCAATTTTCGACCGTTCGAAGGTCTGTCAAAAATTCGCACCAGCGGGGTAATCACGTAACTTTATGTACTACCGTTAGATAGATTTTAATGTCAATTTTGAAGTATAAATTGCTGAGCTAATGTCATGTTTTTTGTACCCGACGCTAGTACATAATTGAATGAACGATTGAATGGAAATCCCATACTAAAGTGAGAAATTGATCAAATGATTGGAAACACGTAACTTTTTGACGGTAAAATTGTACGGTATAAATATGTCAATTACTGCGTGACAAAGTCATCGTCAGTCATCGTGTCTGTCATGTCATAACAATGAATTAAACAAAGATTTTGGTCATGATTTGGGTTTATTAATTAGTGAAAATGCCCCAAATTTCCTTGAAATGTCTTTAAAACACACGATCGAGTTTAAAATTCCCTAAGCACTTTAAATAAAACGAAAAGTAAGTAACAACAAATGTCATGGTCATGTGGTATTTATTTGCTCACATTCGTATTTACTAATATATTTGGTATTATTATGTGCTTCTTTTCAGGATGTACATAAACCAGATTCCCCATCTCTTGGTGATGAAGCGATGCTGCAAGATGCAGAGTGTGAAAGATAAAACGAGGGAAACTATGAAGTAACACGAACCAAGCAAAATAGCGTGCCATATTATTCATCGCTGAAATATAGAAGTGTTAATTTATAAGTATGTACTTTTTCATACACGTGCCCCGCGTGTCGATGTATGCTTGTCGATTTATGAAATGTAATCGGACGACATAAATTACCGCCCCGTAGCTACCTGTCTCCGAATCCTTTAAACATGAGTTTATTAAGTCCACTTGGGATGCTATTTCTTTCTTCCTTTGTAACCAGCATGTAATGTGAACCTTCGGTATGTACATAAGATATATTATATCCCGCGCCTCTACTTGCTTTCCCTAGCAAATAGAGTAATACTCCGGCGGATCCGCGCGGGTAGGCAGGTAAAGTAAGACAAGAGTCAAATACACAAATGTCAAATGTTTTAGATGATACAACGAGATTGCGAAGCCGTCGGTGTTGCTGGTGAGTTTTTAATTCCGCGCGGGTTTACTGCCAAGAAAAAATCCTACTCGCATGAAGAGAGAAGAAAGTTGTATAAAGACATGATGTTATTTCTTAATATATTTTTGTATTTTTTCGTTGTTGTTTACATTATTTAAATACGTAAATAATACGTTTCGTCATTCATTAGGTGTAAGCAGGTACATATGAATACACTATATTGAAACGGTGTGTATGCTATTGCATCGACTTATGTTCATTAAATTAAATTCTTCTTTAACTATGCAAATAGAAAGAAGAAGGAGTTTCATTAATACTCTTACTCTTTTTTATTCAAACGGTACGAGTAGCGACGCGTGGGCAAATCTATAAACCTTGTGGGATGTAGATAGATTACTATCAAGGCACATATCGCACCCAAAGCAGTCTATAACGCTAGCGCAGAGCAATGAATTTGGCAAGAACAAGAAGCCAAGGGACTTCATCAGTACCGATTGCGTAGTTGAGCTCAAAATACATTAATCTCGAGTAATGTTGTAGATGCAATAATGTAATCCATGTGTGAAAAGATTAATATCACGTTATTGGTCATGATTATAATTTTATATGATATTTATTGTAAAATACAAGTGCTGCCCAACGTGTGCATGGATAGTTTATAAAGACTGAGTTTCTCTCAATCACCTCTCAATAAAATAGCTAGTAATGTATATACAATAACTTATTCTACTTGACGCTAGATGTCTAAGTTGAACCCATTTCGTTTCATACAATAGCAACGGTAAAATCCGGTAGTCTTCTTCTAGCATTAAGAGGCTGGATAGCTACTTTAACTTTTAAAAATAATAATTTGACACGTCGTGTCAGTCAACATTTTAGAAAAAATGAGTACAACAAAATAAATACATTTTACAATTATTATGTAATATTTAGTCCAGAGCAATATTAAACACTTATTTGGTGAATGTCACGTATAAAAAACATTTTTTCATAATGGCTCGTATCGAATAGTTGGCTATGGTAGTTCACTTAAGTAACGACTTTATCTGCTACAACGCGCCAAGGGTAAGTAATTTTATTACATATCACTAATAAATAGTGTGCATGTTACAACATAACACCATGGCATAACTCATTATCATTAGCTGAATAGACGTCCATTGCTGGTCATAGGCCTTTCCCGGAAAATGCCTTGCTGATCGGTCGCGTGTCGTCCCAGGTCTTTTGACTCTAAGGTCATCAGGCCACCTCGTAAGGAGCCTTCACTCACTGCGTCATCCGATACGCATTCGTCACTCGAGAAGTCGCTGGCGTGGGTTAAGCAGACACCATAGCCTATGGACGCTATCGACTCCTAAACAATCACAAGCACGTTGCCGCACATTATTGAGTTTAGGATTCAGGGACAGGGATATGTAAATGCGTATTTTGGTATTATAAATTGCGGACTTTTGAGACTATGGAGCGTGGGTGATACTGATAATGGTACTGAGTCAAATAGGGAATGTCCTTAATATAAAATGTAGTATTCTTAGTTTCTACTGCTACTATAATATACATAATCTATAGCTAGGCTCATGATAATTCAGATGCTATTTCAAGATGATCATACTATGCTCTAACTTCTTCTTTCAGTGCAATTGTGAATTGCGTATTTTTAGGCAACGTGTTAAAGATGACTATTTCTTTGATCAACACATGGTTATGATGATAATTGGATAAATTGAAAATCTTTAACCGCCACCCTGCTGCCTGGTCCACAAGATCTCCTTACCTCAAGGCAAGTAAGTTTTGTTATTGAGTAATCTCTAAAATACAGTTTAAAACAACCAGAATAGGGATATTGTAATTTTAAAGGAGGTTACCTCATCAAAAGTACTCGTAATTTCCAGTGGAGCTATATCTCCTTCTTCGTCGTTACACTCTTGACAGAATGGTTGCACTTTCGTACAATGGGCAGTTTATTGCGGCCTTAATTTGATCAGCCCACCTCATGGGGCACCCGTCACGTGGTCTCGTGCCCACGACTATGCCCTGTAATGTGTCACATGCCGTTCGATCGACAGATGTCCACATCGTGAAGTGGAGCTACATAAGTGCCAAATTATTTCTTGCTTATTGAGTGGGGAGTTACGTCGTGGAATGAACAATACTTAATAAAGCGTATGTACCTATCTAGTTCTGATAGGAAACTGTTTTTAGAGCCTGTGGACGCTTTTCGTTTCAGGTATATTTCATGTGCTGCCAATAAGTCACAAAAACCGGTTCACTGCTTTCTTGAAGGACCAAACACACGCAACTTTTAGAGTTCCGTATTAAACAACTCTTATACAAAGTGCGAAAAGAGTCCGTTTTGTGACGCATTTCTCATACAGTTTTATATGGCACGTCACAAAACTGACACAAAATATTATATGGTAAATCGAGGACATTTTTAAAATGGAACCCTTATAGTTTCGTCATGTCTGTCCGTCCGTTCGTCCGTTCGTCCGTCCGTCCGTCCGTCCGTCCGTGCGTCCGTCCGTCCGTGCGTCCGTCCATCCGTCCGTACATCCGTCCGTCCGTCCGTCCATCCGTCCGTCCGTCCGTATGTCACAGTCGATTTACTCGGAAATTATAAGCACTATAATTATGAAATTTGGTAAGAAAGTGTATTCTATGAACCGCTATATAAAAGTAATGTGATATTAGAAAAATACATTAAACGAGAGTCCCGTAGCGGCGTCCCGACGCCGCTAAAATACGAAAATTCTCATAGTTATTCAGAAAAGGAACAACTAAAGGTACAAATACATTTCTTTAATTTTGTGCCTCTCTTAGGAACACCAAAAACATGTAAAAAGGGTTCTTAAAAATCGACAGTTCCTTTTCATTGTCACATTATGCCGGACCAAAACCATGCCTAATAGTAGACTGCTAGGTAAGTTAGTTTTCCGCACAACGTGGATGCGGCACATCATCATCATCATCATCGGTCGTTCCGTCAATGCTGAGGACATAATGTCCAATTCTTGCTGACCAGACTCCTCCATAGGCTCCTGTCACCCACCTTATGGATGACCTCGTGCAGATATAGTTACAGGACACCACCAGTGATTTGGGTATTCCGTCTAGCGGGTAGTCTGCCTCGGGACCTCTGGCCCTCAACTTTTTCCGTCATAATATTTATCTACTGGCTATCCGAAGAACGTCGTGAGAGGTGTTCGAAATATATAGGTCCTGACATACTGTCGATAGTCGACAGCTTAACGTAGCTGGATGGACTGGTTTGTTCGCCTTGCAGTCCATGGTATTAGAGATTTTCTCTCAAAATATTGAATATGCGAAGAGTTTGTATAATTATAATTTTTGTTGAAATAAAAAGGTCATGAGGTTTGTATGCATGTATTGTAGATACCCCTTACATGGGTTTTGGGCGAGCGTAGTCCTGACACAAGTACATTTATTACTTAAAAGGAGATTCTTCTCCTTGCTTTTGTTAAACTTTATTTTAACCAATAGGTATGAAAGTAAGTATGTATTGAATCGCACAAACGTGTTGCCCAACCAATATCCTCATAATTATGAGGATTCAGAGTGCTGACATTGTACGACCACGGTAAAGTAAATATAAAAGCGCCTTTTCTGCGCGGTATCGTTCATATCATACTTGGTATGTCTAAGTACTAACTATTGTAACTATTTTTCAGCTAAAATATGGCGTCCGTCGCTCTCAATACAGCTCCACCTCTGAAGCTCTGGCATTCTTGGTTGCCAGGAGCACAACGCCTCATGTGTTAGTAATTATGTGTTATTGCTATATTTATATACTATTATTATGGCTTCTCCAAGGAGTAGCATATTTCTCCAGTATTATGCTGCTCAAAATGTTTAACAAATCGGGGGTCATTATCCTCACAGCATCTTTCCGGTTGTGCCCTAAGGATCCTGGGGTCCACTTTGACACCTAATCCCCAGAGTTGGCTTAGGAACTAGTTTTACTAAAGCGAATTCCATCTGACCTTACAAACCAGAGGGAAAACTAGACTCTGTTGGGATTTGATCGGTTTCCTCACTATGTTTTCCTTCACTGAAGCGCCATTGTTACATATTAAACGAAATATCATATAGTTTAAGATTGAAAGTGAAGTGTCTCACCGCTCGGCTACACTAGCTCGGGTGATGAACTGATTTGTGTTTTATCATATGGTTCCAAAAGATTTTAACAAAATTTGACTATATATATTTTAATATTAAAGTTTAAATGTTTAACAAAAATTAAAATAAAATCATATGTTTGAGTGTTACAGACAAGTAATTCTATAATATGCTACGTGGATTAGGTACAGATCTAAACGTATAATATTACGGGATATGACTAACATAATAATTTTTTTAGCTCTGAAATACGATAGAAGTTTGCAAGAGAACAACGTCAGCTAAAGGTTAAGCTATAATATATTGATATTGATATCTATATGTATATTATTCAGAAGCCTGCAGAATGAGAGTAAATTGTGCCTTGAGCTTAGAAAGAAAGTAGTACTCAATCATCAAGTGTTTTGAAGCTTATGACCTGCCTATGGCTGACGGCAAGAAGACATGTTTAACAGGATTTGTCGCATCTCTCTCTCTCTCTCTTGCAGCATATTTGCATCCACTTCTGGACATATGCCTTGATGTCGTCCGACCATCTGGCTTGTGGCCTTCCCACACTAGAACTTACCGCTCGAGGTCGTCATGTAGTAGTATTCTTATAATTCAGTGACAAGAAAATACATACAAGAATACGTAACAACAATCATCATCATCATCATCCTAGCGTTATTCCGGTACAGTTGCATCCTAAAGGATGCCCGGGGTCCGCTACCTAATCCTAAGAGTTGGCGTAGGCACTAGTTTCTATACATAGTGTAATACATAACAACAATATATGAAATAATATTAAAACTATCTTCAATCTAAAACAGGCCCTTGAGGGAGGCGTACCGAGGATGCTTGCGGTATTTCCTCGCTATATCGCAATGCTGATACGTTCTGCGAGGAAGTCGCCAGGTCTTCGGTCACCCGTTACGTGAACCAGATGCCTCGCAATTTCAGTAAATAACTACTAACTCTATTCTATTGAGTAGCTCTTCGTACCTTATACTTATGTCAGTTTACATATTACTGTTATAACAATTTCGGATTGTAAAATGATGTATATGAATAGGTACAATTCAGTTTACAAAGCAACTTCTACAGATCATGTTTTTTTTTTCAGGAATGCTTGAAAACTGCAAGCAGAAGGTTTACTACTACAAATTATGACTTGCTACGGTCTTCCTCGCAACGTTCAAATCATCGCGGCAGACCCAGAACGTAACGATACTTAATACATTCAAGAGCAATAGTAATGGGTATATACTTTCTCCATAGAAAAATCGATACAAAGTGTACCCGTTATTTTTGGTACTTGCTTATTTAGGTAGTAATAAATGCTATTTATGTGTTGGTTTATTATTATAGAAAGATCCCTAATAAAAAAGGATTTAAATACTTTTAAAGGTATGAAGGATCCGACGTATTTCTTACCGAAAATAGTCGTTCTTTACCCTTATTCCATATGTCTCTACCGACACATCCCGTCTGTTAGAGAAATGTGGACAGTTTACTTTCTTCTCTACCAGTAGGGATATTATTTGGCTATTACCCGTGGTCCCACCAACCATTCCTTAACCGTGGTACCATCAGATTGTAACAACAATGGTACTACGGCTAATATTATTTTTTGTTACCCGTGGTACTGGATAGTAGACAATTTGGTAATTAATTAACAGTCATGTAGATAATGGTTACATATAATTTAAAGATCTTATTTTAATAACGGCATATATTATTATTTAGCCAAGTCGAGCAATACAAAATCACGGCTATTACCATCCATTTCTCGAAGCCATTCAGGCCATTTTCAGCCTCTTGTAATTTTGTGCTGGCTAAAGCTCCATTCATAATTTATTTCATTTTCTATTATAAGATTCAATTGAACTTGTTGTTTTTGAACGATTGCAGGTCATAGTTCATTAGTTTTGTCACTGACTGGCTAATCATTGACCATTATAATTGCAACGCAATGGTACTAGTAAACATTTATTTTACCGTATTACCATCAATTATACCAGATACCACGGCAATAAAATACTTCGCTTGTACCATTAATGCTACCATAGCAAAAAAAGAACCATAGAACCATCAATGGTACTATCTGATGGTGCCACGGTTAAGGAAGGCCTTCTGGTGGGTCCACAGGTAATTTGTTTTATCCGTTGTCCTACCGTCGTTCTTGACCCGTCGTCCTACAGTTCGAAACAGTGTTCGCAGGTGGGTCTACATGTCCCCCTGGTGGGTAATTGTTTTTGACCCGTTGTCGTCCCATTATAAACAGTATTCACCAGTGGGTCTGCGGGCAATTTATTTTTACCACGGTCCCACTGCATTAAGCGGTAAACATTAATTAAAAACTAGTTATTTTGTTTGGTAGAACTGCGCACAAGTAATATTTCTGACCTAACCAATTGTAACGAATGTTCGGTTCTGGCGCTTCGCCGGCTCTGTAGGCTCATAGTTCTGTTTAAACACTCCTCGCTTCGCTGCATTAGAGTCGAATACGTAGTGCAGTGGGACTATGGTAAAAATAAATTGCCCGTAGGCCCACTGAAGAACACTATTTAGAGCGGTAGGACAACGGGTCAAAAAAAATACCCGTGGATCCACAAGGGGGACATGTTGGTGGGACCTCGGGTAATAGGCTTGTTTGCCAGTGTGCCAACGAGCGCAGCTAGAAAAAGTGTTGGTACAACTGCGACATTACAAGCAAAGCGACCGTGCCGCGGCAGCGGCCGGCGAAGCACCTGAACCGAACAGTCTTTTCTAACGACCATTTTATTTGCAACTTGTCGGGTCGCACAGTTTTACCAACACTCCTCCTAGCTTCGCTCGTCGTCGTGCCTACACCTCTTTTTAAGGATGGTCGTCAAACGTACTACTTTTATAACCACCACCCTTAACAGATGTAGGTGGACGTCAGTAGTTTCATTTGTAGCGACCCTCCGGGGGAGATGTTAGAAATCACAGGTAAGGATAGGATGGAACTTATTGCATACTGGTATCCCAGATATCTTGGCTCCCACTCCCAAGCCACGCCACAGCTCAATTTCACCCAGGAATATATTCATTCCCTTACTTTCATATAAAGATATCGGTAGTAGGAGTAGTCGAAGCTATTGTATATCTGGCATGCAGCCACCTATGCCTACCCTGGTGGGCGGTATGGGAGCCAGAAGGAAAACAAATTCCTGGGTCCCAAACAGCAGCAGTATGGGAGCCAAGAGGGAAAATCGGCGGTATGGGAACCAGGAGGAATAACGTTATCCCTGGATCCCGTTGGGCAGTGGCTTGGGAGAGACGAGGAAAAGTACCACTGCTGGATCCCACAGGGCAGTTGCATGGAAGCATGACGGAAAAATATTTAGTTATCAATGGATGTTATGGCAGCCAAACGGCATCAAAATACATCTAATGATACCATGGGAGCATAGCGACAAAAACAGTACGTTGCAATTCCATGGAATCATAGGCTTGGGCACCAAGTGGAAGGAGGGAAATCTAACGGTAAGCTACCAGGGTAAATGTAGTGGTAGAGATATATGGAATACGGGTAATGCTAGGCCTCTGCTCCAATATACTTAACTGTCTGTTTAACCAGTTGAACATATTGGACAACTTTCCTCTATTGTTTTGAAATGTATCGTAAGAATAGTTCATTTTATTTAACGTCATAATACTGTAATTGAACTTATTGCATTTTTTGGTAACAAGTTGCTCGACTACTTTTTAAAAATTGAAGGAAAGTTATACAATATGTTCAGCTGGTTAAACAGACAGTCAAACATATTGGAGAAGAGGATGCTAGGTGTCTATGGTCAGACTGATAGAACCAAGGACAAAGAAAATTACCTGTGGTACAATTATTAGGACTAACGGTGTAGGGCCACGGGCAAAGAATGATTTTTAGTTTATCATTATGGACCATTACGAAGTAAAGTCATGAAGCAATAATTAGGCAAGCCTACAGTGTGACCTTCAATTTGTCAGAAGTTTGTCAAATCCTTAGGCCCGGCACCCATTATTGGCACGGCATTGGCACGCCAAGGGATTCCTCCTCGGGCACGCCAAGATGTGGTTAGGATTGCCGGGGTTGCCGAGACGTCCTTAGGCATGCGCATCCATCCTTAAGCATGCCCAGGCCTCATTAGGCATGCCGAGCATTCCTCGGCATTCCCAAGCACACCTTTGGCATGCATTGTCTATCCCGCTAGTCTAATGTGTGAGGCTGAGGAGCCCTTTGCCGTGCCGTGCCGATAGTGGACGCCTTTGCCTTCATGTACCTACTTAGTGTACACTGATGTCGGATCCGATTGAATTATAGAGAACATTCTGTCTATTGTGGATATTCAAGGAACGTCCAGAGCTATTATGTATTAAATTTGGGAAATATAAATGCTCGTTTCATTTCTGTTTTAGGACGTAGGTAGATTAACCCTCTTGATATGACAAAAACGCCTATAGGTGTTACCTGCTTACCTGGTGGTGTGGTGTGGTGTGGTGTCACGTACGTTGTCAAAGTGACCTTCGTGCTTTACACTAAAGTGCATATACAATCTCTTATGGAAAATGAGTTTGTTTGTAGGGATCACTGCCGTACATGACCCATGGCGATTAAACGGTTAACTAAAATAGGCAGGTTATGCCTACAATTCTTAAAATTTGAACCTTTTTGGACTGATTTGAAAGACTATACCGATATAAGATTATTGCAATAATAATATTGTTATGATAATGCAATTTCACCACACTTTTCATTTTATAATTCGGTGCGTGTCTAGGCTTCGGTATATAGCCAACATTATTTTACTGCCTGATAGTTCTCCTACTGCATACTAGATGTCAATATTATGGAATGCAAGTGAATTAACTGTCAACAAGTTCTCCTATTCGATACTAGATGGCATTTAGTTCTTTAAAATAAATATTATTAAATGATACAATATAAATTGATATATTTATTTGTACCGATATTATTTAAAGACTAATTAAAAGAAAATAATTTAAAATATTACAAAGGTTTTACATCGTCACATTTACATTTGTCTTTCTGTCATACTCTCTCTGTAATAATGCGTTTTGTGTTTATCGGTTGCATGTTTAGTATTTGTGATTTAAATATAATAACTCGTGTTCATTTATCAAGATCACATTTTTCCTTAATTTTAGATAAAGTGCTTTGAATTGGGTTATTATGATAGTAAATTTGTGCAAAACATTGGAAGGAACAACCATTCGTTCATTGGATCACCTTTGCAATAACAGAACGTCGAATCTCATTCACCTTGTGAACGGTACGGTACGAAACGGTGTTTCTAACGTTAGTACATAAAGTTACCTGGTGCGAATTTTTGACAGGCGTTCGAACGGTCGAAAATTGACAGTAAAATCTATCTACCGTTAGTACATAAAGTTACGTGATTAGCCTGCAGGTAACTTTGTGTACTAACGTTAGAAACACCGTTTCGTACCGTACCGTTCACAAGGTGAATGAGATTCGACGTTCTGTTATTGCAAAGGTGATCCAATGAACGAATGGTTGTTCCTTCCAATGTTTTGCACAAATTTACTATCATAATAACCCAATTCAAAGCACTTTATCTAAAATTAAGGAAAAATGTGATCTTGATAAATGAACACGAGTTATTATATTTAAATCACAAATACTAAACATGCAACCGATAAACACAAAACGCATTATTACAGAGAGAGTATGACAGAAAGAAAAATGTAAATGTGACGATGTAAAACCTTTGTAATATTTTAAATTATTTTCTTTTAATAAGTCTTTAAATAATATCGGTGCAAATAAATATATCAATTTATATTGTATCAGTTAATAATATTTATTTCAAAGAACTAAATGCCATCTAGTATCGAATAGGAGAACTTGTTGACAGTTAATTCACTTGCATTCCATAATATTGACATCTAGTATGCAGTAGGAGAACTATCAGGCAGTAAAATAATGTTGGCTATACACCGAAGCCTAGACCCGCACCGAATTATAAAATGAAAAGTGTGGTGAAATTGCATTATCATAACAATATTATTATTGCAATAATCTTATATCGGTATAGTCTTTCAAATCAGTCCAAAAAGGTTCAAATTTTAAGAATTGTAGGCATAACCTGCCTATTTTAGTTAACCGTTTAATCGCCATGGGTCATGTACGGCAGTGATCCCTACAAACAAACTCATTTTCCATAAGAGATTGTATATGAACTTTAGTGTAAAGCACGAAGGTCACTTTGACAACGTACGTGACACCACACCACACCACCAGGTAAGCAGGTAACACCTATTAGTCATATCAAGAGGGTTAATCTACCTACATCCCCAAACAGAAATGAAACGAGCATTTATATTTCCCAAATTTAATACATAATAGCTCTGGACGTTCCTTGAATATCCACAATAGACAGAATGTTCTCTATAATTCAATCGGATCCGACATCAGTGTACACTAAGTAGGTACATGAAGGCAAAGGCGTCCACTATCGGCACGGCACGGCAAAGGGCTCCTCAGCCTCACACATTAGACTAGCGGGATAGACAATGCATGCCAAAGGTGTGCTTGGGAATGCCGAGGAATGCTCGGCATACCTAATGAGGCCTGGGCATGCTTAAGGATGGATGCGCATGCCTAAGGATGCCTCGTCATGCCTAAGGACGTCTCGGCAACCCCGGCAATCCTAACCACATTTTGGCGTGCCCGAGGAGGAATCCCTTGGCGTGCCAATGCCGTGCCAATAATGGGTGCCGGGCCTAAGGATTTGACAAACTTCTGACAAATTGAAGGTCACACTGTAGGCTTGCCTAATTATTGCTTCATGACTTTACTTCGTAATGGTCCATAATGATAAACTAAAAATCATTCTTTGCCCGTGGCCCTATACCGTTAGTCCTAATAATTGTACCACAGGTAATTTTCTTTGTCCTTGGTTCTATCAGTCTGACTAGAGGATGCTAGGTATCTATATACCTAGCATCCTCTTCTCCAATATGTTTGACTGTCTGTTTAACCAGTTGAACATATTGTATAACTTTCCTTCAATTTTTAAAAAGTAGTCGAGCAACTTGTTACTTAAAAATGCAATAAGTTCAATTACAGTATTATGACGTTAAATAAAATGAACTATTCTTACGATACATTTCAAAACAATAGAGGAAAGTTGTCCAATATGTTCAACTGGTTAAACAGATAGTTTAGTATACTGGAGCAGAGGCCTAGCATTACCCGTATTCCATATATCTCTACCACTACATTTACCCTGGTAGCTTACCGTTAGATTTCCCTCCTTCCACTTGGTGCCCAAGCCTATGATTCCATGGAATTGCAACGTAATGTTTTTGTCGCTATGCTCCCATGGTATCATTAGATGTATTTTGATGCCGTTTGGCTGCCATAACATCCATTGATAACTAAATATTTTTCCGTCATGCTTCCATGCAACTGCCCTGTGGGATCCAGCGGTGGTACTTTTCCTCGTCTCTCCCAAGCCACTGCCCAACGGGATCCAGGGATAACGTTATTCCTCCTGGGGCTCCCATACCGCCCACCAGGGTAGGCAGAGGTGGCTGCATGCCAGATATACAATAGCTTCGACTACTCCTACTACCGATATCTTTATATGAAAGTAAGGGAATGAATATATTCCTGGGTGCTATTGAGCTGTGGCGTGGCTTGGGAGTGGGAGCCAAGATATCTGGGATACCAGTATGCAATAAGTTCCATCCTATCCTTACCTGTGATTTCTAACATCTCCCCCGGAGGGTCGCTACAAATGAAACTACTGACGTCCACCTACATCTGTTTAGGGTGGTCGTTATAAAAGTAGTACGTTTGACGACCATCCTTAAAAAGAGGTGTAGGCACGACGACGAGCGAAGCTAGGAGGAGTGTTCGTAAAACTGTGCGACCCGACAAGTTGCAAATAAAATGGTCGTTAGAAAAGACTGTTCGGTTCAGGTGCTTCGCCGGCCGCTGCCGCGGCACGGTCGCTTTGCTTGTAATGTCGCAGTTGTACCAACACTTTTTCTAGCTGCGCTCGTTGGCACACTGGCAAACAAGCCTATTACCCGAGGTCCCACCAACATGTCCCCCTTGTGGATCCACGGGTATTTTTTTTGACCCGTTGTCCTACCGCTCTAAATAGTGTTCTTCAGTGGGCCTACGGGCAATTTATTTTTACCATAGTCCCACTGCACTACGTATTCGACTCTAATGCAGCGAAGCGAGGAGTGTTTAAACAGAACTATGAGCCTACAGAGCCGGCGAAGCGCCAGAACCGAACATTCGTTACAATTGGTTAGGTCAGAAATATTACTTGTTCGCAGTTCTACCAAACAAAATAGCTAGTTTTTAATTAATGTTTACCGCTTAATGCAGTGGGATAAATTGCCCGCAGACCCACTGGTGAATACTGTTTATAATGGGACGACAACGGGTCAAAAACAATTACCCACCAGGGGGACATGTAGACCCACCTGCGAACACTGTTTCGAACTGTAGGACGACGGGTCAAGAACGACGGTAGGACAACGGATAAAACAAATTACCCGTGGACCCACCAGAAGGCCTTCCTTAACCGTGGCACCATCAGATAGTACCATTGATGGTTCTATGGTTCTTTTTTTGCTATGGTAGCATTAATGGTACAAGCGAAGTATTTTATTGCCGTGGTATCTGGTATAATTGATGGTAATACGGTAAAATAAATGTTTACTAGTACCATTGCGTTGCAATTATAATGGTCAATGATCAGCCAGTCAGTGACAAAACTAATGAACTATGACCTGCAATCGTTCAAAAACAACAAGTTCAATTGAATCTTATAATAGAAAATGAAATAAATTATGAATGGAGCTTTAGCCAGCACAAAATTACAAGAGGCTGAAAATGGCCTGAATGGCTTCGAGAAATGGATGGTAATAGCCGTGATTTTGTATTGCTCGACTTGGCTAAATAATAATATATGCAGTTATTAAAATAAGATCTTTAAATTATATGTAACCATTATCTACATGACTGTTAATTAATTACCAAATTGTCTACTATCCAGTACCACGGGTAACAAAAAATAATATTAGCCGTAGTACCATTGTTGTTACAATCTGATGGTACCACGGTTAAGGAATGGTTGGTGGGACCACGGGTAATAGCCAAATAATATCCCTACCGGTAGAGAAGAAAGTAAAATGTCCACATTTCTCTAACAGACGGGATGTGTCGGTAGAGACATATGGAATAAGGGTAAAGAACGACTATTTTCGGTAAGAAATACGTCGGATCCTTCATACCTTTAAAAGTATTTAAATCCTTTTTTATTAGGGATTTTTCTATAATAATAAACCAACACATAAATAGCATTTATTACTACCTAAATAAGCAAGTACCAAAAATAACGGGTACACTTTGTATCGATTTTTCTATGGAGAAAGTATATACCCATTACTATTGCTCTTGAATGTATAAAGTATCGTTACGTTCTGGGCCTGCCGCGATGATTTGAACGTTGCGAGGAAGACCGTAGCAAGTCATAATTTGTAGTAGTAAACCTTCTGCTTGCAGTTTTCAAGCATTCCTGAAAAAAAAAACATGATCTGTAGAAGTTGCTTTGTAAACTGAATTGTACCTATTCATTTTACAATCCGAAATTATTATAACAGTAATATGTAAACTGACATAAGTATAAGGTACGAAGAGCTACTCAATAGAATAGAGTTAGTAGTTATTTACTGAAATTGCGAGGCATCTGGTTCACGTAACGGGTGACCGAAGACCTAGCGACTTCCTCGCAGAACGTATCAGCATTGCGATATAGCGAGGAAATACCGCAAGCATCCTCGGTACGCCTCCCTCAAGGGCCTGTTTTAGATTGAAGATAGTTTTAATATTATTTCATATATTGTTGTTATGTATTACACTATGTATAGAAACTAGTGCCTACGCCAACTCTTAGGATTAGGTAGCGGACCCCGGGCATCCTTTAGGATGCAACTGTACCG
This sequence comes from Epiblema foenella, assembly GCA_963556455.1. Classification (NCBI taxonomy): domain Eukaryota; kingdom Metazoa; phylum Arthropoda; class Insecta; order Lepidoptera; family Tortricidae; genus Epiblema; species Epiblema foenella. The sequence continues at coordinate 11,515,001 of OY747107.1, read as the reverse complement.
GAATGACGCTAGGATTATGATGATGATGATTGTTGTTACGTATTCTTGTATGTATTTTCTTGTCACTGAATTATAAGAATACTACTACATGACGACCTCGAGCGGTAAGTTCTAGTGTGGGAAGGCCACAAGCCAGATGGTCGGACGACATCAAGGCATATGTCCAGAAGTGGATGCAAATATGCTGCAAGAGAGAGAGAGAGAGATGCGACAAATCCTGTTAAAGATGTCTTCTTGCCGTCAGACATAGGCAGGCCATAAGCTTCAAAACACTTGATGATTGAGTACTACTTTCTTTCTAAGCTCAAGGCACAATTTACTCTCATTCTGCAGGCTTCTGAATAATATACATATAGATATCAATATCAATATATTATAGCTTAACCTTTATCTGACGTTGTTCTCTTGCAAACTTCTATCGTATTTCAGAGCTAAAAAAATTATTATGTTAGTCATATCCTGTAATATTATACGTTTAGATCTGTACCTAATCCACGTAGCATATTATAGAATTACTTGTCTGTAACACTCAAACATATGATTTTATTTTTATTTTTGTTAAACATTTAAACTTTAATATTAAAATATATATAGTCCAATTTTGTTAAAATCTTTTGGAACCATATGATAAAACACAAATCAGTTCATCACCCGAGCTAGTGTAGCCGAGCGGTGAGACACTTCACTTTCAATCTTAAACTATATGATATTTCGTTTAATATGTAACAATGGCGCTTCAGTGAAGGAAAACATAGTGAGGAAACCGATCAAATCCCAACAGAGTCTAGTTTTCCCTCTGGTTTGTAAGGTCAGATGGAATTCACTTTAGTAAAACTAGTTCCTAAGCCAACTCTGGGGATTAGGTGTCAAAGTGGACCCCAGGATCCTTAGGGCACAACCGGAAAGATGCTGTGAGGATAATGACCCCCGATTTGTTAAACATTTTGAGCAGCATAATACTGGAGAAATATGCTACTCCTTGGAGAAGCCATAATAATAGTATATAATATAGCAATAACACATAATTACTAACACATGAGGCGTTGTGTTCCTGGCAACCAAGAATGCCAGAGCTTCAGAGGTGGAGCTGTATTGAGAGCGACGGACGCCATATTTTAGCTGAAAAATAGTTACAATAGTTAGTAGACATACCAAGTAAGATATGAACGATACCGCGCAGAAAAGGCGCTTTTATATTTACTTTACCGTGGTCGTACAATGTCAGCACTCTGAATCCTCGTAATTATGAGGATATTGGTTGGGCAACACGTTTGTGCGATTCAATACATACTTACTTTCATACCTATTGGTTAAAATAAAGTTTAACAAAAGCAAGGAGAAGAATCTCCTTTTAAGCAATAAATGTACTTGTGTCAGGAGACTACGCTCGCCCAAAAACCATGTAAGGGGTATCTACAATACATGCATACAAACCTCATGACCTTTTTATTTCAACAAAAATTATAATTATACAAACTCTTCGCATATTCAATATTTTGAGAGAAAATCTCTAATACCATGGACTGCAAGGCGAACAAACCAGTCCATCCAGCTACGTTAAGCTGTCGACTATCGACAGTATGTCAGGACTGCATCCTCATATATATTTCGAACACCTCTCACGACGTTCTTCGGATAGCCAGTAGATAAATATTATGACGGAAAAAGTTGAGGGCCAGAGGTCCCGAGGCAGACTACCCGCTAGACGGAATACCCAAATCACTGGTGGTGTCCTGTAACTATATCTGCACGAGGCCATCCATAAGGTGGGTGACAGGAGCCTATGGAGGAGTCTGGTCAGCAAGAATTGGACATTATGTCCTCAGCATTGACGGAACGACCGATGATGATGTGCCGCATCCACGTTGTCCGGAAAACTAACTTACCTAGCAGTCTACTATTAGGCATGGTTTTGGTCCGGCATAATGTGACAATGAAAAGGAACTGTCGATTTTTAAGAACCCTTTTTACATGTTTTTGGTGTTCCTAAGAGAGGCACAAAATTAAAGAAATGTATTTGTACCTTTAGTTGTTCTTTTTCTGAATAACTATGAGAATTTTCGTATTTTAGCGGCGTCGGGACGCCGCTACGGGACTCTCGTTTAATATATTTTTCTAATATCACATTACTTTTATATAGCGGTTCATAGAATACACTTTCTTACCAAATTTCATAATTATAGTGCTTATAATTTCCGAGTAAATCGACTGTGACATACGGATGGACGGACGGATGGACGGACGCACGGACGGACGGACGGACGGACGGACGGACGAACGGACGAACGGACGAACGGACGAACGGACGGACAGACATGACGAAACTATAAGGGTTCCATTTTAAAAATGTCCTCGATTTACCATATAATATTTTGTGTCAGTTTTGTGACGTGCCATATAAAACTGTATGAGAAATTCGTCACAAAACGGACTCTTTTCGCACTTTGTATAAGAGTTCCTTGTTTAATACGGAACTCTAAAAGTTGCGTGTGTTTGGTCTTTCAAGAAAGCAGTGAACCGGTTTTTGTGACTTATTGGCAGCACATGAAATATACCTGAAACGAAAAGCGTCCACAGGCTCTAAAAACAGTTTCCTATCAGAACTAGATAGGTACATACGCTTTATTAAGTATTGTTCATTCCACGACGTAACTCCCCACTCAATAAGCAAGAAATAATTTGGCACTTATGTAGCTCCACTTCACGATGTGGACATCTGTCGATCGAACGGCATGTGACACATTACAGGGCATAGTCGTGGGCACGAGACCACGTGACGGGTGCCCCATGAGGTGGGCTGATCAAATTAAGGCCGCAATAAACTGCCCATTGTACGAAAGTGCCAGGTGTTTAGGCGTTAGACGGCCACAACCATTCTGTCAAGAGTGTAACGACGAAGAAGGAGATATAGCTCCACTGGAAATTACGAATACTTTTGATGAGGTAACCTCCTTTAAAATTACAATATCCCTATTCTGGTTGTTTTAAACTGTATTTTAGAGATTACTCAATAAAAAAACTTACTTGCCTTGAGGTAAGGAGATCTTGTGGACCAGGCAGCAGGGTCGCGGTTATAGATTTTCAATTTATCCAATTATCATCATAACCATGTGTTGATCAAAGAAATAGTCATCTTTAACACGTTGCCTAAAAATACGCAATTCACAATTGCACTGAAAGAAGAAGTTAGAGCATAGTATGAACATCTTGAAATAGCATCTGAATTATCATGAGCCTAGCTATAGATTATGTATACTATAGTAGCAGTAGAAACTAAGAATACTACATTTTATATTAAGGACATTCCCTATTTGACTCAGTACCATTATCAGTATCACCCACGCTCCATAGTCTCAAAAGTCCGCAATTTATAATACCAAAATACGCATTTACATATCCCTGTCCCTGAATCCTAAACTCAATAATGTGCGGCAACGTGCTTGTGATTGTTTAGGAGTCGATAGCGTCCATAGGCTATGGTGTCTGCTTAACCCACGCCAGCGACTTCTCGAGTGACGAATGCGTATCGGATGACGCAGTGAGTGAAGGCTCCTTACGAGGTGGCCTGATGACCTTAGAGTCAAAAGACCTGGGACGACACGCGACCGATCAGCAAGGCATTTTCCGGGAAAGGCCTATGACCAGCAATGGACGTCTATTCAGCTAATGATAATGAGTTATGCCATGGTGTTATGTTGTAACATGCACACTATTTATTAGTGATATGTAATAAAATTACTTACCCTTGGCGCGTTGTAGCAGATAAAGTCGTTACTTAAGTGAACTACCATAGCCAACTATTCGATACGAGCCATTATGAAAAAATGTTTTTTATACGTGACATTCACCAAATAAGTGTTTAATATTGCTCTGGACTAAATATTACATAATAATTGTAAAATGTATTTATTTTGTTGTACTCATTTTTTATAAAATGTTGACTGACACGACGTGTCAAATTATTATTTTTAAAAGTTAAAGTAGCTATCCAGCCTCTTAATGCTAGAAGAAGACTACCGGATTTTACCGTTGCTATTGTATGAAACGAAATGGGTTCAACTTAGACATCTAGCGTCAAGTAGAATAAGTTGTTGTATATACATTACTAGCTATTTTATTGAGAGGTGATTGAGAGAAACTCAGTCTTTATAATCTATCCATGCACACGTTGGGCAGCACTTGTATTTTACAATAAATATCATATAAAATTATAATCATGACCAATAACGTGATATTAATCTTTTCACACATGGATTACATTATTGCATCTACAACATTACTCGAGATTAATGTATTTTGAGCTCAACTACGCAATCGGTACTGATGAAGTCCCTTGGCTTCTTGTTCTTGCCAAATTTATTGCTCTGCGCTAGCGTTATAGACTGCTTTGGGTGCGATATGTGCCTTGATAGTAATCTATCTACACCCCACAAGGTTTATAGATTTGCCCACGCGTCGCTACTCGTACCGTTTGAATAAAAAAGAGTAAGAGTATTAATGAAACTCCTTCTTCTTTCTATTTGCATAGTTAAAGAAGAATTTAATTTAATGAACACAAGTCGATGCAATAGCATACACACCCTTTCAATATAGTGTATTCATATGTACCTGCTTACACCTAATGAATGACGAAACGTATTATTTAGGTATTTAAATAATGTAAACAATAACGAAAAAATACAAAAATATATTAAGAAATAACATCATGTCTTTATACAACTTTCTTCTCTCTTCATGCGAGTAGGATTTTTTCTTGGCAGTAAACCCGCGCGGAATTAAAAACTCACCAGCAACACCGACGGCTTCGCAATCTCGTTGTATCATCTAAAACATTTGACATTTGTGTATAACTCTTGTCTTACTTTACCTGCCTACCCGCGCGGATCCGCCGGAGTATTACTCTATTTGCTAGGGAAAGCAAGTAGAGGCGCGGGATATAATATATCTTATGTACATACCGAAGGTTCACATTACATGCTGGTTACAAAGGAAGAAAGAAATAGCATCCCAAGTGGACTTAATAAACTCATGTTTAAAGGATTCGGAGACTAGGTAGCTACGGGTCGGTAATTTATGTCGTCCTATTACTTTTCATAAATCGACAAGCATACATCGACACGCGGGGCACGTATATGAAAAAGTACATACTTATAAATTAACACTTCTATATTTCAGCGATGAATAATATGGCACGCTATTGCTTGGTTCATGTTACTTCATAGTTTCCCTCGTTTTATCTCTCCCACTCTGCATCTTGCAGTATCGCATCATCACCAAGATATGGGGAATCTGGTTTACGTACATCCTGAAAAGAAGCACATAATAATACCAAATATATTAGTAAATACGAATGTGAGCAAATAAATACCACATGACCATGACATTTGTTGTTACTTACTTTTCGTTTTATTTAAAGTGCTTAGGGAATTTTAAACTCGATCGTGTGTTTTAAAGACATTTCAAGGAGATTTGGGGCATTTTCACTAATTAATAAACTCAAATCATGACCAAAATCTTTGTTTAATTCATTGTTATGACATGACAGACACGATGACTGACGATGACTTTGTCACGCAGTAATTGACATATTTATACCGTACAATTTAACCATCAAAAAGTTACGTGTTTCCAATCATTTGATCAATTTCTCACTTTAGTATGGGATTTCCATTCAATCGTTCATTCAATTATGTACTAGCGTTGGGTACAAAAAACATGACATTAGCTCAGCAATTTATACTTCAAAATTGACATTAAAATCTATCTAACGGTAGTACATAAAGTTACGTGATTACCCCGCGGAGCTATTTATGTTATGGATGTGAAACTTGTAAGAAGGAAAATATCGTAGTAGTTTTCCTCTATATTGGAAGTTCGGATGGCAGTCACTTTAGTAAAATTAGTTCTTTCTTACGCCCAATCTTAAGATTCAAACCATGCAGACTCTGAGAGCCTACCGCGAACCGCAAACGAAGTTTTCCCTCTCTGTCGCACTTACGTACGAACGTGTAAGTGCGACGGAGATGGAAAAATTCGTTTACTGTGCCCGGTCGGCCTTCTGGGCTCCTTAAGGCACAGCCGGGAAATCGCTATGATGATGGGGATGATGATGCTTGAATGGAAGTTAAGATTGTGTCAATCCGATGTACTGATTGTCAAAAGACTTAAATAAATTGTTCTTTGTGAAAGAATAGCTTTTCTGCTGCTGATTTATGATTTGTCTAAGAAATTATTTCACATAGTACTTAATATACCACTTTAATGACTAGACATTCTAATTTATCATTCTCCTGGCCACTAATTGAACCATTAGATACAAACATACAAAACAAATATGTATAATCGTGGCGGGTAGCAAAGAGTAACGAGTTGGTCATTAGATTTATTTAGTTAGTGCGAGCTTCCTATGCTAATTCCGTTCATTAGCCCGATGGCGCCTCGTGCTTTAACTGCAGTTAATTGTTGGCAATCGTTGTAAAACCCGCCCGACAAGCATCCTCATTAGAAAAACGCCTTAATTCCCCTTCGTAGCTTCTTCGAAAATAAACAGGAAATTTACTTTACCAGTGAAACTATCTTGAAACTTAAATTACCTATCAGATGTACCGTTATCTGAAAATTCTGATACTTATATCTGTAATATTTAACTTTATCACTACCGAGCGGCAGTAACTAAACGCCCAAAACAAATTAGTTGAAAACTTCGGAGGCGACAAGATTTTGTCACAGCGCACGTGTTGCATTGCATCTGATAACTACAACTAAATATGTAAATAATTATTAAATATTATCGAAAAGATATGATCACTTACGTGCCCGTTACGTTAACTATGTTATTTGTCGTTAACAGTTCTACGGGCTTGTTGTTATCTGGCTGAGTTATGGCAACAGATTGGAGGTTCGGTGAAGAGATTCCAGGTCGGCTCCGGTTTCAAGAGGTCCGTCCGTCATGCGCGCTGATAAATATAAGCGCTTGGTGCGGCGCGGGCTGATCACGCGCGCGTAATGTGCGGCGCGCGATATCATCTCCGTCACCGTTCCTGCGCTGCTGTCGGTGGGTTCAGGACTCGAATCACTAAAAAGTTGTTATACTATTGTAGTGTGCGCAACGCTGCACGCACACACGTAGCGTAGCCTTAGTATATAAGCTGATATGTAACCATGTTTAGATAGAATACATCATACTTCCAACACTATCGGATGTCTGATTACGCCCATCCTTACATGGGTGCAGCGTTGCACACACTACACTACATCAAAATATCAGATATCATACTGCAGCCTCATTTTAAAAATGCTTTTATAATTAGTCTTACCACTCCCGTAACTTATTGTACTGGAACAATTTAGTCACAGCACTGGCTAAAATATGTCGTAAATAAGTTGACGGCAACCTGTACTGTACTGCCTTTATACATTGTTTGGGTTTGGTTGTGTTCAAAACTATACTAACTGTCGAGCAATGAAATCTAACTGAAATTTCAATTGTCGATAGATTCGATTTGATTTTAAGACCCCGCGAGTGACAGTATAATTAAATCCCTACTTTTCGCAGAGCCTGTTTGGTTTATTGCCCTGCCTAATAAACGGGCGAGCCCTGACCAAATAAATCATTACACATTAGATAATCATTTTACTGTGCCCACGTACAAATGGAAAAAGCAACTTGAGTATTTTGTGTTCAAGTGGATGAAAAAAAAATGCTTTATATACTTTCCTAATTAATAACGCGATTCGTCTCTTCAACTGCTTTCCAGAAAGGACCATGAAGGACCCTAAATTTAAAAACACGCTTCCTTTTTTTTGAACATTCGTCAACTCTAATAAATAGACAGCAGACGACTTGCAGATCATAATTATTTTGGTGTGGTTCCTACTGTCAACTGGCTTTGGCTAACGACTTGCTTTGTCAGACTCAGACTTCGGTAATTGCGTGTGCTCGCTATGAAATAAATAGTGTTTTAAATAGAGCACGATACTAAGTTCCGTTCAATTTGTAACCGCAGTCAATATTCCCAGTGGGGTGTTATTAGACGCTTGCTAACGCAGCCCGCGGCTTCGCCGATCTGATGGCGATTTCTTTCATGAATGCAAGCTATAATTGCAACAGCCATCTACTGTCCCGCTACCACAAGCTTGCAACACGAACCTAACCGATTTTATGCTAGATGGCTATCGGCGTGACTATATATAACGCCACTAACTAATATATTATACAGCTGAGGGAGCTATCGGTCCGGCGACCTATGCGAGCGGCCCGATAGTAATAAGTTTCTTGTCCAAGCACAATCTGTTGTCTCGCCGCGCGGCGTCCGGCCGGCTGTCACTCCTACAAAGTTATCACTCCTATAACGTCTCCGATATGGCACTTTTAGTGCTGCAACAAATGAAGCGGTTGCATTAAAACTTGTCCGGTGCATATCTGAGCGTAATTAATACGGGAGATAAGTCGTGGAGAGCGGCGTGGCTCCTCGCCTGTAATCGACGCTGTCGGGAGCTCCGCCACCGGCCCGCGGCCGCTCGACGGATGCCGCACAGGCACAGCCCTATACTATATTAATAACAGTCCGCCGATATCGGAGGTGGCCGCACCAAATGGGAAATTAAAAGGCTTTCATGGGATCCGCTCATTAGACTGATTTGTAGCTGTGCAGCCAGCGGCGCCGCACAAGGAGTTATTAATGAGCATTGTAATCGCTTGTCCCTGACATGAGAATCATTTGTGCGCTCATTTATCGATCGCCCATAGTTTGACATTTTCTAACTTATTTGAAATACCGCCGGTCACTCATCGGTCTCATCGACAAAAAGTTTGAGCGAGGTTATTTATTTATAGGGCGATTAGGTTGCGCTGAAGTTACTGCTGTGTGGTTCATCAAAGCACTCGAGCAAGTAATGCAAACACATATTACTACATTTGTTATGTTGGTAGTTTATAAAGAGAATCCTGTATTTTCAGAGGTATATCATCACCGTTACTACATATGATTGGCTGAATAGCACAGTCAGTATGCATAGGTATGAAATTGTAGGGAAGATGTCGGTATAACTGCACCAGCGGCACGAGTCTGGAGTGATGCTAAGCTAGTAATCGCGCAATTGGTGCTGTCATTGTTCTAAAGTAGCCACGGCCGTATATCAGTGTGGCAGACGGGACCAATTGGTACAAACGAGCGCGTGTCACGTCTAAATATAATATTAGGAATCTCGGCGCGCGCCAGGATATATTAATTTGGAGTGGTTATTGTATGAAGAACTTACTACTAGACTTAACGTCTTGCCGTGCTCCGGAATTATCTAGCTCTAGCTCGGTCGGTTTGTTCATCATGTACTTAACATACGCATCTCTTTGACATATAAAATTACTTTTTAGTGTTCAGCATCTTATTTCTATTACTATCAACTGTGAGATTGCTTACTATATTGTACATAAATTGGCTAAATTTACTTCTTGAATTCTATTTTAGTAATATAAATACGTAACCGTTTTGTATCTTTGGATGTTTGTAATAAATAGAGACTAAATTTGGCAAATTATTTACCTATCCCACTATCCTAGATTGAAGCATCGTCACAGGGAGTTTTATTCCGGGAATTCCCCGAAATGGATGAAAATGAGAATAAAATTGGTGTCGACAAAGTAGTAAGTAAATTTAATATACAAATGAAAAGAGCACAGAAGCCCGCTCGATTCTATTAAAGATTCAATTTTGTTTGATGTCCAATTATCAGTATTTGTGATGTACAGGTAATAAATGCCTGAAATAAATGATTTATTACTATTACCCGATTCCTACACCAGAATTGACGACGCAACGGAGCAACGCCATTTTGTCGCCTAAATAATGTTTTATTTTTAAGTATTATATACTTGTATGGTAGGTATTTTACCTATGGGCCCTTGTTGCCTGAAATAAATCATTTATTACCATAAATACCAGCTAGGTATTTGTAGCGGCAAGTTAGCCCACCATCACACTCTTGACCAGCATCGTAGGAAATGATAAATAAATAACTTCAACTATCAACTTGCATCTAATATTCCTTTAAGAATTCTTTGTATATTTCGACGAGCTTAGTTTGTTTTTGTAGTTTTCTTTAAACTTGTAAAAACAGAGAATGGCGATTTGTTTTGAAGCTTTTCTTGGTAATTCGCTATCAGATCAGGTCCAGATGGGAAATACATCGTGAAGGGGCATCTTCATGATGTATTTCCCATCTGGACCTCATTCAACAGTTTTTTGATAGTAGTCTTCGCATTGATCGTCTTGGGAGATATCTTCGTTGTATTGATTTATGTGTCGTAGCTACACGTACATAAAATTGGCTTAACATTGATCACGATGTAAGTTATAAGTAGATGTTAAGTCAAATTAGATGCAAGTTATGTACCGTTACCTACGATGCTGGTGGCGACACGATGATGGTGAGTTGCTTCACAGTGCCTATCTTCAGTCTTAGTCTTGACCTGGATGAGCGCTTGCAGTGGTAGTGTTTGTTTGTTCCAAGTGGTAGTGTTTGTGAGTACTATGTATTTGTCAACGTTCCTCGTTGACAGATACATAGTACTCCTGCACTCTACGTACGATATATACGCCTTCTCAATTCACTGGTGGAACCTGCTTGTGGGAAGCCAGCAAACCAATTCGCTACCGCAATAAAGTAACAGAAACAAAAAGTACCTGCTTAGGCTTGAAGGACTAAATGTAGAGGGAAGTTAGCAACTACATTTGATTTGTAGTTACGGGTAGTCGATAGAGTGCGGTGAGAGATCGTTGAAGTTGTAGAAGTATATTAAAATGACGTAAAGATACAGTAAATAATAGTTGGCTGCTCTTTATCTAGATGCGTATAGCACCGTTTTATAATGCACTGTCTGTCTATTCCTTAATTTATTACTAATATTCGATGCCACGCGATTCAAAGAAGGTTGCAAGTAAGCATAAAAAAATGTACGGCGATGAAACCGTACAGTTTTTAATATCTAAGATGCGTTCAGTCGAAACTATACTAACTTTGCAACTTACAATTTTGGCTGGCATAAAACTCTTATTATTGGGGTTCTGTACCTCAAATAGAAAAAAAACGGAACTCTTATAGGATCACTTTGTTGTCCATCTGTCTGTCTGTCAAGACCCTTTATCTCGTTAACGCGTGGAGGTTTCAAGTTGAAATTAAAACCTTATATTCAGGTCTACAGTCCCTTGAAGCTGTGAAAAAACCAAACTACTAAGTTAACGTAAAAAAGATACGGCCGTTTATAGCGCAAAAGACGTATATTTCGACACTCAAAAGAATCAAAATGAATAGGGTACTTCCCGTTGCCCTAGATCTATGAAATTTGGCAAATAATATCGTCATATAGCTACTACAAGTACAGGGAGAAATCTGAAAACTATACATTTAATAAAATCATATAAAATATCCTACATAATTTTATACATACGAAAGTAGGATGTTTGTATCTTTGGATGGTTGTTACTCAATCACGCAAAAACGGCTGAACGGATTATGATGAAACTTTGTATACATAGAGTGTTTATTTTTAGCCTGGATTAACACGTAGGATATTTTATATTCCTTAAATCATCCTTCTAATAAATGATTTCGGGGGTGGAAGTTAACCTATGAACCAGACCAGAGTCATGTAGATATTTACAATGCCTGCTGACGTACGGAATATTGTCTCAGAAGAACCAGCACAAGGCTGACCTCCGAATATGCACATATTTGACACGAATCTCAGGGTCAAGATATAAAAAGGAGGCGGCTCTATAGACAGTTGTCAAAATCACGATATTCGATAACGTCATTGGTATTGGCGTGTCATTTTATACCGATGACATTCGGTAAAGTTGAAGCTAATCAAAAAACTTAACTTTACACAATTTACTATTTGAGTCTTATCGTGGCAAAGCCAAAGCAGTTTTTCGCATTATTACAGTTTTATTTTTATTGTACGATCGTAGTTAGAAATTGGATCATTTTGCTTCTACTTGATTATGATGAGCTATTATTTTGACAGATTTAGTTATCATCGAATATCTGTGATTCTGGTATTACAAAAGCCAAATACTATACAACCCAAAACGACTTATGTCAATCAAAATCAAAGCATCTGAGCCCCTAACGTTCTAGTAATTACATGCATAATCGACATACAAAACACATACATGAAAAACAATGGATTAGAGTTACTTAATATACTATAGCGTCTAAAGCGCTTGCGATATAAATATAAGCCAAAACATGTTGACCCATCGAGCCGTAATCATTTTAATTTTTAAAATACGATATTAAATAAATTGCGCTTTGTTATCTGCCTACCGTAGTTCTTAAGAACCGGGGTCAACTAAAATGTATGGAGTTGTTAGAGTGCTTGGTTTAAAGTCACAACAATGACTTGTGACTTTAAACAGTATTATTACTAAAGTGCTGGCAATCCTTGACATATTTTTTAGTTTAAAATAATCGGCAAGTAGTACATTGCCTATCAGAAAAAGGTTTTGTAACCATGTAGGAAATTAAAAGTATTTTCAAAATTTCCATTTTAAAAATCATTGCAAATTAGCTCTAGTATAACACCCTTCACCCAGGTCGAATTACTAAATATAAATTTGTAATGTAATCACCTTTGCGTGCATAGTTCCTGAATTAAATGGGGTCGGGACGGGTACACGTGGACGGGTCCGTGCGCCCGCACTGTCAAGATGTCAAATATGAATGTAAATCAAAAATCAAAATCGAAATCAAAACATTTATTTTGCAAATAGGCCTCAAGGGCACTTTTATAAGTCAAAATCTATCTATATCAAATAAAATAATACAATAATCAAAGTATCATTAATTAAATGTAGTGTTACATGTCAAAAATAAGACTAAGTAACTAATAACAATCGAGATTTGTTAGAAATGTATAAGGTCTCTAAGCGTCAAGATAGAAGGTAATAAGGTAGGTACACTAATTATAATAAAATATTGTGTGATATATCTCTAAGCGTCAACATGAAAATAATAAAATCTAATAGGTAAAAGAATATCCTCAGAGATGTATAAGGTCTCTGAGCGTCAGTCTTAAAATAAAATCAGATGAGAACAGACGGAGTGTATGTCACAGGATGCAAGATTAGTTATAATGTCAAAATAAGTAACATACGTTTCATGTTAATGAGCATCTTTAACGCACTGAAGTGTAGTAAGACAATAAACTAGGTTACACGAGTCAACATATTTGAAATAAGGTAATGTTTATGCTAAACGCTATACGATGTACGATGCTAGCTCGTACAACACGATCTGTGTTTGGAACCCTCGGTGCGCGGGTCAGACTCGTACTTGACAGGTTTTTTAAATTATTTTTTATGATGTCATCACGTCCGCGCGGGGCTATTTATTGGCAAATAACATAATTCGAGATGATCCGTAATTTATGTGCCACCGTGGGCCTCTCTTTAGAATGAGTTTAAATGACGATTTACGAATGAGGTCAGTGCGCGGGGCCCGGGCGTCAATCATAAGTCGTGGCACGCGCCGCGGCACACGACGCCATTTGCCTGCTCCTAACAACACTTAACTCCTGCTCGAAAGGCCACTTCCTTTTCTCTGCATCGTTACTATTGAATCTCGAATCGAGATGTTGCCAAACGTAGCACGTTCCTTCAAAACATCCACAAAGGCTGTGCTTTAAAAGTGTGCTTTAATAGTAGTCACCGCATTAGTTCTAATTGAGACGAGATTTACGGCTGTATCGTTATTCCGCTAATACTCTTTGAGGTACAGGACTGGTAAATTATAACAAAAGACAGACAATGAGGTTAAAAAGATTTGTATATCTAACAAGCCGCTACTTAGTTTATGGGTTCGCTCAATTTAATAAGATGAAGGCAATGCAAGGCTGCCATAAACTCACATTGATCACTACTAATGGCAGATAATAATAAATCAGAAAACCAGGTTTAACACCTTGAACAAGTTGTTCCGGGTTCAGGCTTTTGTCCAAGCAATGTGCTAAATTTTCTACGTTACTTAGCATGCCAGCTATATTTTAAAGTACGCAGGCAGTAAAACTTAGGATTGAGATATATAAGAGCTTGACAACGCTATTTTGAAAAGCTGACTCTTATCGCATATCTTGATCTTTAGCAAGTTAAATGTACATGAATGAGGGTTCGACAGGTAAGGCAGCGAATTAGATTCGTAGCGCAGCAGATATCAACATGCAATGCAGACCAGTTCAAGTTCCCGTTGACAAGTGCGGAGTCATTTTAATGGTGAGTTTATTATCGGGCTGGCGCTAGTGCGTCCGCATCTAATCGCTGCGCTTATTTCATTCTGTACATAGCTCGCATAGCTTCATTACGAGCTCAATTGAATAAACTGTGATAGGAACGGCGAGGCGCTCTGCAAGTTGATTGCTCAAATTTCCTCTTCAACTATCAAAAAGATATGGTGAATTTCTAATTGGATAAACGTGTCGTTTCCTATTTAAAGGCGACGGCGAGCGTAACATATCCATTTAAGTGTGAGCCCTGATGGTTTGCTGCGGAACTCTTGGCGAGGGGGGCCAGGGGTGTCCACGTAGGCCGGCGGTGGCGCGGCACGCGCTCCGTCATCCTGAGTAATGGCCACCAGGGACCAACGCTCGTGCGCTCAATGACCATTCTAATGAATTATGATAAATTTGTTTTAAAACCGCTTCCTGGGTGATTTTGTTCTTTTCGATACCGTATTTTAGCCTACGGATATGATCTTTAACATTTGTGTAGGAGAATGAAATTACTCCTGTCGTGCGCGAGTATTGTTTGTACAATTATGCTATTCTTCAGAACTTCTTATGTCTTTTTGCTTGCTGTGAATAAAACGTATTGTAAATTTCATCCGTCCATAGAGGTTTCCTTCTTATAGCACCATCGCCATAATAATTAATCCCGACCTCGTACGCTACCACTGTCTTTTTATTGATCTAATTGGAATATTAAACCAACTAAGACTCATTAGAATATCCACCAGCACAAGCGTTCGACGCGCAGATCGATTCGAGATATGTAGAAAGATTTTCGACCTTAACGAGGTGAGTGACCTGTTGTATTATATTTAAAATGTCTGAAACTCGCGGGATAATTTTATTTTAAAACTGATATGATTTTGTTATCTGTCCTATTGTAATACACACTAATATTGTAATTGCTATTATGACAAACATCAACATAGCTCTGCCGAAGACCTCAAACGCCGCAAGTATGCGTCCCTAGGAAGCGGATATTTATTTGAGGCGTTTGGGGTCGAAACTCTGGGACCATGGGGAGCAAGTGCGCGTCGACTATACAAAGATTTGTCGGCGCACCTAATAGAGACCACTGGTGACCAGAGGGCTGGCCAATATTTCGGACAAAGAATAAGCATTGCCATACAGCGTGGCAATGCAGCCAGCCTTCTGGGCACCCTACCCGCTGACGGCGACTTGGGACAAATTTTTTATCTTTAAGTTTTACCGTTTACTATTGCCTATAGGTTAAATTTTTATTTTATTGTTTCTTCATATATTATTGTTATTTTAATAAAAAGAACATAGCTTCAGCAATGATTGCGATTGCGAAACGTCGGCTAGCGTTGGAAATTAGTTTTTTATAATGCAGTGAGGTGTGTCGCGGTGCGTCGTAAATCTCGCGTAGATGGGCGGCGATAGCGCTCCCGTGCGCCGACGCAGCTCGAGCTCGTGCCGGCGTAGCCTCCACACGCGCGCATACTATGCCCATCCGGTGACTCCATCTGCTTAAACTAAATTTAAAAAGGTGGAAGCTACATTAGATTCGCGATAACGTCACTATAAAACTAACACAATTATACTGAATCTTAAAATGTGCTGCGAAGAAGTGCAACTCATATAAGGGTAGTTCGTGGATGATAAGAGGTATTGCGATAATTTTTATCATACTTTGAGGTATCACAACCATGTCACAGGATTAACACTGTCAACATATTATTATAATCACGGAATGTGATAGATATAGGACGATTCACTGATTACTTTACCTGCTTACATCAAAAGTTTCTGACACAAAGGAAGTTAATTAACATCGCTTATAGAAACTACAGATAGTTTATTCGTAGTGATGACGTGTAGGTACCTACCTTAAGTCAGATATAGTATTACGATTATAGTTACTTTTTATACAACTGTAGGGTACTGGTCCAACTGTTTAATTTCGACTTCAACTTGTTATCATTATTAATCATACTAGCTTAACTCGACGAACGCTATTATTAAAGTAAATATTGACTAAATCTGACGTTTGATTAAGAGAGACTCGGCGTTATTGCCTCTCTTAATTGTGTGTTTTTTGTAAAATACACATAAATTACATTGAACGTGACTCGTACACAATATTGGACGGCGAGTGGAGTAAACGCGGTGGCCCGCCGAGTAACGGTCCTCGCCTATAGCCGTTCAAGCTATTCCGATCCTAGGTACATTAAAAGGTTTACTTAATTTGATATGCCACTAAAATTGGACTCGATACAAAATCGACCTTTACCTCTAGAATAAGTTTTTTTAAAACAAAACACAAACGAACGCGTTTGCGTTTAGTCTCAATAAAATTTGTATGGCAAAAAATAATTACCACCTAAGGTTACCAGAGGCGCTGCTCGCGTTACCATAGAAATTGAGACGCGTTCGTTCGTGTTTTGTTTCGAAAAAACTTATACTAGAGATACTGTAATGTGGGACTTTAAATTAGTAGCTTTAGTTTATGTATAATTTGCGCGTCACTCCTCTCTAATGCGTTTTAATTCGTCTACTTTACATGCGCATATTTAAGCAGCAACTGACTATTAAAATCAATTTGTTCTCGCCGTCAAAATAGTTTCGGAGTTCCATGTTCTGTGGAAATGATGTACCTGGTAATGGCTTTTTGTATGAGGCCTGTCCAATTTTTACTGTAACAGAAAGTGCTGGTGGTCCCATTGGTATACAAATGTTATTTGGGTTTAACAGTTTTGTTGTAATATGGATGTGATTCGGATATTACACTGTGGATGATTCTTTCAAAATCTTATAAAACTAGTAAAGCTTACTTCTTTCAATTATAAGAAACAAAATGCATTACATGTGTTGTACTGTAACGTTATTTTTTTACGTACAATAATCCCATCTCTTCAGCATTTTAATTTTTAATTTTCTATAATTAATACGTATCGATTTTATAATCACACAAATCACAATCAGATAGCGAATCTGTAAAACTCATTGCTGATTAAGGACATGAATTATCGATTCTCCATAGAGGATCACATCGATAAGGCTATCATCAGTTCGACCGGTAGCGATGCTGATTAAAAAGCAAATTGAAACGCTCCGTGTCAAGCACTATTAATTTTTACGGCCAACGCGAGGGTGCATTCATTTATGTATGAGTCGTATTTATCTTGGCTACTGATATCGAAACCTGTCAATTTGATATAGTGCGAAATGTTACTGTAAACTTTTAGTCATTAGTATTTACCTATAATAGACATTAATTATGTGCTAGAGGTAGTTTAAAATTCCCTACATAAATATTTAAATGTTGATTTTTCAGTGATATGTCTGGTTTTCTTTCTAGATTCATGATTCACTTTTCATAAGAAGCACACTTGTTAGCATTTATTGTAATCAATAAATCTACAAATAAATCAATAATTTGTTTCTACACAAATTTCTATCCGAATGAATGTTGCCCTAATTTAACCGTGAGCTCCCGTACGCTCAATTATTTACGACTGTGTCCGTACTAAAAAGTTATTCAATGCGTTATTTTTAATTATATTGTAGTTTATTGGCTTAGTATCATAAAGTGATAAAGGAAACTGTACCTCACACATTTGCTCTTATGGCACAGGCGTGGACCGACGGGGACACCATGCCCATATAACCCTTTTTAGTTGCCGTTACAAAATTTTGTCGACACTTATGTGTAGGTAGACTCTGGTAACAATTTTGGTTGTCGTTACAACACTGTTCGGTTGAGACGACTAAAATGGAGACTAGTCGACACAGTAACTTTTGGTTACTTAGTTACGTCGTCGTGTGGTAACATAGTTACCATTTTGCAAATCATTCGTTCATTCACTCACTAAACTTCAGCTGCTGTCATTATTTGACACAAACGTTGATGTGAAAACTTAATTTGAATTTTGAACCTGACTCCTGTAATGGACGTAAAGCAACAATTTATTTTTAGTAATATTTTGTGATTTAATGATTCGAATAGTATTGCGAATAAAAATACACTGTGTAATTTAGTTAATTAAGTTGAAATTTGCCATCGCGCCACCAAAACAATAAACATTTACCAATTGTAAACTAATATAACATAGATTTTACTACATAATATTTTTAGATTTCTTAACCTCAGATGCCTATTCTTTAGTAAAAAAACCAATGTGAATAATAAAAATAAGCTATTATGTTTAAATAAACAGTTTAGTTAGTACAATTTGAAAAACAGGTGATGTTATACCGGAGCATATTGTCGTCACAACCGGTCACGAAATTACTACATGAAGTCGACACCGTATCGACACGTAACTTAAAGTAGTAACGAAATTACCAAAATACCGAAATACCAAAATGGTGGCATATACTTTTTTCTTTAGAGACATTCTCAAACTTCGAAAGAAATAAATTAACACGTAAGTATAAAATGCCGTTTTGCGTAGTTTTAACAAAGGAAGGTTCCGGTAACATGAACATGATTGTGCCAAATACCCATGTATCAAGGGAGATTTCTACATTGGCCAGAAACGGACACAACCAGCGAATTAGAACACTTACGAAGGAACCCAAACAGCATACCAAAGAAAGACAAGCAGCATGTTTCGTTTAGGATTGGGTTTTGATTTATTTAATTTGTTACAATAAAACACTTAATAAAATACCAGGTAATTTAGATTGGCAATATAACCAAATCCTCAAGTTCCGCAATAGCTAAGAAATTATTAGCCTAAGAAGAAAATAAATAAAGTGAATAATAATATTGCCGAATGTTATTGTATATTTTACTTTTTATAGAAATACTATACAAGATATACGTAAACTAAGAATAAAAATAATTGAAATCAAAAATCTAAATCAAACATTTATTCTGCAAACAGGCCACAGGGGCACTTTTACATGTCATTGGTAATTAATACACAATAATCACAAAGCTTCAGTGTCATTAGTAATTATCTACTTAATTAACAAACTGAATATCATTACAAAAACAAAAACGTTGCAAATAAAAATAGAGATGTATATGGTCTGTACACGTAACTACTAATAACCTAAACCGAATCGTTTCCATGAAAATAGAACCAGTCACATACCTTTGTGCCGCTCCGTCATTGAGAAGACCGCGTTCTAAGCATCAAGCATGGGCAGCAGCCCAGCATCACAGGACTGTATCTTCAATAATAATTTTCTTAGCACTACGTGTCACAATTGTATTTAGTTATGTACTAACATAGGTTAATCCACAATTTCATCAAGATTTTCCTATATTTCCGACCGTAAAGGAGCAGCGCTGCAATCCCCCTTTCTCCATATTTGACCAAACCAATTTTTCTTTCTTGACACACGTCAGAAGCACTAAATGTCGCGCACCTTGTGTTGGCCGCTGATAATGTGCCAGTTCGATTTGCATGAATAACGATTCAGGTTTTATGCCTGAACACTGTCAAAAATAATTAAAAAAATATTTAGAATATTATAAGGTCTCTGAGAGACATAATTTGAAGTCGTGAATAATAGTCGGGTATTTTTCGGTAAAAAGTTGATCTGAGATTTTCATGATTTATTTAGCAGAGTAAGAAGAAAAACTGACAGCGAAAGTTTGGAAAAGTTTGGACATTGTAGTGACTTTTTCCATTTAAATCTAGTTACAGTGTAGGAACAGTTACGTTACATTTACGACACATTTCATAAACTTTAGTAACAAAGTGTCTACACAGTTACTAAACATTGTGCCTAAACTGTACACCAGTCACGATTTAAATGCAAATGTGCCGCTGTGCGTTGAGCTTACTGTGGGGCAAGTTCGATTTGTGTAAGATGGTCCTCTAATATTTGTTATTAATATTTATTGTGTTAAATGTGTATAAAATGTTTCAGTAACGTGTGGACACGATGACTACACTTAGTTACTAAAATAGTTTCGGTCGCATTGTGTAAGAACTGTTACCACACATAAAAACCAAACCCAACACAGTCGCAGAGACTCGTAACGGTTACGAAATTGTTTCGACCTGTGACTACTTTGAAAAACCTGCGACCGAAAATGGGTGGATTATGTTGTCAAAAAAGTGCAGGCTGTTTTTCAAGACATGCGTCGCTAAATGACATAATCCGTATGTCTCTTGCCACCGTCAACGTGCCTGCTCTTCTTGATCCGACTGCCATGGTCAGGGATGATGGTAAGAGACCTGATGAGATGCCTTTAGTTCCTTGGAGTTTGGGACGGATGTTGGTGTGGGATGCTACCTGTGTAGATACACTGGCACCGTCCCACCTCCAACGAACTACAGTAAAAGCGGGTGCAGCGGCGGAAGATGCTGAAATATTAAAACGTAATAAATGTAGGGCCTCGGCAGAAAGTACAATTTTGTACCTTTTGGTGTTGAAACTCTTGTTCCGTGAGGTCCCAGCTCGCACAAGTTATTTACTGAAATCGCGCGTTTGGTTGACGTAACTGGTGACCGAAGAGCTGGCGACTTCCTCGCGCAACGTATCAGCATTGCGATACAGCGAGGAAATGCCGCCAGCATCCTCGGTACAATGCCCCAAGGGCCTGTTTTAGATTTAAGTTAGTTGTAATATTATTTAAGTTATTGTTATTTAACTATTATTACCGCTTGTAAATCAATAAAAAAGGAAACTTGTTCCCTAACAAATTAATTGTAAAGTGGGGTCGTAAAGTTGTAGTCTTAAGTCAGCCGCGCATCAGAGCGTGCCTCGAATGGCGAGGAATGGCGGCGGACCACCGGGCGCGGTGCTTTACTTGCGGGGATTTATTGTTATAAAAATAATGTATCATCGGCGTGAGATGCGCCGACGCACAATGCCCGTAACAAGCGCCCGCCGGCGCCGCTGCCGCCGGTCGGCCGCTGAAACTTTTGTGCCCTACTTAGCGACACATGCGTTGTCTTTGCATTTTGAGGCTGCAGCAGAAGAAGGGCAAGCTTTTCTGAGTGTATGTATGTTAAGTAGTAACTTTCATTCTTAGACAAGCTTTTGGATATTAACTTGTACTGTTGTACATAACATAATTGTTGCTCTTATTTGGTTAGAAGACAGCTCACACGAGGAATTTTGCTATTTAGTAAAGAAAATATTCGTGTGTTGTAAAATTTTTCAACTAAATTAACTAAACTTGTATCCAAAAATTCAGTTGCTTGTTAGATTTAATCAGGTATTATCTGTACCACGTTAGGTAATGGTACTTTGATATGTAGGTATAGGATTGGTACGGGTACGGACAGACGGATATACATTAATAATAACGATAGAAAACTATTTGCTCTTAAAACACTTAGTCATAATCGCTTTTATTTAATTTAACTAAACACAACAAGAGTTCCTGCACTGAATTTACTAAAGTAACGTTTATCAAACCAATGAATGTTCAATGCCTTTAAAAAATACTGATACGAGTTAGACTCTGTTTCTGAGGAAAAAAACACATTTTAGTTAGGTTAGGTATCACGGTGCAATAATAATTTACACTACCAAATAAAACATTGTAAATGTAATGTATAAACACCCCCATAAAAATATTATCTGGCTCTATCAATCGATTTATCATATTTCAATCAATTAATTGGATCTGCAGCATCATCGTAAAGGAATATCAAAGTTTTGAATAATTTCGTTATTAATTACTGTTTGTAAATAACTAGTTCTGTAACTAGACCGGTACTAGCGGTCGGAGCCGGGGCCACAATTAAATTCTATTAACGCGACAACACTAATATGTAATTAGGCGACAGCGACTGCGACAACGAAGTCGCCTGAAATATCTCCCATTCTCATTTGATGGGGCCGCGGGCCAAAATGAGGGTTGCTAACCGGTCGATATACCTGGTCTTGCTGCGATTTCTATCTCCTTGCTGCTTGCACAGCAGTCATTAAAACTAAACTGTTCTGTTTCAGTCACTTTGAATCTTCAGTACGTATTTAGTACTTTAGCAATTTAATCACAGCCTCACAATTTAACAAATGGTGATGGAAATGGGATGTTTAATTAAGTTATTAGTATTTTAAATATGGACTATTTAAAAAAAGCTTACCGGGGTAGGTAGGGGAGAGGGGGGCAAGACGGGGGAATTAAGGTTTAAAGTCCAATAAAAATAAAAAGGTTAATATTTTAAACATTTTTTTATTATTAGAATCATCTTTGGTAATCAGTCTTTTGTAATCAACAGTCATTAGGAACTCTAGTGTAATAATTAAATTTAAAAAAATCAACAATCGCAAAACTACCTATCGCCCCATCTTGCCCCCCCAGTGGGGTAAGATGGGGCACCCTATGGGTCAAGATGGGGTACACCTACAGGGCAAGATGGGGCGATAGGAAATTTTAATAATTTGAGGAATTTCACGATATTAATGAGTGAAACGCTGTCCACCTACAGCTATGGACAAATTTCACATTTAAAGGCCGTCTCTTCATCCTCGTCTTCAACACCAGCACAGCTGCAATGTGCCCATTTTTTGCATGCCGAACACGACACCCAGCCTTCTGTGGACTCTAAATAGAGACCATGACAATATAAACACGGAGGATTTTCTGACTCACTGCCGCTATTTTCTGATCTTACAGTCGATTTTCGAGTAGCTTTAGTATTTTTTTTGTTTTTAGTCACTTTATTTTTCTTGGCAACAGTATTTTTTTGAGTTTTCTTTAATTCTCTTATAGCCTTCCTTTTCTCTTTTGCGTCATCCACCTCTTGTTTCTTTTTTATTTTATCTTCTAATTCACTTTTGTAGGGCGATGCGGTAATAATAGCGGTTTTGCCTCTCTTTGTCGATGCTCTCGCAGTTTTTCTTGTTGCAGGAAAAGGCATAACTTGTTGGGGACTAGCAACAATGAAACTAGATTCTTGTGGCGTACTTGGTCTATAAGTAGAACATCCAGGTTCTGGTGATATTGCTGCTGTTTCAATCAATGGTTCCATTTCAACTTCGGAGGGTTGCAACTGTAAATCTACAGGAGCTGACGAAACTGGTAAAATAGCTGAACTCTGAGATACATCCAAAACGGTGATTGATTCTGTTTGAGAGTCCACAAAGGACGCAGACACACACAAGGTTTCAGATGTGGAAGCCGCGACAGTAGTAGTTAGTATGGCAATGTCTGATACAGTGGTCGATGACGTCGCTCCCGTGAGACCAATCTCCATTGGTATTTCGTTGTTGGATACTGCAGAAACGGTTATTGGTGTTTCAGTAACTGGTGATGGCTCGGGTTGAGGAATGTCTGTGGTTAGAGACGGAGCGAAATCAGTTTCGGTAAAAACTGTGGGGTCAAATGGCCAAATTCCGCACTTTTTAAATCCATTCACTGCTGTTGACATCGTTGATGCTTGTATAAAAGCCTTTCCAAAAATTTCAGCGACTTGCCGTACCGTGACGATCATCCCCGGATTACTGCGTAGCCATGCTGTGATTTGATGGTCATAATACGTACTGAGTGGCCTCATATATGCAACATCAGCAACTTGAAGTCGGTGAGTAGTGTGTGGAGGGAAGCAGAGAATGATTACTCCATGAGATCGCGCTTCATTGATGAGATCAATGTTTTGAGTGTGAGTACTATGTCCATCCAACAACAGCAGGACAGGTCGTTCTGTTGTTGCTCCACTAAATTCCACGAATTTCTTAAACCAGCCAGCAAAGAGTTCCGTTGTCATCCAGCCCGAATCACTGCATACTCCCCAAGATCCTGGTGCAGCATTTAACATTAATTGCGGGTCCATACGCTTTCGAGGAAACACCATCATGGGTGGCATGTATAGGCCACTTGCACTGAAACAGATTTCCACAGTTATTGTTGTCCCTCTTTCTGCAGAAGTAATCGCTCCGACTTGCTTTCGCCCTCTTTTGGCTATTATTTTTGATTTTGTTTTTGGAACAATAGAAATACCTGTCTCATCACAGTTGAAAATTCTATCAGGCGTCAAATTATTTTCATCATATACGTTCCCCAAAAAGTTATAAAACTGATCTACAACTTGCTTGTTAAATCCTGCAGCACGAGCTGCTGAAGTACTCTCAGGTTGTCGAATAGACAATTCAGGATGTCTCTTGAGAAAGTTGTGCGCCCAATCTTTACCAGCTTCTCTTTTCTCGTTATTAAATGGATGATGTTTGTTATTTTTAACCGCCAAACTGTACGCTAGACCCCTTAGGTCTTTTATTGTAAGACCATACAATCTACTTTCCATTTCTAGTATATAATTACACAGCTCTTTTTCTTCTTCCTTAGAAAAAACCGTATCTTTAGGGCCTAATGGAACTTTCAATTCATGGCTAGTGGAAGCACCGTCTGATAACTTCTGTCGAACTGCTTTGACTTTTCTTTCTAAAGTCGTCTGTGGGACAGAAAATGTTTTTGCTGCTAACAGGTAACCCATTTTTCCTTCTATTACAGCATCCACCGCATTTTTCATAGCCTCCTCTGACCACTCTCCTCTATTTGTCTTTCTCTTATAAGTTTTCACCATTCTACAACAAAAAATATAAAGATATTCAAATCCACAACTCAATAATCATTTTAAAACTTTGTTAGGGCAAGATGGGGTAGGGTATATTATCTTGCCCGTGGGGCGTACCCCATCTTGCCCGTGGGGGGGTACCCCATCTTGCCCGTGAGTACCTAAACAGATTCAACAAATTTAAAATAAATGACACTTGGCGCGTTTGAAAACGACAAGTACGTACCTGTTTGCGTGGTAGTTGCTCCATAGAAATGAATGAACGCCGTTTCCGTGCTGTTTATGTGAAGGCAGCAATCACACACCAAATGAAACGCAAAAATGACAAGCAAAACGACAGAAAACAGTTTTTTGAAATTAAATAACGTGCGTAACCTTTAGTCTAGCCGCTCACCGCGTGAACTGATAGACATCATGGCGGCGCAGCGTCATGCGCTAGCGGGCTTCTGATTGGTCGATTCTAGCGCAGTATACAGCCGTTGCCCCGTCTTGCCCGCTACCCCGTCTTGCCCCCCTCTCCCCTATGAATGTTACAAATTCTGACGTTTCTGTCATTGACAGAAGTAATGTATGTGACTTTAGATAAAGAGACCCAAAAAACGTGTTCGTCGAAAGTAATGAGACTTAATATTTATTGAAATAATTCCTAAATGTATTTATATCAGGTGCAACTTGCCGAAGACATTAGAGCGAGCTAGTACCTCTGACGGAATAATTTTTTACGCAAATTGCCGTGGCCCGAGTCTAAGTACAACTTACTTACCTTGCTATTAACTTCACCATGACGAAACTATTAAAACTAACATGTCAGTCTGTCATCTAGCAACCCTAGTGCAGTTATGAAAGTTATGTTGCAATAATTATATGGCACAAACGCTGAGAAGTGGCCTGGGCGGCTATACGACCCTGCTAGTTTGAAATGACGTAATCATTTTGCGATTCAAGAATATATACGTCCTTATTCACGGATGGTATAGCTCGCGACACTATTAATACAGCCACGACAAGCGTTTGATTGCAAGTCCCCGTCCGGGCACCACACGTTGCCGCACACTTGGTACGAAAACGTCTAAAGTAACTATGGACCTCATTGCCAGATACGACGATGTTGTATTATCTTCTCAGTGTTATTACAGGTTCTACCGTACGATACATACTAATATTAATTACACTTAAACTGCAGTTTGTAAAAAATCCACTTGCCTTGATTAGAGCGCTTCTGTACTTAATTACATAAGCATAACTGGTTTTTAAGAAATAAAATCGCTGTAAAAGTGCGGGACTTGTCTGTCATCATCGCTTGGCATGTTCTCAGACTTACTGTAAATTAATGACACCAGAAGGTCCAGTCTTCGTTTATAAATGTACGACATCTATGTATAGTGCGACTGGAAACTAAAGGTATTAATCTTGAATAACGCAATCTATGCAAAAGCGACTTGGATAGGAAGATAACGGATGACACGAGTTCCATGGAGTGCCGTGGATGACGAATTGACTGTGGCTCATCATACTGGGTAGTTGCTGATAAATATGGGAACCATGCTTGGCCTATGTTAGCGTGTAGTAGCTTCATAATTGTAGAGTTTCTGAAATACTGAAGGCTTCTTTTTGTGTTCATCAAAGGTTGGAAGTTCGTGGGTTCATCGTTAATGATGACGACAATACGGTTATGACGCATGCTTGGCTATGATTAGTGATATCGTTTTCTGCAATATCGCTCGTCTTATGTACAATACACACATGAATATCATCACCTACGCCTGATTCCTGGATGGGTAGGCATAGATCATTGACTTCGATTTGCTATGATTGAGATTTTGTAACATTCCTTTCGCTTCATTCACTTTCATAATATTATTCATAGTCATCTTAGTTTAGCTCAGATGGCCGAGCTTTGCTGGCCCAACACATTTGCCAAACGTAGCTCATGAACGGTGTTGGCCCGGTCCGTCGCTATTACACGAACGCTTATTCAACGCTACCGAGACGAGGTTTGATTGCGAATGATAAATAGGTGCCAATGAAGCAGTCCCATGAACTTATAGAAACTTAGGCTCTTGAAAACATGCAATAATGAACTGATTCCCAATCGGATTACGGTGGATTTCCTTTCCCCGTAAGCACTCATAACCTCGCTTGTCAGACGGCGCATATACAATTTCGCTGATCTAAACCTGATAAACATTGTTACTTGTGGACTTAGATCTTGTAGTAGGTAAATGAATAAAGCTTCAAGTATAGCAATGTTCATTATTTCGTATCATACTGGCCATATAATTACTACGTATTGGAGACCACAAGTAAAGTAATCTTCTTTATAAATCCTTACATTATGAAGATGTTTGAAAGTATAAATTTTATCTAATCCTCCACCATGACATCGTCAACCGAATACCACGCTGTGAGTTTTAAAGTTGTACACAAATTAGGTTAGTAAAATTAAAATGTCCTGAACGACATAAATACGTAATACAGGTTGTAACAAAAAAATTATTGCGTCAAAAAAAAATTCTTCTACTTTTTCCTAATCGGAACACGATACCGAATATGCTCTTAAACGGATCCTCACTAGTTTTGTTACACCCTGTAAATATAGCATATCCAAGTGTATTATTATTTATTAGTTATTAGAATATAAATTATGGCAGAATTTGATAATGTATGCTAAAGAAAAATGAGCAAGATTTTTGGCATCTTGTGGATACATACTTACATACCTACAACAAATATGTCGAGTTTTCGACAATGCTCACTGACAACATCTCAACAAAATTACCGATTACCTGTCATTTTGTAGCTAAAGAATGTCATATTTTTTATTTACACGGTTTTGCATTACATATTGGTTAATCAAGCAATATTTTACGGTAGCTTTAAGTCGTTTTCGATTCAAATTTTACATCACGATATCAATATTATTTCGCTCCGCGGAGAACAGATGATAAGTAAGTCCAATTAGATGAAATTTGGAAATATTTACCAATAATATTAGTCAGTGAGTCATATTAACTCATATATTATGATATTCACTTTGCTTTGTAGGGTATATTTCAGACAACGCTATTACTGACATCACCAACATTTTAACGTTGAAAGTTTACTGTTAATCAATGGGATATAAATAATTAATCAATGAAATGAGAAAACCGGGCGTTTGATGAACCGGGCGGGGCATCACAGAAATAGACGAGTTCTTTCATATCCAGACTGGGATTTGATTTGGTTGGACCGAGTATTTCTTCAGTAATTCGAGCTCAAGATCCCCCAGTTCGGCTAGTTTTGACCAAAAATTTGGTTTCGGTTTCGACCGAAAAAAGCTAAAGCCGAAAATATAAATCGTGTTTATGTCGGACACTTGTATTTTGTAGTTTAATGTATGTATAGGATAGATTAAAAACTAGAGCTGTCTCGATATATGTCGTTGTCATATTTCCCTAGTACTCCACCTCAATTTAATATTGTTTTATGATTCCACCGTGTTTGCGGGCCCCTTGAAGGCACTAATTAATTGAGAACACCACCGCGCGTGTCGGTACATCGACTGATTTACGGCGGGCCAAATTTTTCCCGAGTTCACTCAGCTCCTTTCATTAATTTCGTTTAATTGTTCTTCGAGCTAAGTCATATCGATCGAGATGTTGCAACGTGATTTATTGACATTTGGTTATTATAGGTATAAAGAGAAAATATTTCTTTTTAGATTCACCTATATACACATTGGGAATCCTAGAAATATGGCTCTTATTTACCTATATATTATGTAGGTCAAATTTGTCGACTTGTGCGCTTGTAAAGTATTTTATTGTGATATAGGACCAAGCAGTTGCTGGGCCATTTAATTTTCTTAATGTGAACCGATTGAGCTAGTAATTACATATTTTTTACTGACCGTTTTTCTGACTCCTCATTTCAAACCTTTCCACAAAATAAATAGGGTCTATTGTAGGTCAGAACGTGGTCAGAACGTCCAAGACGGGACAGTATTTAACACGTAGTAAGTGACTTAAGTATATATTTACGCAAGGTTGCTGGCGCTAAGTTAGTTTTGTTTGAATATGCTGGTTTTTTCTGAACACCAAATGTAAGTTTATTTGTTTAGACTACGACAACCTCTACTTTCTTCAATCCTATCCTGACATCGCCATGTTTACATTGTTGTAGGTAGACCATAAATTACTGCACTATCGGAAAACGATGTGTTATGCCCAGTTTAGCCTACATAAATACAAAATACAGTTACATAATGCATTGACGGCTGCATTTTATTGTAGAATTTGGAGAATAAATATTTTCTTTATATCAGTAGGGCATTGTTGGGCGACAGTTAACGGTGGCCACACGCGCGCTCGCGACGCTTTATGGCGCAGTCACCGGCGCCCTCTTACACGGGACGGTTCCTGTACGACTTATTATTTCGGTGTCACGTGTCAGGTGCGGCTCTTTACCAAAATATAATAAATAATAATTATGTAATGCCATTCCTTAAACATGAAATAACGTATACACACTTGTGAAAGAATATTACTTCATTTTTATTTTTGGGTACAATTATAAACTACACAATGCCATGCCAGTGTTTTGTTTTGCATAGGTGTAATAAAAATTCTTCTAATATCTATTTACAAGCAGAAAGAGTTGATGTTGCTTTATAATTACTATTTTCTAAATGAGCCACTGGCTTAGTACGGCAATGTTAAGCAAAATTTTACATCCATCTTTTGTACTTGAGAATGTTGCAACGACTTTCCCAAATATAATATGGCATTAGTCTACGTATCATGTAAATAGTTTTCGGAAATGATCGACCACCGGTAATGACGCGGTACCTACAGCGCGTCATTGTTCTCTCTTTTGAATCTGTTGTGATAAGAGCTACTTCAACTCAAACTTGTACTACCAAATGTATAAATCCGACCACATCATTTATTTCTTTTTGTTCACGCCTGACGCATGTACTTTGAAAATATGACTATGAAATATTTCTAGATTAACAACGTTTATTGTCATGTCGGTTGCTTGTTTACTTATGACGTTTTTCGTTTCAATTGTCTTGGCAATTGTTGTTTCGATATATTGAAACTTTAAACCTGCATTGTTTTGGTCAAATCTGTTTCGTGGCTGCCAAGCCCATAGGTGAACTAGGCCAATAGCTTACTAAAATGGAGCCACCATTATCACTACTATGGGAGAATGACGTAAGCCACTTAAATTGCAATATTAAATTTCATCGTCCACTGGCATTACTTCATCTAACAGTGGGATACCTCTTAAGGACATTCCAATGATCGATGGGTTAATTTTATGTCCATGTGTTGGGTAAATAAGCCACTTTAGACAGTCAATCTGGTCTATTTGCCAATCAGAACAGATGGAATAAAATTATTTTGTAGTGGTTCTCAGGACTGCATTTTGTCTCATTCACGTTCTTTTTGTTTTTCCAAATGAGATTATCGTTGACATTTGACTGGGGTCATGAACGGCTATGTCACATTCTAAGTTTCAAATTAAAGGGAAAAATTGGAAGCATTGTACGAGGTGCTCAATGACTAGAGCGATTGGCCGCAAATGCCATTAGAACCGTTACTGCTTAATACAAAATTAATGTCACATTATATGCCACAATTCGAAAAGTCTGTTCAAGTTCTGTTTTGTGATCTTCAACATGCCCGAGCTAATGGGCGAGTGTGCGAAACGTATTGAAAAATGATACGGGCGTAATAAAGATGAAAGAAATTGAAGCGCGCGTGAATTGATGAATCAAGTATTGACAGAGTATGTACCTAGAGGGGCATATGAGTTGTCCCGTGCGTCATGTTGCTGGAAAGGTTAGGCGAACGTCCAACGTTACAATTAATCAGAGCGATGTAATTTTGCAGTTAAGTATGATTGTTGTTATTGGGGCATTCTCGGTGATCGGAGCGGTCACGACGCGGCGACCCCGTCAGGGTTGTCAAAACCTTCTTGTAACGAGATATTTAAGTAGTTTAAAGAACGCCTTTGTTTGTTATGTTGCCAAGATAGTGACGATCGGCCGATTAGAAATATTTTTCATGGTAGCATTATTTTACCAGGGCATCTATTTTTACCAAGAACTTTTCTAGGCAGCAATGTCAAATATGAAAAATGAGTACAGTGTTATTTTTAACCTTGTTCATGGATTTGTTTCATACATATATTTTTTTCTATCGCTACAGAGGAAATTACCTAAGTATACGGCCTTCCTGATGGTAAGCAGGTACCGTAATATATGGATGCTTGCGGCTCCAAAGACATCAGAATTCCGTTACCGACCCTTCGTTAAGAGGCCTTTAATGTGTCCACTAGTGATTTGATTAGTTGCACCGACCGCTGAAGACCAACGCAGGTATCTCACACTCAACACAACGCAACATCAAGAGCTGCTAAATACATATTTCTGCATTATTTCTTTTTTATAGAAAGTAGAAACAAACGATTGTGAAACGTTACCCCTGTAGTTCGTGCGCTACTAATACGGGTCGTTTGCACTCGCGCCGCCGACCGCGCTGTTACCCAATAAAATTAATTTCACTTAATGCTCATCGATTATTGAATGTAATAATTGTGCGCTTTGGCGTTTCGGAGGTTCATGATAGATCGCCGCTGCGGACCCCCCATGACTCGGCTATCAGCGACCTACTGATTAAATTCTGTAGCGGCATTTTGCAACTGAAAACCATAAAGTATACAGCGCAGATTTACTTCTTAGCCAAAATGTCGAACGACTAGATTATTGCAGGAAATAATAGGTAAGTTATTATTAACATACCTATTACTTGAATTCCATGTAAAATTACAATTGGTAGTTACGTGAAGTATATTCTAGTGTCAAAACAATTACCTAATCAGATTACTGATGGGGATGTTTCAGTAAATACTACTAAAAACGTATTTGGCTATGACTTCAATACAGACTTGGCCGAGGATCCGAATTGAGCAGTAAAATAAAAATGCGGTTTGCCCATAAATAACCCTTAGCGGGACATACAGAGATTAGTTTGACGAAACTAGATTACCTTGATGACCTTTCCTTAGGGCGTTATGCATATTCTACTAGAGGGACACCAATTGAGAAAATCAATAAGTTTGAATTTTCTCGAAAAAGGATCAAATTTCTAATGAAATAGCGAAAAATTAATTCAAAATAAAAAATAATTACATAGTTATGTCTTCAATGTTTTAAGAGGGGACATACTCTGTCCCCTTTTGCGCAAAACGCACCTTTGTATTGGAACGATCGTCACTTACTATGGCGCTCGTGGTCAATGACGTCACTGATCTGTCGCGCTTTCTCTTTCTAAATAGCAACATTAAAACGGTTGTAGCTTCGTCATTTTTTTAAGATTATTGAATAATATTTTCCCCATTTGGCATATTTCTTTGCTCCGTTTCTTTTGGACTAGTCTTATGGAATAGTCAAATTTTGAGTCAACATCCCTATTTATAATATTTATTATTTTAATAATCCCAAATCTTTGTATGTATGTGTTTAGATGTTTACAAGCAACTAAAATTTGAGAATTTCCAACATTTTTAGAACTTAGGATACTTTTATCCTCCAGCCTAATCACGTAACTTTATGTAGATACCTACTAACGGTAATATATTATAATGTCATTTTTGAAGTATTAATCTATAAGCTTGGGTCGAAAAATGACATTTAAATATGCCTAACGTAACATAGGGTTACATTATTACCCTGTTGGAAGTCATCCTTTAAGAGGGTAAAATTAGGGGTCAAAGTATGCTATGTATGAGAATTCACGTGGGCGAGGTCATGAGCAAAACATAGTAGTTTATACATCAAAATAGGCTATAGGTAATTAATTGCGTACGCAGTTGCCGGCAGAAACTAGTTTACGATAAAAGAATAGTTAATGGGTGGATCAACTATTCTTTGTTGCCCGTTACCATGGTTACGTCTCCTGAGTCACTATTTAAAACTGTAATTTATAGGGTTAAAATCTATTAAACATGAGTTTTAGCGATGAGCAACAATCCATTTGGACATGGGTCATCCCTTGAGCATGCTTGAAGTGCATATTATAAACATTTTTCTAAGAAACTCGGTTACTGTTGTCTCCTCGCTGACGGGACAGAATAACACCAAGAAAAAGTTGATTGACCCTAATATTAGTACCGACGGCCCTGGCTTCCACAGTAACATTGACAGTGAAGAGTAATGAGCGACGAACAGCCTCGAACAGGGCTTATTCACAATGGCTAACATGACCTTAGGCGAACCAGCATAAGTCAGACCTTCGATTACGAGCACTTATTACGAATACGAATTACTAGAAATGAGCGGCGAGGTGAGTTGCAGCACGTTGTAAATAGCAAACATAGCTGCTAATAGCGTACACAGTGCCAGACGACGCCAGGAGGCACTGGTAGCGGCGCATCTCTGTAATAGCTGTCCGTGTAACCCATCCATAACGAATTTCTTATTCATCGATATTAATACGACGACATGACAACCGCAGTACAAATGAGCCACCCAGCCGATCAAGGCAAGCTTTATTTATGTGCATATCTGCTGATCCGCAATTAGTAACGGTATAATGTTACACTAGGTATTTGGTCTTGAACGGCTTTGTTTGCTCGTTTAAAAATTTTGTTTAGTTGGTATTCTTATTTGTACCTATTAATGATGTAAATTCTGCCCGCGACTTCGTACTAGTACAAATTACCTATAGAGTACTAGAGCATATTTATGTTATTTTGATTCACAACAGCGTTTTCATGCAAGGCTAGTAAGTAGGTATTTCTTTTCTCACTAAATGTCTGTTCTTGTCAAAAACAAATTATATATCTATTATTATTACCTATATTATAACCCAAAACATATTCAATATTTGTTTGGTTTTTCTGTGTCCATCTAAAATATCTTGTTGTTATTGAAGGTTCAGGTTAACGGACTTGTTTAGCGAAAAGAATAGGGCTATAAACTTTAATCTTTGGCATTGATAACTCTGTTGGTATTACAAAGTATTAAGCTATCATCCTCCGGTAAGACAACTTTGAAATAATATGTAATATGTGCCTGTGAAAGTAGCAAAGTAAGATTATTTTGATGATATGGATTGAAAAGATGTAAATGTATTCAATGATATGATGAGACAAATGATACATTATTATTAGTTAACGGGGCTCACTAGCGTACAATTAGATTTTAATCCCTCTTTGAGAAGAAATGACGCAGTCGACATATGCCTCATGTTTTTCAACTTGATTATCCTTGTCAAAACAGTCCCAACCTTATTAGACATATTATTAAAGTCAACCGTATTTTTCAACGAAAGGTCTGAGCAGCATGAGAAATGGTTACACTCAAATAATATTATAACACTATCTGTAAAAGATATGACGGAGTGATAATGCAGCGTCGTTTTGTCATGGAAATGGTTTACACGTTACGTGGAGTACGGGGTGATTACCACAATCTTGTAGCTCGTTTATCATTGCTGCCTTGCACAGAACCAATGCAGCTATGAAAGGTATTCCTAAAAATGTTTAAAATAACTTTCATCTCGTAATATCCCATGCAGGTTTGTATATACTATATATTGCTTACATGGCAACGGTTAAAAAAAAACATACTGCCTTCGTTGTAAACTGATACCATAGCCTTTGGACGCCTGTTACAAGTAGTGATTTGAGGAACTATCAATACAGCGCTCTTCTGGAGCTCTGGCGATCATATTTACTATCAACCCAGCTAGCACCTATTATATAGCACATATAGCTATTGCCCAAAACGTTACATGCAAAACCTATCGTTTTACATGTAACGTTTCGGGCAATATAGGCCTAAGTCTCACAATACCTGCTACAAAACAAGTACTGGCGTTATTATGGATGCGGTCTTCTTTAAGGTCGAGGCGAGGTACTTCCCTAATTGACCTGCTGCAAATATGAACGAGGGGCATTCCGCTGTATCCCACTCGTACCTTTTTAACGAACACTGTAAAAGTTTACATAAAGTGAGTTTAATTGACTTTGCTTGTAAATTAACTATTCAATGGCTCTGACCCTTGTTTTGGTCTCATAATATACGCACGACACATTCCGTCTGTAAAACTGTTTTAAATAAAGCTCATGTTTTTCGTGAATATAAAATAAATCTTGGTAGCTGGAGAATTAATCGGGTACAATTAGTGAGTTGTGATGAGTTTTCTTGTGATATACGAAAGATAAAAGAACACGGTAGAAGTTGATGAAACGATCATTTTCGTCGTATCACAATTTTTAAAAATAAATTTAGTGGTTTTTAAATTGGACGTGAAATGGCTTTCATCGGAGTATAATGAGGCGGCTGCCTTATCGCAGGTGTGCCGCGGCCGGCGTGTGCGCCGCGGACTAGCGTCGCGTTTTAGTGGACTATTCAATTATCTAACCACGACTGAGGAATTATACCAGGTTTTACACAAAAGTGATTCTCCCCAGTCGCATTCCATCACAAATCACAACAGCGTTCACAACAGCAAGAAAAGGCTTCTTGACAAACGGGATTCTTCACTATAGCCATGTTCTAAGAAAACAAAGTCTGACAATCTGGATTGTGACACGAGGTCGAGTTGCCACTTTATAGTAACGAAACAAATAATTAAGAGAAATAAATCATGCAAAATAAATTGTTTACGTATTACAATTGGCATTTACTTGTTTAAGCACATAAAATAGGTTAAGTTAAATATGAATGTACTTAATAATTTAATAAAATATTCACAGAATGCATGGAAGTCAGGGAGTATCATAATACACCACTGGCAACACTGCTACTCACACATATGCTGGCAATGTCAGCCGCTTTGACGTTAACTGCGATCTCGCTCCGATGTACGGAAATGCATATTTCGCTCTCGGTCGGTGTCAGTGTAAGCAGTAATTGCCAAACTTTTTTGCGGTGCCGTTGCTTATAAGAGTTGATTTTAAAATGGTAGGCTGTTCTATTCGGAACTGCAAGAGTAGAAGTGTTAAAGGCGGAACTATATTGTTTTTTTCACTGCAACAAAAAGAATCTGAGGGCCTATCACGAACCGAAAACGAACGAAATTCGAATATCTCCCTCTCTGTGGCACTTGCTCATTCGTGCGACAGAGAGGGAGATATTCGAATTTCGAACGACTGTGGATCGAAAACAACTAAAACAAATGGTACGTACCTCCATATGTAAAGTTGTTTGTTTTTTTTTAATTTGTGCATTTTAATGTTGTTGGGGTCCTTTTTATTCAGTCGAAATATGCATTTTATGTAAGTCCCCAAAATACAAAGTTTGAGAACCATCGATAGCAGGGATGCCATAGGTCGTGGCACCCACACACTAACCGATGTACCCGATTGCCATACCTGGCGCAGTATATTATTGTATCATGGGTTAGCATTTCAGTAGGTAAATTCGCGTTCCTTCGAAAAACGAACGTAGGTATTGAAATGTGTTCCATCATTCTGCATTAAACAACGAATGTGGTGAATCTCTATTGTGAAGAATGCATTGCATTTATGCAAAGTGCCAAATATCCAGTTACCTTGTTGCCTGAGTATGGCCATTGGCCCAGCAATGAATAATCCAAGTTTGTGACCTCGAGCGCTGAAAGCAACTTTGACAAAAATCAAAAAACCGGTTATAACCCTAAATGAGTAGTTGCTAATAGTACCTTCTCAGGACGTTTTTAGGGAAGACTAAATTTGCTACAATATGAGAGCAGAATTGTCTTTGTCGACCCAATAGTTTCCGTGATAAAGCCTTTCAAAGTTTGCGAAGTTCGAAAAAATGATAAACTTTGAAAGGTTTATCTCAGAAGCTATTTGGTCTACATAAACAATTAAAGTAGCATATTGTAGCAATATTTATCTACTTTAAAAACGTCCTAAGAAGTTACTATCAAAAACTAAAGCTTTAAGGTAACAATTGTTATTTTCGATTTTTTTAAATTTTTTTGAAAAACCTACGAAACTGATGATAACCCTAAAGGAGTAGTTTTTAATACTACCTTTTCGGGACGTTTTTAAAGTAGACTTAAAACGCAACAAAACGCCTTGTGTAAAATGACGAATGTGAAGTATAGTAAAAAATCGTTTAATATGAAGAGTAAAGTTTAAAAAAGATACAAACGTACGCGTTTGTCCAGCATGATTCGTGTTGATTATGTGTTGACTTTCCAGTATTTTAAGGCAACGTCACTAAAGATAAAAAAAAATTATAACACGTTTCCATCCTTTTTAATTACTAGTTAGGGCAGCAAGACTGACCACACGAGAATGCATAACAATTAACAAGTACAAATACTTCAGCTTCTGCATTAACTGATTCTAACAGCTCACATAAAATAATCTATACTACTTATAAATGTAATTAAGAGTACCGAGGTTCAAGAATCCAAATGCTCTTAACATGCCATTGCCATAGATCGCATTCACGCCCCTGGAACCTGTACCGCTCTAATAATGAACCCGATAACTTTCACCAGATGAATATCTAAATATTTAAAATGCGATAAAACATACTTTTAACGACTACCCTAAAAGTATTTTATCGGCTCCGAGACTCCGGATTCGTCCCCACCTGATACAGATTACAGAAATTACACATACATTTTCTTTTATAGCCTTTAAACATTTTTATTTCAGATTTAAATTAATTGAGCGCAAACAAGATGCAGTTTATGATTCAGTAATATGGCGTCTTATTAATCTTAAATTATGGAAGCTAATGGAGTTTGGACGGTACTTTCGGCATAATTTAAGATACTTATGTGTAACACTTGACGCTGTTTTTCATCAATTTTATTATAATTAGCCATCGTAAATATACTAACCAAAAATTACGGAAGTTACTTTAGGTAGTAACTATTTATCAGTATTTTTGGAATTTTCCAATTACGTACAGACATGAATCGTCTTGCATTAAAAGCCATATATATATCTACGTCTCATATATCGTTTATGAATTCTCGGTATCTTTTCGCTCAAATTGTAAAGTACGGCGGGGCAACCTAGACTGCGGGAATTTAAAACTAATCAAAGCATTTTCAGTGTTTTACATTATTTACTAGTGTCATCTTGGT
Source organism: Epiblema foenella (assembly GCA_963556455.1). Classification (NCBI taxonomy): domain Eukaryota; kingdom Metazoa; phylum Arthropoda; class Insecta; order Lepidoptera; family Tortricidae; genus Epiblema; species Epiblema foenella. The sequence continues at coordinate 11,477,181 of OY747107.1, read as the reverse complement.
GAAATTGTGAAAGCGCTTTTCCGCTATCCGGGCATAGATAGCACTCTAGTAACTGATGTAAAACACGGAAGATATTTTCGATTAGTTTTAATTTCCCGCAGTCTAGATTGCCCCGCTGCGCCTTAATTAGAATTTATAAAGTCTGGGCCTAAATAGGTCGGTGTGAAGTCGCCGTTTGAGTTCATTATTAGTTTAGTATGATCTGATAAGTTATTCCTCGCCCGCAGAGCATGACACGTATTTGGAGTCTTTCCGAAGTCGTTAACAGCATCCCTAATGCGCTTATTAGACCGCCCGTTTCATTTTATTTACCCAAAAGTAAAATAATTACACATGTAATGTCCGATATTAATGCGCTCCGTGATATATTTATAGCTTTAATGTACGTGTGCGAGACAACGATAATATTAAAATATATATATTTTTGATAAATATTCATGAGTGATAGAGGCATTGCGATACATTACAAGGCCCATAAGTCAACGAAACGCCGCGCGGCGGTGCGCCGGCGCCGCGGTCGCGGGCCGCGCGCGCCCCGTCACGGCCCGTCCGGAACTAGCAGGGTTACCAAAATTGTTATACTCGTACCTATTAGAGAACAATGAGCTTATTTACATTTAAATACTGCCTTAGCATAACTGTGCTAACTTGACCGTCACCGATTTGCTGCATCAGACGCGAACTTTGACAGTACTGCTGTGTAGGTACTGCTCGTAGTACACGAATTAGGCGTTGCTAATATGTTTTTTTTTTATACAACGCCGGTGGCAAACAAGCGTACGGCCCACCTGATGGTAAGCCACCGCAGCCTATAGACGCCCGCAACTCCAAAGGAGTCACGTGCGCATTGCCGACCCTTTATAAGATTTGAGGATGCACTGTGTTGACAGCAGAAGGAACACATTTAGGTCCCTCGCTCTCAACACAGTGCCTCCTCGGGAGCTCTGGCAAACCTTGCTCACCTCTAGGAACACAACACTAAATACTTGTATAGTAAACAATGTTATTATGACTGTGGTCTTCTGCAAGGAGGAGGTACTTTCCCAGTTGGGCTCCTCCAAATTCGAGCAAGATGACATTTTGCTGTGCCCTACCTCTCTAAAACTGTTGCTTTACAGTAGAATTAAGAAAAATTGTGAGCCAAGCCAACCCTAGTCATGTATGTAACACATCGTTTATAGCCATCCGACTTTGTCTAGCGACATGTCCGCGCAGTAAGACTTCATATTTTTATGGCGCTATCACATAGCATTTTACAATTCTACCTGTCTACACATAATTTAACTGTTGGTACTGTAAAAGTATTTCTACGGTTGATTGCAGATATTAATTTTCAATTGTGGGAGAAATTCGTCCTTGCGATGTTTGTTTTACTTAAGCAGGTTTTAAAGCACATTTCATTAAAATAATGAAGTATTTTATCCGATGCATTCACATGAATTAAATGAAATTGATATAAATATAATATAATTGTCGGTTGTCGAGAATTTAATGCCGGCAAGATTATGAAGGTGCGTAAGAAATACACAGTACTAAGTACCTGTTGCTTGAGAAATACACAAATTGTACCTAGGCAAGGAAATTTGACCTATTATAAAGCAGCTTTGTTTTAGATAAGGTAAAATTTCCTTACTATTAGAACAAACGCGTCAAAATTCGTTCACTTGATTTCGCGGTCTCTGCTGTCAAGTTTGTTGCGAACAAACCGATAGCAGTGATCACCGATTTTGGGTTAGAGATATAAATTATAGAAGATAGAAGCTTGATTCGATGACTAAAATGTTGTGGTTGACATACAATCTGCGGCCATTTTTTACCCCCACATGGAAGGTCAGCTAGCACGCGCGGCGCACGCGCCGGCCCACGCCGCCCATTTGTAACGCCGCCTCGTTGCTACCGGTGTCATGTCATGGATGAGAAAAATCATTTCCCATCGCTTATTTTATTTGAAATGAGGCTCAATCCTACTAGCAGGAATAATAGAATGAAGATGGTCAGATCTAGGTTTAGTTACTGAAAAGGCACGGTTGATCGAATTCAGTCACAAGGGAAAATAGTTTTTCGTGACTATATCAACTGAGGCCTAAAAAATGGAGTATCTCTATATTTTCATGGATTGTAATTTGTGACCAAGCATGCAGTTCCAGGAAACTCGTATTTTTGTATAATAGGTATCACATTTTATTCCGTTTTCTATCTTGACCATCATCATAATGGCATTTTTATATGTAACACCATTAACTATAACTTGGTTTCGGATTTCATTGGGTTTTAATGATCTCAATAAAATTGTAATGTATTCAAACATATAGGGCATGTAATGTTAATCTTACGGCCTGATGAAATTCTGTGAATTTAAATACTCCGATACTTAATTTTAAAATGAATTGCCTCACCTCGATACCCCTCCGGTTTATTTAAAATTATGAAGTTTGTGCCGACAATTTTAATTTATTTTATTTGAACTGCTGGCAGGTTAATTTGCGACCAAAAATGTAATTACATACATTTATTACTTAAATTATTACAAATCGACAATCAGCAACTCACTGCAAGCAAATAAAATCAATGAAGCGGAGTAGCTCTTCATTCTGCAGTTTTTCGTTTATATTTTTCATATGTAGAATAATTTAAAGAGAAGCTAAAATATGTATTTGGAGGCTGGTGCTGACAGATACACTATAGTCTAACATTTTCCACAGCTAAAAATAGCGCTCAGTTGTGCCAGATCATTTATCAAAAATCTGAAATATTTTAGTCTAACGAGCGCAAGTAGTAGGTACCTATACGAGCAGTAGCAACTACCAAATTAACCGACTCAAATAGGAATGGCACTCAGGTTTGGCCAAGCAAAATATATCATCGTTAAAACTTTCATATAGATATTCGTTTTGTTCGTGTCAGTCATAATTGTGGTTTGTGATTTTCATTAGAGGTTCATCTTGTTTCTGACGACATTATATAACTTTTGAGAAAGGTCTATATGTATCAGAATCAATATGAGAAACTAGACACCTACTCTCCGCTCCAGCAAACAACACTAACAATATTCCGTGATTTAAACACAAATTTTATTACTTAATTTACATATAGATTACTTGTTCAGTAACAAGTAGTCTATACGAAGATGATATCCTAAAACTGTGGTATTGTAGGTACGTGAAGAATTCGATATCGTATATATGTCTTTTGTTAGGCAATCTCCACGACCACTCTTGTGCACCATGGTACAGGCCGAAAGTTGTCCCGTTAAGTCAGTTATGATAATTACGTGCATCTCCTTAATAAATACGAGTGCGGGTTGAGTTTTATAAAAACGAATGTTTGACCCGTGCTCTTGGCTCATGAATATTTAATATTTACAAATTATTAATCCAACACTTATCCCGTTTGCCCTACGGACGCATTCCTATTTGATAGGCCGATCGCCGCGACCGTATTATAATGATATCGGGGCTGTCACGCAGGTTGAAGGCTTTATGAAGATTAGAAAATAGAGTGCCCCCGCCGCGGCTCCACTGCAGTTCATTTGCTCTAACATTTGATCCCTACCCGACTCTATTGCAACACTGCTATAGATTTAAACACCATTTGTAATGTAATGGCAGTTAACTATGTAACTGAAACTACTTAAAGTAATAAATTGGCGATTTATTGAGAAATCAATAAAACTCCTGGGATTTTTATACGATTAGGAAAACTAGGAATTTAATTAAACTAATCTCATAGGATTTAAATGCCATTAGTAAAACTAGGAACTCCATTCCCGAAATCTCCTAGTCTATAGGTACAAAGATGATTAGACTAAAATAGATAATAAATAGACAACTATCAAGGCAACATTTGTAGCGAAACACAATGACCACATTACGGAAATGCATTTCAAATTGTAGGTGCACCCGATATTAATTTATTAAGCAACTTTTTCTGCCGCTTGCCTGTACAGTGCGGTAATTAGAGTAGTACGGTATTTTAAGGTCAAACGGTTTATTTAAGGGTGAGGACTACATTATGGCACTTAGTTAAGGCATTGAAATGTAAGCGTTTAATTGATTTCGTTGTGACGTGAAAGTTACCCATATAAATTGTAGGCCAATTATCGTGTTACAACGGAATCAATTAAAATGTAGGCGTATTAAATGCCTTAATTACTTATGTGCCAAAAATTTCGTCCTCACCCTTAAATGTTCGAAGGTACACCTCACTTATGTGGTAATGTAATGAAACTCAAGTATTTTACGTATATATAGTATCTGCCATAGTAACTGTCACCTGACAGTGGCGTGGCATAACATATCCTTAAATGTATCTTCGGGAGTTCTGGTGACGTTTCTCACCACCAAAAATACAACACCGCATACCTACAGAGCATGTAGTGGTGTTATGTGTGAAAGTACTTTCCAGTTAAGCTACTCTAACTATGAGTGAGATGAAATTCTGTTCTGCTGTGCCATGCATACTCGCACGTACCTTTGGGCTTGTGGTGTGGCGTTTGTTACGAAGGTAGCTACTGATTCCGCAATGTATGGTTCGGATTGCGTGGCGGTTCTGCGAAGCGAAAACGAAATATCTGCCTCTGTCGCACTTGTTTATTCGAGCGACAGAGAGGGAGATACTTCGTTTTTGGTTCACGGTATGCCTTCGGGATACGGAACTATAACCGAGGTCACATAAGAAGAGTTACTTATCTGAAGTTTAGCTAGTTGCCTGATAATAGCCACTCGCTGCCCTTCTCTAATGAGCACAGTCATGCGTACATAAAATTTTAATACAACCGGCTACCGTATTAAAAATATTGATAACGTATATTTAAGAGATGTCTTAATAATTCAATCCTATGCGTTTCAGATAAGGTAAAGCGGTCGGTATTTTAAAGCCGAATGACTTAATTGCTGTGCCTGAGTTGGATAGAAGGATACATATTCACGGGAATGCATATGTACCACGTGGCGTACCACCGGGCACGTGAGTTATTTTCACGTATTTTATGGTTTGTATTGTAATAAACGATATTTTCGCGCGTCATGTTCAGTCGAAGTATTGCATGCCTGGAGAATTTTGGCCTTTTATGATTAAAAATCACCCGTTATATCCCGCTTTAAACACACTATCATGGATATATTTGCTTATACTGAGCCGTGAAAGTGAAACGAATGCATATCCATAATCTACGAAGGATACCAGGTTTAAATTTGAGAACTTCAACGATGATGCCTTTCATTTTGTAAACGCGAGGCTAAACACATGTTAGATTGATACGACATGATTGTGTGCACTTAATAAATGTTCTTGCTAAAAGAATGAACCTTAATACATGTAGATGGCTTCCTTTTTCGTTCTTTAAGACCTACAAAAAATATACCACGGTTTACATGACAGATTATAATTTCTATACCTTAATAGATGTAAGAGAATGGACTCAGTCGTATTATGTAAAAGTTTTTCATTGTGTCGGCTAACATAAGTCGTCAGATAGTGGCCGCTTGGCGCGGGTCTTTTGACCGCGAACACGCCCCGCCGAAGCCTATCTTCCGGCGAGACGGCCCGATTGTTCCGACGACTTAACATATCAATTATGTCGAACACAAAGGCAGATAAGAGGTAGAGCGACTTGAATAAAATAATTAACTGATTGGTGTTTGTATAATTCATCAAGTGGACGTACGTGAGCGCTCGACCACTTAGTGCCGTTTTATCAGATAGCTCTCGTTACTATCTCATAGCGAGGTAGCACACAATGGAACTGTAAATGCAGGGCGCCATTGTATGAGGCATTTGAGCGCATTTATCTGGTCACGCCGATTTAGGGTATTATGACTTTATGACGGACGCGGAAGATACCGTCGCTCGGAGACAGCGCCCGCGCCGCCCCTGGTAGAGTGCCGGCTAAAGGAAACTGTCAAAACGCCTATTGTACAATGACAGTTCGATTGTAGTGAAACAAAATGAGACGTCGTCTAATACCTACATTGGTTTACTCTGAATTGATACAGTGTAAGAAGCAACTTTTAAGCGCATTTAAGACACTAATTTGAAACTCAGGTTAGGGAATTAATATTAATGATCTTATCATTGCATCAATTCTGTCCGGGTTTGGGCAACACGGCGTGCCGATAATATATTACCGATAGAGGCGACGGTCAAGCGTTCAGATCCCGTAATTTCGTGTAAATTAAACCCATATCGAAGCACTGATATGGTGTTATTATTCATGTTTATGGGGACTAAAGGTCGTATCTAATTATAATTATTTTAATATGTCCAGTGGGCATATTAAGAGCGGCGATCGCCAATCGAGAGCATGGCAACAACATTATTAATAAAACACACAAACTGATCCGTGACCGCAGCGCCGCAGCGGACCCCGCGGTCCCCGAGGCGCAGCGCCACTAACGCCATCATTTATGTCCACTGACGGAAATTAAAGAGAAAGGAATAAAAATGTCCCAGCTAATGTCGGGCCGGACCTCTCGCGGCGAATGTGTAATAATCCGCCTCGGGGACATGCCGCGCCCGCTTCGACTAAATAATTTTAATTACATGTTATTGATATATTTTCTCCCGAAGCGGCCGATCTGTCGATAACACCGCGCAATTAGTCGGTGAACTTTGACTCGACGATTTGTTGTGGGAACGGCGAAATTGGAGCCCCGAGGCGGAGCCTTGCCGCTTTGTATTATCATATTCCTTTAGATATTTGCAAACTGTAAGCTGATGGTTCTATTGCACAAAAATAAATCAAGTTTGTAAAATGAAATGAAACATTTACATATGTCCAAAATTTACAGGAAAACATTTCTATTTAATCAACCAATTCAAAGCGTTATTCCCATCCGAGTTGTTTTGTTAAGTGCCATGAGCCGTGATGCCCTACAAATTCGCTGTTAATGGTGGGGACAGTCATGAATATCGGCTTCGGAGCGGCGGACGCCGTCGCATAATAATCATGACTCGCACAGCACGACGCTTAAGTTATTACGCGAAAGATTGAAAGAAAATTAGCTGTCCCAGAATAAAGCCGTAAAAATTGCCTTCATAAAGGGGCACGATTAAAAGGTTGGTGCTCCGATGGAAGGCTCCGGCGGAGCAAGGCCTGGCTTAAAGAGGGGGATATATGGAGGCGCGTCAGCTTCGGAACTGTTGGCCATAACTCGCGCGTCGGGTGGCCTCGCCAGCGCCGATGAAAAGCGTTTTGTCGCCAGCTGCGGCTATGAATATTTACGAGTCCTGCCCATTCCCGGGAAGCCCATCCTCAACACACCCGGAGAATCTGAATCTCAAACGAAACGCGACATTCAGAACCACCCGTTGATGAATCTCGTAGACTGCGCGACTGCGTATAAATTAGCATTTATGGCCATTGTCCTTTTGGGTCAAATCTATGATTTATAGCTTAACCATTGCTTAAGCATATTTCCAACGGTATACCTGCGTGACGACATAATCGAATTGCGTATAAGTATGCCTTCATGCAAGATGATCCAGTAATGATAATTGATTAAAACAGATCATAACGTTATTATAATTGATGAGGGCTTGGAGTGGCTTAAAATGTCATGGTCTACCTATCCAATATTAAAGTTCATCACCCCGTGTTCATTATAGAAAGTAATAACGACGCAGATGACTATTATCATTCTCCCAAGCGCGTGTCCATTCTTTCACGATATGATTTTGATAATGTGTACACATAATGTGTTTATTTCACCCATATTACTGCTTGCGTTAACTTTGTGATTTATAAAACTATCAAAATATTAGTCTAGCGATCCTTACATGCATTTAGCACATGATGTGTTTATTCTACTCATGCGGATTCTAACGCAATTTTTGTGATTTAGGAATATAATCATTAACTATCAAAATATCAGTCTGGCTAACGTCCTTGACCCTCCAATAATTTAGTCTAACCCTACTGCAGAACTATTCTGGCTATTTTTAGTTCTGTTAGTTCTGAAATGAGTAAACCACCCTGACCAAATTCGTATCAAAGTTAATACTATATATATTTATACTAACAGCGCGCGCTAGTGGTGTTATGGAGATGCATACTCGACGGCATTTGCTAGCCGGGTGTCCAATCAAAACGTTATTTGTCATGCATCCGAGTCATTGTAAAGTGTTTGGCGGTGGCGTGCACAGAATTAAAGCCACATCGGCTTCTGAATGTCGATTTAATTGCCAGATAAGTCGAGCGCTCGCGCAACACTATTGAAAGATAATGGCTTAAGATGTTATGTAGCTTATTTGAGATCTCAGATTGCGTGCGTCAGTACCGAGCACTCATATAAAACATACTCAAGTTGGTTTTATTAAATCGACGTTAGCACGGATTGATTTGACGGTGTTGTATGACACAGTAGATTTACGAGAGGCGTTATCTTTGCATATTTAAGATAACCGGCTGTTGTTCGAGACTGCAATAAGCAATAATCCACCGCAGTGATAATTTCAAATGGTAGTCCGGTGGTGATCACGAGTGGGCGCCTAAACAGTACAGGCCCTCATAAACCGACGGGTATGGTAATGTCGGAGGCACACTATCCGCTCTCTATATTATTCTCGAGCTGAACTGACAGATGGTACGAGCTCGCTGAAAGCCGTCTATAAAAGTGTCGCTTGTATCAGAACAGTCGTTGCCACTTTGAATGATTTAAGAGCTATCTGACTGATAAATAACACGTAAAAGAGCACTGGAGATTTATTTTTATAAATCTTACACGTGTATTCTGATGTCATAAGAATGAATAATACAGCTGAACCTTGAAAATTTGTGGAGTATATGTTTTCTCTGTATCATTTTTAGCCAATTATGTTATATTTAATTATTATTAAGTAGGTAGATAGAAGATTTTTTATGTATAAGCCTATACTTTTAAGTAGGATTCTATTCGTAGATAGAGAAATATACTATAGGCAATATATACCCTAATCTGTAATCGATAACGTCGACGTTTACATGATAGATAACAGATAAATTCATAAATCGCATAGGGTTGCTTAGGAAAAACCTGGACTGAACCTGGTAAAAAACTTAGGCAAGAAATAACTTTTTGACACATGCCCAGTGTTATTAGTAAAAATCAAGTAGTAGGTAGGTGTAAGAATATGACATAAAGAATTGGTAAAAAAGGGGTTACCGGGGGTTTCTGCAGCCTGGACTACTATGAGGTTACCAGGTTTAAAAATGGAGCCAGTGGAGTGACATACCCCATCTGTTATTTGATAAATATACAACCCCTATTTTTTCAAATTAATTTGCTCAAACTCTTTCATCTACCACTTGATTTGACGAATACATATATGACCTAAAAAGTTAGTAAGGTTGTTAACAGGTTCAATCCTGGTTGTGGCTAGGTAGCCTCTGTGCGATATGTAATCTATATATTGGGATCTATCGGGTAATATTTGTGTATAATAACAGATGCGGGTATATTTACATATATACCAGATCTTGGTCTATTATAAGATATTTTGAAATGCTATATTTTGGCTAGTGTGCACGCACCTACGCTATGACGTGTGATTTATCAAACGAGTTCGACTTGTCATTGATTCCTGACAAATCAGAGGCTTGAAGCTTACACGATAGAAAGGAGGCATATTTCGTCACGGATTTGCTGATATTTCACCAGGGTAGTAAATCGCCACGAGGCTCAGGCCGCGCGGATAAATCACGGCAGTGGGCGGCGCTCCCGGCGCTGCCCGGCTAAATAACTGCTACCGTTTACCTGCCTCTGATCATCTGATACTTGATTTAATATGGCTGCAGGAAATCCTATATTGAATCAATTTGGCAAATACCAAGGTTTAGTGTGCATGATTTTGCTGGGAATAGATTAAAATATTCAGTTACTAAAATTTCGTGGAGGTTTGGTAGTATTTTTTGCAAGATTTAATACTTTTCTGCTATTTGCAGCCATTCATAATTTATATGTGATAGGCGACTAACCTATCTGATGGTAATGTTTATATTATATTCATTTATATTTTACAGATATTATTGTACCGTGTCTGTAGGTACATGGTAAAATTATTTTTTAATATTTGATGTTAATTGCCGTAGAAGCTTATTTGTCAAAGCGAACCCCTTCAATAGTGTACGGGTTAATTACAGCAAGGTAATCATCTAATTAAAAATATATACGTCAATATACATTTTATGTTGGCATGGACGTCCTGTTCGTCCGATCTGAAAAGGATGAATGAGTCCATAAGTAAATCACAATTTCCCGCTCTTGTGCACATTACTGTAGTAGGTAGTAAATGTATTAAGTAATAGGACCCATGAAATACTAGCAGTTTTTCAAGATCACTTCTATAAGAGTTTCTCAAAATAAAAATAGTATCTATTTAAGTACGCATTCTTGCGTAAAAAGTAAATATTGGCTCTTTGTAGAGATCGAATGGTAGGTGATTCTTCACCAGTAATTACCAACAAATATAAGTAAATTGAGTGCCATTTTACACAGTTCCATGATAATATGTGTAATTAAACAATAAACATGTACTTGTACTAATAGTTATATTCAATTGAGCTATTTCAATTAAGCTATTTCAAAAACTCATCTCAAATCTCTCCACCATAGGGTTGGAACTTAACACTGCCAGACGTGAACTTTTCTCATGCGGACCCCTCGCTAATAGATCCATCCTCAGTTTCAAATGCCTTCTTCCAAATTTAAATATTATAGGCAATATATCTTTCACTCTCCTAGGTGCCCCAATCTTTCCTGAAAGTATTAATTAGTACAGCCATAAGTAGTAAAACTTGTAAATTAGCTGCATCCTTACCCGATCTTCAGCAATTGTCAGCACACACATCCCTCTTATTGCTGCGAAACTGCTTTTCCATGTCCCGTCTAACCTACATCCTCAGAACACCCCCCACATGGAATTTCCAGCAAGAAATCCACAACTTCGATCTGCCTCTTAAAAAGGGGCTAGAGAATATTTTAAACATTAGCTGCAATGATACTCAGTGGATCCAGGCCACCCTTTCCGTCCGTCATGGTGGTTTGGGCATCCGAAGCGCTGAGGACATCGGACTGATTGCTTTCATCACTTCAGCTCACGCTACAAACGACCTTGTCACTCAGATCTTCTCATTTGATGGTGACAATGTTGTTATTCCACTCTTAGACGATGCCTTTACAGAGTGGTCAGTCCGATGCCCAAGCGGCGAATTACCGAATAACCCGAAAATTCAACGCCAATGGGACGACATACTTTGTAAAACCACACAGGCAATCCTATTGAATAATGCGTCTGGTATAGATATAGCCCGCCTGAAAGCCGCTATGACCCCCGAGTCAGGGGCCTGGCTGTACGCCCTACCCCCTCCACATCTCGGCACAATCCTCGATAACGACACCCTCAGGATAGGGGCGGCCCTGAGACTCGGGTGGCAAGTCTGCGAGCCTCACACCTGTATTTGTGGAGCTGCAGTAGATGCCAACGGCCATCATGGCTTAAGCTGCCAACGCGCCGCCGGAATATTCCCACGACATCACGCTGTCAACGTACGACGCGCCTTAGTCTCGGCAAATATACCATGTGTCTTGGAGCCCCAGGGCCTAAACCGTACTGACGGCAAGAGACCGGACGGACTCACACTGGTTCCATGGGTGAGAGGTCGCAGCCTACTCTGGGACGCAACATGCGTCAGCATCTTTGCTCCCTCTCACCTAGCTAGCACGAGGGGTGCAGCTGGCGGCGCCGCTGAAACCGCCGCCAAACTCAAGCACGACAAGTATAGCAACTTGGAGCCAGTATATGAGTTCGTCCCAATAGCCGTAGAGACTGGCGAACCCTGGTGTGCCGAGGCCAAAGCGTTTATTGTAACCCTGGCCCGTCGCTTAAGAAATCGGGGAGGCGATCCCCGTTCTGGTGAGTACCTGGTGCAAAGAATATCCCTGGCCATACAACGAGGGAACTCCGCCAGTATACTAGGGACCTTTTGCACCGGGTAGTGATAGGAACGAGGAATCCCCCCTTCTCACTCACTATAAATACTCACTTCATATAGTATTATGTAATTAATTATTCTTTTCAATAACTTGTTTTGCCTTTCAATTAAGTTGAATGAATTTTCAATACTGTCTAACTTTGGATCATGAGCACAAACTATGCGGGACCAAGTGCTAAAATCGGACGAGATTGATATCATAATACAATTGTGTTATTTGAGAATGTAATCGCTGTGAACTACCATCTCTTCTGTGTCTGTTTGTAGTAGGACATTTTGAGATACATAGGTATACCTATTCAGATAATATTAATTGATGTGACTAGATATTACGGGATTAACATGTGCATAGTCGACAGTTATAAGCAAGGATGGCATAAAAGTGCGGCACGGGCGAGGTACATGATTCATAACGGTTACGAACAAATCTCTTCCGAAAGCAGTACTTTCAAGTAGGACCTTCGATTATACATAGTTATTATGGATCTCAGGGTTAAATTATACTAGATATTGTGGTGAGTAGAGACAGGTTGTGAATCGTACGTGCGCAGGCGCGCCTTATAAATCAGCCACGCTCGCGCCGGCTTGCTCGCCGATTAATCGCAGCGAGCTCTACACAAATCAAAATGTAAATGGATATAGTATGTTAAGTGCACCGAGCCTAGTAATAATGATGTTAGCATTAGGCATATTAATTGGTTGGATTGGCGCTATCTCTTCTACGGCTAACCGCGCACGCCATTAGGTATTGCGAACGATTTTGTAGGCATGGACAACCAGGGGCGAAATAAGAGTTGTTTTACGGCGGGTTGAGATTAAAGCCTTTCTTAAATTGAACGTTAATTGGCGAAGTCTCCAATTGCAATGCTATGGGACTTTAATATCGCATTATTGATGGCCATAATAAACTAAGCTAAAATAAACAGTGTCAAAGTTCTAGTACTGATAAAGGTGTCGTAAGCGTAACTTACAAACAAGACATCAACTTCTATGCTTTCTAGAATGTATATGATATACTATTCGCACCAGCTTTTGAATCCACAGCCTGTAAGATTAAGAAAATGAGCATCACCATAATAACTTGGCATAAACAGTCTATAAAGTTAACATTAACGACGAAGACAAAACTGAACTAAATCGAGCTTTACGAATAACGTCGATTTGCAGCAAGTTCAAAAGGCCCGCTTCCTAAATACGGCATTAAACAGAATAACATGGTTGTTGTACCGCGGAATCATTATGGTTGGAAGGCTCATTGAAATGAAGAACCGGATCCCTAATGAAGGCCGCAAAATCAAATCGACATCGACTTGAATGAACGCAGCATTTATGGTGCCCCCTACACGTTCAGTCTAGAATATCTGGATTGCGATCCATGACTTTACGATGAGTGATCGTGTTTTCTTTTAATTAATGTGTCTTTTACTGGGTAAGTATGTGTAGGTGTTTTCTTTTTTAGTTTGGTATTTCGATAGCCGAATTTCTTTTCACAATATTTACAGTAATAAATTCTTTTGTTTACCCCTTGTGAAACTCGAAAGCAATTGTAAATAACACCTTTCGGGTTCACTTTTACTGGAGATTTATACAAAGAAATCATGAATTGGATAATATAATATTGACGATTATATGAAAAACTCTCGTCTCTTTAAAAGTAGGTATATTATGTTATCTTTGCTGTAATAGAAAACACAATATACAGAGTAATTAAAAGAATTATGTGAAAATGGTTGCTGTGACAACTAATAAGAATGATGTTGTTTGTCGGAGAACATAAAATTACACACAAACAGATAATTCACATCTGAAAACTACAGAATCAGAAAATTTACTTTCGTAACTTACAAGCTGCCCATCACTATTTGGGACGCAACAGCCTTTAATATCGTTCACTAGGATCACAAAAGATAATTTATAGCCCTTTTTCTCTTCCTTGTGACATTAAGTCTGGCCGTTGTACTTATTTAACTCGTAAAATAAAGTTTAAATTTGACTCAAATTATACTTATTTAACACTTACCGAAAGAACTAGGAAGACGAAGGGTGCAGATTGAACGTGCAGTGGGGTTTATAATCTTTACTGTATGGTTTAGTGTCAGTGCCGAACAGGAGCAGGCGGCGCACGCGCTCCTTGCACGAATCCGTATTCATAGCGCTAACCGGCACGGTGAATCAGTGTTAAACTGGCCTTCGTTCACGCATAATTATTACGAACCTCGGGGTCAAGATATAAGAGATGCCAGGTAATTTACGATGAATAGTGAATAGCTGCTGCCTTAACGAACCGACTCACCGTCTAGTTAATTGACTCCGCGCTTCCAATGAAGCCTTGTCATCATTAGGGCATGCAATACCGGACGATTCTCAATTCCGGGATTGAAATCCAGTATTGGACCTGGATTTCGGTATATCGGGATCCCGGGATTTTTTCATCTGAAAATACGAGTAAGTGACAATTTACCGCAAAATTGTAACTTTCTATATTATATATAAGTAGAAAAATAATGTAGGACATAGAATACTAACAAATACTAACGAGATATTTATAAATACTCAACTCTCTTATTGTTGGCTTCTTATAAATTTTACAAACACATAAGACTTTCATATTTTTCTATTACATTTTAGTGCAAAATACCGAATGCGGAATACCGGTGTATTCCGATATTCCGGATTGATCTGTTTCAATCCCGGTTGAAATATCGTAAAAATCGGTCTGAGATCCCGGTATTTCGAGGTCCCGGTTTGCATGCCCTACCCATCATTACGTTAAAAACTCAACCAAACCATACAGTGTCGGAATACCCGACGCTTTTACGAAAGAATTATAGTAACCAAGCTCCGACTTTCGCATAAAAGTAATAGGCGATCATGCGTGTTTAAGATGTAATAGTTAATCATACTATTTAAGTTATGCGGATGGGAACATCTGGTATAATAAAACCAATCGCTAATACTCCATGGGAAAATACTATGGTCCAATTACTAAGCTATCATAATGAGAGGGAATGATAAACGACTCTATTATTGACATAATTACTTCACTGCCCGATGTATGTTTTTTCAGCCAATAAAATATTAGGCTTCACCGTTTATTTATTATAAAACTTGATTTATGTGTTGTTATATTAATACTTACTGATATCGGTACAGGGCTGCCTGTAACTATGATTTAATGTTATTTTGTATTTGTTCCTAGTAAATTATCTTATTGTGGGAATAAAGTTCGATTACCTTGAATAATTTATGATAAAAGTAACTTATTATTGAGGCTTCTGTAATGGTGGTCATGTTTAAGTTAAATTGTCTAAAATTTTAATTTAAGGGGCTCCTAGCTCCCAATGACGGATTTTGTAGAACCGATAATCGTTTGTGCCATCTATAGATTTGACGGAGCTATATCAACTCAAAACTCAATAATTGATGAATTGCGCGTGGAGCCCCTTAATGTACCATCCTCGTCATCAGCCTAGTATTATACGTTCCACTGCTACGCACAGGCCTTCTATCATATATGAGAGAGACCGGGCAATAGTCCCCACGCTGGCCCAGCGCCATTTCTTCGATGATATATCTAGGTTTTCTCACGATGTTTTCCTTCACCGAAAAACTAACTGTAAGTTTGAAAAACTCATTGGTACGAACCGGGATTCGGGCCCAATATCGCTGCTGCTTTGAACCACTAGTCTACCTTATCTATATTTAATATCTTATTTTTAATGATATTCGGTGAGGACCAAATTTTTGGACCATAGCTAAGGCATTAAAATTCGTCTACAATTTAATTGTTTCAATTGTGACAAGAAAATATGTCAATGTGTAACTTTCGTGTCACAACGGAATCAATTAAATTGTAGAGGAATTAAAAGCCTTAACTATGCTCGATAGATTTGTGAAGATGTCAAAGTTTATGGAAAGTCGGAAAACCAAGTGCCGATGCAATGGCGACACAGCGACGTCGCCGCGCCGGGCGGCGACGGACGTCGATTAAAGTAATCGTTTAGATAACTCACACGATCGTGTTCTACACGTCGAGTAATTTCAGCCATTATTATACTAGTGACCATGGGTGGCAAACGTCTCTTTCGATGTCTTTATTAAGATCCGATTGACGTTGGTGTTTATCAATTAATTACCATCAAAATCTTTATCTGCAGAGGGCGATAAACATCGCATATTCAATAAAGAGTCGTATTTGTTTTGAGTATTAATTAGACCCACGGGGTATGTGGAAACTAGTGAGCAACTGCGTGGAATAAGTCGTCAATCATCGGCTATTACCGCGTAAACATCCAGTGGGCACTGGGCACGCAACAACGCGGGGCCTACTGCCCGACGCAACGCGAGCGCACGAAACACCACGCGGCCAAAGAGTTGGAAACACAGAATGGATGCATTGTTCAAAATGGAATTTCATTTATAGATCAAAACTTTTTTAAAGGCCCGTTTGATTTATATAGACCCATATCATACTTTTAGCCAAAATGTTAAAAACGTGAATATATAAAATAAGAATTTAACTCCCTACGTCTGGTAATTAATTACCTAGGAACACTGGAACACTTCACTGGTGACAGAGCACGAAGATAGAATTAGAAACAATGTAAGAGGAAAACACCTCCAAACCCCCAATATATTGCATTAAGGCGCTTTTGAAATCTTATTTTAATGAGTTTGAGCAAAAATGGACCGAACTCAATAATACGGATTATTATCACTGTTCATAGCAATATCTTACTTGTGTATACTAACTTGATTCACGTAGTCTGTAAGACATACTGATAGGGATCACTCATAATATTCATAGTAATGGCTAGGTTCAATAGTATGAAACTCCAATAACTTTCATTAAAATTGTATAAAAACGATCACTGTACGATAAGTAATATAGCCAAATGAATATTTGTATTAAGCAGTAACGATGCTAATGTAAACTACAAATTTTAGGAAGGAAGACGGAATGGTCGGGGAATTTGGGGGCCGGGCGTGGCTCTTCGATAGCGATTGACCGCGTATGCCAAAAAGTCGCAGGTTCGAATCCTGCTCGGAGCCTAAATTTTTCAATTTTTCCTTTAATTGACCGAGTGAAACGAAGGTCTCTGCTTCAGCTTCGACAAAAATGCTTTCGTATGTCCGGATTTCCGTTTGTTCTCCTCTACAGGTCGCATTTCGCAAACGATACTCGTGAAATTTTGTGAGCAGGTCCGGTAATTATATAGAATTTTCTTGTCGAATCAGTTTTTGGAAATTTTCAAAGACCGTTTCTGCGTCCGAATTTCGGTTTAATGTCCTCTACAGGTCGCATTTCTCAACCACTTCTCGTGAATTTTTTTTAGCAGGTTCGATATTCATAATTGATCTTTTTTATAATGTCAGATTTTGGAAATGATAAAAAAACTCACTCACGAGGTCTACAGCTCACAGAGCCACTAGTTTAAATTTTAAGTCAAATAAAAAATAATTATTGTATTAACTATATGAACATGGTATAATGGGATACAATAAACTAAAACTAAAACAATAGGTAGATGACTACCTATACCTACCTATGACTACCTATGACTCCCTGTAGGCAAAGTAAGAGCAGTCCGCAGGGACGTGGCGCGCCGCGCGACTCTTTGCCGGGAGTTGTAGATGCGACTCGATAAGCCTGCCGCTGGATATACATCGTCGTGTACGGTTAATTGATCACTTAATTATTTTGCATGTCCACCTAAAAGTTTCCAATTAAATCTTACTATTATTTTAATAGATAATTAAGAAATGCTCGTTTAATTAATTGCAGGCAACTTTTTAGAATCGGACTGTAATTTACTTTATTCAAATGAGGTGTGTCGGTAAAGTGGCTTTAGTTGTGTGCTATTATTATTTCTCGTGCTTTATTGGAGTTTCGTGTTCATTAGGCCGGGGTGTGGTGTTGATAGCTTATTTAAATGAAGTTTAAAGAGGTTTGGTGGCAGTGTTAGCGTTGATTTATATCTGGAGAGTTGTGGAGAACATAAAGGTTTGATGGTATCGGGGGTTTGTCGCCAGGAAACGATCGCGGGCTGCATGATGTCGGCCGGCCGCGCCTGCGCGCTTGTTCTAGCGCCACGATGCGCGCGCGGCGCACACGCTTCACCTTAGAAACGCGATATTTTAGCGACAGCCTACATGATTAATTTATGGCTTTAAAGCTATATTTCTGAACAAAGTCCGAGCTAAATCCGATTTAATGTGAAGATAAGATGATTTATAATCGTACGTAGATAGACCTATTCTATGCCTACGCTGCTGATTTGTTCTTATTGGTGTTCAAATCGGAAAACCATGTTATCTCTCTCTATAACTAGTTTGTGCATGAGTGAATTAAATGGGGTTGGTTTTTTGGGTACCTAATGATTAGTAAGCAGGTACAATACTTACCAACTTATCTTTCATCAAACATTATCAGTGAGATGATAGTCTAGTACTTTATATGTCAGAGCTTGCGTCAAATCCGGTAGTTCTGATTTTTGCAGATCTGTTTAAGATGTTGGCCCAATGAATAATCCAAGTGTATGACCTCGAGCGCTGAATGCAACTTTGTCAAAAATCGAGCAATTCGGCTATAATAAGTAGTCCTAATAGACTGGACTAAAGTAGACTAAATCTGTTACAGTATGAGACTAGAATTGTCTCTGTAGACCCAATAGTTTCCACGAAAAAGCCTTTAAAAGTATGCTAAGTTCGACAAAAATATAAATTTTAAAAGGCTTTATCTTGGAAACTATTAATTGGTTTACAGAGACAATTCTAGTTTCATATTGTAGCAAATGTAAATCCTAGTCCTGTAGGGTTATAATAGGCTTTTCAATTTTAAAAAACTTCTTCAAAAATCGAAAAAAACTGATTATAACCCTAAAGGAGTAGTTGCTGATAGTACCTTCTTAGGACGTTTATAAAGTAGACTAATATTTTTTACAATATGAAACTAGAATTGTCGCTGCAGACCCAATAATTTCCACGATAAAGCCTTTCAAAGTTTGCGAAGTTCGAAAAAATGATAATCGCTTTTTTGACAAAGTTGCGTTCGGCGCTCGAGGTCATAAACTTGGATTATTGATTGGGCCAATATTATAGACAAGATTGCAAAAAATCAGAACTACCGGATTTGACGCAACACTGCCCGTACGTTCAAGCGACAAGGTTACTGGACTATGAGAGTAATGAAAAGAATCAACTGTACCTACATGTTGCGTAAAAGTGCTTATGGTATTATTTTTCTTTGGCTTAGCATGGTTATAACATTATGAATGAAGTGTGTGCTCATCATTTGAATGACGTTTTAGTGTCCCTTATCGTGCAATTTGATAATAATTCTTTAGGGAAATATGTAAAATAAATAAATGTAGCGCATATTTTGCAATACGAGTAGGTACATCGCTAACCACTATACTCGTAATCACCATTCATAATTTTTCTAGATTTTTTTACCTGACTATGACTTTAGAGACCGGGCCCAATAAAACTATCAAAGTGCGCGGTTGGAGAGTCGCTTGGGAAAAATCCAGCGGAAACTTCCGACATTTTTGCGCTTCAGTGAGTGACGCTTGGTTGAGCGGCTTCAAACGAATAGTTGCACAGCTAAGGCACAATAACAATGCTCCCCATTTAAGGAGTAGTCCCGACACTTGCATTTAAACAAACTCGACAGTTTCAATCCCATGGAAAGCTATTTAGATTAAGTTAGTGTTTAGGTTAAGTTGAAATGTTATAAAAAAATACTTCCTGGTATGAGACAGACGTAAAGTGTAATTTTCAGCACACAACGAGATAGAAATCCTTGGGTGGCATTTTAATTGATCTTATAGAGAGAGAGACATTCTTTGTTTTACCGCCTTAGTTGTGTAATGTACTTATTCCCGTATTTGAATAATACCCGACAATGGCTCATCCAGAAATTTCGTTTGACGAGGTTGACCCGTTTGACTACACTTAACTAAAATCTCACCTCCAATCCTATACTGGTTGAAATGGTCTAAGTAACATGCATTTATCCATAGTGAAGCAGCGGCACGACTTAGCATATTTCATTACATAATATTTACGGCTTCTGTAAAGTAACGAGTATTACTTGGTAGACATTAATAGCTATTTAACGTCTAAGAAAGCGTTTTTAATTTAAACATAAGCTACGTTAATCATTAGCATTATGTAACCTCGTCGTGAGGTCAGCGGTCGGCCCATTATTTTTTAGTTAATTAGTAATTTTCCTAGTAAGTCCTGTATCGGCTATTCAATGTTTAATGCAAATGAACCTATTCCCGATCATTAGTTTTTACACGTTCTACCTACTAACGTTACTTTTTGTTAATTAACCCCGAGATCTAAACACTATAACGGCTACTAAATGTTTCATTATTATTCACACGTCGTTGAATAAAATGCTTTTAAAATAAAAACATAGGAAAGCAATCGAGTGAATGAATTCTAGTGGCTTCGAATGTAGGATAAGTACACTGTTTCGTGTGGTTACGTAGTGTGGACTGGGGTCAATTAGACACTTACAGATCCCATTCCAATTTGGGTTCATCATCATAAATTTAAGAGTTAGACTCTTGTCGGTGTAGCTCTCTCCATCTGATTCTATCCAGGGCCGCCTCCTTGACCTCCTTATACAACACGACTGCTAGCTTTCCTTTTATTTGTTTCATGTGCTTATCCTCGGTCTTCCCCTTCCTCGCATTCCTTCAATTTTGCCTTCTATGATGTTCTTTATACAATCGTCGTGTCGTATAAGATGACCAATCATTTTCCCTCTTCTATTTTCTATAATTTCCAACAGTTTCCTTTTCTCCCCTACTCTTCTCAGCACTTCTTCGTTTGTAATTTTTTTCGTCCAGCTAATTTTTTTCCATTCTTCGCCAGCACCACATTTCGAAGGCTTCTAAATATTCTCTATCTCTTTGAGTCATGGTCCACGCTTCACACCCATATAACGCTATGCTCCATACAAAAGTTTTGATGAGTTTCCTCTTGGTTTTCTGGGATATTTTTGTGGTCAGTAGATGTTTTTTATTGTGGAAAGCCTGTTTTGTTAAGCCGATTCTGCTCCTTATATCTGGAGTGCATCTTGAGTCCGTGGTAATGACACTACCCAAATATTTAAAACTAGTAACATTTTGAAGTGGGGTATGATCTAATATTATGTTCTGTTGTGGTTGCAATCCGGTTTTAGATGTTGTTAGTATTTTAGTCTTATTGATGTTGATCTTAAGCGATAGTTCTTTAAATGTACTGCCCATGGTGTTTAGTAGTAGCTGTAAGTCGTTATGTGTTTCTGCTATGGCAGCTACGTCATCTGCGAATCTGATAAATTTAATCGACTGGCCATTGAACATTTGCTGGGCATTTGGGTTCACTGATAGAGTAAAACCATTTTAATATGAATACCCTTTTAGCGTTGTTTCAATGTGTGAGTTTTTGTGTATTACGTCTATATGCATACTTCAGATGTGAGCGGAAACACGCTAGGGGGGCGCTCAGTTGATAAGGTTCTGTCAAAAAATTATTTTTGGTATAAACTTTTATTACCCAAACATGACGAGAGGTGACAGTTTTCTCATATACTTATGTCAAAGTGTGTATGAAATGACAGCTATTCCGAGTGGAAACTAATTTCGGTCTTGTAATATCTTATGCAGTTTAGGAGATGCTATGGAACCTTACGGCGGTACCTACCTACACAAATTGTGTACCAGTCTCATTTAATTTAGGAAAAATCTTAATAGCGCGATGTACAAATTGAACACCGTGGGTTTGTAACGACATCTATCGCCGCATTTTGTTTTAAGCGCCTGAATGTCGTACTATGTATGTTGGTTTTTCAAGGGTAATTCTTTATCACATGAACCGATTTTGTTTTTATAGGAGGAACTTTTAGTGTAGTCCCGTAGGAGTTTACAAAATTAAAACACATGCAAATGTGAAAAAATTATAAACTTACATTAGTATTCTGACCTATTCCGTACAGAGGGTTATACTAGAGCTAGGTAATTTGCAATGATTTTTACTCTGTTAACTTGAGGTATAAAAATGTGGTTTTTAAGTTATTTGAGTTTTTAATTTGAAATAAAATGAATCGAACTAAACATGGAAATTAAAAAAACTTGCAATATCATGGTAAAAAATATTTTCTGATAGCCAATGAACTACCTACCGATTATTTTAAACTAAAAGTCATGTCAAGGATTGCCAACATTTTACAAATAATGTTGTGCTCAGCGAAATCACTTTATAACTATGATCGTAAAAATAAACATGTACTAAATAATGCGAAAACCTGCTTTATCTTAGCCACGATAAGACTCAAAGTAGTCAATTGTGTAAAATTATGTTCACTGACCGAGTGAAACAAAGGTCTCTGCTTTAGATTCCACAAAAATGCTTTCGTATGTACCTACGGATTTCCGTTTGTTCTCCTCTTCAGGTCGCATTTGTCAACCGATTCGCGTAAAATTTTGTGAGCAGGTTCGATAATTTTATAGATTATGTTTATCGAGTCAATTTTTGAATTTTTTAAAATATATGTTTAATGTATTTTTAATGGTTTGTCCTCTATATGTCGCATTTCTCAACCGATTCTGGTAAAATTTTGTGCGCAGGTTCGGTAATTATACAGATTTTTTTTGTCGAGTCAATTTTCGGAAATTTAAATAAATACCATTTTTAATGGTTTGTTCTCCTTTACTGGTGGAATTTTTCAATCGATTCTCTTAAAAATTTGATATATCGTGATACATTGTTATTATCTCAGGAGTTATGCTTGTTAGTTTGTCCCTTGCATCTACCTTTGCAAGTTTCTGTTTGGCCATATGGTCGATTGATTGAGAATGCCCTGAGACATTAAGTCCATCATTTGTACTCATTTGTTTTGTGCAATAAAGTTTAAATAAATAAACAAATTCTGTGAGCAGGCTCGGTAATTTAGTCTTCATGAGTTTAATGCTCAGGCCACGAACATATAATTAATACATTTTGTACCAGCATATATGTATTGACTAAATCTATAAAGGATTTATAATATTATTATGTGGCTATTTACGGACTACAATAATAAACGCTTTAAGTGTGACATCAATATGATTTTGTTTTATTTACAATTTCATCCCTTATACATTTTCTGATCTACTCCTACATTAACTTCGTAGGTGGGTTAATAATACGTAGTTGAAAAAACAAGTCTTCTTTCCAATTTGAATAAATCCAATCGGAAAATAAGTTTTCTTTTTTAGGAAAGAAATATATTCCGATTAATATCAGCTCCGTTGACTTAATGATCTAATCTAACCTTTGTCCAGTATGAATAAGTGTTAAGAATGTTGTGTAAGAACCTAAAACAGATTAATAGGAAGTGAGACATTTATTTGGCTACAGCCCGCACGCCACCCGCCGCCTCAACATTATCAATAAAAGTTTCCAACTCAATTTATCTTATCACACGGTAGTATCGATAGTAGTTTCCACAATGAACGACGTGCTGATAACTTCCAATTTCTAATCTCAATGATCCACCTTGTTAATTAGGCTTGAAAGTCAATAATATACCCAGTGTCTGAGAGGTATGGTCGAAAGTCGGATGAGAGAATGACATTTATTTTTTAATTTAATAACTTAATACATGGATTGATATAGGAAGGCAGTGGTGCGCACGCTATCGACGCGCTGATAACCACGTCTGCCTGTCCATGTGCGCCCAATCAAAGTACTTCATTAAAAATCTTATCGACGCTAGATAAATCACCTAACGAGTGCGATCGATTATTTGGATAATTAATGGATGTCGTCTCAGTTTGGTGGATTCTTGTCCCCGTGTCACTGGTTGCTCGGGTGCCAACCGGAGAAACCTGAAGATTGTTATGCGAAAGAATTTATAACAGTGAGATGTCTCATTCCTGTAGCCTGTAGCGGTGCTATGTACCATAGGGGTTAGACTTAGCGAAGTGTTAACAGAAAATTAAGCATAACAAGACTATGTTTTGTTTTCAACCGATTTACTAACATATGTAGTAAACTTATCTTTATAATAAACAGTGTAAAATTTCGATATTGCAGTAATAAATGTATTCATAACACGAAAGTTTATGTATTTCCTGAAAGTTAGTTCATACTCGTACTCGTACATACGATGTAAGAGTATACGTATGTTCTGTATTTTTTTTTTGGTTCCAAGGTTCAAATTAAGCATCCTTTACTGTTTGAGGGTGGACGCCTCTATGAGTCAAACGTCAAACAAATTGAGTAGTAGGTACCTAAATTAATCTTACAGTAAATATGTTTTTCTGTATACAGTATATAAAATATCGTTACGAGCGTGGGGTACGGGATAGAGTTGAAACACCTTTTAGGGATAACTATGGGTCTATTTAGCGACTTAGAAACACCGGGTAAAGTTCACTGAGTCCACACGTACAAAAACTGAATTAAATTTCTTATACACAAGTCCACAGTGTCCGCGTCTGCTAATACTGACACAGTTGATCTCCACTATTACTTGCACTAACACTTCACTTTTTTACCACTTGTTCCACTGTTTCACTTTTAATTCTCACGTTGATCACTTGTTAACTTCACACAAATACATCCCCGTACCGGAAACTCCCCTTATATACCCCTATCCGAATAGGTATTCTAGACGTTAATTTCGATATTCATTTCCGTATTCATTTGTTCTAAGTAGCTTATACTGTTCCAGAAACTTGTGCCTTAACGACGATTCTCGAATGTTCCAAGCCCATATATTATCTCTAATAATTTTCTCTAGCATGGAATTTCTATTCTAGTCCCTATTCTAATCCCTAAAGGGATGAAAAGGGGGTTCCAAGTTTGTACGGGGAGCAAATCTTTTTTGAAGTGAGAGATTTAAAATTTTGTATATAGACTCTCTGTTTAAATACAACAAAACAGGTTGTAGCGTTTTCCGAAATTCTTCCCCCGATAGGGTGAAAATGGGGTTCGAAGTTTGTGCGGACAGCAAATCTTTACTTTTATTAAAAATCGATATGGGTATCATCTTCGAGGTTCCTCGGGGTACGGATAACGAAAATGACACCCATTTTATATCCAAGATGGCGGACATGTATTTTTCTTAAAAATCGGTATGCGTGTCATTTTCGAGTTTTCTCGGGATGCCGATTACGAAAATGACATGCATTTTTAAATCCTAGATGGCAGACATTTTTTTTTAATCGATATGGGTGTCATCGTCGAGGTTCGTCTGGGTCTCTGGTCGTCTGAGTGCCGATTACGAAAATAACATCCATTTTCAAATTCAAAATAACGGACTTTTAATTTTTTTTTAAATCGACATGGGTGTCATCTTTGTGGTTCCTCGGGGTGCCGATTACGAAAATGACATGCATTTTCAAAACAAAAATCAAAAAAAAACAAAATAATTTATTTAGACAGTGAATACAACTCAGGAACAATCAACCTTTGTTTAACATAGATAGTTGGTTGCATAACACTGTAATATAAAGTAACATAATAGATTACCCTTGACACTTGCACTAGGCAATGCCTGTCTCACAGGATGGCACTTTGCATTTGATTGCCCGTTTTACATATTTAAACAAGATTACAATGATAAATTTAATAATATACATAATTACGTTTCCTAGAAATTAGTTATAATTCAAGGTGCTTAACCAAACTCTAACTTTATGTTTTACCTCTCTAATATAACAAGTTTCTATGTTGCAGCTTTTATTTACTTTCTTTCTGTACGGATAAATGCCTGTATAACCCGAATCTTTTAGAAAAATGTGATTTAAGTGTTGGCAACGGAAATACAAAGGTATGCTTTTTCAGTAACTGTTCACAATTTGGCATATTAAGGATGTGATTTTGAGCTATGACAGAGCTTCGGAGGATAAAAAGCTGACGGACAGTTAGAACTTTTATAAAGGCAGTGACTTGAAAACCTTCTTGGTTTTGAGAGCATCACCTTGAGTAACGATCGTTGCGACCTCTCTAGTGGTATTGTATGTATGCGGACCGTACTTCCCCACACTGAAATGCAGTAGGTAACAACAGATTGGGCCAGGGCAATGTAGCTTGTTTTGAGAAGCGTAGAGAGGTCACAACTAAAGGATGGCGGACATTTATTTTTCTTAATTATTCGTATGGGTGTCATCGTCGAGGTTCCTCTTGGTGACGATAACGAAAATGACATCCGTTTTCAAATCCAAGATGAAGGACATTTATTTTTCTTAAAAATCGATATGGGTGTCATCGTCGAGGTTCCTCGTGGTGCCGATTACGAAAATAACATCCATTATCAATTCCAAGATGAAGGACATTTATTTTTCTTAAAAATCGATATGGGTGTCATCGTCGAGGTTCCACGGGGAACCGATTACGAAAATGACATCCATCCAATACCTACATATGTAGGTACATAGTACATACAAACATACGGAACTGAGAACCTCATTATCTGTAGACGGTTAAAAATTACGCTTAGGCTCGGTTTATAAAAATCCGTTAGACCTTATGTCGGTTTGTTATGTCAAAAAATGTACATGATGAAAAGACACATAGTTTTCTATTTTTCGTTCCTGAAAAACGTTATTGATTACTTACTGACACAATCTGTCAAAATATTTCTTTTTTGTTAATAATCCATAGACGTCAATGCTCTAAGTAGGTAGACTACCGGATTAGCTCATTTGTACACAGGATAGACAGAGAAAAAAATATCTACCCATTTCTTTCACTCTTTCATGTAAGTAGGTTAACCTATATTAATACTCCACAAAATAAAAATGTTTGAAAATGTCACCATTAATCGTAAACCGGAAACGTGTTAATTATGATTTAATATTAAAAAATAAACCTTAGCTTTAATTAGTCCTATATTTATGCCAAAAATCGTAATTCTAATAATTAAGGATGCCTCTTTTATGAATTTACAGGAATCGTTAAAATATACCTAGGCAGAAATGGTCATCGTCCTTTGATCTGACATTTGGTCTAACGGATCTTTATAGTACGCTGGCGCTACGTATATGCGTAATTTTGAAATGCCTTGCTGACGTGGCGTTTCCATGGCAACGGAATTGTTATTGCTCCATCGCAACAATATATTGACAACTTGATACAGAGCATGGCATTTACGGAGAGAATCTGATTGATTTTAAAAATATATTACACGTTTCCTTTGGTATGACAACAGGAAAACATACTACTCTACATGTTAAGTCACATATTAAATATCAAGTTATCATCATCAAATCATCATGTAGATTCATAATTGTATAGCTTATGTTATTAATATTTTTCAAATGTTCTCTAGATTAGACAAACTACTTAGCTCTTAAGTAACATTGCTATACCCTACCAGGGTCCATGTGATTCTATTTATTATATTTTAACAGCGATGTAAATACCATGGTTTGCAATAAACATTATTATTATTATTATGTACGGTCAGCCAATTTGATTTTTGGGCCACTTCGTAGGTAAGGTACCTTGTCACAGTGACATTAATGTGAGATCTCTAGGGCCTTTTATATTGATTTTAACTGTGACTAGGTACCAAGTGGCCCAGAAATCAAATTGGTTGTCTGTACGGTTACTACTTTACTACTCTAATATTTGTTATTTATTTTATTAAGGTTCAAATCTGATATACCACGTTCTTGGTTGACTGTACCAGTAGATGATCAGTAGCAGCCTAGTACTAACGTAAAAACGTGACATCTTTTAAAAATCAGCTGATCGTACTACTACTATCAGAGATCATAGAATTTTACTTACGAAACTGACACGGAATAACTTCTCTGAAGTTGATACCACGATACAAAGCGTAAGTGCTTCTTAAGAGGCATTTTAAGTTAGTAAGCGTGTGTTTGGGTCGCGTGCAGTTCTCGGCAGCGACCGTCTCTCAGATCCACATCAGTCCGGGAATAAATGGTATCCTACGATGTTATCGTCGGCGCCCGTACCACCCCATTAATCTACATCAGCACGCGCTCACTATGAGATTAATGAACCAGATAAACCATTAAATACGACTACAGATGTCCGCTCCTCTAACAGCAGCCGAACAAACTGTACCTATATGAATTTCAGAGACAATAATTGATGAATTAAACAGATTCGACGCTATTATGAATGTTAATGATAACGGTCGCTCTATGCCGACGATACTGGCTAGATAATTAGAATGGATGACGATGAGTCTCGGCTGAAATTGATTCCGTCTTGGGTGGAATCCACGTTAAGTGGCTGATGATAGCTGCTTAATGCCAAGCAAGGGCCGCCAAGCCTTGTGACTGATGCTGCAACACATTGCCACATTAGTATTCATTTGTTAACAGCTACTTAACTACTTTCTAAATTAAAGATCTGATTTAACAAAGTACATTATACCTTATTTGCATTAAGGCAGAGATACTCTTTCATATGTTTAACGTTCGGTGATTTATCCAAACTTTTACTGATGCTATCTGTTCTGTAGAACTAGGAATATTGAACTGCGTAACAGTTACGTTAAATTTAATTGATTATCTGATAACGCGATGTTTATTACAAGGATATATAATTTCGTCGGTTTTTTCTCTACGACTGACTTGTCAACACTAATTGTGAAAAAGATAAACACATAAACCTCTCTTGTAGCGTAAGAATTAGCTGGTGTCATTTCAAACTGACCAATAGATGGTATTTGACATATATACGGTAAAAAAATAAATTGTATCAAGATATATTAACTGCGTCTATGTTTATTTTTTTAAACTTCACAGAATACCACGATTACCTACAATAATAATTACAGAAGCCATAACTTGCTCTGTAGGAGCCTAGTAGAGGACCTTAGTGGTGTTTATTATACCTGTCATACTTAACGGAAATAAATAATAATGCAGTATAGTACCTACTTAATCATTCCATACAAATGTATAACATCTCCGTTCTATCCCATTATCAGAAGTACAAGTGAGTTCATTCGAGTGACCCTAATTGCTCTTGATTGAGTAACGACAGGCTGTTACGTTTTACACATCGGCGGAATTGTTAAATCAACGATTTACAGATGCTCTTTCCTCATATTTAGGACATTGCGGTCTCATGGATTAAACTCGTCCAGTGGTTTACCCTACTTCTACCTACCCACTATTAAGAGTTATAGAGTACTCTGTCACAGTGTATAGGTAGGTACATATATCGCGCAGCGTAATGTATTAACGTAAGTCGTTCCCACTTACGTTGTGTACCACACTGTACTGTCTGTATCGTTTGAACATAGATTTGTATTAAACGTATGTCATCAACCATGATTGATTGTCAGTCTACATTTTGTTAAGTTTTGATAATTCTTGATTGACTTAACCCGCAAACTATACCTACCTACGGCATGATCGATCACTATCTATTTTCCATTTCGCCCCATTTAATAATAAACAAATAACATAGTAGTTCGACCACCATCACTCACACATCACCCTTACCACAACAACGTACACAAGGCCACTTTTGCCATTGTACTGACCAAGACTAGAGCACATCGAATTGTGCTCCAGCGGGGTAATCACGTAACTTTTGTACTACCGTTAGGTAGATTTTAATGTCAAAATTTAATTATTATTATTTATTATTTATTAATTACAACAGTTTACAAAAAACTTATAAATAAATACCTCGTCCCACAAAACTGTTTTCACAGTTTGTCTGTGGGATCCGTGAGTCTATTACATATAATAACTGAAAGGGCTAAAAAATTAAAATTAAAATTGTCAGCTCATACATTTATACTTCAAAATTGACAGTAAAATCTATCTACCGTTAGTACATAAAGTTACGTGATTCGCCTGCAGGTCTGTCTGTACTGAAATAAATGAACTTTATTCTGCAAGTAGGCCGCAATGGCACCTTTACAAGTCAAAAACTCATGAGACCACTGCCGTGAAGAAACGAAACGAAAAAATCTTTTCGCATCTTTTCGTCAGCATTTCCATCCTCACCATTTAGATGGTTGGCAGTCCAAAACTGTGCGTTTCTCAAGAAATTTCCTGCCTCGCACAACCAAACTATGGAATGAACTGTCGCCTGCGGTATTTCCGGACCGATATGACATTCAACCCTTCAAGAAAAGAGCATATTCCCTTCTGAAAGGCCGGCAACGCACTTGCGACTCCTCTGGTGTTGCAGGTGTTTATGGGCGACGGTAATTGCTTACCATCAGGAGATCCGTCTGCTCGTTTGCCCCCTATAACATAAAAAAAAGAAATGCCGAAAGAAACTCAACAGTCAGTCATTTTCTCCAAAAATATGCTTATTACAATGATACTATTTAACATACGTATGTATGTTATTACCAAATACGAGATTTGGAAAATAATAATGGAAAATACTTCCCCTAGTGATTAAATTAAATCGTTTGATATGCTTTCCTGCAAGAACTGTGTCAACTTGATACAATCAAAATATTATACATGACTCTTTACGCTATTTAGGAATTTGGTTAGGGCCATGCATTTCTGTCTGTTAAATAGTCCTCAACCATATAATACGAGTAAGCCTTTGACATCAATGATTTTTAAGTATTTTTTTAAATTGAAAATTTCATCACGTAACTTATTATAAAAAATCGGTCAAGTGCGAGTCAGACTCGCGCACCGAGCGTTCCGTATACAGATGTGTACCAGTTCCAACCCTATTAAATCAGGAAAATCTCAATAACATGGTGTGGAAATTGGATACCATGAGTACAGCGCCATCTATCGGCGACTTCTGTTACAAATTTGAGCAACTGAATAACTTTGTATGTATGGTAGGTTTTCATAGATAATTCTTTATCACGTAAACCGATTTCATTTTTTTCCTTTATTTGAAAGAAGATACTGTCATCATAATCTCGTAGGAATTTATAAAACAAAACAACATATGCAAAGGTGATTAAATTACAAACTTAGTATAGAAATGTTTTTTGACGATAAAAAAAAAGAAAAACTAGATAGAGCTACAGTTATATTTTTCCTGTAAAATATACATTGATATCAACGTTATGTAATAATTTATGTAATAACAAAAAAGACAACTTAAAAAAAATTGTTTTTGAATGTGCAACCCAAGCCCTTTCATATGACACCCCACTCGACATATTAACTAGACTTTCAAATTTTGAACCACCTGTTATTTCTCACAGAAAATAAAAATAAAATATTTAAAAAAGTCATGTTCTATGTATGTAGGTAAGCCTTCTTTATAATTATTCCAAATTTCAAATCGACATCATAAGTAGTTCTTGAGATATTTAGCGATGTGACGGACAGACAGACAGACAAAGTGAAACCATAAGGGTTCCTTTTTACCATTTTGGTATGGAACCCTAAGACGGACACATTGACCTACAAAAGATTTGCATACTTTAAATAAATAAGCTTTTATTTCTTCCACAATAACTAGACAAGATAATACAAATCAACATCATGCATTTTTTTGATTTCAATTAACCATGCCATGTTTTTCCAATAAACTATAAATCACTTTAAAAAATCTATGTTATTTGGAAAAAAGTATACTTAATTCATTTCATATAAACAATGTAATTTGATTCATTTAATTTAAGTAATTTGATTTATTTCATTAATATACCAATCTACAACAACAACAACAACAACACACAACAACACACACACAACAATCAACAACACTGACACGCACACACAATTGTAACAATCTTCTGACATGTAAAATTTTTGTATATTTTATGAATAAATAAATATGAATATGAATATGAATATAATTCTTTTTAGTAATTTAATTTCATTGGGATATACTTACATTTTAATTTCTTAGACATCAAGGAGAACTTATGCATCATTAAAATGAAAATAATCAAGTTAATCACTTACCATTAAACATTGACAAAAAATAA
Organism: Epiblema foenella; assembly: GCA_963556455.1. Classification (NCBI taxonomy): domain Eukaryota; kingdom Metazoa; phylum Arthropoda; class Insecta; order Lepidoptera; family Tortricidae; genus Epiblema; species Epiblema foenella. The sequence goes on along the minus strand of OY747107.1, from coordinate 11,445,310 downwards.
ATTAACTATTATTGCAAAAATTATAAATTAAATAAGATATAATAAAATATATTTTTTTATGTAATGGTTTGACTAGAACATGCTTGGAAAGATTTAATTTATTAATAAGTCTATCCCAATTTAATTAATGGACCCCCTTTCGAGTAAAGGCCTCCTCCAACTGCGGCCACGTCTCCCTGTCGTGTACGGCGCGCACCCAGTCGGCGCCGGTGCGGATGTCGTCCGCCCAGCGCTTGCGCGGCCGGCCAGCACGCCCTCGCCACACAGTCACTTTCTTCGTCTATCTCGTGTCGCCGTAGCGCGCGATATTATGTCCGGCCCACCTCCACTTCAGTCTTCTGATATGCTCCACAGCGTCAATTATTTTTGTTTTTATTCTAATATTTACAATTCTTTCTCTGTCTCTAATTTTGATGGCTAATAAAGTCCGTTCCATCGCTCTCTGGCAAATAGCAATTCTTTAGCGTTACTTTCCCTTATTGACCATGTTTGGCAACCAAGTGAGAGTCGGTAAAATACATGAATCCATAATTTTCCTTTTTAGTGGAATTGGCATTTTTGATTTAAATGTGTTTTAATGACCAATAACGTTTCCAAATCAGTGCGATACGTCTGTCTATTTCTTCTTTATCAGTCTGGTCAAAAAAAACGAGTTTTCTCTAGTATATTATAACTTGTTACATATTCAACTACGTCATTATTAATTTTGATAGATTTTTGCAAGGCGTTTTATCATAATTTTTGTTTTTTTTCTAGATTTATTTCCAGTCAGTTCAACATGGTTTCCAATTTACAATTCAGTCGTACTGTGTGCGAATATAACAATATCGTCGCGAATCTGAAGTGATTTTACGGACACGAAACTTCTTAGTGGCATGTTTATGACATAAACAATATTCTCATAGAAGTATTGGGACGCTACAGTTAAAATGTTAATTTCTTTAAAGAGTTCTCTTAGAGATTCACGTAAGGTTAAATATACGTTTTGTATGTCAGCTGCTTTACCCCAAACCAAACTACCATACGACATAACACTATGAAAATAGCTGTGATAAACAAAGCGAGCTATTTCTAGATTGGTCAGTTGTCTGATGTTACAAAGAACAATAGAATAGCATAAGCGGCTGAACTTAATATGCTCGCCATAATGGCTATACGGGGACTCCATTGTAGATTTTTGTCTAATGTTATTCCTAAGAATATTGCTTTATTCATCAGTGGGCTTCAAGAGCTGCTGGGGATATGCGAAAAGGTACTCGGTGAGGCATGGGCTAAAGTACAATGGAAATAAGAGTGAGGCATTGTTTAAGGCGTACTGCCAATCTTTTTACACCTGCAGCTTGTGGGCCAGCTACACCCAGCGGGCGTACAACGAACTGCGCGTTCAGTATAACAACGTCTTCAGGATGCTATTGGGGCTGCCGCGATATTGCAGTGCGTCCGGAATGTTTGCAGCGGAGCGTACGAACGACTTTTACGCAATAATGCGAAACAGGACGGCGTCACTAATGCGGCGGCTGAGTGATAGTGGGAATGGCATCCTGAAGACGTTGTTTGCCAAGTTGGATGCTCCATTGCTTAGGCACTGGAACAGCTTGCATTGCGCCGGAACAGATGATAACAGATGGAGCTTGTAGCTGGCAATTAGTTTTTGATTATTTTACTTTTTACTAACCTTAGCGGATAAGTTTTTTGTTTAAATATACTATTGCAATGTACTAACAACATATGGATGTAAAAATCTGAAATAAAGAATTATTATTATAATTATTATTTTATTTTCTATTTATAAACACTCTTTATTTAAAAGTATATTTGTTTCCACCGGGCTAACATTAGGCAAAAAATCTGACACATTTAGTTTTCTTAGCATTAAGTAGCAGGTTGTTAACGGTAAACCAATCAAGTACTTTGACCAGTGTGCCATTAACGTTACTATAATCTATTGATTTTCGGTCAACCTTAATGATTATTAATGATGTATCATCCGCGAATAATACTATGTCACAAAGATTACTTACTATAGACGGCAGGTCATTTATATAAATCAAAAATAAAAAATGGACCTAGGATAGAGCCCTGAGGCACTCCTAATGTTACTACAGCTCCACTAGACTGGGTTCCATTTAAAACAACTATTTGAGTTCTATTGCTAAGATATGAGGACATAAGGCTTCTTAACGCATTATCAGACAGTCCATAATGTTTAAGTTTCGAAATGAGCGTTCCATGATCTCAAGGTCACAGAAGGTAAGTCGCGTTTGGAGTTGCGGGCATCTATAGGCTGCGATGGCCGCTTACCATCAGGTGGACCATACGCATGTTTGCCACTGGCGTTGTATAAAAAAAAGAGAATTCTCCCAAATATTGTTAATAGATTTAATAAGCACAGATGCAGCGTCAGTCGCGGAGGGCCCTTTTGTGAAACCGAACTGATTACTTGTAAGAAGTTTATTTCATTTACTTATGAAAGGTCCTTGGAAATAAAATTCAGAGCTAATATAACATCTTCATTAATATGCCACTTTAATGTTGGCTAGAGCAGGTAATTTCCTACATCGAATACTTCCAGTCAAGTTTATTTATCCTCGAGAAAATCGATCGATAAAGTTTATCGTGTGAGTAATTAAGGCGATGTCGCACCGCGAGCCGTTAATCTTGTAGATCGCAATCGAAGATGATCGCGTGTTCGTTCGCGCCTGGGCACTGTGTCTGGTACCCAGTTGTTATTCACAAAGCTCATCTCATAAATCTGCGTAAGTCATATCTCGCATACGTTATTATTACGATTACAAATTTGGGGAATCCCAACACCACAAAAGTATCTAGGCCGTTAAAAAAAACATACAAAAAGACCTGAACGATATTCGGGACGTCGACCGGACAGAATTGGCAATGGACAAAGAAGAATGGCGACCTTTAGTGTCGGAGGCCATCAAGATCCAATCCAGTCCAGGTCGCACCACAGTTTATAAGTAAGTATTATTAAATACTGGCGTCAAGATTTACTAGGGATCAGCAGTGAGGCGAGGTGAAATCAATTGTAAATAGCATAGTAGTAGTGATATTCATAATGTTTGCGAACAACAAGTCTCATCTGAAAACCAGTTTGATGAGGACTACTTCACTCCCAGTTTGGCGCATTTTTATTGTCATAATAACCTCCCTATGTTATGTGTAGTTGTTACGAATCGCGGGGTCATAATATATTAATGATAGCTGCTAAGCCGAATCGAGACCGCTTACGAATAGCATAACAGCAGAAACGGCCCGCGACTCACCGTACTCACAAAACATTAATAATGGCGACCTCTCACAATGTCATATTGAATACTGTAACGCACGTTAATGGAACTTTCCTGTAAGATTATTTTTGCCAATAACTCAAATTATTACAAGCTTTTTTTTAACCTGCACTGTTCGTATGTAAGTAAGTATGGGCTTATCCAGATATCACACGAGGTTTTTTGGGCCACTTTTAGGCCCTTATAGGATCAAGTGTCTGTTATAACCGATTTGCTCGGAAACTACTGCATCGATTGAATTGCAACTTGGCACACGTGCTTTCAAGAATTTTCATGTCCACAATATAAATGGACCAATGTGAAAAAATGTGGTCATTTCCCCCTTTTAGGGCTTGAATTCTCAAAAAACCTGAAACATTTGTTAATTTCTTATCGTTAGGAGTACTCCTGTGAAGTTTCGAATAAAATAGTCTAATCTTGTAACCCCATACAAACTATGGACCCCGGTTCACCCCCTTAGGGGGTGAATTTGGAAAATCAGAAAAATACTGTAATAAATACTTTAATGTAATGCCTAATATATGATGATTCACGTATCTAACCTAGCACAGCTGTCGTAAAATTAATCCGACGTATTAAATATCGAATATTCACTAGCTGTTTGACCTTACAATCCGTAATCAAAAATGTCAATGAATTACAATAGATGGCGATACTAACCGTGCACACTCCACGTGCAAAACTGCATTTTACCCCAGGCTCTTTAAGCCACACTATTTACTTTTCAACCGTACTTACAGATAAAAGTGTCATAATATTTATAACATAACTTTGCTTTCTTATAGCCTACTGTCATAAACTTAAGCACGCTTTCTAGATACTTCAGTGTTACACGAGTGTAGCGCTTAACGTGCTGTTATTAAGATTTGAAGTCGGAAAATTAAAGCAGTCAAGATGAACATTGGTATCCAGAGCAGACCGTGCTTGTCATTCGATAATGTTTCTAGTTAGTTCGCAATAAATATGAGAGTCGAAGAGTTGGAGTGTGCAGTGATGTTCACCCCGGTGACGGTATGGACTATCTAATTTTATTAGCAATATATTGTCATTAAGTCGATACTGATCTTGTTATACGCACAATGAGGGTAGAGCGCGCGCGCCGGCCGGCGGGCTGCGCCGACCCGGCCGCGCTTCATACAATTTACATTCAAATGACATTCGCTTATGGCCTGAGGAAATTTCTCACTCACAGGATTTTCAGGTAATCTTAAGTTTATGTTGTCAATTGTTAGGTTGATATTCAAAAGCGTTCGTGGGCAGAGATAGCTTCACGGTTTGTAATAGTAAGTGTACTTAACTTATCATAGAATTTAGAATAAGTATCTGGGGATGGACCTGTTGAACTACAATTGTAAATAGTGTTTATCAACACCATATAATTTACGGATTCCGCGGACCGGGTAATATTTAAATCTTGCTTGTCAGTGCTTTGGTTACTTCAATGTAACACTATTACTCTGATAGTTATTAAACACTACGAGTACGATCGAAATCACTTCATTCGATTGTAACAAATATCGTTTTGCACACAGTTACGAATCATATTTCTGGGTATTTACATTTGTTGCGACACCATTGTCACAGCTCGGCATATGACATGTGTTGACTAGCTGTTAATCTGAGAAATCTGCTGATTGGTCTCGTTAGCACGCCGCGCCGTGTCATTCAAGATTACTGCAGCTATCCCGTCCAAGGCGCGATGGGAGGCGCGCGTCTTCTCACGGGTCTTTGGGCCAGCGCACAAATAAAAAATTACCTTGTGTACAGTTCACGTCGCGCTGTTTACTGGTCACATAAACTGACCGTATTTACCTTCCCCGTTCATCCTCCAGTTAACGCTGAGCTACTTTGGGAACATCCAAATTAGTGAAGTGAGAAAAGCTAACGCTCGTAACCGTTTTCGATCGGCGGTAAATCGAGGAGATAACATCTTTTTTGGATGGTCGTTGACTCCCATCAGTTATTGTGTGTCGATCGTAGAGTCGCACCGTAAAGGGAAACTTGTAACTATCCATTTTATTAGTTCCTAATTTTGTCAACTCCTAATACGACTTTATTTGTCCGGCGTCGTGATGAGGTCTTACTTTTATGTGCTTTAAGACGGATGCATAGGCGAGGTTTCAGGATATTGTGCAGTGATCGGATGCATAAAACATTGCATCGTTTTATGTGATCGTGCACGTCTTTGTCTTCTAATTACAAATAAAAGTTTTATATCTGCAGTAAGTACGCATAAAATAGTCTTAGTTGTTAAAAATAATAAGAACTTAAGTAAGTAGATCGTTTTGAGCGTTTCGCCTCGTAGGTGTAGTTCTGCTGCAGAGTATACTCATAGAGTAATTACTTTGTGAACGCATGTATTTAAAATATTGAGGAAATTACGGAACAACGCACAGCATGTTTTTCAAACTAGAGTGGCAGAAAAATGCGTTTTATTTTAGGAATTTGGTGTTGTACATAATTCATTATCTAAAATATATTATGACAGCGCTATGAGATCAACATATAACTATTATGTCGATCAAGGTGCTAATGTTTCCCACCATTCATTCCACTAGCCATGGATTATCCAAATAAGAGAGCGTTAATCCCTTCTCACGTGAAATGTAATGAAAAGACTTGAGGGCAATTAACGCTAGATGTTGATAGTATTACATTACTGAGGCTGGCCGCAGAGCCGAGGTGGTCCGGCCCCCAGCACATCACAACGAATGTCTTCACTTTATCAACATTATTAATAGTCGTTCGCAGACCCACTTGGCTTACGCGCTCCTAGATAAAGGGCCTCATTACAATCTTTCTCTAGGCTAAATATTAATTGAGACATTTCGAAGCACTGTCAAGTCCAAATCGATATGGCGAAATAAATGAAAGTCAATAAATTATTGCCTATGCTCACGCGCAGTTGTTTCGATGCTTTGACGATTATGGAGGCGGTCGTCATTATTTTGTCGGTGTATTTTGGGCAAAGATCCGCAATCAGTCGGATCGGCCTTTGTTAATCGCATTATAAATTGACTTAGCGGTCAATGCGCCAGCCTTTGTCGGCATTGTAATGTATGAGTTTAGGGGAAAATCCACAAAATATGGACATAAAAGTTCTTCTTAAAAATTACTTAATATCATAGGTATAAATATAATAATATTTTAATTATCGTTTTCCTGGCTATTATACATTTTATTTTTAAATATCTCTTTGGGCAGTTAACCCTTAATTTGACACTCGACAGAATCTTTGATCGTCTTTTTGCATTTTTCTCAAATGCAGGGAATCGTTTGAAATATTTAGAGTTCGGAATTTTACTATGAGCAACGCACATAACTACACATTTATTTGTGTAGAGAATGGCTGTAAGCTTTGATTTACCCACCACAGTAAAATGAGCCACTTAAATGAACGAGGAACTTAGGCTTACATAGTTCTGTAGCACTCCTCAATCATATCTTCACAGGCAATTGTTTTCGTACGAGGAAGCCCCTCGTGGATTTTTGTAAACTCAGTAGAGGTAGGCTTAGCTCCTCGGGACAATAATGCATCGCTCCACGCGAGCCCTTCGTGTGCTCGCCGCATTACTCAAAGCTCATTTAAACCTAACTACGCTGCATTGAAAGGAGCAATTTTATTGTACTCTATTGATTCTGTTGACAGCTCGAGAAGGAATGCGTCTCCTGCTACAACTGGTTTGTTTCTGTCCCGTATCTTATTATCATAAATGGATAAACATAATAGATACGGAGTAACGTCTTTGTTTTTATTGTATTAAAAGTAATGTTAATGAGTTAGCAGTTCCTGTGTTCAAGCTTATTTATTTATTTAAGGGATAACAAATAACTATTATGTACAGTGTATATATGACAATCGATATTACAATAGATATTAATCTATGTTATATATAGGCCTCCGACAAGGTGGAGTGATGACCTGGTGAAGGTCGCGGGAATCCGGTGGAAACAAACGGCACAGGACCGGTCTAAATGGCGAGCCTTGGGGGAGGCCTATGTTCAGCAGTGGACGTCTTTCGGCTGAAATGATGATGATGATTAATCTATGTACAATCAACGACATTAACCACGAATTACTCTGAAACGGCTAACGGTTGTCTAACATCAGACTGCTGTACATTACACTTAATTAAATTAGGTACTTAATACTAAACTTAATGATATAGGTTAATAAGTCTTCGATAGGCACTAGTTACGGTGTCTAAATGAATATTTTTTATTTAGGTTATACTAAGGAAATCAATCTTAATTAATTACTTATGATATACTTAAATTTAAATGTCATACAGGGTTTCTACTTTAAATGTCATGCGGCGGGCAGGTGAAATATATCTACTTAGGTAAAATGTTGGTCGTAGGCAGCAAACAACTTAAATTAATTCCTACTCCTATTTTCTCAAGTAATATTCCAGAGAGATTCTACCACCCCTGCGCAATCCAATATGATTCAAGATAATAAAGAGTTGACTCGATCACATCTCGTTGCAGCTATTCATACTTTTAAGCTAGATTGTCTATGAACCTCTATTTTCACCATAGGTACTTCTATAGGTACCTATGGTCAAAATGGATCTTAAGATTGAAAACCTATCCACCAGAGATATACGGAGCTTTTCATATATTTGATACCTATCTGTCATGCTTGCTCTACGAGTAACGTAGCAAGAATCTTCAAAGTGCGGTACACCGAAAACCGCCGGGCCATAAATTCGGAAATTAATAGTGTCTAATACGGGAAAAAAGGCGCGGAAATCTAGGCATTTGAGTTATACTTATATGTAACTCTCATATTCTTGCCGTGCTCGTGATTGTCATATTCTTGCCTTACTTTTCAGCATACTTTTCATCCCTACAACACCCCCATATCTCAAAGAGCGCTTTAATCGGCTCACTTCCATCAGATCTTCGCAAAACCATATTCTCGCTCCACCACCTTCATCTTCAAAATTTTATAATCATTCTTTTTCACCTTTCGAGCTGTTCGGCTGTGGTATGCTTTGCCGTTGAATATAAGATGTGCGAAATCCCTTCCGATTTTTAAAAACCTGCTGAAGCAAGTTGAGTTGCCTTTTAGTCTTTATATATATGTATGTATGAATATATATGTAGGTATATGTATATTTATTAATTTATGTAATTGTGTTTGCATGTGTGTGGAAAATGTGTTGTCCGTTAATTTTGTTGTACGCGTACGTGTTGTTTCACTTTTATTGCCTTTCTCCTGCACTGCCTGTTCAAAATTGTCTGATCTTTTTTCCTGCTACACAAAGGTTGTCTGGAAGAGATCGCATTAAAGCGATAAGACCGCCTGTTGTTACTATTTAATGTTTTAAATGTTATTCCTTTTTTGTAAGAATTCCCTAGATTAGTGGTGCAATAAAGAATATTTATTATGATTATGTAACATAGACTATGGAAGCGCCGCGCTTTCGAGAATATTATATTAACTCTTCGCACTACTTAATTAATTCCTGTCGATATTACTCGATATTAATCTTCACCATTTGTCAAGGAATTAGTTTTGTTTTTTCATAATTAATGTTTCTTTTGTTTTTAGTTTTTTCTCCGAATACTACATTTATTTAACATATTTATATTAGTATGTTCTATGATTCTGGAATAAGATGTGGTTACCTTTAATTGGATAAGCATCAACTTAAAATATTACTTAAGTTATTCACGCATGTATGGTGTATTATCTGTTTGTTATCCTTAATAAATAAATAAAATAAATATATAATGCCATTATTTGCTCTCACGCACGTTGTTATGAATAACTTAAATATAAGTCCACTAAGCAGTAACCTATTTCACGCTGATCTCAAATACGACGTTCTAATACACATAGTAGGTACCCATGTTGTTATATTTAAATACTGGATTTACTATAGTAAATCATAATCGAATATTTTATAACTGCTGAACTTTTTTGTCCACATAAGGATTTTTGTTAATTTAATTATTTGTAGGTACTAAGCATATTTAAGTTTCCTTACCTATCCTAATGGATATAACATGTTTTTCTACTCCTGTACTTTTTTCGCGACTTACACAATCATGAACTCTAATAATCATCCTTTATTTCTTCTGTAAAATGTCTATCTAGTCTATTGCCCAAAAACACACTCCTTTCCCTACTTGAATGAAAAATTAAAGCAGAGTTGTGTACCACAGACTACTACAAATACTATGTTTAGTAGTCATTCTTTGGTGCGTTCAAGTGTAACTTTTATGATTAAAATCAGTGCTGCCAACTTAACGCAACTTTGCTATAATTTTTATGTATTAATTAATGCATAATATACTTTTTACTAATATAAATACATACATTTATCATTTTTTTGTGTTGTTTAACAAGTTTTATCCATTTTCGGATATATTTATGAAAAAGAAACAGTTAAGATTCGATCCGGATTTGAATTCAGTTTAGGATGGATGGATCTCGGATGCCAAGTCTAGCAAATTAAAAAAAAACAAACCCTAAACAAAGTGTCATATTTTTGATTTCCCACCAAATGCCTAATTGAAAACGAAAACATTCAAGCTGATAAATGATTATATTACTTAAATCAAACGATTTTTTTTTTGCGTTCATGAAGAAAATGTGTAGGTATGTTAATTCTTTTAAAAATCCACGAAGAAGTTATGTAGCATTATTGAAGAAATTGCGTAGGTAAGTTGCACAATTACTAAGGGTAAATATGGCGCATGAAAAGTCTGAAAAATAGGTAGTTACTTTTTATTTGAAATGAGTCGTAGAAAAAGTATTGTATGCAACGGTGTATAACTGGTATAAAAAGGCTCGTGGTGTTCGCCAAGGCTCACATCGCAACCCACACCACTCGCCTTTTTATACCCTTCTTATACACCAGTTGCATAATATATTTTTATGTAGTAACGTTTTCTCTTATATTGTTTTATCGTGTCTTTATCTCTCGCGGATATTATCCCTAAGTGAGTTGATCCTATAGGTACGGCAGCCTCAGGAGCAAACATTTCGTATGTTAATTTATAATGACACAACAGAGCAACATATGACCAGGTTTCATGGTTGCATTCCTCTCCATTCAGGACTCATTTGTGGACTGGTTTCATTCAAATGACATGGTTAAGGCCGAGACCCGACATTTTGCATGACAGCTGTATTCTGGATTACTTTACTTACTTATTTCAATACAGGTGTTTTGGTACATAAATAGTTCTTGTAGTCACAATATATGCAAATGTTAACTAATATCTAAATATATAAAAGAAGAAACTGACTGACTGACTGACATCTCAACGCACAGCCCAAACCGCTGGATCTAGAGATTCCAAATTTGGCACGTAGGTTCCTTATAAGGTCTAGGGGTGCACTAAGAAAGGATTTTTCACGTCTCATGCTCGAAAAGTGTGTCATATTAGACTTGTCAAGCGGGGCTAAAGTAGTACATTTAACCTCTAGGGAAAATATGAATACATATTTATGATTTACAAAACATTTTAATTTGACCAATCAAAATACTTCACCTATTAAATCCACCAATCACAGAACACTAATTTAACTTAAAAAAATATTTGGTATTGGGTATTAACCAACCAGAATCAGCTTTACTAAAACCGACCAATCAGGAAACATAATTAATTTTTCTAAAGAGTCTAAAGATTAATAATAATAATTAAAAAAATAATAAAAATGTTTATTGTTATTAGATTAAGTTTGTAGTAGTCCCTATTTCACAATAATTAAAAAAGTGGTTAAATCGTTCGAGCAACGCTTTGAAGCGCTCAATGGTAGGTCAGTTAACTTTTTTCGCGCGTGATTTTACCACCTTATGCAATATCAAGTTGTGTACACCTATGATCGACGAATAAAGCATTTGTATTTGTATTTTGTATTTGAATGTTGCGCGCGAACCGCAGTGTCTATGTTTTGTGTGTCAAAGGAGTATAGAAAAAAATCATGCTGCAAAAGTATATATCTTCGCCGTGGAATTTATTGTTAATTTTGGGTGGGTTAACCTTTGTTTATTTATTTTCTCGCAATCGAAGTGAAAAGTAGAATGTATAACTCTGGTCTAAAAGCCATATTACCCCTCGAACTATCTCGTGGTAATACGGCTCATTTTAGACCCTTGTCATACAATCTACTATTTCAAAATTCACCCCCTAAAGGAGTGAAACGGGGGTTTAAAGTTGGTATGAAAAACCGTATTTATTCAAGTGAGAGACATGAAGCTTTGTATATAGAGTCTGTATTTAAATATATTAATGGCGTATTTCAGCGTTTTTCTAAATTGCTCCACTAAAGGGGTGAAAAGGGGGTTCAAAGTTTGTACGGGGAGAAAATGTTTTTTAAAGTGAGATATTTGAAACTTCGTATATAGACTCTCTGTTGAAATACAACAAAACATATATAAGCGTCTTTCGAAATTGCTCCCCTAAAAGGGTGAAAAGGGGGTTTCAAGTATGTACGGGGAGCAAATCTTTTTTGAAGTGTGAGTTTTAAAACTTCGTTCATAAACTGTATGTTTAAATACAACAAAACATATTTAAACGTTTTTCGAAATTGCTCCCCTAAAGGGGTGAAAAGGGGGTTCCAAGTTTGTACGGGGAGCAAATATTTTTTGAAGTGAGAGATTTAAAACTTCGTATATAGACTTTCTGTTTAAATACAACAAAAAATTACTCGGCATTTTTCGAAATTACTCCCCTAAAGGTATGAAAAGGTGGTTCCATGTGGTGTTTGTACGGGGAGCACATATTTATTGAAGTGAGAGATTTAAAACTTCGTATATATTATAGACTCTCTAAAATACAACACCATATTACAGCGTTTTTTGAAATTTCTTCCCTAAAGGGGTGAAAAGGGGGTCTAAATTTGTACGGGAAACAAATCTTTTTGAAATGAGAGATTTAAAACTTCGTATATGGACTCTGTTTAAATACAACAAAACACGATTCAGCGCTTTTCGGAATTGCTCCCCTAAAGGGGTGAAAAAGGGGTTTCAAGTTTGTGCGGGGAGCAGTAATATGGGTGTCATATTCGAGGTTCTTCGGGGTGCCGATTACGAAAATGGCATGCATTTTCAAATCCAAGATGGCGGACATTTCTTTTTCTTAAAAATCGATATGGGTGTCATTTTTGTTGTTCCTCGAGGTGCCGATTACGAAAATGACAACCATTTTCAAATATGATGACGTTTTATGATGGATATACGGTCATTTTTTTTTCCTAAAAATCGATATGGGTGTCATCTCCGAGGTCCCTCGGGGTGCGGATTACGAAAATGACATGCATTTTCAAATCCAAGATGGCGGACTGTTATTTTTCTTATAAATCGATATGGTTGTCATCTTCGAGGTCCCTCGGGGTGCCAACTATGAAAATGACATCCATTTTCAAATCCAAGATGGCAGAAATTACTTTATCTTAAGAAATTATATAGGTGTCGTCTTTATGGTTCCACGGGGTGCCGATTACGGAAATGACATCCATACGTATCTACATACATACATACAAACATACGGATCAAACTGAGAACCTCCTTTTTTGTAGACGGTTAAAAATTACTTTTATTACGCGGGCGAAGCCGCGGGTAAAAGCTAGTTAGTGTCATAAAAAGATCATGGGTTGGCTTTACAATTGGGGCGCAGGATTTAAGGGTGCCGAAGGGTTAAATTATGTAGAGGTTGATGTTCTCTTTCTAAAAATACAACCCCGAGCCCGCGGAGATGCGTAATTTTTTCTTAACGACATTTAAGTGTACGTGAAATGGAACGCAAGTATGTATGTTTTTTTTTATTCCTCAAGAATCGTGAACGGGACGTAATCTGCAACATTTTTAATTTTAAAAGCTATAAAGCATGTATATAAGCCTAAATAAATGTTTTAGACTTAGTACTCTGTTGCTTAATTTATATGCCATGGTAACCGACCCGAATCTCCCAACCCCGATTCCATGTGTTATTGTCTTTCTTGGTATATATACTGTATTAAAGAAATTGTCCTAGGTCACTCTAAGGCAGGTCGGTGTAGGTAGGACGACAAGCGAAGCTTGAGAATTAAAGCATATTAGGTACAGTTATAATGAATAAGTATTTCCAAAAATACCAAAAACCCACAACCAAAAGATATTATTTTGAAAAAATGTCAATCGTTTATTATATACAAATGAATAACGCAGTAAATTGTAAATATCAAACTATCAAAACGGCGGAATACATTCTGTTTCACCATACTGGGTACCAAATTAAAAAAATATTACATTAATTTGCTTTTCGTTACACGTACACTTAAATGTCGTTAAAAAATAACTACGCATCTCCGCGGGGTGAGGGTTGTATTTTCAGAAAGGGAACATCAACTCCTACATAATTTAACCCTTGAGCACCCTTAACTCCTGCGCCCCAATTCTACATATTTCCCAAGATCATAATTACACTATAGTAGCAATGTCTATTGGACAAATATTTATGGTCTTGATGAACATTACACGGAATAATCTGTGAAAGACTAGTTCGTAGAGTGCTTCTTCAAAAGATTAAGCTTACGTCTGCTTACCCCGCACAGGCCCGGAGGAACAAATAAGTTCAGTTCGTTTGCTTTATTTAGTTCGTGTAACAATACCGTGGCATGAACCCTCGTCGTGTTCTAATATTCGTCTCGAGAGTATCGAAGCGTTAAGCATTATAGTCTGTATAGTTGAAGAATCATGGCTTAAATTGCGTCTTCACAAAACGAGTTTCTTCTTCATTCAGAACTTGAAAAAGGCATGAGTTACGGCGAGAGTTATTTATAACGTCCAGTTTGTGCAGTGAGTAGGTACATAGTTCTGGACTTCATTGGGCTCACGAATGATCTTAATTAGAAGTATTGTGGGAGAGGTAAATTATGTCCTTTGCGGCTTTTGTGGCGGCACTGCGGCGAGCCACGTTTGTTCCCCCCTCTTCCCCACTTTCCCTTGGCCACTGTAAATCAAATACCTATTCGATTCGATACCCGACGAGCAAGCCCTTGAGCGAAGATTAAGAAATAAATGAGCCCCTAATGGAAGTGATTCTAGCGTCATTTAATTTTATGTCTCGATAGTGGTTACATGAATTTTAATGCGCAAAAGCAAATAAATTATAACTACGTGCTTTCATTTAGTAGATTAAGGTCGGTGATATTAAGATTAATCATCCAACACGTAACATCGAGATACTTCGTATGAATTGTCTCCGTCTAGGTTAAGATGTATAAATTTTACTTCTAGGAATTATCGAGATTCAACGACAGGTATTGTGTAGGTACTAATTATGTAAATAAACAAAGTTAAATGTTAAATATGAAATAACTCCTTAAAAACTCTTTTCATTGAGGTATCATATATAATCACAATAATAATTTTGCAAGCTCATTATATAATTAATAGATTCACAGATAGATATATAATTGACAATCATTATGAATGATAAATATTAAAACATATGTTAATAAATAATTACGTATGATAATTTAATAACTAACCGGTTTACTTATGTAGAATTAGATGAATAATCAAATAATGCAATCTATAGGTGATGCGAAAGATGGCATGCACTGTGCAAGCACGCCCAGCTACTGTCGGTCGATAAGTAAGGACGACGTTCATTACACTGCTAAATTACTAAATAGCGTGCGCTCGCGCCGCCTCGACCGCATTCTGCCGATAAACCGTATATTTGCGTGAAAAATAAACCGCATTAACGTAACAAACATTAGGCATATGCGAAATGACGCAACTAGCGACGCTGCCTCTAATCAGGTTCTAAATATGTAATCGTTAGGAATACAGGTACGTCGACTGGATAAAGTTGCGATACAGAGATACCATTTCGCAGTTGCTATTGGAATGTTCGGTTTTGCCAATAGAGACAGAAAGCGTTATCTACGAGTATAAAGGAACGGAGGAAGCCTAGAATCATATTACGATTTTGGTAAACAAATTATCTACAAAATACAATACTTCAGCTTAGGAATAGGTATACTGTTGTTTGAAGTGGTTCATCAAAATATGTAAATAAAATGTAAGCCGTTTTTGTAAAATGTAAACATATTGTAATTAGGTATAAGTTTTAATGAATTGATTATCATACCATAGTAGCCGTAGTAGTACCGTAGTTAGTTTATTACCATAGTTCGCAGCATGCCGGGCACTTAAACTTTATCTTAGAAATACAAATACTTAAGTAACGCTAGGATTATGTAACGATTATGAATAACAGCAATTATTATTATCTATGAGCATGTATGTTTATAGATAAGAGCAACATTAACGTAGTTAACCGTGTGAATATGAAGCGATGAAATTTTGAATGAATTTGTTTGGACAGGCGACGAAGATAAATATCAATTATGGCTACAAATAATGTGGAGGTCGATGAAGATGTAGATTAAGGTGACACTATTAAAGTGACAGCGAACAGGTGACGTGATGGCGTGGAGTAAAAAGCGAATAATGTGAAGTGAGGATTAACTGCCACTAACTGCGACGTTTGATTCCATATCGGCACGCAACTTGACGCGCGCTTTTCACATCGGCGCGCAAACATTCCCAACCATTCACGAAGCTATCAATGACGTCCACTCTTCCACTATCGTCTAACTAATGGCATACTGAACTTTAGAAAGACACTAAAACTTTCCGACTGCCTCTAAATCCGCTGCTTTATTTTAGTGATCAAATGATCATCTTTGAAATTTTGTTATTATTCCGGTTTCTAAGCGCGTTTTATTGTGTTACCATAATATTATGAACGACGTTCACCTCATAACCATTTTAGACATTCCCGAATTTCCATAAAGCTTATTTCAAAATAATTCTTAATACCTCCGGCAGTTTTTATCTCGTTTTCGGTAATAGAATACCTGGAATATTTTATCAACGCACGACCGAGTAATTTAATATAAAGCGTATCACTAAATGATCTCTCGGTCGCGATGACTATCGTAAGGTTAATAACGGTGTTGGAGGTTCTTCTACGCGAGACACGCGTTCGCGATATTATCGCCTCCGAAGCATTATTGATGAGTGCTCGCCATAACCAAATAGCCTGAGGATCACGTTTGTTTGCTTATCTAAATTTTGTTAAAATGTTCCATTTTGTGGTTAATTGAAAGTTTCCGGACGTTGAACCTGCGCGTTTATGACAGGTGCAGCTCTAAATGGGCTTTTCGTGAGATTGCGCGGCGATTGTCAACTACCGACCGCCGATACGGGCATTCTCGTTCGTGCTCTGCACGGGCCCTGCCTAATTGTCGAACAGAAGCCCGCAGCTTTACGACCACTTCAATGGCTACGACGTTTATGGAGATATGTGATATGAATAACGTCGCTGCGGAGATTATTTCATTCATTAGTCTTTGACCATTGAGAAACAGTGTCCCCGGCGGACAGTGCGGACAAAAGCCGCGAATACGTGACCGTGTCTATGGCTGTGCACAAGTTGAAAGCTTCATCTCGATTTTCACGAATTAGAGGATTTATCTACCTGTATATAATTCAATATCGTAGTTTCTGTAGTTAATGTTTGGTTTTATTTAGTTTCGATTACTTATCTCCTGCACCACACAAGCTATTAATGTCTAACGTGGGGTTCATAATAATAATCATAATATGTTTTAGTTCTCAAATACACTTGTTATCAATATTATGTACCTCCAATAACCGCTACTTTCCTCGGTATCCGGGTTTTGCGTTTTCCTGGTTCACGATACTAATTCATTGCGGACCTGGGGCCAGCGCCTACTAAGTTCATTTTATCTAAAGGTGTATAGGCAAGACACATTGCTACAGATATCCGTTTCCATAATACTTGAGAGGCAAACACTTGGTTTTAATACTCCTTTTAAGGACGCGGTTATGTAAGATTACTGTTTCCAGTTATTTG
The DNA here is from genome assembly GCA_963556455.1 of Epiblema foenella. Lineage (NCBI taxonomy): Eukaryota > Metazoa > Arthropoda > Insecta > Lepidoptera > Tortricidae > Epiblema > Epiblema foenella. Next base: position 11,428,109 of record OY747107.1, on the reverse strand, counting down.
AGATCCTAAAACCAAGTTGTTTGATTAATGTTTCTAGCTAAGAACAAGTTTGGACCAGATTTATAATCTGTATGTTATCTAGTTTTGTGAGCTCGTATCTGGTGTTGAATGAATATTACTAATGGCTGGTTTTAATCTGCTATTGCCTATTCAGAACTCTGAACTGGCAATAGTGGATGGTAACTTACAGGGATTACTTAGGACTTATTGTCGTTATGAATATTGAACGAATTGTATTGTATTTGTATAAATTATTATAGACAGTGTATATAGTTTCGAAATAATTGCATTTTACATTCATTTACACAACGGGTTAACAGCATAATCAAAATTTGCAATACATGTGGTAGTTATTTATTTGCGTGCTAATTTCCTTAAATAACCCGGGATTTAAAGTAGAAGCTATTAAAACTTTATAACATAAAAAAATTGTAAGTACCTACAATATTATAAATAGCCATCTTACTCTCCACTAAGAAAAGTCGTGATAGTCGTGAGCCCCATATTACACACATATATTGTTATACGTTACTGTTTTCGTTACGTACTAATAGATTAGTGTCAATATGTGATCACGAGTACTTCGCCATCAGATTAGGTGCCTCGGACCTTGACATTTGCCGTGCGTGTAGCCCGCTCCGTCTCACATCTGGGACATCTCCGACCAGCATCACCACATGAATGAAGAAAAGGAACAGAATGCTACACTACTAACTGTCAAAAATACGCTGAAATAGGTACACAACTTTATTACCATAGAATCCCATTGTGTATAGTATACCTAGTGGGTGTCCACTAGTCGTTTTTCAAGTATTCGGTTTACATATTGACTCAGACAGTAGACAATTTACATTTCACATTCTAACAATAATCAGTTAATACAGTGAACGTACAAAAATACCAACTACTTAACATATTGTCCGCTTCATAAATCTGTACATTATAATTGATTCAAAATCGTTTTCAAAATCGAAGTAAAACATAAAGTTTGAGAAAGAAGTATCATATTTTCTCTATTTACGGGTATAAAATCTATTTGAATTAAATATGATCAGAAATTAGAAATGAAAAATCAGAAATTATTTCATCATTTAAAGCCATTTGTAATGAGAATACGGATAAACAATTTTTATGTTTATCTCCTTATGTAACAACACCAAAATAGGTAGGTAGGTGTATATTTTGAATGCTTTTTGAAGCTAACACTCTGTTCCATTTCTTTACTCCTGTGGCATTAGATACTGTCTGCTATACAATACACCATTATTCCTCTGTTTACGTTCCAATCATGATATTGAAATTTTGTTTCATCTGATTGACATTAAGTGATCAGTAGATAGGTGATTAGATTTCGAGTGTACGGCATGTTGTATGCACAGTTGAATATAAGACAATCTTCTGTAGGTTATCTTCAAACTAGTCATGTAATTTATATATAGCGATGAAGAATAGACTAAGGACTTGTTAATGTACGAGTTTGGCGACAGTTTAGGTTGTTACGTATGGCGTTTCCAAAGTCGACTGAAATGTGGTCGAATCTGTCATCTGTACCAAAATTAAGGCCTAAGAAAGCAAATAAAGGAGGCCTCATAAAAGTCATGGTATAGGAGGGTCATGTCATACAAGAAAATCAAAGAGCGGCGTTTAGTTCGAGAAAATTACCGGGATATGGGCATGGGAAATAATACGTGTAGTTTTAAAAATAGGTACAGTTATACCTTGAGGTATCCCGGTGAACATACTAAAAATATATACTTTTTCGCTATGATCTTTTAATGAGATTTTAAGCTCAATTTGACCCACTCGACCTATCGATTGTTTTGGACCCGTTGAGTGCATAAATACTGTATTTTTTAGTTTTTAATACTATTGGACAATAAAGTAATGTGTATCCACTTATAATTAACTTCCGCCCTTTAAAATTTCATTAGATATTGATCTTATAGCGAAAAAGTGTGTATTATCTTTTTTTGTAAAGAATTTTATGTATAATACAAGACTTATTTCTTAGATTTTTTTTCTATGGGCCATCGTTTCGAAGTTTTATTACGAAAAACCAAAAAAGGTATCTCTGTACCAATTTTCAAAACTACACGAATTATTTCCCCTAATTTTATAATTTTTCACAGACCATTTACGAGTAGATATGGTCAAATGCAGAGAAAGCTTAAAGACGCTGCATCGGCCTCATCAATAATATTTTAATATTATCAATAATCAGCTATTTATTTACAGCAAGTGTATTCCATATCAAACTAAATTTTAACTACCAGTAGACATGTGGTGCAAGCAAATAGGTAAGTTACAGCAAAAAAAGAGCAAAGCTCTGTAACAGTGCTTTGGTAATGTATATTGTATTCCTTCTCAATTTGATTGATGCAAATCAGAAGAATAATATGACGATGACGCCCAAGGCATGGAGTCGGTAGAGACGTAACAAACAATTAAATAACAACATTGCGTGCCGAATATTTAAATTTTAGTAAAAAGTTAATATTAATGAAAGTTAACCAAAAGTTGTATTTTTTAAATATTAAGGTGTATAAGTAGGCAGCAGAGTATAAAGGTCAATTTTTACTGCCTTAAATAAGTTTGTATGGAAATACACACGGTGTATGTAAGCTGGTAGATAGAAAACTAATTTAAAAAATCTTTCATGATAGATTTATGGATATCCATAAATCGAGGTAATCAAACGTTTTGATTTAACAAAAGAAGTAGGCTCACTAAATTACTCAGGTTTAACCAAATACTATCTATTATTAGAGAGAGATCTTCACTAAATTACTGGTCAAGGAAAAATAATGAACACGTAATTTCATAAAAATATTTTTTTGATGAATTTAAAGCAGGAGGTGCAGGAATGCTAATAATATGTTAACAGAATGTATTGGGTCCTATAGAGATGCAAATGCGGACAGCTACTTCTATAAAATCCGAAATGTTATTGCTTCGTAGTACCGCGTGAAGCATTCGGCATCGGTGTTTTTATTTTTATTGAAGGGATCGATTGTAAAGATAAGTTTGTCGTAAGACGAGTAGCGGCCACCCAGCGGTTGCTCTGCGCGCGGCTCGAGCTCGGCTTGCCGTCCCGACTCCGACCCGATTGCATTTTATTACATCTTGATACCGACTAATTCGCACATACGTCAAATAACTGAAAAGCCATAAAACCTGATAAGCCATACTTCGGGAGAAACTCCAGGCTGGGTATGCCAGCGGAACATTTGAATGCTATTCTTTTTAATGTGACACACCAGAGAATGTGTCTATTAAAAACGTTTTAAGATAATGATCTCGCATTTTAATACTCTTATTGTAATGCAGTATTTTTCTGCCCGCATTTTTAACTTAAGACGCTATATTTAAGGTTTATAATAGAAATTAAAATAAAGAAGGAAAATGCATAATATTTAAATCGTATTAAGATACCATCTTGCATTCTAAGAATGTTCGTTTTTTTATGACCCTAAACATTGTAACCAATAGTTCATGAACAATAACATTCTGCTTAAAATAAGTTATCTTGAGAGGCTTATAGCCAGGATGGTATTCAATCGATCCTTCATAAATCACATATCACATATCACCTATAAAGTATAAATCAAGGTGACGTAAAATCCTTTTATATTGTTTTCACATTGGGATAGCTATAAAATGCTTAAATTCATGAGTGATTTAATGGGTATGTACTTGATATGAAGTAACAACACGTAACAGTTTAAGTTTGACAATAAACTTGTACATTTTATTATTGGTTTGTGTATTTTAGTGATCAATAAAAGCATTGTTAAAACTTTTATTCCTTATAATCGTGTTAATATTTTGGTTGTGAAAGTAGGTAGGTATGTTTGGTCTTGGCTGTTGCCTGTTTATGACATCCACTTGAAGTTAAATCGTAAATATAAAGCGGCCTCTCCCTTTTTGCATGTACATAAATAAGGGCGCTTCTTTTGAGGAAATAAATCTACAATAAACCGGACTTCTTAGCTTTCCGCTTTTGTATCAGGGGTTATGTTGACTATTTGAGGATCTGTCAATGAGTTTTGAGACCGAGTTCAAACATTTTCTTACTAGGAGTCAGAGTGAGCATCAATTGCACGACTCACACATCATTCATGCAGATCAGCCTACTTTCGTCTACTGCCGGACATAGATAGGCCTCTCCCATGGTACGCCACTGGGCTCGGTCTTTACTTTTTTTTATTTCTAACCGCTGCCATGCAGTCACTTTGCTTATGTCATCGCTGCACCAAGCTGGAGGGCGTTCCTATACTGTGTTTGACAAACCGTTGTCTTCACTCCAGAATGCGCCTACCCCAACAGTTGTCCTTTCAGATTTGACCGGCCACTATTACTTTAGCTTGCTATTGCTTTGGGTTATATCGATGACTTTGTTTCTCTGTCGGATCGCATAGTTTCGAGTCCGACCCTTCAAAGAGATAGCGTGCATAGCCCTGTGTGATGAACCAATCACACCGTAAGAATCCACGTCTCGGCTCTGTCATTGTTAATAAGGACACACTCATTAAAACCTTCGTTTCCAAAGTTTTAATGTATCATTAATTGAAGTTTTATCTATATATTTTTTTATCATCACACTTAACACGTGCACGTCATGTTAGATTGAAAACTATGTACTTAACAGTTATAAATCAGAATTAGTGGTCGTGCTTAAGCATATAGATTTTATTTTTCGTAGTGGTTAATCGTCGAGAGACACGAGCCGAACTGTAACCCAGAGTAAAGCTGGCCATACATTTCCGCTCCAATAAAAAGTTGAATGAAGTAACGAATATCTAAACAGATGAATTTTAACGTCCTAAACGTTTAAATTCAATGTTGAACACACCACACCATATCTCCGACACAATTGGCGTAGTCTTGAATGCGTTCACTGGCCGAACCCAGGTAAAACCACTGAATACGGAAGGAAGTGTCCATTATAATGTATCCATTTGTCGCAGAGACAAACGGTGCGTCAGTGACTGCCCAGCTTTATGCAGTCTTCCATATGTGTATAGGTACTGTAAACACCTCGCCTCGGAGTATTTCGTTGTCTCGAACTCTCTTAACTATTGACGTTATCTTGATTTACGCACTTTATTAACATTTTATTACTATAACGAGCCAGTACCATGTTTTAAAATAAATGTTACGAGTAGAAGTACCTACTTACATATATATATTTTTTTCAATTAGGTAGTCAAAAATGTCTGTAATGTTCAGTCAACCTATACATGAATATATAAAAATAACCGGTACACTTTCTATGGAAATTCAATATAAAGTGTACTCGTTATTTTTTCTCGTGAGTGTATTTAGATAGTCTTTGGCTTACATGTATTAAGTAAGCTTTACAACAACCAGCCACAATAAAATCATGTATGAGAACCTTTCAGCTTAAATAATTCAGATTCTATAAATTTGATTGTCTCATAACTTAATATCAGAATGCATAATACTACAAACAAGTGTTAAGAAAGAATACCAGCTATAAAGATAATATTTCAAATGTTATCTTCCAAGTTATGCTGTGTTTTGAAAGCAGAAAATTGTGTCTCAATGCTTAAAAGGATTATCTAGATTAATTTCTAAATATGGGGGGCATTACAAACAGTAAATAAGTTATTAAAATCAAATTGAAATTTACGATAACCATAAAGTAAAGATTAGGCTACGATATATATACATGTGTGATTTAAGAACAGCTTCGGTCATCGTAGATCCATACGGAACAATCTTGCGTCGATATTTATGTCCCGAAACCTATGGCGCAGTCCACAAAAATTGTGACATACGCACGAGAATAAAAAGTCAACAATGAATGGAGAGGCTCACGCGACAGGACCCCCCATAACCCGACCTCCGCCTCTAAATAAAAACGCGTTTATGATCTATGATCTGAAACTGATACTTATAATGGCTTCTGTATGTATAAAGAAGCTGCACCAGACGCGCGCCCGCCACTCAGCATGATAAATAACCTCAAATTGCTTGTAAAAGGTGAAACCTTTATCCCGCCTTCCGCTTGTACACATGTAAATATTTGTGTTTGATCCGACTTATTACTTCGATCGCTCGGGTTCAGTCGCACAATCAGATATTACGATAACTTGAATTCAAAATACAATCTGAAATGGCTGTTGGATAACGGTTGTATTTAGTAATCATCTCGATCTGTATCTGGACCGGTTAATTAAACTAAGATTTTAATTTGGAGTGTACTAGATACCGACAATAAAAGGATTACTGGATTTATGGTCACGTGCAGCGTTAGAACGGAGTCGCGATATTTATTGGGTTTTTTGTTTATTTATAATACTAGCGGCCGCCCGCGACTTCGTCCGCGTAGATTTTAGATGGTAACAAAGACATAAATGAGGTTTATTTGTTTCTGTCAGTTGTCTGATGCTATTAATCTTTTGTAAAAATTACTCGAAAGAAAAAATTAATGTCCGCCATCTTGGATTTGGCAAATGGATGTAACTTTCGGAATCGGTACCCCGAGGAACTACAAAGATGACCTCATATCGATTTTAAAGAAAAATAAATGTCCGCCATCTTGGATTTGAAAATGCATATCATTTTTGTAATCGGCACCCCGAGAACCTCGACGATGACACCCATATCGATTTTTCAGAAAAATAAATGTCCGCCATCTTGGATTTTAAAATGCATATCATTGTCGTAATCGGCACCCCAAGGAACCCCGACGATGACATCCATATCTATTTTTAAGAAAAATAAATGCCCCCCTCTGGGATTTGAAAATTGATGTCATTTTCGTAATCGTCACCCCTAGCAACCTCGAAGATGACACCCATGTCGATTTTTAAGAAAAATTAATGTCCGCCATCTTGGATTTGAAAATGGATATTATTTTCGGAATCGGCACCCCGAGGAACCACAAAGATGACACCCATATCGATTTTTAAGAAAAATAAATGTCCGCCATCTTGGATTTGAAAATGCATAACATTTTCGTAATCGGCACCCCGAGGAACCTCGACGATGATACCCATATCGATTTTTAAGAAAAATAAATGTCCCCATCTGTCAAATTGGAACCCCTTTTTACCCCATTGGAGGAACAATTTAGAAAAATGCTGGAACACGTTCTGTTGTATTTAAACAGAGAGACTATATACGAAGTTTTAAATCCCGCACTTCAAAAAATATTTGCTCCCCGTACGAAATTTTAAACTCCTTTTCACCCTTTTAGAGGAGCAATTTTGAAAAACGCTGAAATTTATTTTGTTGTATTAAAACAGAGATTCTATATACGAAGTTTTAAATCTCTCACTTCAAAAACGATTTGCTCCTTTACAAACTTGGAACCCTCTTTTCACCCCTTTAGGGGTGCAATTTTGAAAAACACTGAAATAAGTTTTGTTGTACTCGTATTTAGACACAGAGTCTATTTAATATATTTAAAATCTAACTTCTGAAAAAGAATTGCTCCCCATACAAAGTTGGAACCACCTTTTCACCCCTTTAGAGGAGCAATTTCAAACAACGCTGAGATACGTTTTGTTGTACTTAAAGATAGAGTCTATTTACGAAGTTTCAAATACCTCACTTCAAAAAATAATTGCTCCCAGTACAAACTCCTCTAAAGAGGTGAAAAGAGGGTTCCAACCTTTTCACCTCTTTAGAGGAGCAATTCCAAAAAACGCTGAAAAACGTTTTTTGTATTTAAACAGGGAGTCCGTGTACGAAGTTTTAAATCCCGCACTTCAAAAAATATTTGCTCCCCGTACGAACTTGTAAACTCCTTTTCACCCCTTTAGAGGAGCAATTTCAAAAAACGCTGAAATATGTTTTGTTGTATTTAAATAGGGAGTCTATATACGAAGTTTTACATTTCTCACTTCAAATAAGATTTGCTCCTTTACAAACTTGGAACCCTCTTTTCACCACTTTAGGGGAGCAATTTTGAGAAACGCTGAAATAAGTTATGTTTTATTTAAACATAGAGTCTATATACGAAGTTTTAAATATCTCACTGCAAAAAAGATTTGCTCCTTAACAAACTTGGAACCCTCTTTTCACCCCTTTAAGGGAGTAATTTTGAAAAACACTGAAATACTTATTGTTGTACTTAAAAATAGAGTCTACTTACGAAATTTCAAATCTCTCACTTTCAAAAAAAGATTTGCTCACCGTACAAACTTGGAACCCCCTTTTCACCCCTTTAAAGGAGCAATTTCAAAAAATGCTGAAACACGTTTTGTTGTATTTAAACAGAGAGTCTATGTACGAAGTTTTAAGTCTCTCACTTCAAAACAGATTTGCTCCCAATATAAACTTTGCACCCCTATTTTACCCTCTTAGGGTTAGAATTTTGCAAAACGCTGAAAACACTTTCTTTGGATTTAAGTTCGTAACCTTTTTACGAATTTTTAAGTGTTCAGCTCAAAAAAAAATTTTCTCCAATACAAACTTTACACCCCTATTTGATGCCCTTAGGGGTGGAGTTTCCAAAAATCCCGTCTTATCCCTTGCATACGTCATAAAAGTAAGCTCTGGACCAAATTTGAAGTTTCTAGTTGTAGTAGTTTCGGCTGTGCGTTGATGGTAGATCAGGACTTCTTCTTTTATATATTTAGACTAGCAGCCGCCCGCGACTTCGTCCGCGTAGATTTTAGAGGGTAACAAAGAAATAAATGAGGTTTATTTGTTTCTGTCAGTTGTCTGATGGTATTAATATTTTGTGGAAATTACTCGAATGAAAAACTTAATGTCCGCCATCTTCGATTTGAAAATGGATGTAATTTTCGGAATCGGCACCCCGAGGAACCACAAAGATGACCCCATATCGATTTTTAAGAAAAATAAATGTCCGCCATCTTGGAATTGAAAATGCATATCATTTTCGTAATCGGCACCCCGTGGAACCTCGACGATGACACCCATATCGATTTTTAAGAAAAATAAATATCCGCCATCTTGGATTTGAAAATGCATAGGTATAATTTTCGTAATCGGCGCCCCGAAGAACCTCGACGATGACACCCATGTCGATTTTTAAGAAGAATAATTGTCCGCCATCTTGGATTTGCAAATGCATGTCATATTTGTAATCGGCACCCCGAGGAACCTCGAAGATTACACCTATATTGATTTATACGAAAAATAAATGTCCTCCTCTGGGACTTGAAAATGGATGTTATTTTCGTTATCATCACCCCGAGGAACCTCGAAGATAACACCCATGTCGATTTTTAAGAAAAATAATTGTCCGCCATCTTGGATTTGCAAATGCATGTCATTTTCGTAATCGGCACCCCGAGAAACCTCGAAGATTACACCTATATCGATTTTTACGAAAAGTAGAGATTTTCTCCCCGCACAAACTTGGAACCCCTTTTTACCCCATTAGGGGAACAATTTAGAAAAACGCTGAAACATGTTTTGTTGTATTTAAACAGAGAGTCTGTATATGAAGCTTTAAACCTCGCACTTCAAAAAAGATTTGCTCCGCGTACGAACTTGGAACCCCCTTTTCGCCCCTTTAGAGGATCAATTTCAAAAAACGCTGAAATGTGTTTTGTTTTATTTAAACAGAGAGTCTATTTACGAAGTTTTAAATCTCTCACTTCAAAAAAGAGTTGCTCCCCGTACAAACTTGGAACCCCCTTTTCACCCCTTTAGAGGAGCAATTTTAAAAAACGCTGAAATATATTTTGTTGTATTTAAACAGAAAGTCTATTTACGAAGTTTTAAATCTCTCACTTGAAAAAAGATTTGCTCCTTTACAAACTTGGAATCCTCTTTTCACCCCTTTATGGGAGCAATTTTGAAAAACGCTGAAATACGTTTTGTTGTATTTGAACATAGAGTCTATTTACGAAGTTTCAAATTTCTAATTTCAAAAAAGAATTGCTCCCCGTACAAACTTGGAACCCCCTTTTCACCCCTTTAGAGGAGCAATTTCAAAAAACGCTGAAATATGTTTTGTTTTATTTAATCAGAGAGTCTATTTACGAAGTTTTAAATCTCTCACTTCAAAAAAGAGTTGCTCCCCGTACAAACTTGGAACCCCCTTTTCACCCCTTTAGAGGAGCAATTTTAAAAAACGCTGAAATATGTTTTATTGTATTTAAACAGAAAGTCTATTTACGAAGTTTTAAATCTCTCACTTCAAAGAAGATTTGCTCCTTTACAAACTTGGAACCCACTTTTCACCCCTTTATGGGAGAAATTTTGAAAAACGCTGAAATATGTTTTGTTTTATTTAAACAGAGAGTCTATATACGAAGTTTTAAATCTCTCACTTCAAAAAAGAGTTGCTCCCCATACAAACCTTGCACCCCTATTTTACCCTCTTAGGGTTAGAATTTTGCAAAACGCTGTAAACGCTTTCTTTGGATTTAAGTTCGTAACCTTTTTCCGAATTTTTAAGTCTTCAGCTCAATAAAAAAAAATTCTCCCATACAAACTTTGCACCCCTATTTGATCCCCTTAGGGATGGAATATCCAAAAATACCGTCTTATCCCTTGCATACGTCATAAAAGTAAGCTCTGGACCAAATTTGAAGTTTCTAGTTCCAGTAGTTTCGGCTGTGCGTTGATGGTAGATCAGGACTTCTTCTTTTATATATATAGATAGATTAAAAGTCTTCACAGAGCGGTCCCGCTCGAAGCAACAGTAGCGAAAGCGGTAGTGTCGTGCTGAAATTTGATCACGTTTCGATATTTATCGGATTGTTTGTTCATTTGTTGTATAAATAGAATTCACAGAGCGATCCCGCTCAAAGGTGCAGTAGTGGTAGCGGTGATATCGCACTGAAATTTGATCGCGTTTGTTGCAAGAGCAAGCTTTGATCGGAGCGGTTTAACATTTGCATGTATGCCATGATTATATGTAGTTCATATTTAATGTTTAGCAACTAAACTCATTGCACAAATGTTAAGCAGTTATTATCGTGAGTATAGATTACGGATTTCGCTTTTAAGCGTTAGTTCTAAATCGCTACTATGTATAGGGCTGCAGCTCAGTAGCAAAACTAGCAAATAACAGCATTCGAGGCGGCGAATGGAGTGACGTGTCGCCGATCGCATGTCGAGGAGGAATATATCAATCGCGAGGCAGAGTAATGGGCCCGCGCGCCGACCGGCCCGCTCGCTAAATGAGCCACAAACTGGCTACCGTACGTACTTTCTGCTTGAATGTTAAGTAGTTTTAATTATTTTGCAAGAGCCCCCGGGTTAAGACTTCGTCGGGACATTTATCAATGTGAGCTGAGTTGCTTTTCTGCAGAAACACGCTCCAGACTGATATTTCCATGTTTGTTGAGAAAATAGCGTTGGTAAAGCGCGAGCATACCATTTGTTAAATTAAGGCTATGTCTATTTATACGCTTCGAGATAGGTAATACTTCCTTATTCAGATTTATAATTATAACGGTAGCAAATATATGTATGCCCACTATAAAGTCAGTAACATCAGTCAGACTCATGAAACAGTAGCCGTAGTCATAGTACCTATGTAGTTTACAATAGGTACCGACCTATACATCCAAATATAAAGCTACACGAATAGGTATTAAAAAGGTTAAGTAATCTAAATGGAAATGATTATCACTTTATTTATTTGTTGTTTTCATTTGACGGTAAACAGGTCTAAACATGATAAAGATCTAAATATCGTCTGTGGTATCATGACTTCATGTCGATTGATTCGGTTAGTTTTCAGTTAACAAAATAATTACATAAATGATGAATTACCCTAGATACGTTGGGATATAATATACTTTATCAGCTATATCAATTCCTAAAATCCTTCAACATTGCTTTTATTGACTGACCGATTTGCAAGGTAAATTTACCCATTCTATATATTTATCTTTTGCTTTCGCGAAGAAACTAAACTAATATAAGTGACTACTATAGTGCGTTATTTTGTTAAGTGAGGAATAAAGGTTTTCTAACCATTCCTTACGTTATTTTTATACCTACTCTTTCGTAACTCTATTGTAGTATAAATATTAGAATACTAGTAAATCCAAGTCATACCAACGAAATGCCAGATAGATTCAGGTAGATAAGTCACATAGAATGTAGCAACCAAAGTGAGGTATATCGTAACTAATCTTTAGGTAGGTACTCCTATGGAAGTAAAATACGCTTTCCGATATTACTTACTTTCACCGCTGATACTGACTGCACCTCATACGTTAACATTTCATACAATGAATTTCTTAGAACTGTTGAGTTGAGTGATGTTTTGTGTGAAGACGCTGCGTTATCCCTGGCTGCGAGCCCCGGGCGAATGGTAATGAGCACCGTAGCTTGCAACCCACTGTGAAACGTTTGTGCGAGCGTGTTTTGCTTAGATACTAGAAACTAATTATGGCACTAATTTGTTTTTCTCAAGCATGCTCTGTAAAGTACAACTTACGTTCGCGATAATAGACTGAGAAACTCATTGTGTTACCCGGTGTCGCGAATTTACAGGTCGGTAATGGGATTTGCGGCCATCTTTAACACACTAGGCAGGCAAACCCTTCGTTCCCGGCCTTTTAACACGTTCACTGCGGGACAAATCTTGGTGAACTTTAATCTGGTGCGGTTGAGATCGAATCAGCCCAAACCTAAGCTTATTTACAGTGCGGGTGAGGCCTTATGGACCTCAAATTTCAGTAGTTACTTACATCCTTCATAATTTTGCCTATACAAGGATTAGGTGTTTTCTTTTTTGTGGTCTTCATTTGTCAGTAAATGTTTAAAATACACTTAGCTTCGCCCTTGGTTCTGAACTCTGGTTAAAGAAAAAATACCTAAAGAATTTTTGGGATCTTTTAGGCCTCAAAACGCACTAAATTTTATCTAAGTCTAGTGAAGGGAATGGCAGTTATCGCTAAATTATCGATGAAAAATCATCATCTCGTCGACCATCTTCGATACAATATCTCAAACGCCATTTTTAACCGACTTCCAAATCTAAAAGGTGGTTATCAATTCGGTTGTATGTTTTTTTTTTTTTTTTTTATGTTTGTTACTCTATATCTCCGTTATTACTCGACCGATTTTATAAATGTTTTTTTGATTGTATCTATATGCGTACAGATCCACAAATATGAAACCCATATCGATTTAATAAAAAAATAAATGTCTGCCATCTTTGATTTGAAACTGGATGTCATTTTCGTAATCGGCACCCAGGGCAACCTCGAAGATGACACCCAAATTGATAATTAAGAAAAATAAATCTCAGCCATCTTTGATTTGAAAATGCATGCCATTTTCGTAATCGGCACCACGAGGAACCTCGAAGACGACACCCATATCGATTTTTAAGAAAAATAAATCTCCGCCATCTTTGATTTGAAACTGCATGCCATTTTCGTAATCGGCACCACGAGGAAGCTCGAAGATGACACCCATATCGATTTTTATAAAAATAAATATCCGCCATCTTTGATCTGAAAATGAGTGTCATTTTCGTAATCGGCACCCAGAGGAACCTCGAAAATGACACCCATATTGATTTTTAAGAAAAATAAATGTCCGCCATCTTGGATTTGAAAATGGATGTCATTTGTGTAATTTGCACCCCGAGGAACCTCGAAGATGACACCCATATTGATTTTTTAAGAAAAATAAATGTCCGCCATCTTTAATTTGAAAATGAATGTCATTTTCGTAATCGGCACCCCGAGGAATCTCGAAAATGACACCCATATCGATTTTTAAGAAAAGGAAAAATTTGCTCCCCGCTCAAACTTGGAACCCTCCTTTCACCCCTTAAAGGGAGCAATTTCGAAAAACGCTGAAACATTTTTTGTTGTATTTAAACAAAGAGTATATACGAAGTTTTAAATCTCTCACTTCAAAAAAGATTTGCTCTCCGTACAAACTTGGAACCCCCTTTTGAACCCTTTAGGGGAGCAATTTCAAAAAATGCTAAAATATGTTTTGTTGTACTTAAACATAGAGTCTATGTACGGAGTTTAAAATCTTTCACTTCAAAAAAGATTTGCTCCCCGTACATACTTGAAACCCCCTTTTCACCCTTTTAGGGGAGCAATTTCGAAAGACGCTTATATATGTTTTGTTTTATTTAAACAGAGAGCCTATGTATGAAGTTACAAATATCTCACTTTAAAAAAGATTTTCTCCCCGTACAAACTTTGAACCCCCTTTTCACCCCTTTACTGGAGCAATTTAGAAAAACGCTGAAATACGCCATTAATATATTTAAACACAGACTCTATATACAAAGTTTCATGTATCTCACTTTAATAAATACGATTTTTCATACAAACTTTGGACCCCCGTTTCACCCCTTTGGGGGATAAATTTTGAAAAATCCTTTCTTAGTGCACCCCTAAACCTTATAAGGAACCTACGTGCCAAATTTGGAATCTCTAGAACCAGCGGTTTGGGCTGTGCGTTGATATGTCAGTCAGTCAGTCAGTCAGTTAGTCAGTCAGTTAGTCAGTCAGTCAGTCGGTCAGTTTTTTCTTTTATATATTTAGATTTATTATTTCGATTTCAAGTAAATAAGGTTAGCGGCCCAGTGGATGACACTATAAGGAGGGAATTCACACATTTTTACAAATAACTTCTGTACTATCAAACATACCGACTTCATGTCTGTGCAAATATGTAAACCACTTCTTTCTGCATGCTATGCCGTTTACCTGATAGATAGTGATGATATGTAGTGAATAATGCTTTCCCATCGTATTTTGACGAAAACGACTGATATTTATCCTTTTATCTCAATTTGTTTCAGTACTCGCCGTAAGCTGGTTGAAAAAGTACGAACAATTTCGATAAAGTACGAAGGGAAAACTCATTTTTATGTTATTTACCTTTTCGTGTTGTTTTTATTCTTTAATATACTACACGAATTTTTAAGTATTTAGGTAATTATATGTACTTACGATTGTTTTTGTATTTAGGTTATAAGTACCTACTATTCACGTGAAACACGCTGGTTCTGTATCGACAACTATGGCCGCACTAACGTTAAGCGGTCTACTCCCGCGCCGCCCGCGTCCCGCTCAGTGCGGCCTTGAGGTCACTTTCTTGAGGCGTAAATAAACCTCCACCCGCACTGTGTGGTTAAAATATCTACCCAGTGCGTTCGAGGCTTATTTAAACCTCAATCATTTTTTTTGTACCAACGAGTCCGGGTTTGAATAACATAAAGAAATGTATATTTGTCTTTATCGTACGCCTTGTAAGTAAACGGCAACAGCTCCCGCACGAGAGATATAACACGAACTTTTAGCCCCGCACCAGCGTATAGTCGAGCTTGGGGCGGATTTGCCTCAAGCCGCAGTGAACGTGTTAAAATGTACTATTGACATTTGTTAAGGGTCTGCATCTAAAGAGTTGCAACGGCTGCCTCCCCTATCCGGTCTAGGATTGTACTTAATTGATTTGGAACCGTAATATGTATACATTTGAAATCATTACAAGGTGCTGCGATAACATACATATGAATGTTCAGATATTTTGACTTTGTTTGCGACACCGACACTGAGTTGCGCTTAGCCGGTTTTATTATTTCAAGTACATATGAACTGTCGAACTCATATATAGCTGGACACTATGGTACTTTATCGCTTTCATACCCCGTTGGAAATGTAGTATGTAAGTTTAAACAAAAGTGTAAAGGTAAAGGTGTAATGTCCCTTATTCTGGGGACAAGGTAGTGCCCCCGCCAAGATATGTCTAATGTAGTCCCTCCCTCCTGCTTTGTAGTGAGATATGAACAAATAGGCTAAACTATAAGAAAAATACCATACTACTTTAAAAAATAGATGTGAGATCCGATTAAAAATATTACATGTAAAGTGATAGCCTTCACTCCCTCGCCACAGAATAAGTAATAGTAGTGCAGAAGGCCCACCGTTAACAAATCCCCCGTGTAGGTATGCCAAACGTGTCTAAACGTGGCCATATCTTTCTATCGTACTTCTAGTCGCTACATCACTTTCTATCGCATGAACGGGCACCAGACGGGTACCTTCCACATGTACTTGTAGCGGTGCGACGTAATCACAGAGTGGGCCGCCCTGCCCTAGCTCTTATTAGTTTCAGTTATAAAAGTTATCAGATTGCTAATATTATGTAAGTCTTAACCAAGATGTAAAATTTGTAGAGCGTGGCTGACAGTCTGAAACTGAAGATTATGGCTATGAAGTTACTATGACTAGTTTGAGCGAGGGAGTCTTGGCAACCACTTTACATGAAATGTTTTAGTGGGATATTTCATACTGATATCGTTTAAGTAAGTGTATCCTGTTTGTTTAATGAACTACATATCGATTTATAAGCGGAAAGTGTAAATAATGTACGCAATTAAGTACTTTATTACAATGTTATTTTATGTTATTTACATATATAGTTTAATTGACAATTAAGTAGAGTTATCACTGCCAAGTTTATGATACTGATAAAAGTAAACGCGATTTTGGTACCAGTATGTTGCCAGACAGAAAATTGGACCAGTACGTTTTTATCTAAAACAGTTAATTTTGAATTTGTCAGTCGCGTAACCCAGTAGAATAAATAGTTTTGTTTTGAGAAGAAGTAAATAAATAGTTGTAAAAAAAATGAATAAGTATGATAAATATATGTTTTAGAAAAAAATAAGGTATCAATAACTAAAATTATGACCAATATTTAAATTTCGTGGTCACACCTATCTAACGTCCTACATTATATCAGTTATAAAAAGCAAAAGGTACTTAAAGGTTTGGTGGACGAAATAAAGTGCCACAAAAGCCTTACGGACATCGTGCATAAAATAAGTGTAATTGTTCAAGTTGCAAAGTTACTTATTACAGGTTAGCACAAAGCGGTTCTTAAGATAAGACTAGTTGTTTCTGTGTCCAGGCATCGGCGCGCGCGGTGCTCGCTGCAGGGCCTGTCCAACTTGAAAAATTACTACCCTCGTAAATATTTCGTTGAAATGCAATATTTAACATCAACTGCCATAGACAGCTACATTTCATTGAAAATTTAAAAAAATATTCACATATATCCACGCCCAAGCCTAACCATTATGCGCATGTACGCCAAATGGATTATGCAAACGCATAATTTTTAATAAAATACGTCAAATTCTATTTTATGAACGGAAAGTATCTCCTTTAATAGATTCCAATACGTCGTGATATCAAGTGAGAGCGTCATAAAAATTGACACTGACAAGCCAAAGTACTCGTATTACCGTATAGGGCATTAATTTTACGATCGCCACGAGTAATTTACTTTCTCGGAATGGTGCAAGAAGTATGAAGGGCAATAAAGTGTTAACGGTGTCCCGATAGTAGATCATGCCATGCAATATACTGGCGCATTCTTTGATTTATTTTACATTTTTATGCGTCTACTAATAAAGCTTACATGATCATCAATTTCAATTTTACTAACCTGGACACGAGCCCCGCGGCTGCCGGGGATCCACGGTAAATCAGAATATTTGTTTTTCGTATTTTACTCTGGCGCGGGAAACGCGAATGTTCTCTTCGTGTAGTTAGCAGATGATTTTTCAATTACGCTGTTTATCGCGTTGCTTATTTTAGTAATAGTAATCTTCAATTGGCACGAGGCGATTAAAGAATATAAAAAGGTTTTTTTTGGTGTATTGTAACAAGAATTCTACCATCTTAATTTAATAAAAATGTATTAATTGAAAGTTATTAGAATAACTTACTCATATTTATGTAGCGTTGACAGCATCATGCACTTTTACAATTTTTATGTACCTATGAAAAAAATCGTGTCAAAATTGCCTATCGTCTTTCAAGCATATATATGACACAAAATGATATCGTTATGACTTACACATTATCCATTCACTAAATAAATTCTAACTCATGAGATAAAAATCACAAATGAATGTTAATTTCAATATTTAAGTTGTGTGCAGTCAACAAATCATCGCGATCGTATCTCGTGCGATCCAAAAAAGAACCTTCCATTATCGACGGAGCCGAGTGACCTCTAACACTAGGCTTATATTTAGTGGGTACCACGCATTGTTCCGGACAATGATAATTGTAGGTGGTGGCTAGAGTTAAGAGTTTGTTTAAAATTGATTTCGGCGGTGATCGGCCCGATAGCGTCGTCAAGCGAGGTTATTATAGGGGCTGAGCGCTTCGGGCGGGCGGCGCAATGCTCGCTGGAAGCCTTAGCTTGGCCATTAAACCTCAAGAAGATTTTTATTTGAACTCATTTATCTAATAGTGCACCGTATACAAAGGGAAACAAAAAATAATGACTCAAATCTCGGATATTTGTTACTGGAGCGAGATATTGTCCTCGTATAGGTTAATAGGGAAGGGTGACGTAAATAAATACTAATACTCCATTTAGGTACTCAAGCGATTTAGTTTATTGATTCAGTGGTTGAGTTCGTTGGCGCAGGGTGTGAAGAGTTGGACTGTTGAATACCTGCACTGACTATTATCTACTATCAGTTATCCTCCTGTTGCGACGGTATCCACAACTTTTAATTATCTTTTATTTATTTATAAAATCTTAATATATATAATTGTTGAATACGACGACGTGTGTTTGTCACCTAACTCTTCCTAAACGGCTGGGCGGATTTGGATGAAATTTTGTGTGTAGAGTTCCTGGATGGTTTGAAAACACAATTGGACCCGGTGGATGGCGCTACTTTTCAGGGTAGGACGACGTCGGCCGGATCTGCTCGTATTTAATAAATATTTTGAGGGCACCCTTACACAATTTGACCTACTCCAAAACAAAGCTTGTATTATTGGTACTAGACGACGATATACGTAAATATATAAATACTTAAATATATAGCAAACATCCACGACTCAGGAGCAAATGTGAATTCGTGCTTATCACAATTAAATGCCACTATCGAAACTCGAACACAGGACCACAAGCTTCGTAGGCAGGTTAACTATCAACTAAGAACTAAGTAAATAATCTTTCTTAATTTTCACATGTCTGAAATTGCTGAAACTACTGGACTGGAACTGCAATGTTCATATATTATTATATAACACCTGTTGTATACTGTATGTTCTTGTCAATAAAACATTCATTCATTCATTCATAAACTAAACTAAAGTGGACAAGTGCCAATGGATTTCTGGATTCGTGAATTTATGGAGGACTGTAAAGTAACCTTCAAACTGCCAAAGACTCGCACAATAAGTATCGAATTCTCTTTAGAGATGGTCTTCTCATAAATTTGCATATGCGTATATCCGACGTAATGATGTACAAATAATGGGCGAGCGATAGGATCGCAACAAAAGGCGCGCGCGCCACTGCCACGCCTTGGCACAAATCCACCACATCTCGTAGCCATAAGTACATATCGAGATTTTGTGTATATTAATAAAATATAATTTTGCCCGCGATAGTGGCTATACTTTTCAGAAGATAAAAAATATTTACGAGTAAAGCGGCACTGGTATTTATTATGGGTATATATATATATATATATATAGGCAGTCTTACACTAATAACTAGGCACAACTTATTATGGTTGGTGTTGAAAATTAATATGGTTCAAATATTTACCCTGTCATACATTAAATTACTTATTAAATACCCATATACTACTATCATATAAAGTGCAGCGGGGCAATCTAGACTGCAGGAAATTAAAACTTATCGAAATATTTTCCGTGTTTTACATCATTTACTAGAGTGCCATATTGGTGAAATTGTGAAAGCGCTTTTCCGGTATCCGGGCATTGATAGCACTCTAGTAAATGACGTAAAAAAGGGTAGATATTTTGGATTACTTTTAACTTCCTGCAGTCTAGATTGCCCCACTGCGCCTTACCTTGGTTAGCATATCTATTCTGGATGCGTCTTTTGTAGTCCGGTTTAACTGGGGTCGCTCTAATTTGCACACCGCTGTCCTCGTGTGGGTCCTTAAATGAAGCTATAGTGATGTTTACCTTAGTTATATAAATAAGTGAAAAAATGTTTTATGCCAGCATTAAGAAGGCGCTTCTTTGAAGACTTTTTTAATGCAGTAGTTTTCAGTTCAGGAATAACGTGTTTAGTTATGGACTTCAGGAGTTCAGATTACATCACCAAACAGGACGTATACTTTTTATTAAAAGCAATTTAATTGTAGGATATAAACAAAAAACTATTAGATCAGACGTATCGATATCTTTCCTTTAGAGGCTGCAGTACAATATTTTACTGGGAGCGTACCCCACGCAGTGCCACTAGACAAAAATCGCATCGTTTTCCCATATATTTCAGTTGTCAGTGTTGGAGACAATACGTGCGGTAAGGGATTGTAGAAAAGTGAGCATAAAACAGCGCGCACGCGCATCGGGTAGCGTCGATCGAGCGCCGCTGGTGCGCTCCGCTCCGGCTTGTGCGGATAATTGTTACAAATATTTCATTCTTCATATTTGCTGTTTTTGTACTTTAATCAGGTGTACCATAAAGAAAATTGTTACAAATTAAACTATCCTATAGATCAGTAGGGTAGGTACAATGTTTAAATCAAATATTTTCAAGTGTCTGTGGAAAAAGTTATAATTTCCAAAATCTAATTGTATCGGGTGATTTTTATTAGGTAAGATTTACCAGCACCATTTTAAATCGCGTTTAGCTACATTGTAATCATACAATTTGTTGTTTATTAAAAAATAATAAGAATCCTGATGGTAGTTTTAAATTTACTTTTAGTCAATAGAAAATATAACTTTTCGAAACTTTCAAGTGTCATAATTTTGTAAGATTTTGTACATATTTATTAATTTACTGTTTTTTTGGAATATTTTATGATTTACTATTCACAAAGTGACATTAGTACACTGAATTCTTATTATTAATTCCGCATGCATATTTTCTATTTGGGCGTTCTCTGTAATGCATGTAACAGAACAGAGAATTGTGTGTTGGTACAATTCTCGGTTCTGTAAAGGAACAAGCCAGGCAGTATAGGTCCGCTGGCGCGGGCCGCACGACGCGATTTGTCGTTATTTGCCAACGCGACGCGCCGACTTATGATGGCCCTTATCCGCCATCGGCGTCCGCGCCTCGCCACTCGCTGCCAGTGTTTCTCACAACAATGAGCATTTAAGGATATTATAAGGACACATGAATCTTAACGTCTTAGCGGTTCATTTAAGACCCAAGTACCTTTTAATAATGTAGAAGTTTATTAATTGGATTCCAAGTGGATTAACTATTAAACTAATATTAATATTTTGTTTAAAAATATTTAGAATGCTAAATTATGTACTTGAATAATTTATATAAACCATTTATTTTTTTATCGTTGTTGTTTTGTGATGTGATATGGGCTAAGCCGGAAATAAAGTATTGTTATTGTTGTTATTATAAATAATTTATCCTAGCCGTCATATGAAATGAAAACATCGCTGTTCCCGTTAAACCTTACAATGCGCAATCGTAGCGCTATCTGCTAAGTACTAGTAATAAATGATAGGTATTTATAACACAGGCGTAGTCATAAATTATATTTGACGGATTAATTTCTCAATTAGTGCACCCCGGAGTATAGGTATTTATTGTTTTGGATTTCTTCATGAAGATCCCGACATAATTCGTCTATATCAATTTATCATTCCTCGTTTCCTAAGCTTACAGATAAGCTCATTTCCTAGCCAAGCACGGAGCGGAAGAGATCGAATTCACGCGCACTCGCCATAACTCAGGGCAACAATATGGCGCACAATTACAAGCTGTTGGCTGGTGACGATGACAAATAGCTCTCCCTGGGCGAGGGACACCCGCATTGTGCGCTGGATCCCCAGTAAATGTGATTCACAACTTGTCTCGATTTACCCCATCAATGACTAGCATTGCTTGATGCAGTGGTTCGTAACACTACACTTTTATTTATTTTTATTTTTTCGTGGAGAAAATCTGCGAACCAACCATCATAAGATGACTGGAATAAGTATGTGTTATTTCTATTCACTGGAAACTCCACGGCAACTGCCTTCTGCGTTTCCATGATCTCAAACCCATAACTGAATAGACTTTTACTGTATCACCTATGGTGTTGATAAGCGTTGTTTATCATTACTGATTAGTTTATGCTCAGAACAGTTCCGGATCCGATGCTCAAGTTGAAAATTTGATATTCTTCAAAGGATCAACTAATTAAATCGTTCTTGAGTTTAGGTTCATCACAGTAAGTACATTTTAGGAAGGCAAGCGGCGATAACAGCCTGCTAAAAACTGTAAAAGTAATCGATCTAATTCGTTACACTCGACAATATACAATTAAACATAGGATGGAAAAAGATGTACCTATATCAATCAGACTTGCTAGAAACCTAAATATTGGCCAGTGTAATCTACCTTACTTGTGTCGTTGCATTGCACTGTGGTAGGATAGAAAAGAAATACTACAGAACTACAAGCTTACAGCTACATGGTAGCTACTGACGCAAGTCAAGGAAGTAGTATTAAATGAACGCTATTACCGTGGCATTAAAAATTAAAGTGAATCAACTGTCATTACCTCTGCTCCAATTCCCATCAGAACGGCGTTGGATGTTAATACACACCGGAATGGTAGATGTACGTAAATGAGTCTAGTTGATAAGTCATGGGGACTATTCCATATGTCGAATAATAAGTGAGGAAAATGTTTGGGCACATTGTTCTAGGACCGGTTGAGACGGAAACGCCGCGGTGGGCTGCACCATTACTTATGCATGCGTTGACGCACTTTAGCAATCAGCATTAATCAACAATATGCTCGCATGTCTCCCGCCATGTCACTGTGATTTGTTTATTTTCACCCTGAACTGAAAATATGGTTTGACACTTTGTTATGAGTTCGCGATGAAATGCGCTTAACGAAAGAGACGAATAGACAAGTTAAATAGGCCACACCATTATTTGCGCGCGCATAAGTGATATTTTAAACAAATGGCGGCACAAATGACAATTTATTATCGAACCTGCTTCAGGGCCCGACTGTATTTTAGCAGCTTATTTGAATTTGGACTCGTATGATTCACTGGCGTGCAGTATTTCAATTCGAGTGCGAGATGAATGCCTCGAGTAAAGGTGGTTAAAGTAGGGTGAGCAGGGTTCCAGGTTGGAGAAGAGAAAGTGACCGCAAGTGTGTTCCTTTATTGTCCGCTTGTCGACATGACCCGCACGATGCCTTATCTCCAAAACTCAAGGGCCATGTAAAGCGTCCACGTCACACGGCGATGGCGCTCGGAACATGTTGTATCTCGCGTAAACCCGCCATGTTTTATTCTCTCGCATTCAGCGCCGATACCTTAATAAAACCCAACAAGATTGAGCAATAAAAAGTAATTTATTTGATTGTAATTTCAAAACACAAAGTGGGCCTCATTTTGTAATATATATTTTTATTTTGGTGGTTTTGTGTTTCTTCGCGAGCACGTCCTGCCCGGCCCGCCCGCGTATGATTCGTTGTGTGCATCCAATAAATTACAAGCTGCGACTTTGATTCAATTTTCGGTATCTCAGTCTCCAATTTCGGTAAAACAAGACATTATAATCTCGACCACAAAAAGGTCTTTTCTCATTATTCCAATGCCTCATGTACCTACCTAATGTTATGATAATTTACACCCCGTGTCGATGGCTATAAGAGTTCAATGCTTCATCGACCAGTTCTTTAAAGCGGATCAATAATCTCGCACCGTTTCTCGCATTAAAATGTGCATATCTATTACTTACTACCGTAGTATCGGCTGCATCTTTAAATTACACGTCTTAAAAGGTGTGAGAAGTTAAGCTGCATAATCGATGGGCACGGAAGCCGTGCGGGACCGATCAGCCGCGCTCCCGCGCGCACAATGCGCGCAACTTCGATATTATCACCGAACCAATCAATTTGATCCCTCATAAAAAGTTCTCGGTAGGCAGCCGGCATAATGCAGGCCAGTATCGGGCCGTCGATCCGAGCCTCGCTGGTAGCTGGACTTTTCATATAATTTTATGTGAAAAGGATATGGGCATTGTTGGAGGACGCCCTGCTGCGCGCGCCGGGTAAACACTTGAAATTACAAGTCAGCTCGGACAGGCCGCGCTCGCGCTGACCCGCAGAAAAATGCGCTTCCAATCTTACACCTCGGAATAAAATTAATATTCTATGACCGCAACCGACTCGGGTGACACTTGGCTAGTCAAAGATAAACATTATTTTCTTTTTAAAACACATCTTGACCTTTGTTTATAGTTTAAGACCTTAAGTTACGCTGAATCACCTTTTTTCGGGCGAAATGTATAACTTAATATGTAATCGCGTCTTGTTCAATATCTATGCCTGGTAGATCCTCAAATTGGGAAATCTGGAATCCCTACTTATAAATTTTGTCAAAAATCGGAGAAAAACTGACACTAAATTTCTAGATAGGGAATATTTATGGAGAGCTTGTTGAAGTACTTACCGCTGTGTTGTTGGGCCTGGAAAGGCATCTGATCGAAAAAAAAGACTCATGAAGTAGGCAGGTAGCTCAGTTCGATTGATGCACTTGCTATAATTTGTAGAAACAATCCAACAACAACAACAATCCTAGAAAGGCAAATTATAATTATGTACTCTAACTTCTTTTCTCACTGACTGACTTTGACCATGTTATAGACATCAAAGCGAATGAAAATGTCAGTGTCAGTCAGCTATTCAGAACTTTTAGCATTTTGCAGCATTAAGTTTATTAAAACTATTTTATTCTTTGCATATTAGATTTCTTTATAGGTTTAGGAATCAGCGAATGTTGTATATATAAGTAATGCAGGTGCTAAATAATCGTTGTTTTAAATATTCACGTTTGTCTCTCAGGTAACCATTTAAGTCTCCGTTACCTTTTTAATCCGACGCCGAGCTAATAAAAAATCAACAAAGCATAAAATCGCGACACCACACTGTATTGCACTCGTAAAATAAACGAAGGTTCGCGAAATATTTCGATGGCATACGAGTGTTTTAATCTGTGGAATTTGCCTATAGACGTCCAATGTTACTAGGTACGTTAAACGTTACAACTTACAATTTTACAACGTACTTACCTAAAAATATAAATGAACAGTCTGAAAGACCTCCATTTTGTTTTAAAGGTTAGCAGTTTCTTTAGTTACACAAAAGGTTTTGGTGTAGTCAGTTTTGACTTGTGCAGGAGGAGTGATTCCTGACTGATCCTTCCGTCTTTAATTAAGTTTGACGCTGCTTTCCTATAAGAGCAACGGTTTGACACGTAAATGTTTTGTAATAGGTTAGCTTACTATGACATTCACATTCAAACATCGGTTAGCAAGGCGTGGCGGCGCTCGTGGCTCAGCGGCTCCTGCGTACCGCGTGCGGTATGCGAGGTTAAGAAACGTCTGCCCAGTATTGAGGATGACGCTTTGAGTGGTTACTAATTGAGCGTTCCGGTGTTTTGGAAGGCACGTTAATCTCGGCTGCTGTCATAGACAGCAGTCGCTAAGCCATGTTACGAGTCCTTCGGGCAGCTTGAGATCTTCTAACAGTCAAGTTGCCCATTCACTTGACTAGGGAGGTCGAATTTGCCCCACGTCCGTAGAGAGTACCCACCGCTACCTTACTCTTGACCCCGTGGTGCTAAAACTGCAACAAACTGGCAACCGTACTGTCTTCTTGAATATCTAAGTGTTCGAAATATTTGGCTACGATAAATAAATAATCGCTTAGTTTAGTCTTGCAGATGGAATACAGAAGCCTAAAAGCAGCGGGAGATGGACAGGGTGAAATCGCTAAGAAGAAAACCGATCATTGTATGTAGATCACAATAATAAATAGAAAAACAAGTAGGATATCCATTCCAAATCATGTTTGTATGATCAATGACTACACAAGGTGACACGATTTTCATCACATCGTAATTATTATTTGGGACCACCAGACTACACCAGTTGCTACACTCCAACGATTTGCGTTAGCTTATGCCAAGAATGTGTTTTGTGAAGCACTTAGTCAAGCATTGGGTGTTCGCTGTGAGGTGCGACCGACTCGGTCGCGGCCGGTCGGTCTAAATAAAAAGTCCTTCGACAGAGGCCCATAACGAGCGCTGTGTTCCACACTGCACTTAAACATTTGATCTTGGTTATAGAAGGTAAAATAATTTTGTTTAAAAAAGGTGATCACGTGTACCTCTTTTGATTTTGAACCACCATTCACCAGTTGCCTCACAGAAGTTTTGGCATATTTTCTTTAAAATTTAGCTTATGACAAGATGGTTTGCTAAGAACTTAGTCAATAATTGGGTGTTCTGTGGGTGAGGTGCGTTACTGCTTTGCTCCAAACCGCCGCGGTTTTTAAAACATATTCCATTTATTAAAAAAAACCACTGAACTGTCGACACTGTAATGATTTCACGAAGCTAGGTGCAGGTTGTCACACATTAAAAACTTCGTTTTTGTTGATATAAACATAAATAGTTTTCGGATCACATGCGATAGAATGTAATACTAATTTATTCGCATTAGCTGCACACCTCAAAAAAGAACAAAATGTGCAGGATACAGGGAATTTAAGCAGATGCAAACAACAGGGAATTTTATCTTTAAGGATATCCAGGTGATAGGAGGGATAGGTGATATCCAGACAAACTTTGGGTAACGAAGAAAATAAACAAGCTCTACTATAATGTAAGTATTTATGTATTTACTTGTACCTTATGCTTCTTGTTTGTCACATATCAATATGTTTGCCAAACACTAGCGTTAAATGTAAAGTCGTATAACGAGCAATTCACTTCCCCCCGCCACACGCGTCTCAAATAAAAGTGCTGCGTTGTCGCACCGATCGTCTTTTATTGTTCGTTTTTTAATTCAATTTTACGATAACGTCGCACTGAGTGATGCGCGCGAGTTTATAAAATTTAATGTCTAGATACTATTTGGAATTATCTAAACAATAATACTAATAGAATAAGAATGTGTTGAAACTACGGCTTCCAAATAATTTACATGAAAATGCAAAATTCACTCTTCAGAATTATATACGTAATGCTCTTGGCAAGTAATTCAGTCTCAGGATTTAAGCATTCTTTATCAAGCACGTACGTTTAGCCAAAAAAAGGATTCTCAATATAATATAATACAAAAAAAATAATTTTATGATGGTTGTTTAAGGATAAAAGTAAGGATTAAGAGCTTACCAAGAAACTAGGCTGAGGCCCTTAATGCATACATTTTCGTTATATTTTTTAATATTATTGAATACATATATTCTCTTGGCGCCACACACAGCGCAATTTATTTTACGATTACGATACCGCTCCACTGAGTGATGCATATGAGCTTCATAAAAGTTAATGTTTCGATACAGCTTAGAATAATTATACTAATAACTTATATAACATAGACGTAATGTGTTAGCAATGGAAGAATAGAAAAGGAAAATTATCGTAACCGCTTTCGAAATTAATATTAAAAATGCTTGTTTTTCTCAACCTCTATGTCGATTATTATATTGAGTCTAATATATCCCACTGCTGGGCAAAGGCCCTCTCTTTTTCTATTCCTCGGTCTTGTTCTGGCCAGTCTCTTAAAAAGGAGTCCAAGTAATCTCGCCGCCGCCGGCGAGGTCTGCCGCGTCTCCGTTTTGAGTTGTGGGGCGTCCAGTCTTCTTGGCCCACAGCTCATTCGGCATCCAGTAGACGTGACCAGTCCAGACCCACTTATACGAGCTACGTCAACTATTTGAGTCTTAGAGCGCAGTGTGGTGTTCCGGATACGATCGACCAATTTTACACCTAATAAAAAATTGTATGAAAACACGTATTTATAAAAGTAAGAAGCTTGAAACTTTGTATATAGACTTTCTATTTAAATACATCAATAGCATATTCCAGCGTTTTTATAAATTCGTTCCTTAAAGGGGTGGAAAAAGGGTTCAAAGTTAGAAACTTCGTAAATAGACTCTATGTTTAAATAAAACAAAAAGGATTATAGCTTTTTTCGCAATTCCTCCACTAAAGGGATCAAAAGTTTGTTCGGGGAGCAGATCTTTTTTGAAGTGAGAAATTTGAGACTTCGTAAATATACTCGCTGTTTGAATACAATATAACTTATTTTAGCGTTTTTCGAAATTCTTTCCCTACAGTTAAATTTTGTTCGGGGAGTAAATCCTTTTTAATGAAAAGAATTGAAACTTCGTATCTTCTGTAAGACTCTTTGTTTAAATATAAAAACATGGATTTCAGCGATTTTCGATTTTTTCCGTAAAGGGGTGAAAAGGGGGTTGGTTCCAAGTTTGTACGGGGAGCAAATCTTTATTTGCTCTACCAGATTTCAAACTTCGTATTTCACAGTTTAAATATAACAAAACGTATTTTAGGGTTTTTCAAAATTTCTATCTTAAAGGGATGAAAGAGGTTCAAAGTGTGTACGGGAACAAATCTTTTTTGCAGTGAGAGATTTGAAAGTTCGTATACAGACTCTCTGTTAAAATACAAAAAGATGTGTTTTAGCGTTTTGAATTTCTTCTCCTAAAGGAGTAAAAAGTTTGTTCGGGGAGCAAATCAAGTGTCGAAGTTACGTATTAGGTAAGCATGCCTGACAGATAAAAAAAAAATACTCAATTCCGAAATTCCTTCTTGAGAAGTGTTACAAATTTAATGGTGCTCCCATACTGCATTTATTTTCTAGAAATTTTCTACAAATAATGTCTTAGTGAAGTCCTACTTCTTACCATTACCTATTATTAACACGTAATTTTGTTATGGTATTGGGATGATGTAATGTTTTATCAAATATGTCCGGCATACACTACCGAAATTATAATAATAGCTCATAGATAAAAATTACACGTAAAGTACCATTTATGCGCATACGAAGTCGCGGGAAAAAGCTAGTACATTATAAATGGAAATCGGACTTCAGACATTTCAGAGATTATTATAGCTAAATATACTTAAAATTTAACATTACTTCTATAGATAAGTGTCTTTATGCTTAAATATACCGTTTTCAACATTTACCTGAATACACGTATTGAAGACATTGAAGTAGGTATTATCGGGCTGTGCTTTCTAGTTTTAAAAACCGCTAATTGATTTTATTATTTCTTTGTTTATTGTATTTGATTTATGTATTGTTATTCTTGTTGTATAAATATGTGCTAGGTGCAGTTTCAATGTTATAATTTAACTACTTACCTCGTAAGTGTTTTGATGTCAAACTGTTAACTTACGTGTGAATAAATGATTATTGATTGATTAAGTCAGGAAAATAAGAGAATCAAGTGCAAAAGATACTTTGTATTTAATTGATTCTAGAACCATTGAATTAGCATTAGAAGTGAACCGGAAATCGAACTGTATTTTTAAGTCGCGCTGTCGTCACAATGGATCCGACAGACAGGAAAAAATCATTAACGAATGGATACGAAAAAAGCGCCAGAGATTTATGAT
This sequence comes from Epiblema foenella, assembly GCA_963556455.1. NCBI lineage: Eukaryota > Metazoa > Arthropoda > Insecta > Lepidoptera > Tortricidae > Epiblema > Epiblema foenella. The sequence goes on along the minus strand of OY747107.1, from coordinate 11,398,728 downwards.
GATACAATAATACGAACCCATTGTGAAGTTACTGACTTCCATTGATGCCTTATTGATATTTAAATAACAGCCATATATATTTAATAAAACTGTAGATGAGCGAAAATCTGTACATTGAATACGTTATCAAAAAAAGCAACTAGGGGTTTTTTTAATCGGTATGAATACACTTGAACGGTTTTTATATTTTCTGTATGTCTGTTCCGAGTATCACGTGGAAACCAGTACCGTGATCTCCGCCTATCTATATTTGATATGTATTCAGGGTGTAGGATTTTTTCCTGATGATGATGAGGATGAAGTAGTTTTATGGGAGCCTATGCTGAGGGAGTACAAGTAAACACTTCCAAATAATTTGCCGAACTGTTTATTTTGACGTTTGCCGTAACACATTCAATTATTTAAGGTGTTATACACATGTTCTACAACACAGGGGTCATCTTAAGGTTGTTAGCGTACCTAAGTGTGCAAGATTGCACAAGTTTTCATGACATGTACCATTGTACATTATTGCCTTTAATTTTATACCTACGTTTTAATACCATATATTTAGATCAATTATTATAATTTTGTTCTGTCCAAAGCCATTGCATTTATTGTACTAAATAGTTAGTTATAGATTGTACTTATTATTATAAAATAGCGCACAACAAAACGCGCCTTTTCCTGTTATCAGGGAGGAATTCCGCCGCGCCGTCCCGCCGCCTCATTTGCATACAAGCTACGATTTGTGTATTGTTAATTAGAGCACCACAAACAGGTTCCCATTCCCAATAATGCAGCAGACACTGCCTTACCAACCTTTCTTGTTTCATCTGTTATTTAAATAGCAATAGATTATTCTCGGCGATCCATTATGTTCGTACAATCGAACATGAGTATGTCTGTATGTAAATCTTTTTTATACTAATCTTATTATTATCTTCATATGTATATTCATTGCCCTGTATCTGACATTTTATGGCAGGGTCATATTGTTTTATGCGGGTGTAGTATTTTACGCACTCGCGCCTATCAAAGACTTCAACGGGATTTTAAGCTTGCGAGTAGGTACAGCGTAAAAATATGAACGCAAAAATATTTTAATGGACCGGTCTTATTACCCTCTCTTAAATATATATATATATATATATATATATATATATGTATATATATACAAACGACTCCATTTACTTCCGTGCGTATTGATTTGTTATTCATTAAGACTGAGTCCTGAGTGCAGTGAGGGATCTAAGCGTACACAAGACAAAAACAGCTTTGTCCCCAAGGAATATACTCTACTTTTCTCACCTCATGGGAGACAATAAAAAATAACGGCCAAGTGCGTGTCGGACTTCGCACATTTAGGGTGTGGAACCAAACGCAAAATTAAGTTCGTTTAAGTAAAAAAAAAGTTTCGGGTCCTCCTTTAGCTGTATGAGATCCAGATCCAGATCCTAAAACTCAAGGCTAATAGAAACAGAACCAAATTACTCGGTCAAAGTGAAATCACTTTGGTCACTCGATATTTTGTTAAAATTTTATCTCATATTATTATAGAATCTGCAGTCTTACTCCGTATAAGTAAAAAGGCCATATGAATCAGTTTGACCCGTAAGACCAAAAATAAGATAAAAAAGGAGAGGAATTATGACGCCGCTAAGACTATACATCTTGAAACACTCGCGGCCTTTGTTTTAGATTTTTTAAATGTGTTCCATTCAGCTTGTGGTAGCCAGCATGATTTTTGAATTCCGAGCGGCGATTCCCGCGAGGACTTCACGAAATTAGACTTTAAGTACATAACAATTGGAACTATGAGAAGTGAAATCACATTATTGATCAGCGAGTTATAATGAAATTCAGCAAAATATTACGACCTGGCTAAATACAAGGAATATAATGATTTGCTTTCGGTAAGGTTTGCAAGATATATATAATTTGGCATTGTCGAATAGGTGGTGTGAAAAGTTATTTGCCATGAGTGGAATTTGAACCAGCAAGCTCTGTTTTTATTTTACTTAGACTGAAAATTATAATTTCGTTAGCCGACGCTTCCGCTTAATGAAAAATTACGTTATCCCCTATCCTATGTTTCGATAAAATATATATTACAAGTGAGCTAGACGTGTTCATATCAAACTTTATAAATATTATGGATATGATACAATCGACCCAATAACTTTACGATTTCATGCAAGCTTTTGATGCCAGAGGAACTAATCAAGCACTATGTAATAACTAAATCAGATTGATATTAAATTACCTCAGTAGAGGCCGATTTACGAGTATAGGCGGTTATACGAGCGTAAATAACAGTTCGACGCGTCGAAGGGCGACGTCGCGGCCAGCCATCACCCGGGGAGATAACCGGGACCGGGCCGAGGCCGAGACAAAGCGCAGCGCCATAAATTCGTCCTAATACCCACCCGGCCGCGTACTCCACGCAACATTTTATTGTCAAAACCCATACCGACCTGCCTCCCCTGATAACTTTATTGTTATTTACATCACAGAATTATCATTCGGATAGTCGTTGTTTTACATTCATATAACGCCATGTTAGTCGGAGTCCGTATCTAAATTGCTTAATTGGAAAGTCTCGGGAAGAGCACGGCCGAGTGCCGTATCTCTACGAGTGTGTACGAGCTTCGAGTGACCTTTCAATTGAGTCCCCACAAATTACGACCACCTTTGGCTATTATATGGCTTTATCTTTATTGCCGGAATGCCGAATAAATAACGCTATTTATATGTTCTTCTTTACATTGCAAAGTGAATCGGTAAATGGATACTTGGATACTTTGGAGGTTCTCATTATGTTCCGATTATAATCTGGACTGTAGTTGAGAAATTAGGAGTAAAAACTTTACTAGCTACAGTTGATAGTAAAAAAATAGGTACTATTTGCATAGAAATCCTGTATAAACTGTACCTGTTTTCACTGCTTTTGAGTAGGTATAAGTAAATAAATCACAGTACAATTACAAACAGATGGTGGTTATTTTGGGTCGGTCTTGAAATGACGCCCAAGTTCAAAGAAGGGCATAAGATTCGCAAGTAAAGTAACGCAGAGCTCTGGAGGTTAATATGTCTCGACAATTCGCATTCAGATTTGATATCAATGTATTGTGTGCGCTCGGTTCTACACCCACAAAACTACACTAGCATTTTAAACAGATTAGTACAACTTGCTCCATATAATCGTATCGCGGGCAAACGACTCCTATTCTAAAGAAGCCTTTACACATTGCAAATTTAGCACGATAATGGGAGGAGGGGAGTTAAACTATCTCGCTCTAATGAGTGAGCAGCTTTAACTCCTCTCTGGGAGAGCATACTAAATTTAGATTTAGGCGGCTTCACCCGCGTTGTACAAACTAGAAAGAGGAAGGGGTAGAGATCTTCTCTTCTGGTGTCGCGTTTTGTTGCTAGTTGTGCTAGCTTCGAATGAAAAATGAGTGCGCGCAACAATTGATATCATACTGGAATACGAATTGTTGAGTCACGTTGACCCCTCGCGTGGGCCGTTATTCGCACTCGTATGATTAAATAAATGATTTTAACACATCGCACGCGCACGTGCCACATTCAAGTGGATGCACATACAAAGGCAATGCGCAGGCATTCATTTTATAACAGAACATGTAAGTAAAGGCTTCGTCAGATATAACTGTACAATATGAAAAATATACAAAAATATTACAAAAGTTACGCTGAAAATTCAGAAAAGAATTAGAGACAAATACATTTTTATTACAGTGCCTTTCTCTTTTATATCAAGGGTGGGGGAAAGGACAAGCGAAGACCTTAACTCGGATCGAATAAAATTCACATAAATGTGAATATTTAGTAATTTACACTAAAAGTCATCAAATTAAACAACTACTCCCTCTCACACTCTCTTCTTCACGTTCCTTCGTTTCTTGAAATATGCAATAAAATGTATGTATTTTTATTGAATTGTATTCAGATGAAAAATTTCGAAGAAATATGTATATTACCTATCCTACCTGTCCAAGCGAGCAAAATCAGCGCCTGATAATAACAATTATTTATGAAAAATAAATACATAGGTAATCTACGTGTCCGCTATTGACGATGTCCACATTACCTAAATTAGTTTTACCCCGTTATCTCACTCTATCATGAGGCTATGGAATGTCATCGAGGAAATAACACTTGCACCCTCTTACCCCACCTTCCCCTAGGTGTGTGTCATACGGTTTTTAATGCCACACTTTATGCCTCAGCCGAATGGTGTCGCAGATATGCTGTGTCGTGTTTACTTTTCGCGAACTTTTCCATTTATGTCTCATTTCAGAGGCAGGACGACAGTAATTTTATCATTTTAAAACTCCGGAACTCCAATCGAGCCCAACCCGTCGCTGAATAAGACGTTACGAATTTTTAAAGGCGAATAAAGTCTTAATAAACACTTTTTATGGTAGCCTTATAAATTTATTTGCATGCAAAATAGGCTTGTGGCGTGTGTTAGGCTAATAAGGAACGGATGGCCGGTCTTTAACGCTTGTATTTCGATAATATGTGCCGTGATGTGGTAAAATGAAATCACCTTTTATTACGCAGGGCTTAAACAAGTAACTTATTGTTGCTGCCTGCGACGCGGTATGTAATGTGTTCTTGCACTTGGAGGTAGGTACCTACTACAATCGTATCGTATTAAGATATCACTGATCCTCATAAGGAACGAATGAATAAATGCAGATTCTATCTTGATTGCGTCTGAAGTTAAAATCAATTTGAGTTTTCCCGAAAAGGTAACGTAGCATTTAAAAGTTGAATCAACTCCAAAGTCGCTGATGACACATACAATGTGGCTGGCAGTGCGATGCCAATAAAATTCCGCAATACATGCGGCTGGAAATGCGGCCTATTTAGACTTGGATATCATCGCCGGAGAATAATGCTATCCAGGCACACCTCAGCCGTGTCACTTGCAAGGGCGTGTCGGAGATAAGTTTACATATTCCGTATGCATTATGCAAATTGACGTTTTATGTTAAGCTGAAGCGGGGACGGAGCGCTCCCCAGTGACGTGCGACAATCGCAGTAATGTGCGTCTGTCGCAGCGATAAGCGAAAAATGGCAGCGATAGTCGACGACCAATTTAACAGAAAAGTTATTCGGCCCATACGTAGACGTTGTACGCAGGAGGACTTTTTCTGCAACTGACTGGACTTCAACATATCTTCAATTAGGCTTCTTAAAAAATAAAGACAAGTAGCAATTACGTAACTGCCTGAGCGGGGAGCAGCGGATATTTTACTACTAAAGTAGTAAACACATTCTTCAGCGTAGAATTAGTTGCTCATCGAATAACGCTGAATCCAAACATTTAACTCTTTCGACGCAAATAAACATTCATCGTACCGACTACCCCCTTGGGAGCAAACGTCACGAGTTAATAGGTACGATATAATAAACCACGACTACTGCACACAGATATTTACAACGTACCCGAATGCCAATTACCGATAATTCAGTAACAAGTCAGCCTTTCAAATTGTAATAAAGCGTCGGAGGTGTCAAATATAATTTTATAGCTGCGGGCTGGGCCAGCACTGTGGTAGTATTCACAACGCTTAATTACTCGCCTCAAGTGAACCATTACAAGTCTAACCTCCAATTTCTGATAGTTGTAACGCATCTCAGGTTCAATATATAGTTGAGGAGGTAAGGTGAATCGTACCGTTGGTAAATCGCACAACAAGCTTGAACGTCGCACTCTCCTCTCCGCCTAGCCCGCCGGCCCTATGACCTCAGGTCATGGATTATGTGGAATCGCCAACTCATGTGCTCTAGTGCTATTGCTAACGTCCTATATAAACTATATATCAGATATTGCTACAATATGTATATGTTTGCAACTTTTCATTCCTTATACTCTGAAAGCAATTACCCTACAGATTTGGTAACAGGAAATGGTCCATACACAGACTCTATTGACGTCAGTCAACAGTTCCCGCCAAAATGGTACATAAACAAACGATTTTAAAATGGATTCAATAGGATTTCACTGATTCTGATAACTATTTGCATATTTTACTTTTTGAAAAGTAGTGTTAGCTCGGGTGAAGCCACCCATTTCAGGCTTGAATTTTGATGCACAAACGTAGTAAGTGAAAATATCTCGTCTGGAATGGGTAGCATTCAACTCTTGGTTAACTATCTACTATTGATGATATACCAACCCAAATAAACTTGGATGCAGCAGATACTGTGTCATTATTTAGAATTTTTGTGAGTTTTGTCTAACATCCCGACGTGCTAGATGTATCGGACGTTACGTTAGACAATCACGAACTAGTTTAAGATTGAATAAAAACGACTTATCGCTTTCTTATGTAGTACAACATGTAAGCATTATAAAGGCGAAAGAATTCTGTGTAAGTATCTATTTGTTAACGGAAACGTAAGTACATAACCTACTGTGTCATTATTAAGATTTTTTTGTGCGTTTTGTCTAACACGAGTTAGATATAGGTACCTGACGCTGCGTTAGAGTCGACAGACAATCACGGACTAGTTCAAGATTCAATGAAAACAATATCCATATATATTTGTTTGTTTATTAACAGAGACGTAAGTACATAACATACTTTTTATTTCGGAAATTGTACTTTGGCATAACATGGCAGCGGAAGTTTGTATAGGAGTGCAATAGGTGAATTTACCGTGGGCGTCGTCGCGGGTATAGCTATAGCTATAGTAATATAATATATTGTTTTATCATTAGTGTTAGGTATAGGTAACGTTCGCATATGTATACCCAGAGGTTGACTTTGTCTTTATCGTCGTGAATTCATTTACCTGTGTTTCTAAATGTCGGCGCTTTTGGCTACGCCGCAGTAGCAAACGTCTATAAGCTAACGTGTCTTACTATTGCTCATCAGACAAACAGTATACTTGTTATTAAACAATTCATATTACTTATATTCAACTACCCAGCATGTGACTTAAATATGTGTGAAAATAGTAACGATAATTAAATATATCGTTATAAATACTTAACCACTTTATAACTTAGTACATACATGCAATATATACCATAGTCATTCATTTGTGTTTATCGTCGTGAATTCATTAAGGTAAGGCTGGCCATAAAATACCGTATAAATGAGTGGCTCGGCTCATTCACAGCCAACTGTGGATGCGTTTGCGCCGAGCTCTTGTTAGTGGAAGGTGTTTATTTTAGATACTGAATAATAACCAGTCATTTCCTATCTTGATGCTACAAGTAAGTTCTCGAGAGTGATGTAAAACTGAACGAAATAATTAGGTTTGGTAACTATATTGCACCTCTTGCTTGTATGAAATGAAAATATTAATAAGTCGTACCATAATAATAAATATCGGACAAGTGCGAGTCCGATTCGCCCATCGAGATTTCTATACAAATTTGTAGGTATTGATTAATACGTACTTTAAATAAAGACTGTATTTTATATGATTTAATTATCTACAAATGTAGAGATTTCTGATTTTTCCCTGTACTTGTAGTATACGACGATATTAGTTGCCAATTTTCATAGTTGTAGGTCAACGGAAAGTACCCTTTAAATTTTGACTCGCTTGAGAGTGTTGAAATATACGTTTTTTGGTGCATAAACGGCTGTATCTTTTTTTACGTTAACTTAGAAGTACAGAAGTATATATTTTTCACAGCTTCAAGGGACTATAAATATAAACCTGAGTATATAGTTTTAATTTCAACTCGATACCTCCACGCGTATCCGAGATAAGGGTCTTAACAGAGGGTTCCGTTTTTCCTTTGGAAGTACGGAACCCTAAAAAGTACCATCTTCTGCACGTTACATTATAAAACAAAAATTAAATTAACTTTGTCGTGTCTTCATCTCCACATCGAGATGACTCAAACACGAAGCATTAATCACGATCATTGATATTCCATTAATATTTATCTGTAATAAGTGTTCGACCGTTGTACTCCGGGAAGTTTGTCGAGATTATAACACACAACTTATAAACAAACTAACCTGACCTAACGTAAACCTTGGAAACATATAATTCGGTGCCTATCTGTATTATATTCTATAAGACTTACAAAGTCAACTAATTAATTATCTACATTCAACAATCAACAACTTGTTTTTTAATTTAACCTTAGTTGTAACTTAAATAATTTCCTTCTTCTCAATAGCAGGAGGGAGATGTAGAGGTGAGGTGCGGGGCGAGGTTCATTCATCAACCTCCATAAGGTTCTAAACCTAATTCGACACGAGCAACCTCGCAACATCCGCTCTTGCAAAACGTTATTTCATTCATAACTTTATGTAAGGGCGGGCACACAATAGTTTGGAAGTTTAACAAACTTTTGTTCAACTTCCTGTTCTGAGTAATTGGGGTATACAAATAAATTACTTTACAAGTTATTTACTGAAATTGCGAAGCGTCTGGTTGACGTAGCTGGTGAGCTAACGACTTCCTCTCACAACGTATCAGCATTGCGATACAGCGAGGAAATGCCGCCGGCATCCTCGGTACAATGCCAAAAAGGGTCTGTTTTAGATTCAAGTTGGTTTTAACATTATTTATCTATTATTACTACTTGTAAATAAATAAGTAAATCTCATTTTTTTAAGTATGACACTGACATATGATTTTATTCCATTGAATATTCTAGTTACTTGCTACAAGGGTCATAAAGATAATAAAGATAATTATTAGAGTAAATAAAGATAATTCTTTTTTCTTGATAGTTAAGGACACTAGAGCTTACTTTGACTTTAAATTAACAGGCTTATTGAAGTCCTTAATTTTCGTAATATTTTTCTTTTCTTATAACTATCATCTTCGTGGAACATCTCCAGGATGCATTTTCAACACAACTATAAAGCTTATCGCTTCTCTTCGACCATAGAAATAAAAGAAAATATCTGAGTTATCTGCTCAGATTGGTTTGGTACCTAGTAGCTGAAATGAAAATTACCTACTTCAAGACTCCCGCTTCTTCCGTCAGATTTGTCCAGCTAGCATAAACGTGTATACAATTTTCGTTTTTTGATCTCTAAACAATGTACCCACAAGTTATTTACTTAAAATTCATATTTCGGTTTGCCACCCACTCAATTAGAAATATAATGTTGCATTATCTCCACTACACAGACGTTGTCTAGAAGAGATTGCTCTATATCGATAAGGTCGCCTGTTATTTACCCCTACTTTAAGCCTAATGTTCTTTGAGTCTTTCTTTTTGATATGTGCAATAAAGTGAATTTGTATTGTATTGTATGAAGTACTCATATGGTGCGAAATATTCCTAGCTTTAGAACCGTGTATGCTTCTGGTTTTCGCGGTTTAATATTACGTTTAGTATGGACACCGCCGAATATCGTTGGCACACCCACGCCGAGCGCGACGCAAAATAACATTATGTTGAGCCGATGACATCAGCACGGCGCGCCTGCTACTGCCTGCAACGTGCACGCTGGCTTCAACCCGTGTTCTAAACAAATTATACGTATATCATGTCATTTAGAAGTCAAATAGATCATTTGCAGCCTGCAAATATACGTAGACATACACTTATCATCTAACACGAGTATGTATCAAATTGATTTGAGTGACAAGCTGACAGGTCAGTCTCGTGGTGGCCAAAGACCAAGTAGAACTTGAAAGTAGCAGTGTTTCAAGAAGAGACATCCAATAAGATAAGCCGCGACCCCAAAAAATAACACAAGGTAAAGGAAAAAAACAGACAACATGGAGTGAGTGATCAATTCACCAGCAAGTGTTCGGAACAACAAAAACCTTTTATAATTAAGAATATATAAGTACCCATATTTTTTTACATAACTGCAGGTACTCCCTCAATGACATGTTTGGAAATGAATAAAATATGTAAACCTCCATTTAGAATATTTAAATCCAATCCAGAAGAACTTAATTTTTGACACGTTCATTTGTAAAGCGAGTATTAATCGCGTACGTGAGGATTATGTCGCCACACAAAATGAAAACTAATATGTAAAATCAGTAACACAAGTGATATTGCTTTGGATTTATTCATGTCATGCGCAATAAATTAAAACATTATAATGCGGCTTTAGAGGGCACGGTGAGTCCGGGAAGACAAAACGTCTCGACGTCCCGGCGTAAGACAATCCCAGCGATGAAAGCGACCTCGTTCTTCCTAAATCAACGTCAAATTACCACCTCTTAATCTTTTGTAGGCGATTCGGTTACACGCACGTGTTCCCACAGTCAGCTAAATAGTCGCTTTAGCTAAAATACTGACGCTTTAGACGAAGATTGCCCTATAAATCTGACGTTTAAGAAATATTACGCACCTCTGTCACGAATATATGTTAGAGCCATGTTAGATCGGTTACTTTAACCAGTTTATCTTAACAGTCACGTTGAAATGATTAATTTTGTTGATGATATTAACATCTTTTACTTAATGAATCCCGATCTAATATAATTAAACCTGATTTATTGGAGCGTGTAGTTAAAAAATGGCCGTCATCAGCTTCGCTAATAATGGACTGAGTCTACTTATCAAATGTCAGGCTGAAATACTGGTAGGTACATTTTTATTTTGTCTTTAATAACCGTCTGTTTTTTTCACTGATTTCATACCTAAAAAGGAAGTACTAACTATCGATATAGTTATCGTAATAGTTTAAGTAACCAGATGAGACGCTGAGAGGGATCATCGACACCCAAGCCTTTATAGACGATAAAGTTGGCCAGTGCAATGGGATCCCCAGCGCGGCCGCCTGCTAGGCAGGTCGGAGGTCACCCCGTTAGAACTCAGCGTAATCGGACTTGCGCGGAATGATTGCACCATTTACATTGATACAGTACGGATTGAATGTTTTAATTGAATTTCAATTTTGAGTCCCTCGATAATACAGGTATATATGTTCGGTACAAATGCACCGTACACACAACAATCTTAACATTCTTAACATTTTCAACTAACTTACATAATAGTAACAGTTTGTGTAGCAGTCGTTTTAGTTAATAAACATTTTATACTCTTTTCGTGATTTTAACATTCACCCACAATCCTCGCCACCCACAATATATTTGTTTTGAAAAATCAGTACTCCCTTTTTAGGGTTCCGTAGTAAGTAAACAAGGAACCCTTATAGTTTCGCCATGTCCGTCTGTCCGTCCCCCGCTTTTCTCAATAACCTTTAGTACTAAAAAGCTGTAATTTCGCATGAGTATACATATCAATGACGCCAACGAAACGGTAGAATAAAATCATGAAAAAAAATTTTTTTCAGGGTACCTCCCCTACATGTAAAGTGGTCGTGCAATTTTTTTTTCTCCCAAACCCCATCGTGTGATAGCTCTTTCAAAAATATTATAAGGTTTATAGAAGCATTTTTTGATTCAAGAATCGGTTGGCGTGATATTAAGCTTTGAAGTGATAATTTTTGCTATGGTCAGGTGTCCCCCCCTGCCAGCCAAACGATGGCTACTTGGCATGTGAAAAAAAATCATGGTAGTAGTATATACGATGAATTTAAAAGGAAAACTAACACAGCTAAGTAGATATTACCGTAAAGGGCAAAAATATGTATACAACACAACATCTCAAAAAGTACATCATCAGTCCTAAGATTAGTAAAAACCCTTCTACGGGTCCCCGGTCCGTAATTCCGCATATGACCGGTGACGTGATGGACGGGCAACTACGGAACCCTTCACTGTGCGTGGCCCGACACGCACTTGGCCGGTTTTTTAAAACTCAATTTAAATCGATTACGAAAAGTTATAGGTACGTTGAATTTTACGGTAAATTCCTTAGTAGTTACAAGTATGTAAAAAAATATTGTAAATCATTCGTTGCTGTTACTGTTAAAAGACCCAAACTGCCATTACACGACTCCTACACTACACGACTCTTATTTTAGGCCCAATAATCTAGGTAGGTAATCTATTCCATTAGCTGTTGAAGTTTTCTATGGATCCTTATTTTTTGGTGGTGGTTGATCTAATAGGTATCTCTCTCCCTCTCAAGTTATTCTAGAATACCCATAACACTTGCTCCAAAATATCTATAGTTTAGAACCCTAACATAAAATGGTTCTTATATCCCTATAGAAGCTAAATATAACTCCTAAAATGACATACAACATTTAGGCATCTCTAATAAAGCTATGTTGCATCTCGAGGAGCACAATGCAGCAGTCTGCCGGAAATCTTGGCCTAGGCCAAGAAACGTCCGCTTAATAGCACTTAATACCGCCGGCGACAATCCAGGCGATTCCATGAACTTGAATTAGCGCGGCCTTTTGTCAGCTTGCATTTAGTGGTTAGGTAAGTTTATAACTGTTCTAAGAAACTCAGATCATGTTTAAAATAGTGCAATCAGGTACATTGTTGTAGAGTTGGTAACATTTACTAAGAAAAAAGTTTATTTTATAATATCTGTACTTGACTAAAAACGTGACTTTAATGCCCGTTATAACAAAAAGTGTAGTTCATCATCATAACTATGTACCTAGGTGTATTTTTCGGATTGAGATTGATATTGAGGTTGCAATTAAGTACAATGATCTATACGTAATAAGTAAAATAGTTAAACGCCATTGCATAAATGTAGTCCTACCTCCTCATCTACCACACAGATCAGCGATATCACTCAGATCTAGAAAAGCAGATTGCTTTGAAAATAATTACACGGAGATAATTCTGGCTAAACAAAGCATATGTTGAGAGAGTGACGGGTCGCTTGCCCGCGGCGACTGCTTCGTATGGGAACCCTTAACGTACGCACAACGCCTTTGAACAATAACTTCGAGATGAGATAGTTTACAGATACGTTACTGTTTGGTTTAATTCTATAAGTTATTACGAGTACGCGTCACGTAGTTTCAGGAGAGTGCTCCTTCTTTTTTATCGCACATATATAACTTTACAAAACCAGACATTGCGTAAGTAAAACTAATGGAAACGGCATGAACGCGGTGTAACTGACGATAAAATCTGGCGTTAATTATTTGTAATAGCGTTACCTAATTATCTAGTGCTTTATGAGTGTCTGTCGTAACATCGACCTTTGTTCTCAATATATTAATATTAAGTTCCACACGGGCTCGTTTAAATTGTTTTTTCTTGTCGTAAAAATGTGAGATGAAGGGGTGTCTGCTGATGGCATAAGCGTACACACGCGCAGTTCCATTAGACCGCATAAGTGCGGTTAATTCACGCACTTGAAGCAGCGCGACTGCGCGACAGAACAATGCGCGCAGTTGTGCGTTTAGGGAGATATAATGTTATATTCTTGAATTTGTAAGAATTATACAGGGCCTCAAATTCTCTTTTAGATCACACTAGTATTTCAATATTATATCACAACCACTTTCTGCATCTTCATGTTACGACTAGTAAGTACAATAAGTAGTTATGCGACTTCGACTTGAAAACGCTTTGAGGGTTCCCTAGCGTGAATAGTTTAATTTTCTAAAGATCTGACAAAGTGTGTCAACTTCCTGTAAAATGTGGGCAAAATTATAATAAGTTCACATTTCTAAGATTTCCTTGTTTTTTTCGAGACTTACTTTCCGTATTCTCTGAAAAAAAATGTCCAAAACTACGCTACCGCTGTCCATTCTACATCACGCCCATACTCTATGCGTGAGGTGCTTATTCATTTGTGCGTCGCAGTCGGCTCGTTAGCAATTGGACATGCCCGTTGCACGAAATATTTCAGCGATTGAGGCGGCGGCGGTAAATTGCGCACAACAATAGCACGCGTCTAGGGACGGCGCGCATCCAAACCCTAATTTACTACAAGAGCTTTACGATTCACTCGTTATCTTAAATTGTATTTATGTACCTACTTTGTAGTACTTGAAATGATCGCCGCGACGAGACTCCTCATCGATGGTTCTCTGCGTATTGGAATGTCCTTTTCATAGCTTTTCAATTGTTGTGGTTATGGTGTTGTTTAATTGGATAGTCAGATATCACATGCTTGCGATATGTAAAATGAAGGTAGTCTGAATGAACTAATACTGTATAGACATCTAAAGTCAAATTACTTAGTATCTAATTCCATAAGACATTTGAAGCGCTTTAATAATGACCCAGAAATTTCACGATCTGACACGCCAGTTTTAAGCCTCACAAATAACTAGCCGTTGACAGAACACTATTCGGTATTACCTTACGAAGTGGAAAACGACGGCGAGTGACAGCCATTCCCATAGGCGAGCGGGAGTGTATTAATTACAACGCGATGATCCGAGCGGAGCGGCGCAGGCGCATCCATCACCTCTCCAGATAGCGCGTTATTAACGACCAACAGATTTGTACTCGTAATTTGTACCACTGTCATCACATTTCAAAGACAAATATAAAGGATTGAGGACCGGAATGACAAGTGTCAGCGCGATCATTGCGTTGGTATTTTAAAAGGCGTTTTTATTTAACACGAGCAACAAGAGGATTGATCGAGACAGGTTTCAAGTGCGGTCCGGTGCCCAGGTAACGACGACGTCCTTTAGTCGCCCCACCTTCTCAGAAATGTCCTTATAGGTTTACGAACCATCTTAACTATTCTCACGGCAACACAGCGCAGCGTTCGTAAATATATTTCTTTTTTAGCTCCGAATTTATTTTTCCAACATATACCTATATATCTTGATGGAGCAAAATTCTCTGTTTAAAATGCTTAATTGCCCATCAACACCATCATCAGTGAGTGCGAAACGTCAGCCGTGTCCGGAATAATTCATCAGCTTGTGCTGTCGGTTTACAATTACACGCGTCGATGGTATCGGAGGAGTGCGCGCGAGCGTCCAAATTTAATTACCCGAGAATTCGCCATTCCCGCGCACCGCTGACTGATGATGCACCACGATGAACGTCATCTCTGTCGCTCGAATTTAACATATGTATATGCAGTTGAGACGGAGATATCCGAACTTAGAATTTTATTTTTCGTGGTTATGCTCCTGCTCTTGTTACCGCCAGCTATTAAAATCTGGGTTCAGTCAAAGTATACCTTACCAGGGTTCGTAAAATAATAATACATCATAACAAAGAAGTTTAATAGGAGAGATTTAAAATAGTTCACCTTGCTCCTAATATAAAATTATACCAACGAATACATGACACTGACCAAAGATCAAAAATCACTGATTTGACTTCATCCCAATACTCACCCCTTTTTTCATCTAAGCGGTCGTTACATTCTATTCACAGGAAAGCGAAAATAATTCATAACAATCGATTGAGATTAGTGGTCTATGATAGTTCATTACCTGCAACATAGTAATTTGCCTAGTCACTGGATATTAATTAAGAATTCATATGATCCCATACCTGCAGCCCGTGCTCAGATGGGCAGTGATAATAATATTTAGTGTTTAAGTACGAGAACGACTCTTGCATTGTCTGCTTTGTAAAGTTGATTATCATTGTTGTTTTGCAGAGCCACATGGCGAGATATCGAGATTGAAATCTCTAGCATGATTGAGTTGTCAGCTGTATTTGTACCACATAGGAATACATGATTCATAATTTCTTAGAAGAAAACAATACGTGGTTTGATTTAGGATAAATAATGTATATTCTTAAAAGTTTTAATTGACACGCTTTTGGTGATTCATTGAGCCAATGCGAACGCACTGTAATTTGTTAGTTGTCGATGATTGAGTTTTTAATTATACGTAACTAAAGACGTATAATTAAGGGGGCGGGGCGCGGAATGTCCGTCACGGCAATCTCGTGGCAAGCATATTCTCTATTCTTCTTTTTGGACCCTCGGACCTCTGAGGCTGACTTAATTGTCTCCAACAATTTGAAGAGGCACTTTTTACTGTCGATCTTGACGGTGATTTACAACACATTACAAATTTTAAGGCATAAAAACAGAAAGTGATGAAATTATTCAATAAAACCCGAAAGAGCATGAATAAATATTAAATTAACGGTTGACATTACGACACCTCATCAATCACTACGCGTGTACCGACACGAGCAACATATTCGTAATCTTGTGGCACATGCCGTTAGATTTAGACAAATCAAATGCAGTTTCTTGTAGTGACCAGACATTTTGTTAAACTTCACAACATAACTATTTTTCTATTTGTTGATTTTTCCGTTTAGACTTCCAAAGGCAACATTGTAATCTGCTGCATATACACAACGTTTCCTAGCCATAGCGTGTGTCCTGGCACGGCGCGTCCCGCTGCGCAGTGACATGTCAGCTGCTCCGACCTAAGACAAAAGACAAATTAATTTCGTACACAAGGCATTTAATTTGAATGTGAATAGCATGAAGTGCGACGAATGCCCGCGGAGAACAATGGACGGCGCCGACGAACCCGTCTTTTGTTTTATGCTTGATAAAAGTAAAAAATACAAAATCTAAGCGCTCAACAGACAATTCCGTATTATGATATGGACATAGTAATGGAGGCTCGCCGAGGCGCCTAATAGCTTATAATATTAAACGTACGTGATAGACCGGCCGGCCGGCGGGCCGATGTGGGGCCGGAAATAATCGGTAAGTGTTAATGTTATAATCGTAATCATCCACATAATTAAACATAGCCCTAAACTATATGATTACAAGCTGTTTAACACTCTCTAATGATGAACTGACTGACTGGTTATTAAACTTAAACCATTAATTACCCAGTTCGCTGTTCAGATGTAGACGCGTCATTCATTTATTTGCTCTCTGTAAACAAGTATTCCGTAACGCTTCAGAATTTCAAGGGTTCTTGATACTCGTATTCCTATGACGTTCCGTGTACTCCTGATTCGATACAGCCGTAGCTTATAATAGTTAACAGGTAAATAACAATATATCTAGTTTGATATATGAGGCACTGGTCAAAGTATTGTTGTGCTGTCTGTAGGGCACGAGTGACGGGCAGCAGTCAGCCCGCGGCCCGTGCACACCTACCGACAGTGCCTCGTGTTTACTTTATTTATATCATTAGTCCATCAATCAAGATCCAATTTTGTTTGAAATTAAACACTAACATCGAAAGAGTACCTGCAACGCCTATCAATCAGAAAATATGCCGTCGGCTTAGCTTCCGAGTGCATCGTATAGCACCTCTATAATTGCCGTCAATAACCATGAACGAATTAAATGGTTTAGTTATTTAACAGTTTTGACTTATGGCTATAACGGAACGACTCACTATAATCCCTCTGTAAATGTTCAATCAGCAGCGCCGATACTTTTATAGACCATTGAGTAATTCATCCCTGAAAGAGCATTGGATTACGAGGTTTGATACTTAGATCGAGCGGCTGCTGAGATAATAAGTTCAAAATCCGTACATTTACCATCAAATAAAGCATTTGGCTGATGGTAGATTACGCTTCAGATGGAAAATTAAGTTAAATATTGCAGCGTATTTTTTATTTCTTATTTTTTTTTGCTATAGTCGACGTTTATTTTCATATTTCATATTACCTTTCATATGAATTAAATAATGCTTACCTTACCATTTAAATTTTAAATATTAATAATGTTCAGCTTAGTTTTCGCTATTCATAAAAATTCAACACAAAGTTCTACATTGAGATCAATAAATGACGCTGTTTGACTTCAGAAAATTGTAACGTCACCTGCGAGTATTTCCCTCCAAACTTCATACCGAAAGCGTTTTTTAATTTATTTGTTACTAACTTCGTTCGCGTGAACATCCATATCAACTTATACTCCGTACTTCATACCGTTGGGACGTGATTTCTAGAATAAAAATGTATTTCAGCATGTTTAAATTCAATAGTATTGTGACAAAAATGCATGTTTATGGTTTATTTGCAAGCTGCCCCGCTTACCCCTAGAATCAATCAATCATTTATTTTGCTAAAATATACACATAGTTGGTACAATTAACATGTCAGTGGTAATAAAATTACATGAATGTATGTTCCGCCACAATGTGACATGCAAAACTTACACTAAAATATACCCTAAGTTTACAATACGGCCGTTTATGCCATGAAAAACTTATATTTCGACACTCTCAAGGGGATCAAAATTTATAGGGTTGTTTCCGTTTGCCTAGATTACCCAAAACTATTAAATTTGGCGTCATATTAATACATGTGCAGGGAAAAAGCAGAAAACTATAAATTATTAATTAAGGTATAAAAATTATGGTCTTTATTTAAAGTACGTAATCAATCATCGAGGTTAAGCAATGGGTACGGAACTCTAAATGTGCGACGTCCGACACGCACTTGGCCGGTTTATTTAAGTTGCTGATATGACTATCAGTCAAATACCGTATTCACGTGTTAAATGAAAATCCCTTTGCGCCTCGAAATTACGTTCGTCCGCGTTATTAAAGTGTTTGTTTCTTTGCCGTTTTTTGTGAGACGTTTTATCCAATTAGTGCTACCGTGTCGAAAGTATAATGTTGTGATGGACGTATAAAGCGTTTAGCGCGTTAAAAGCGCCCTTGTCGGCGGCTATAACAAAGTATCCACCACCAACCAGTTGACTCAATAATCTAAAATTGTAGTAAATAACTAAATCAATTACAAAACGTTCCTATACAGAATGCTATCGACACTTTTCGTATTTTAAGCATTTGTAAATGCTTTTTAAATAACAACTTAAGTGTTTTTTCTCCAGTAATTTAGTGCGTCATGTTGAATGGTTATTAGAAAATTGGATATAAGATCTGTAGGTCCGTGTATAGTTGTGACTATTTCTTACTTGAGTAAAATATTCACGAACGAGTTGGACATCAAACTCCACAATGCTATATCGTTCACGCGTACTATATAACCAAACAACCCATCATTTACTTATGTTAAAATGTTCGATGAATTTAATTCAATATTAACAATTTCTCCTATTGACAATTGACAGTCAGTGCCGAACATCCAATTATTTATTATTGAGACGACGCTCGTCGCATAATGAGCAGCCGCGAAGACCTTTGACAGCTCAACTGTGCTCACAATCAGAACGAGTTGACGATCCGTTCCCACCGGCATCTATGCAGTCCATACGGACCATGTCGATTGTCGGTAGACATAAAATCTAATAAGTAAGTAGTTAAACGTTGTCGTTCCTTTTACTCCTTTAGATACCAGTGTAAGGGTTTTTCTGCTTTGTTTTGTTAATTTTATTTATCAGTCTTGAAGACAATTATCTATGTCTAGGGTAACACACAGTAAATTCTAATTAAGGGATTTCTTCCTTAATTCAAGGGTTTTCTATGAGCTTAATTGGAATCCCGGTCAGCTTCGGACTAAATGTTTGGAGTATAATGAGTAATGCGACTTTGTCATGGAAAGACACATTCACGCCTCATACTATATTAATTCCCAGTATGTATAAGGCGATAAGTTGAAAAATACCCTTTACTTATTGAATCAAGAATCAGAATCAATTATTTTATTCGTGACAATACAACACAATAAAAAGAAAAACAAGTAAAAACAGTAAAGCATGGTATTGCACGAAATGGTTCCATCTCAGCGTGGTGCTGGCGCGATTACCAGCGCATAGACATTGCATAGGTATGATAAATATGGACGATGTTAAATAATGTGCTGTAACAACATTGATCGATTTGCATTTTCACACATGGATATAGCAAAATAAATTGCTCCATTCACGGTTACCACTTCATGCTTCGATCAGACAAACCGAGGCTAACCAGAGTTTATCACCACTCCAAATCTACCCGCCAGGTTGACGTTACCTTGCACAGGCAATGGACTGATACAGATTTGTAATAGCATGTAGCGCGGCATCATCAAACAACGCTCTATTTGTCGATAAATCTACCATAAATCGAGACAATCATACAAATACAAATTACACGGCCATAAATAACGTTCGTATGGGAAAATCTTGTATCTGGTCTGAGGGCGCTATCATCGATGGTCCGTTTTAATTTAATTGACTGAAGTACGTGTCGATGATAAATGTAAGCGGGGTTAAGCATATGCGCGGTGCCCATGAATAAATCGCTCGGCGGAGACGAGCTGATTTGCGATAAGCGGGTATTTATTGCGTTATTTGTGCGCGCCACCTGACGGGGAGTAGCGGCGGCCGCCGCAGGAGGCTCTATTGCCTTTCACTGCCATCCTTCCCGGGAACATGCGCCCGGGCCGCGCCCATCACCACATAAATCACGACGGACATAACAGCATTAACTCTTGATGGATTTCGCTCACTAGAACGATGCAATTCGATATCGATCGGCTTGTCTTCCGGACGGATTTCGCTGAATCCGTTCAAACTGTGTATCAATCGTTGTCTACGACTCAAAGTGAAATAGCTCATATGTCTGTAGGTGTAGGTATTCTATGCTCCTTCCTTGCGCTGCTTTAAGTAAAAATCAACTAAGTAGATAATGTCCAATCTTGTTGTTTCGAAATAATCAAGATAAAACCTGTCCATGCGTAGGTACTAGGTAAAACATACTAAATTAGGTATTACCTGTGTGTGCGACGAAATGTTTAACGAGTGCAATGAATACCGCCAACCATGTATGCTAGTAATTTGCTCGGTAGCAGTCTTATCACACCGAAAAAAGAAATACGAAGATTTCATATTATTTGTTAACTGTAATTGCCAGAGCTGCCCACTTTTCACGCAGCATCCTACGTCGTTCCAGGTAGCGAGCTTGCGCCTCACTAATTATGATGAATATCGTAATCGGACAAATATGCCAATAACATCAACATTACGTACTAATTAACATGTAGCGTTCATTATTACGATACGAAATGCAAATTAGAATAAAAAGCGACTCGTATATCATCAGCGAATGGGAGCAGCTCTTGACTCACTGACATTTAGTTCTGGCAACCTAATTATATTAATATGAGATGCCGTTGCGCAATACGCGACACATAAACGTGTAGGAGTTAGGGGACGAATATAATGGGCACGTATAATATTTGGTATTTTCTATTATTATTATAAAATGCATAAGTACGAGTACATAACTAAATATACTAAGGTAAATAGTTCTATCAATTGTACATAGTATTTACTACTAGGTATAGACAAAAGTTACCGAAAAGGCAAGTAGCTACATGTACTTAAGTATGTCATTATTCATCTACTTGTAAAAATATAAAAACAATAGCAATAAACTAGCATGGTCCAGAAGATGGTATCAGCATTTCTTAGCATGGTCTAGGATGTGCTAGTAGCATTTCCTCGCTATATTACAATGCTGATGCGTTGAGCGAGGAAGCTAAGTGTTAAAATTTTTAAAGGTTTTCAACGTACATGTGACGCCCTTATAGTTGCATAGGATGCGGGGACCGCTTACCATCAGGCGGTCCGCACGCTTGTTTGTCACCGACGTTGTTTGAAAAAAAAAGCTGCCACGCTCTACGATTTCTGGTGGTATCAGCCTTGCCTTTTGGATAATTATTTATAAAGGTCATGGGGCTCTGGACCTTACAGACCGAGGGTTTGACGCCGAACGGTACAAAAGAGTATGCGGAGCCGAGACCAATATGTTTGGTCCTTTTCAACTTTTCAGCCTCCTCCGCAGCCACACCAGCTACATGTGATGGATGTCCCGTGGATATGGGAAGCGGTCAATGTGTCGACGCAGGTGCACACCGGCACCGGCACCGGCACTCGACCCATCCCACGGAACCAACGACATCCCGTCCAGAGGGGCTATTCCGAACTTCGAAAACCGAACTTCGTATCGTACCGTCATTCTCACTCATATAGTGAATAATACGAGAGTGAAGGGGACGGCACGATACGAAGTTCGGAGTACAAGGCCAGTTTCTTATAATCGTCCAAGTATGCCGAGTGGCTCAACTTGCCAAATGAGTATGATTTCATTATTATATAAAGAGTATAATTTAATAAAAAATATTTTTAATTATGACAATAACAAACAAAGCAAATCAATAACCATTTTAATTAAACACTGTTTCAATACGCAAAGCAAACATGCATAACTTATGCTGTCTACGTCGAAAATAAATTTATAACCATGTAATGATATTCCGAAAGCAAGAGTTGGTACAAGTTGGTGCCCAACCGGGTACAAAGTGAACCATGAACACTACCCGCAGGCGCCGATACACGTCGCAAACTAAAAATGTGTATAAATTATGAAGATTACATGAAAAAGAGAAATGTGTTACATTTAATTTTATTACACACGATAACTTATGGACTAGCCTCGGCACTCGCTCGAAAAACATGTTGCTAGAGCGCTCCGACTACTAACGACGTAACCTGTTTTGTTATTCAAGTTAATTTAGCACTAAACAACTGCAAATTAAATACTATTTTGCTGTGAATGTTTTCATTGATAAAGTCATTTATTTAACTAAAGAATTCATAGTTACATACAGATCATTTGTGACACTAAAATATCAATTATTTATAGGTCTAAGATAGGAATAGTATTCCGAGAAGACCGCTTTATCTACGCGTTAAGCGAAACTATTTTATTGAGTACAAAATGGTGACAATATTGCAGTTCACATGCCGCAGGTGTTTGCTCGCGGTAATATCCGCGGGTAAACATGCATGGAACATCACGGTTACTTAGTGTTCTGTTATTGTTCGAAGTCAATTACTCAGCACTTCTTTCATGTGTATACCTACTTTGTGTTGTTTTAAACACGTTGCTGAAGGCGTATTGATTGTATGCTATTTATATAGTGTGATGTTATTATTTTTTGTGTACAAAAATAGAAGCAATGAAGCTTTTCCAAGCTTGTGCCAAATCAGTGTCGAAATTTTTGATTCAGTCTTTGCGCTCATTTTTCAATTAGTTACATGAGTTTTTCAAATTTGTTCAAATTTGTTGTAACTTTCCGTTCTACAAGTATTTTTTATAGTATTTATATTTAACAGGCTGTAACTGACGAGTGCTGTAGGTACCCAGTGATCAGATTCCCTGTTCAAACTTGACTTGGGTTGAAGACTTAGGATGTATTGCACCAAACCGTTTGCAACCGTAAGCGGTGTTCATTGAAAACGGATTGTATCTAAAATTGTACAAGTTTCTATAGGTAATGTTGATAGTATGTAATGGTAGTTGTCGCAACCCCGCCTTTAGGGCGCTCGCAGCTGTTGTCAAAACCGATCACATCGCTTGAATTTCATATGTAAAGGGTGCAACCCTCATGTTATAAAACCTAATCCAGGACTTAACATGTGTTTCAGACCTAAAGGATCAGTTACACTATGTACAAGTAATCTTCATTATACTCATATCCAACGTTAACGATAAAGCTATCAGCATCATTTTCTGCAAAGGTGTTTAACGAGGCCACTTATCGCAGATGACTTTTACCAACATTGTAAGTATTGGTATCACTTTATCGTCGCGATATTAACTAAGCAGATATCAACTTGTTGTCATCCCAATACTTTAGCTTTTATTACCATTCAACGATATTGAAAACTTATGAATGCAGATGACAGTTTAATTCCATCGTCTTTTGCAACGGGTTTGGAAATAGGCATATCGAAACTATTCTAGTTAAGAAGGTATTGAAGATTTATTGAAGGCATTGATTTCTTCTTAAGTAGTTAATTTTCTTCGGTAAATGAAAAGCAAGTACCTACTTAGCAGGAGTATCGTTTGTGGCCATTGTAACCTTTTTATGTTATGTCCAAATTATTGTAAAAATTAAGTAATACACTTTAAATTCGATGTGTGTCATATAAGGTATACTTAGGCCGTGTTCAAACTAAACTGACTGTCAGCCGCCGAAAGTGAGCGAACGTTACGCAGTTTATTGTATTCCATACATGTTCACCTTTTCGTTCACATCTAACCGACAATACGTTATTATGCTGAACGAAAAATACCGTTTATTTTCACGTTTACACTGGGTCTCACAGTGAGCCTGCTCACATTCGGCGGCTTACAATCAGTTTGATTTGAACACGGCCTTATAATTATGGTATAAGTAAATATTACCTAGGTGCGGTTAAAAAATGTAATGTACTATTGCCGAGGTTAAGAGTTTATTTTATAGTTTCTTCATATATTGTAATAATTTCCATGTTAAAATAGGCCAAGTATCGAAACTCTTTAACCTTAAAAGTTGTGAGATATTAGGTACGTAGAGCCAAGTCAGGCATTGTTATTAATCTTTATTTGCTTACTAAATAAAATGAAATGAAGATTACTTGTACATAGTGTAACTAATCCTTTAGGTCATGTCAAGTCCTGGATTAGGTTTTATAACATGGTGGTTGCACCCATTACATACGAAATTCAAGCGATGTGATCGGTTTTGACAACAGCTGCGAGCGCCCTAAAGGCGGGGTTGCGACAACTACCATTACATACTATCAACATTACCTATAGAAACTTGTACAATTTTAGATGCAATCCATTTTCAATGAACACCGCTTACGGTTGCAAACGGTTTGGTGCAATACATCCTAAGTCTTCAACCCAAGTCAAGTTTGAACAGGGAATCTGATCACTGGGTACCTACACCACTCGTCAGTTACAGCCTGTTAAATATAAATACTATAAAAATTACTTGTAGAACGGAAAGTTACAACAAGTTTAAACAAATTTGAAAAACTCATATAACTAATGGGCAGCTGTCCACGCCTTACGTACCTACCTTGGTACCGACCAATGTGAGGTGTTGCTGAAAGTCGATGTTAAAAACGCCTTTAATTCTTTAAACAGAGACACCCTGCTGGCAGAAGTCAGAGACAATATTCCAGAACTGTACAATTACCTCCTGCAAAGTTATGCCGATCCTACTAAACTAATGTATCGCAATAACCAACTTTCCTCAGAAGTCGGTTGCCAGCAGGGTGACCCCCTCGGGCCGGCAATCTTCAGTCTAGGCATTAATCCTATCATTCAAAATTTGAGTTCTAAATTTAATGTTTGGTATTTAGACGACGGCACCCTAGGAGGGAATGTGAACACCGTACTCTCAGACCTAATTGTCCTCAAAAACAAATTGGAATCCATTGGATTAGATTTAAATTTCAGCAAGTGTGAACTCTATATACACAGCACAACCCTAAATCACACAGAAATTATAGAAAAGTTTAATAATTTGTCCCCCAATATAAAAATTGTAACCAGGGATTCCCTTAACCTCCTAGGAACCCCAATTTTTGACGAAGCCTTCCCGGACCATATAAACAAGACCATCTCTAAATTTCAAAATTGCTCAGATCGTCTACTTGAAATTAGCTCCCTTTCGGCCCTTTTCATCCTGAAATTCTGCCTTTTCGTCCCAAAATTTACTTATACGCTTCGCTGCAGCCCCTTCTGGCAACATCAAAACTTATTAACACCTATTGACACCCTAATCAAAACCAATTTGGAATTAATACTAAATTTAAGGCTCAGCAAAGAATCCTGGTGTCAAGCATCCCACCCTGTCCGATACGGGGGTTTAGGGTTGCGTAAAATTTCTAGTGTAGCTCTACCGGCATTTCTGTTGTCTGCTCATAGCTCATACAATCTTGTAGGCAAAATCCTAAGGGATCTCCCTTCAAACTACAAGATTGCGGGCTTGGACTGCGCTGTAAATGCTTGGTTGTCTGCCTGCCCGGGGCAAAACGTACCCGCAAATCCGAAATCTCAAAAATGCTGGGATGATGTAATTTCGAAATCTACCTACACCACCTTACTTAACAGCAGCGCTGGAGTGGAACGCGCACGACTGACTGCTGTCGGATGCAAGGAGGCCGGTCAATGGCTGAACGCATACCCCTGTCCAAGTACTGGTACATTCCTCGACAGCACCACCCTCCGTTTGGCGGTCAGTCTGCGCCTAGGGGTCCCGATTTGTGCTCCACACAAATGCCCCTGTGGCAGTGACGTCGACCGGTTGGGGCACCACGGTCTGTCATGTGTAAAAAGCGCCGGCCGCTTTTCGCGACACGCCGCCCTTAACGACATTATCCGCCGGTCTCTTGCTAGCGTGAACGTGCCGGCGATGCTCGAACCAGTCGGCATCGTTCGTGACGATGGCAAGAGACCGGACGGGATGTCCCTAATACCGTGGAAAATGGGACGGGTGCTGGTTTGGGACGCAACATGCGTTGATACTCTAGCCCCGTCTCATCTCCACGGTACAATGGACAGGGCAGGCGCAGCAGCCGAGGCGGCCGAAGCCATCAAATTACGCAAATACTGGGGTCTTGACGCCGGATACAACTTCGTTGCCTTCGGCGTCGAGACCCTCGGTCCGTGGGGCCCTGGGGCAACAGAGCTCTTCCAACAACTGGCGAAGAGACTGGTCGACGTCACAGGGGACAAGAGAGCTGGCAGTTTCCTCGCACAACGCCTTGCTATCGCCATACAGCGAGGAAATGCTGCCAGCATTCTAGGAACCATGCCACAGGGACCTTTTTTAGATTTTTATTAGTTTTTATTATTTATTAGTTCTACTTTAAGTTAGGTATTGTTATAATTTTTTATTTTATTGTATGTATTTAAAGATAGTCTGGGATATCACAATAATTAATTAATAATAATTCATAATATACATTTGTCACAATTATAAATAAGTCCACTCATTGAAAAATGAGCGCAAAAAACTGAATCAAAAATTTCGACACTGACTTGGCACAAGCTTGGAAAAGCTTCATTGCTTCTATTTTTGTACACAAAAAATACTAACATCACACTATATAAATAGCATACAATCAATACGCCTTCAGCAACGTGTTTAAAACAACACAAAGTAGGTATACACATGAAAGAAGTGCTGAGTAATTGACTTCGAACAATAACAGAACACTAAGTAACCGTGATGTTCCATGCATGTTTACCCGCGGATATTACCGCGAGCAAACACCTGCGGCATGTGAACTGCAATATTGTCACCATTTTGTACTCAATAAAATAGTTTCGCTTAACGCTTAGATAAAGCGGTCTTCTCGGAATACTATTCCTATTTTAGACCTATAAATAATTGCTATTATCGTATCACAAATGATCTGTATGTAACTATGAATTCTTGAGAGAGGTAGGGCATAGCAAAATGTCATCTTGCTCGATTTTGGAGCAGCCCAACTGGGGAAGTACCTCCGCCTTGCAGAAGACCACAGCCATAATAACATTATCTGCTATAAAGTATGTAGTGTTGTGTTCCTGGAAGTAAGCAAGGTTGCCAGAGCGCCCGAGGATGCACTGTGTTGAGAGCGAGGGACCTAAATTTGTTCCTTCTGCTGTCAACACAATGCATCCTCAAATTTTATAAAGGGTCGGCAACGCATGCGACGATCCCTCCCTTATATTACTCCTTTACAGCTCTATTAATAACTTATTTTAACTACTGCATCCTACTATTACTGCTGAGCTAAAACATCCTTCTAAAATTAAACCCTACTGTATTTTGTCATGTATTCATTTGGCCTTGTAATGAAACATATGGTCGTCTAATATTTGGTAGGAACTTTATGAATAGTAACCTCGGATCTTTTGACAAAAATGGTTGAAACCCCAGATGACTAATGAAATAATAGTTGTAAAGAGAATTCTGAGTAAGTTTATGTCGAGCGAAAGAGAATAGGAATAAAGTATTGGTATAAAAGCTTATATTTTCCTAATTCTACAGAGTGATTGCGTCTATTAAATTAATATTATTTATTTTTGGGATAATAACCTCTATGCACGGCAGCACAACAATCATTTCACTGTTGTGGGACCGCTGGATCGTCCGGCGAATCAATGTGTGCTTTATACTCTAGATTGTAATTATATAAGAAAGGCTAACTAAATAAGAGTCATTATTTATTTATAACAGAATTATTTCAGCAACCAAGTTTGGCATTATACTGTGGAATCTATTTGAGGAACCATTTACTACTTTACATAGAATATTTAATCTTCCTTAGAAACGAGAAGGAATTTCCTTATTTTGTTTTGTGGTGGTAAAATCCTTCTTCAGCACACACTAATTTTCCTGCGGTGAGGACGGGTCCGCCTAATGGCACCAATTTAAGGATTAATGATTACTAATTAAGGTCTTTTCTACTTGATACAACAAACATACTATTGAGCTATTTCTCATTAAATCAATCCCAACATCCGGCTCATACTCGTTTCCCCACACTCAATGCCCTCTACAGTGATTAACTAGAATCCAAACTGAAGTGTCCAAGCTAGTCTTTGGCACAAATGTGTGAAGAAAGTCCGATTCCAAGTATACAGACAATTCCTCTCAGTCTTACGTTCCGCTTGACTGATACATAAGTCTTCCAACACACTCAGTCACCAAGTTAAACCACTACAAAAAAAACTAGGATCATGAATAACAGCCATGAGCCATTTGTCAGGACTAGAATGATTAATGTCAGCTCTTATGAAAACTAAATTAATTAATTACTTGTAAAAATCCTTTGCCTCGGTGCACACCTACAAGCTATCACTTGATCTGCACTATGCTCATTGACTGATAACTAGTTTGTAATAATTTCTTCATTGACTGAAAAGTATATAACTAGATATATATTTCCTTACATATAATCTTAACTCTGAAACTGAGAATGTTATTTATTGTCTGTTTACCTTATTTCAGAGGTCAGTAGATTTATAGAAAAGTCTGAATAATAAAAGTAACTAGTTACAGACCCACCCCTAGGCTAAAGTTTAGATATACTGGTTTTGACTCATCTCATAAGTTAATACCACACAATCAACTAAATTATTATTAATTATTATCAAAACTTCAATCTTTAAGCTTGTACCTTTTGTAAGCTTGAAGTTATATAGCCATGTAGTTTCCCAGAGCTAGTTCTCTCTAAATACTGTATATAAACAAATAACTATTCAGGATGTATTCCCATACATACTGAATAAACACGAGAAGTTTAAATTGAATATTATTGAGAATATTTCAAAGTCCTATTATGGTCTATGCCTCTACTATAGATCTACTTTCCCGGTATATAAACCCTTTTCTTAGTATTTGTACTCGCTTAAGTGCTTATAAGTACTGTAAAAAATCAAATATCGACGCACCTTCCAAGGGAAAATAATATAACTGCTGCATTTCGATTCAGTTAGCATGAGCTTTAATAGAATAACTACCGTTTAAATTGTTAACTGCGTGGTCTGATTGGTTTATAATGTTTGAATGCATATCCTTCTTGTTAAGCTAGCCGCTGATCGTATCTGGCGCGATGTTATCAAGTGTAATTCTTAGCGGACAATCCAATCAAAATGTTTGTAAATCGGCGGCATGGCGCTATCAATGATCATAAAGCCACCGTGTCGGCTGATAGCTTATCTCAGAGGCCGTGCCCACACTGTTCTAGAGGTTCCCTGTGGTTCGCAAGTCGCATTTAGCGTTTTGACGTTTCTGATATTAATATATTTTTTGCCTGTAACTTCCGAGACTTAAGAATTCGGCAGTGATCTAAAGAAGATCTAGGTCAGGGTGATAATAATTACGGAACGTTTTAGACCGTTCGAGGTAGATTTAAATGTCATCTCCCATACTAAAAATGACATTATACATTTCATAGGTACGTTCGAAAGGTTACGTGATTAGGCACCCGTTTGGTCTCCGAAACAAGATCACACGACCTTTTCCGCTCCTACGCCACTTCCCTCCATTTTCGACCAGCTACTTGGTTATGTTATATAACCTGTCAAAATAACGTTAAATAGATGTAACTGTCCATATGGAAAGTGACATTTAGATCAAACTTACGCACGCTCGAAAACCGTTACATAATCATCCCTCTCAACAATGGGTTCATATGGATCGCTGTTCCTGTTGATGATTGTGTGCCTAAAAATTAAATATGAAATATTATAATCTCCCTAATTTATCATGACATTATTGCATACCCCTGACTTGATATTATGATTTGATTTGTAGGTAGAAAATAATATACAAATAAATAAGCATAGTTATCTATATCTTCTACAAAAACCCCGTACTGAATAATACGTTCAAGGACCGGTAGTTGCCAAAAATGATTGTACTCTATGATTTGCGGAATAAACATGTTGTCTATTGTCTAATTTTGTTTTGTTTCGTATAGATGGTGTCTAATCATTATGAGACAGTACCTCAGCGGTGCGTACTTTAGTGTCATCGAACCGAAATGGCCCAATAGAACGGCATTCCGTTTAAACAACAAACACGGGGCATGTCAGCGCACAGCTCACCTAATGGTGATCATGGGGGAACAAAAAATATTTGTCCGAGTCTGCGCTAATGTGTAACCAAGCAAGCCCGGAGTGACATGGAAACTCTCTTCACACACGTCTGAACTCCAACAAAGGAGTTCTATTTGTTCTGTGTCGCTACTAAAATATTGAAACGAGAATGGAGTGCGTGCTCATCTCTGCGATGACGCTTGTCGTTGACTTTATGGTGCCCAGTAAAAGCAGTATAAGATAATTATGGCAGTAGTCAAAAGCTATCAGCTCCATATACAGAGAAGTCAATCATTTCGTGATGGCATTAAGATAAAGAAGAAGAAAGAGAAGCATACAATTTTGGTAATATATGCCAACCATATTAATTTATTGTACATGTCGAGCTCATTCTTAGAGAGAGAACGAGCTTGTGTGTCAGTGCGATCTTAAAGCTTAATGGTGTGCACAATCCTGCACTAGCCTAACGAATGTCTCACACGAATGTTTGTTCTAGATGCCTGGTTCACCGCGGCCCGGGTCCCTGCGAAACGCGCCGGTCTAACCAGTTTCTGTAGACTGACCACTCCGGTGACGTAGCAGTCATCTTCGGAAGTGAATGACGTGACAAGCAAACATCCTTCCTTAAGATATGACTAAGAAATTCAATTAGTAGAGTTGTTCTTGTTTGGATGTTCAACGTTTTACTAGCTGGAAAACAGTTGTACGACTGTCTGTATAAATAACGCTTTCATTGTTCACTTAATATATTTCCCGGAGTATTAAACTGGTTGGTGGCGAGGTATTGTAGCGGTGCCCGCTCAGAACTGATTAGCGTAACGAAGTCGCAGTGTGCAAGGCGTGTTGCAGTCAATATTGGACGATTTTGTCTCAATAATTCCTGCATAGAGCGGTGTCACGCGAGCGCTCGCCATGACCAATTAGCCGGCGCCCTGCTCCAGCCGCTGCACAATAAATCAATAATTTAACCGTCCATCTACCGGCAAATGCTGATTTATTTGCGCCTTCTGGCCAGCGCATGCGACTGCGGCTGGCGCGGCTGCGCCCGCGTCGCGCACCTAGACTTGTTATTGCTGCTGATTGCACCATAAAGTAGTATAAGATGCGCGGTTCATTCCTAAGGTGGGTGAGGTAGGATATCGAATAGGCAAGATTAAATTGTCCAATGTTTATGTTAGCATACCGGTTTGTTTGTGCATGTCGTATTGTGAGATGGGACAATTTAGAAGTGTGAGAATGTACTGACATTTAGAACTATTCAACGTGAATACATTCTATCATAGCCAATATTCTTATGATAAATTGACACAGATTAAACACTCGAACGATATTCCATTTCCCGCAGTCAGCTATTAAGGACCCCACTATTATATTAGCCGGTGTTTGTTTAGCATTTCTTCGTTAATTTCTATTTAAGCGGTACAAAGTGAAAGATTAAGCGTAGTTTACACTAAGTATTAACGAATACGTAGGTATGTACGATTGGAACTGGGCTGAGTTTCACACGCAAACAGTCCTCATGTTTGTTTAGGGCATTAGTGACGAGCGGTAACTGTCGCGAACCAGCGTAGTTTTACTGTAGGTAACTAACTGCCTCGACAACACTCGACGGATGACCAACGTGTTCCGTGTTTTGTTACTTCATCGTATTTGATTTTGAATGGCGACTACCGCTCTTGAGACGCATAAACAACGCCAGTCCCGTGAGTCGCTGACTAGCAATCGGCTCTCGATGGTTCTCGAACTCGCGTCTGTAATCTCGAGTGTTAAAATTAAAGTAAATTAAAGACATTGAACAACTATCTTACGCGAAGCCCCGGCGTGTAGTGGCGTCGGCGACGGCCCTCCGTCAGCCCGAGGGCCCTCGGCGCGCCGCGGAGTGTTTTCCAATACACAAAGCGCGGACGTGTTAATTCGTAGACACTATTGGTTTTTTCCGCGGTGATCGACGACTGTGGGAACGTTTCTCGGTGCCTTCGTTAGAAGCACCTACTCCACGGTAACGAGCAAACAGCACCGGGTCCCAATATCGCTCCCGCGTTAAGTGGCTGTCCGCTTGGAATTTACGACAGTTCTTCACTTAATAGGCGATCGCGATTGAGCTGTCCGCCTGACGATTGTTACGTCGATAGCTGCGTAGCGAGTTATAAAAATCATTTTGATTTCCAATTTGAGTGTCATTGTCTGCGAGACGAGAAAGTTGTCTGTGGCGCCGAAGCTAATAAAACAGTCGGAAATTGTGGGCACGCGCGGCGCAAAGTGGCGAGGTGCCGTCGATAACTCAGGCTGATATTCAGTCACACGTGCCGTTATCGTTTTGTGGTGGATGATACCTCGGCTGTGGCGATACGATCGGCGCGCACCGGCCATCCATTATGCTGACAGTGTAACAATAAAGCAGGATATCTGTTAGCGCCCTGCGTAGCCACTCACAACAAATGGAAGCCTTGGGACTGCGCTTCTTGCAAGCACGTTGCTAATTGTTTCAAGACCACCTTTGACCAAATTTTGTCACTGATGACATTGATTTGCGACTATGTTAACATCTCTCAACTGGAGATATATAGAAATTTAGGTCGTTTTTTTCCTGTGAATATATAAAAATGCAAATGTATTGAAAACCTAATTTTGGATGGACAGGAAAGATGGTCTTTATTTTTTGATTCTGTTTGACCCTACACTAATTTATCATCAAAGTAATTCAAGACATTATCTTGGAACTGATTTGATTTGATATTGAGAATCTCAAATGTGATTAATAAAAATAAGTACAATGTGTAGAGTCAATCAATTTGATTTCTGTGCCTCTTCGTACCTTGTCTCAGTGAAATTCAATGTATAAAAGCCGATCTCATATTAGGGCCAATTTGTATGTACTTGTAGTTTTTTTTAAATTATACAGTAAAAATTGGTGGGTAGATTAAGTTTCTTATTCTGATAAATATTTGCACAATTTTCAAGTGTCTTTTTTTCCATTGAGTGACAAAACTTAGGGGATTTTCGTAACTCAGTGGATAAAGTCATCAAAAACGAAAGAACATCTTATAATTTTATATATATTTTGTACAGAATCAGGAGCTCTTCTAACCTACCTACTATCATGTAATTCAGAGGAAAAATAAAAAAAAACGATAAAAATACAAAAATTGGCTCATTAATCTCTATGACAAGTTACAAAGTGGCCCAGAGGGTAGATTTTTGAGTTTCGAACATTCGAATTCAAAGGCGAGCGGTAGAAATTAATCGCACGCATCAATATGTCACAACTTTTTCGCATGATCCCCAATAAAAGCTATTCTTAAGAGTCATCATTCGAAAGCTAGTGATAGACGATCGATATTTTGCATTTCGTTACCAGTTATTGAAATTCGTACTTATAATACAAAGTAGAGATGAAATAATATTAAACATTGAATTCGTAGTAATCATTTTAATATGTAAGTGCATTTTCAGAGTATGATGAACTTAAATATATAACGACGTGACAATAAGTCTTTTCTCTCTGCTACTCTACAACTTTTGGCTTACTCGGTTGGCGGCCGAACTAGACAGACTATGCGTGTTCGAATTCCTAATAAAGCACGCATCTCCCAGTGCCGGAGATCTCCGGCCACATAACATAATAAAGCTATTGTTTTTGTTTTCGCCGGGAGAGGACGGGTTAATTTTTAAATAAATATAATATTTTTCAATACAGAACTCCTTTTTAGCAACTAAGTATAGTTTATACGTATTGGTGCCATTTTGTACATACCTATTTGAAAAATAGGGGGGTTGAAAAATTATGTATTTGAGGTTTATGTTATTTATAACACCACGATTGAATGAATCTTTGTAATTTAAGTGTTTAATTCAGCTTAATATCTATATCATCAATATTATTAGTGTAATGTTAAATTCAAGTAGCGAGAAAATAGATTACACAGGATCAACTGCTTGGTGGGTAGTTACTAAATTTCTACTGATAGAATTGAATATGAGTGGCCAATACCACACGACTTAAAATTTTTATCGCTCGAATTTCAATAATAGCATTTCGTTGTTTTTGACAGTTTTCGAGTTAAATAGTTGAATGTTCGTAACTCAAAAATCGATCCCCAGAAATCAAGTTGGTTGACCGTACCTATTTTAAGTAGGAAGTAGGAAGAAATTCGCTGTAAGTATTTTCATTTGGTTTAAATTTCATTACCATTTAAACCTAGTTTAACCTCTCTCAATTTCAACTCTAATTGAGCACAGATGAATGGCAAAATGATGAATCAATCAAGTTAAAGACATCGGAGTATAATGTGGTATGTCTGTAGACATGATGCTATTAGGTAAAATCCATATCTAGGCGGTCATTATCCCCCTTCGTATTCTCAGCACGAGTATACTTCATTAGGTGTGTCCCTCGGAGGGTGAATTTCCACGTCAAAATCTATAACCTAGTTTGATTCCTTGGGTACGTTTTTTATTTCGGAAATGACCTCCTGAGTGGGTTAAATGCAAAATTTGCGCGGAAGCTGGCCCCCTTTAACATAAAAAGCGCAGTTAGCGAGTTTTACAAGAATGAAGTAGCAGGCAAAATATATTTCATAGCTTATGCAGCAAATAGAGAGACTGCAAATATTTCATAAACGATAATAACATTATCTAGATACTATATATGTAAGTAAACACCTTTAACAAAATGATATAACAGATATCACGCTTAAAAAGCGCAGTAATGTTTGTCACGCTGTTGCGACACGCACCACTCGGCCGCGATAACTAATATCACCTCGTGAATAAGTACATACATTGTATTAGACAAATTGAATTCTCAAATGGATTAACATAAATAGTGTGCAATGGCAGTATTATAATGGTACAACGTGTTTTAAGACAATAGCTGAGCAGGGCCCTCCCACCTCCCACGTGGGCTGGCGTTCGCGCATGCTAATCGTCTCTAATCACGATCGAGCTGATTCATCTTCTATGATCCTTTATTCTGTTTATTTACCAATCAGTATACTTAATGGGTATACCGGTCTCGACCATAAAAGGCGATATATTTGTGTATCGCCGCTCAATTAGTGGGCGACAGCGAATGCGCTACACATATGTGGTCACGTTAGCGTCTTGGATATATGTTTAGTTAATGCTCAACGCAAAGGAAACAAAATCATTATTGTTTACCCCTTCAATTATCTTTGGGCGCCTTTTATGTGAAGCTGAGTTCACACCGGTACGGCGAGCAACATATACAGACCTACGTTTGATGGTAAAAAAGTCTACATGCCTTGACACCCATGTGAAAAGATTTTAATAAGCACCAACCCTGATTTAGATATACATATGTGTTGCCGTTGGTAGGCACTCCTTCATTTTGTTTTCCGTTGTATTTACGTGAGTTTTCACCAGTAGCAATTAATCACTCTTGGTTTCCATTTGGTGCGTAGTCTAATTATCTGCCCACACGTTTCCATAGTTGGTAACCCTTAACGACCCGTCTAGCCTTTGATATCGATATTGCTTTGATATGATTGCAAAATATACTGCAATTAATGAGACTTTTGATTTTAAATCTTATTACTCGTCCTTTCGAAATTAAGATACAACAGACACTAGACTCATTTATTACCTACAGAGGCGGCGTCTTTCAAGGCACCAACCCCTTCTTGAATGTGAAGCTTTCGTCAATTAAGTACGAGGTCTAGAACATATATAGTTCTTATGTATATGTTCTAGACCTCGTAAAGTCGGTCGTCGGAAATTAGGCCTTTTTGGATTTGAGTGGCACCAAGCTTTTTTCTGTTACTCAACTGGCGCCAGGCGCTTCGCAACATTGGTGGAGATTGCGAAAATGTGCGGGTGCGCAGGTGGCAGGGGGTAAGAGGGTGGGGACAGGGGGGAGAGAGGCGGCGCCCGGTGGCAGGTCCGCCCAATTCTTTGTTTACGTAACGCCCCCGCTCATTACGGTAACAGCTGTTTCATAACTGGTCGTTGCACCACTATAACTGTCAAGTTTACAGCACTGTTTTCCACATAAAATCTAATACTTTCTTGCGCAAACCTAGATTATGAAAAGTACCTAAAGCAAGTAGTATAAATTACGATGAAACCAGATAGGTTTCTGATGCGTGCGCTGATGAAATTAATCGTAATCCAGCGATAGGACTAATAACAAGGTAATAACGTGTTAGTTGAATATTAATGGCCACATACTTACAACTATCTAATAAGAGAATATAAACGACTTTACTTAGGCACGAGAGGGTAATTTTATAGCGTAGGCAGGTACAACGGCAATTCTTAGATATGTATTTCTTGAATTATATTTACCAGTAAAACCTACTTTGAATATAAATAGAACGAAAAACAAAAAGCTTAGAATGTTTTGCCTATTCTTCCCTTGTTTAGTTCAAGAGAGATCGCTTATATTCTCTTTTTAAATCACTTGAATCAAAAATACCTATGTTAGGTACATGTCATAAGTAAAACTAGGCACGTGTATAGAATCTTTCATATGAAAGACAGATTTCGCCTTAAAATCTAATCGAAAATAGAACAATTTTTACATTGGCCCATCTGTAGGGTGACTGCAGTAGTATAAAGATAGGGATAGAATCTTCAGAACACCTGAGTTTTATCCCTATAAAACTCAGGTGTTCTGAAGATTCTCCCTCAATGCCTTCGCAAAACACTCTCATACTTATTCTTTGTGCGTGACCCATATCTATAATCACCCATTAAGAGTAGTTAGTATGCAGACATTGTGTGCGAGCTCGTCCTAACGTTGTGGGCGCCGGTAATAAGTCAGCGGTGAAACCGTGAACAGATGTTCCTCTAAAGCCTACGTGAGTAGGCAGACTTTGATTAGAACGGAACAAAAGGAGAGGTTTTGGGATTTCAAACGCTGTGACAGTTTTGCGAGAGCTGTTGCGGGTTTTGTTTATACAGCATATTTTTTTAACAATTACTGCGTACTCTATGGATATTTAGTATAGGCCCGAATAAACATATTTTCATATGTTTTATTAAAAATGTACAACGTTTTTCCTCATATAATAATTCACATCACAATGTATCACACATGATCACTACTTACGTGCCTAAACAAGACTAGATCCGCTTCTGCCATGTGCCAAGTTATTAATCACAATTTGTGGTAATACCAATAGTATATGCTGTATATATATGTATGTAATTGACTTGATTGACTATTTCATAATAACTTTTATTACAAGCGAAAGTGTCTTTCTTACAAAAGGAGGACTTACAAATTGGCATCGTTTGAAATTATATTTCCAAAAAATAGTCCCTTCATTGAGCTCCTAATATATTTCGCTGATCATAGGTACTTTCTGCTTAACAAGACAAATCCCCTTAGCCACTTGACATCCCAAAACCGACACCTCTAATTGCAAGACACCGCTTCCTCCCCATCCCATACAAAACGTCTCATGTCATCATACCATACTGGTCCTTACGACATTTTGAATTTCAAGACACCACTTCAACTCCACAGAATCCACATTTATGAAATGTCTCATGTCACGACAGTGTTGTGGCGTTTACGGCCCTTTGGGTACCTACCACA
Organism: Epiblema foenella; assembly: GCA_963556455.1. NCBI lineage: Eukaryota > Metazoa > Arthropoda > Insecta > Lepidoptera > Tortricidae > Epiblema > Epiblema foenella. The sequence continues at coordinate 11,361,075 of OY747107.1, read as the reverse complement.
ATACAGTTGCAAGCGATATCGCACCGCACACACAGCGCGCCGGCGCCGCCGCCGCTGTCCCGTTACCCGCCTACGGCGGCCGATGAGCCCCATTCAACTGTGTAGCCATACTTTATTTACCTAAATCGGCCGAAATATGGCGCCAAAATTCTCACTTAGAAGTAATAAAATCTATGATTTAAAATGTATGTGTATATTTTATGTTTATTACTTGGGAGACTCGGAAGTTTATTTGATTTAACTATTTAAACTTAACCCTTTAGCATTGCAGTAATTTTCCAGTGATATCCATTTATGAACTACGAGGTTTATATAATTAGTATAAATATATACACCGAAATATAGCATCTAAATATTCGAAATTATTTCGTTTTCCAAAATCCAAGTAGGTATAATAGGAAAACGGTACAATAAGGCTTGGTAGAAATTAATTCAAAACATGTGTTTTATAGTCGTGACTTACGGTGACAGGGCCTCTAGGCATAACTCATTAACCTCGATATTTTTAATGTTGATTCCGAGCTGATAAACTGATACAGCAGGTTTTGATATCCCATAACATTTTGTGTAGAAAATAATAGATTCACGTGATCATTTCTACAACATTAAGTGAAGGAAAATTTTATAGGATTATAATTGAGTCGTTTTTATTTAACAAAATCTTAAATTTTGGTGAGGCGAATTTGATAAAACATTCACAGCTAAGGGCCCTGGATGATCGTCAGTTGATGAATGACGCATTATAATGCAAATATTATGCATAAATTAAAACATATCTACCTAAGAAGATACGTTATGTTCCCCAAGTCTGTTCGTTCCACAGGGAACAGTTTTTTGTGGCCATATTTTTATTAGTACTATGTTATTATTAAGTTTGACGTACTATGTATTGTATTGTTACCTAGTATTGAATAAATATTTTAGAGTAAGATTATGATAACAAAAAAACTGTAATGAAACAGTATGTTCATAAAGTCCTATGGCAGCCGTTATGAGTTACCTTGACACAATGAACCTAAACCCGACCCACTCATCCAATTCGGGAGAAAACAGTTATAACGCCAAAAACAATGTAGGCGCCATTTAATTATCGCTATACATCAAGTTATCTGCAGCACGAAAAATTGCGCAAATCTGTGCAGTTACGTTAATTTTAATCCACCAACACGTAGCCTTGTTTTATGAGTCAGCCTTTATGAAAGTGACGATTATAAATTAGCAGCGATTCTTCTCCGTTGCGACACGCGTCGCCGACAGTTGGCTACAGCCATAGGTCTGGTTTAGGGATGGGCGGCGCGTGTGGCGGTGCCAGATAATGTGGCTGTTTGGCAAACAAGGAAACGTTCATGCCTCTACATTCTACAAAACACAACACGCACACACACGCGCACGCACGCACGCACGCACGCACGCACGCACGCCAGCTGCGTGGAAAGGTGCAGCGGTCATAGGGACAGCGAAGCCCGGTAAACCCCGGCCTTCGTCTGCCTCTTATAGGCCGATCAGCTTACTTAGCTTTCTAGGAAAGCTATACGAGCGGATCCTTCTCACTAGGATTCTCAGATTTACGGCTGAGAATAACGTCATCATCGACGAGCAGTTCGGCTTTAGATCCGCGCACTCATGCGTCCAACAGGTGCACCGCGTCACGGAGCACGTGCTGGATGGTTTCTCTCGATTCCAGGGGCTCAGGACCGGTGCAATCTTTCTCGACGTGGCGAAAGCATTCGACAAGGTCTGGCATAATGGGCTGATATACAAGTTATATCATCTCGGTATGCCTGACAGACTCGTACTTACCAGACGAGATTTTCTCAATGATCGAAGCTTTCGATACAGACTAGAGGGAACGTGCTCGGACCCACACCCCATCCGGGCCGGAGTCCCGCAAGACTCCGTGCTCTCACCCACTCTTTATTCGTTATTCACGAACGACATTCCCAGACACCCTAAAGTGCAACTGGGATTATTCGCGGATGATACCGCGCTCTTTACGACTCATTGTAAGTATACTTTTATCCGGCGATACCTCCAGGAGGCAATCACTGACCTAGGTCTTCGGTTTAATCTTTGGCGTATCGAAGTCAATCCGGAAAAAAACACTGTCCTCCACCCTTCTGACCGCGTTAGCACGGAAAGGCGTGTGGCTCCGATGGAGATGTTTGACCGGCCCATCCCCTGGGCCAACGAAGTCAAATATCTTGGAGTGACCCTCGACAAAAAACTGACTTTCCGTAGCCACATCAGTAGGGTACGCAACCGTGCGTTGTTCGTGCTAGGAAGGCTTGGGCCGATGATTAACAAGTTCAGTAAAATGTCACTTAGAAATAAGCTGACACTCTACAAAACTTGTGTTCATCCAATCATGTCTTATGCAAGTGTAGCTTTTGCTCACGTGTCTATGACATCGCTTAAGCCACTTCAGGTCATTCAGAATCGGTTTCTCCGTAGGGCGATTGGTGCTCCGTGGTACCAGTCGAACTGCAGTCTGCACCACGACATGGGGATTAGCACCATGTATGGTTTCTTTAAGCAAACTGCCAGACGTTATTTTGACAACGCTTCCCATCATAGGAATCCGTCCGTTAGTTAGGAAGGCTGTCGACTACGTTCCCATCCCTTCTCCTTCTGTCGTTACTCGGCGATCACTGATTAGGGGCCGCACGGTCCGGCGTCCTAGGCACACACTAACGGACCCGGACGACGTAATCACAGCGTCCATCGAAAGATGGAACGCCGCGCTTACGGCGTCTAACTCTGACACGACGCGTACACTTAGGCATTCCCGCCGGCGGGGACGTCCACCGCTCGATCGCGATAACACTGACACATATAGTCCCTATTCGTCCCGGTACCGCCGCACACCGGGTAAAGTCAGCCCGACCCAGGTCAGGCCTAGCTGAGTTTCTTGCTGGACTCTTCTCAGCTAGGCTAGGTTTAGTGAACCAGCGACAAAACTCCCAGTAGCTCGATTCCACTCACACCTCAGATTCGGTTGAAACCGCTCAACCAATCTCACTGGAGCGCAAACTCTTAGAGTATTCCAGTGTTCCAAACCACACGCGTGATCGTGCCGGAGGTTTTCCCCTGGATTTTCCCCAGGCTACTCTCCAACCGCGCACTCCTATCGCTTTATTGGGCCCGGCCACAGTCAGGTACAAAAGAAAAAAATATATATACATCACATAACACATTCACTGCCAGGAACACGCCTAGCGGGCGCTCTGCTCGCAGACGCGTAGCCAAACCATGCATTTCCCCGTATGTGTGTAGAGGATTTTGTAGCGTTATGAAAAGCTTGGCAGCGAAACTAATGCCATAGTTGTCTTTGTACGAGCGCCGCTCCGTACCGCTCCCCGCTTGTCCATAAACAAGGCGTTACCTTAGAGGCTCGATCCCGATCCACCGGAAATGACTGGCTGCTTGCTCATTCGAGAGTCTTGTGAGCACGCGATCTCATCTATTCAGCTTATGTGCCCGTACATAAGCGTCGTTATACCGGCTGACAGGCAAACAATAGTTCAACTGCTGTCTATATGATAAAGTATCACAAATAGAACGTTGTTTACGAATGAAGCAAATGTAAAACCAATTTAAGGGCTTTGGCGTAGTTGTAAAGTTAGACTGAACAGATATTGTAATCTATCACTATTACTGTCGCTGATAATAATAACCTGAATAGTAGTTAAATTAAATGTTGTATAGATTTTTACTTAATAATAATAATAATAAGACGTTTATTCAATGATTGTATACATTTACAGGTAACCAAGACAGGTACAATAAATCAAAGTATACAAAAACAATTGAAAGGGTAGGTGGCTCAGCTTGTGTCTGTACCAAGAGACCACTAAAGACTCTTGTCTACAGACGCTGTTATTCTGCCACCCCCGTGGCTTAAAAACTATAGCATGTGAACTAAAATAAGCGTCACACGAAGCTAGGCAACTACTTACTTGCCGATAAGTAGTTAATAAGTTATAGTGTCTTAGTGTATAGTGTCTGGGTTTTTAAATTTACATCTTTTTGTAAGTACTCGACTGTACCAACCCTAAATTCTCGCTACATAAGCGGTAACTTAAGGTATAAGTTTGCGTACTTATAAAAAGCCAATTCCATTAGGAAATACTTATAGGCTGAAGTGGGTGGCTTCACCCGAGTTAAACACTCTGCTTTTCATTCCGAATACGAGTCTGAATCAGTCTAATCCTAGGGTAAAAGTAACTCATATTGAATAAAATAATGTTTATTATTTATGTAAAATAAACATGTTATCGATATATTTATGTTTATTTCCATAATTTAAAATTTATATCATTGTAATTATCCAGAAGCTTCAAATATAACTACCGACGGGTAGTCTACCAGTCCCTGGGATCCCAGGGCTTATACGAAAGAATGCTATTGTCTATTTTTTTCACCGGGAGACGACGGCTTAACTACAATTTAATAACAGTGTGGCTGATTAGTTTCTGCAAATTTGATTTTTTTAATGAGCGCTTAAAATATTTAAAGTTAAAATGTGTTTAAAGTTTAAGTAAAAATATCTACCAGTTTTTATTATCTGAAAGTAGGTCAAATATGACCTACTTTCAGAGTATGAGGAATGAAAAATATTTATACCGTAGTTTCGATCGATATGAATTAGCCACTAAGGCTCGGTTTTAATAAGATCCGTTAGACCTTATGTCGGTTTGTTATGTCAAAAATGTACCGAGTTACTGAAATTTGATCTGACATTTGGTCTAACGGATCTTTATAAAACCCGGCCTAAGCCAAGCAAAAATGCGAACCCACCGTGCGTAATTACGTTACTGTACCTAATAAATTGATGTTGTGTCTGTTTCCTAATAATCTCGCTGGAAGATTAATTTCTAGTTGAATTATATATTAACACGCACTGCTAATTTTTCAAAGCCACTCTCATTACCTGATCTTCATTAGCTACTGACATAATTCCGCTATTTATAATATGTTGCTAAGCCGTTAATACATTATTATTTTATGCTTCACAGTTACGCAGGAACCTAGTTATTGAGTACCTAGTATTAATATAAGTATATCATTCATTAGTTATAAATCATACTAACAAGGTATTCTTGTCGGCGATGCGAAACGTTCTTCCTTTTATGCAGAGCTTACACAATATACTCGCGATCAGCCTAATGACTTTGTATGAGTTGTGTGACTAACTGACTGTTAAAGGAGTCGGCTTTAAATGTTAGGTATGTACTCGATACCTCTTAGGATCGGTTGGTTGTTTTTTGCTCGTTCAAACATGATTCGTTTCTTTGTCCTAGGAAAATCTATACAGACTTTAAATTCAACTAGATATAAGTTTATACTATTGTACCCTATTCTATTTATTATGAATTAAGAGTTGAAATAGCAGTGTCTGTCCTCTCTTTCAAAAATACACCTAAATAGTACTCGCATGCATGCATGCACAATCATGATTGTGCAATGTTGCATATAAAAATTCAACATACAATACAATATATTAAAAGAATACTAATTTTATTTCACACACAATGATAATTACAAAATAAAATATAACATAAATGAACGATTTTAATAACTATGTATACTTAAAAAGCAAAAACTAAAAGTCAAATTCTAATAAAAAATAATTTAAAAATTAAATAGGTACGTATATATTTCTTCTAAATTGGTCACATTTGTTTGAAACAAACACTACCAGCCACGGGTCTTCCATCCCGGGAAAGATCTCGATAGTGTGATTCTAGGAATTGACATGGACGGCACAGAGCCATCTAGCGGGTAATCAAACGAACATTTTAGTCTTGTAGCTCAACACTGCTTTAGTTTAATGAGGGCTACCGTTTCTGTGCTCACCAGTTGGCGCCAGTGTCTGTCATTGTCAAAGTTTGTTATGGGCTATTACGGGCATGAAAACAAAGTTTACATTGAAATCGTATTTACTTAATATATTCAAACCGTAAAATATTGAACATCCCGTATTGCAGCGCAATCCTGTTTTGTTCGGAAAAAACAACTAGGACATAAGTTTACGAACGATAAAATTGTCTCAAAGCATTGAAATTCGTTGACCCGTAATTCATATTTGCCCTAATCAATCTCAGGTAACGCAAAATATCCACCATATTATTCTAATTAGAAATAAATCCGCGAAATCCACCCACAAACTATGAAATTTTTACATTTCGTGCCTGACAGCTCACTAGGGCCTCTAGCGGCGAATGCGTTAGCTCTCATTGGTAATTTAGATTCAGTATCTAAAAACAGCTCTAGAAAAAAAGTTGTGTCAAATGTTTTTCTTCTTGTCCACTCCTCACCACACCACACTTTATTTTGGAAGCTAATAAAATAAATGTAAGAAACGTAGCCGAAATGCCGGACGCTACATGGTACCTGCTTGTCCGGGGTAGATACTTTTATTGACCTTACCTTTGATACCTTCGGTTGTCTTTTATTTTTACTGCCATTGCTCAATTCCATTGTTATGTTTTTGTTAGGTACAAAAAAAGACCATGAAATAACGCCGCATAATCCAAGATTCTGGAAATTATATATAGTTTTAGATCTACTTATACGTATATGTAGGTAGGTAGTTTAGTAGTAGGTAAGTCATACAATATTGTTATAATAAAGTGCTCTCTCATAAATATCATTTCCGCCTATTGAAGCTATCATGTTACTCTCTCCGAATCTCTTCCGACAAATTTAAATACACAAGCTTTTAACGATGTGTCAATATTGAAGCATTGACAGTAAATTAAAACTTATTTTTTTAATATTTATGAGGTAACTGTGCTGCAAACGAAGGCACGTGGCGCGCCTTTGCCAGTCAGTATGCAAATATGATTGTGCATGTGTGAATATTCATGCAGCCACTAGAGCGGCACGCACACCGCTGCAACACAGTTTCCATTCATAAAACCAGCACTATCTAGCCATGAATTAATCGCAACCTTTGAATATGTTTACTCTCACAAAGGAAGCGGCCATTCAGAAAAACTTGCCCGAAAACAGGTTTGGCACGTGTCAATGAACGACGGGAATATTTTGGACGGCGTCGTGTCGGCCCGCTGGATGATTTAAACGGTTTAATAGACGCTCGTTTGAATACGTATTTTGTATCAATTATAATTTGAAATATTCTTTAAACTTTCAATTCCCTATCATTAAGCGTTTGAGTTTTGAAACAAAGATAATGAACTTGTTTGCTTTGCTACGATCGCCTTATTTATACGTTATATTTATTTTTAATGTGCTCTCAAACGATTTGATATAACGGCGCCACTATGGCATAATTATCGATGGATGTAATAATATTACTTGTGGCAAGTGGCGGCCCACTAACATAGCCTCATTATAAGTTTTGAGTTCGAGTCCAAGACTCATTTCGTTCACAACCAACAACTCATAACGTTAAGTGCTAAAATGTTTGTGTTATTTATGTCAACGTGTTAGCACTGTTTTGGGTGGTACTGGATTGTTTACCTAAAGATTCACCTCGGTTAAAATAAACGTGAGATTTGTTACAAAGTTCACTGCTTATTTAGTATCATACCTAACTTTGACCTATGCTAGCTGTGCATCCGGTTTCAAAAGATGAGGCTAAAATATCTATTGACAAGAATTTTCCTATATGTATATCTATGTGGCCTTGATCATTCACTCTCAAACGTAGAATTCTACTATACCAGACCGGCAGGCACCCAAATCATAGCAATTTTGATTACATTTATGCATGGAGCATTAAGTTTACCAGTCGTATTGGTTATTGAAGCAGATGTAGAATTAGTTTCAACTGCCTGTTAATTTTCGTCTATTCGGTATGAATGAAAGTTGGCGGCCTCCAATGGTATACGTAGGCGAACTGTTGCAAGCAGTGCAGTTCTACGGTCTAAAGGGCCTATGGACCTACAAGTGCTGAGGTTATAATTAGGGCTCCCGATATCCGTGTTACACGCCGACCCGTTGCCCCGTGTACTTAAGCCCGGCGGTACTAAGAACCCGAACTACACGAACCCGCCAAGATCCGTGTCCCGTGTCTAAGATTCGGAAACGGGCAACGTGTCTCGGCTACGTAGCCGGGGCCCGGGACACGCCGACCCGTTTCCGAATCTCAGGCACGGCCCCACCCGTCCGCGACGGTTTGAGCTTGCGCTCTAAAGTTTGAATGAAAAATATATAGCGGTAAACCGAGATGGGCAAAATGTAATCTACTAACGGTTAAGATTAACCTACTTAATCGCGACTAACGATTATAAATAATGATTAGCAATAGTCTTAGTTGTACGAGTTCCGATTAATTTCGTCATGATTAAATTAATTGTCGGTTAATCTCCAGCGGCAACTTTTTTAGTCGACTAATTAATTAGAATAATTTCCTCTCGATTATTATTAGGAACAAATATAAGATTATTTTTTGTAATTCTGATTTTCGGATAACCATGACAGGCAGCTAAAACGTAAGGAATGTATAACCACAGTGTACCTAAAATAACACTGTGGTAATAACTATACTCGGGGCTGGAGGCATATTATTATGGTCGTGCTTAGCGCTTCATAAATAACATGCCAATGCATTCGTAAAGGGGACGTACGCTTCGTCGACTGACAAAAGCAACCGTAATATAAGTACTAGGTACTCACAGACATGGATTAACGGTCTGTTATCTACATTTCAATCGCTGGTCCTGCGTAAACAACTAACCGACAAAGGGTAATTACCCAAGACTATACCGAGGGGTGAGTGTTCAAACCAGATAAGTCGTCTAAAAGGTTTTTTGAAAATAGAACTCTGCGTAATGGATGTTAAGTTCTTATTTCAAAAAACATTTATCTCCATTTATTGGGTTTGACCACTCACCCCTATTACATTTTATACGCGTAATTGCTTCTACTCAAAACGTATCTCGAAATAGCATTAAGTGTAGGCTTAATCCTAAAAAAAGAGTACCTAACGTTCAATCAAATCAAATCAAATCAAATCAAAATCAAAACATTTTTCTGCAAATAGGCCTCAAGGGCACTTTTACAAGTCAAAATCTATTTAGGTACATCAAATAAAAATAATACAATAATCAAAGTATCATTATTTCAATGCATGTGAAGTAACTAATTTACTGCATTTACAAATAGAAACCAACTAGTAAGCAAGCGATAAGAAGGATAAAAAAGTGGTTTTCTCGGTCTTCCATACAACGTTTTCTTTCTAAATTTCTTGTTCGAGCGATATCATGACGTTATTTGTTCCAAGATATTTAATAATTGGAAAGTTTGACGGGCTACATTTTCCTGACGTCCAGATCAAAACGATATAACGTTATGCGGAATATTAATTTTAGAAAATTCGAAACTTGAAAATACGAACATAATCATATCGCCTAATTTCATAACCTTATACCTGCATGTGTACATACTGTACAAAATAACGGCTCTGTGTAATTCAGATTCAGATTAATTTATTCACAATATATGATTAAAATATAAATTACATGTCAATTTACAAGAATCTCTATTGTGATCGTCAATCAATATTAATATATTTAAAAATCGGTTAAACTATTGTTAATCATTACAAAATTATTCAGAAATGCTTACGGCACAGGCAGACAGAGAGAGTATTTGTTGGAGATATTTGTAATCAAGAACCATTTCTTCATCAGTTGTTAATTTCAATTACTCTTAATGAGTAATTTTATCTTGATAATATTTGTTTTTAATATGAATTATATTCCAGAACGTGTATTTCGTTATTCAGGCATTCTTATAAAAAACTGATATCTATTAAATAAATTTTCATTAATATCGAAGTCCTTTTGATCTTGCCGCCATTTCAATGTAGTTTATCAAAGTTGTCCATCATTTAAAATTATATTTGTTAGAAGGATAACGTTCTGACTAAACCATTATTGCCATATAATATTGCTCATTATTGCCATCTATAACAATAGAATGGATACCGCTTTAAATGCGCCTCAAGCTCCAGTAACATTTACGTAAAAAGTTCTTTAGAGAAATAGTCTAAATTTATAAACATTAAGGAATAATCTTATAAACTTCGAACTAGTGTATTACATATATACAGTGTAAACTCTTTATAACGAAACACAAGGGACCGAGCAGTTTTTATCATTAAGTATAGAGAGTTACCGTTATATGGAGTGAAGAAAGAAAAACAACCTTTACTACAATTATTTTTAATATGTTCGTACCACGTGTTCAAGGCAATTAACAATAACAAAAGCAAGACGGTTGTTTACGACCTCAGGTGCTTCGGGAGCTCAAAGACTTAGTCGGCATCTTTTGTAGCCTGATAAGATAACATACACAATAAACAATGAATAAATATTTGCACATTTCTTCTGAGTCTAAATATGAACACATTTCTTCGTAATAGAGAATGGCTGTTGCGCTATAGAGTTTATCAATGTGTGATTTTTAGGTAGACTAACCAAATTGTGCTCACTTATTAATTATTAACTTATTCGAGCCCACTTATGTTAATAATTAATGTAGAATAATTATTCATTAGTATTAGGTTAGTTTTTAGCGGTTATTTGCTAAAGTTGTTAGTTTTGACTATTATTCGAAGTCAACTACAATTTGCCTAACTCACAACTACATGTAGTATTATATCTATTTTATTACTCAAATCTTGAATAAGAATATTATGTGTACAATTTTATGATAAATACCACTTAAGTTAACCTAAATATGGTTTATTAAAAAAGAAATTAGGGAATAGTATAGGTCCCTGAAGATGGAATATGAACAATTCAATTGAAATTTAATTAATTTTATTTAGGCATAAAATATCATTAACATCAGGGTCATTGTCAGATTTAGGTTCGCGTCTTTTCGGTGGACATATGAAAAGTTAAGGGCCACAAAGCTTAATTTTGGAGTGGTCTAGTAACCCGCATAAACGGTGTTTCCGTAACTATAAATCCATGTAATAAAAACATAACTCACACGTACATAAGCCGTTAACTATTGACCACCGGGTGGACAACTTTTGTTTTTACAACTGACAATGACCCATCACCAATGCTTATATTGAAACAGGTTTAGTTGCTAAGTATAATTAATACATAAAGTTAATTCGAAACAAACACTCATATTTATGACGAGCGGTCGGGCCGTGTCGACGTGTAATTAAGATCCGTGTACACGGGTACACGGGTACCCGTGTACACGGATCTTAATTACACGGATCCTAATTACACGTGAAAATCGGGACAGAAAACCGTTGCCGTGTAACACGGAAACGTGTATTCGGAAACGGGTACACGATACACGGACACGACCGGGAGCCCTAGTTATAATCCCTTTTGACTTGGTGCGGATGAGGCGTCTCAGTCAAATCGCGGTTCATTCACAAACACTGGTCAATAGCGTTCAGATGCAACTCTGCTTATGGTCTGTTTTGAAACTATAGATAAGTTAAATTAGCTATAATGACAGCATATTATAATCTCGTGCCTGTTTGACAGCGATTAGGTCTCCTTTCGCTTATTATGTATACCTACTAGCCTTATTCAAAGGCAAAATCTTACCTAAAGGGACTCAATATCGCATAATTTACCTAATAAAGTACTGCTTAAGTATTTAGTTACCTATTTCCAGGAAAAAAATAGCAAGTACTGAATATTATATAATAAAATATGAACTCAAACCTGAATATTTTCTAATTATTAGATTTCTTTTCGTAGACAATACATGTTTTTAAGTGTAAACCTAGTGTCACCTATTTATTTATGTATCTAGGTTAATTACTGTACCTATCGTGATAGTGATATAAGTTTATCTTTCATAGGTAATATTAGAACTAGATAGCAAGAAGTATTGGCATGGGATTAAATTAGTTAAATTTAAGTCACACTATCTACTTTTACGCGAACCAATAACTTACTGCCATTTTGACTTGTGTTGAAAGACTTATGTAATCCTTGCTACCTTATTCAGGTTCAATTTTCTACTCGATAACAGTCAACTCGAGAAATGATTAAAACTTGGGATGACATTTACATGTGGAATGGAAAACCGTAAAAGGTAACGGAAACAGACTGTCATTCGAGAACACGCCGTGTTCCGAGTCGGCTAGTTAGTCGATAACATCACAGCCTAGTGCCTTCTTTATGAAGTCCACTTTCATAATTCCCAACGATATACGACTTAAACTAATTTAGCTAAGATTGTAATTTTAGGTAAGCGCACACGATGTCGATAATGTAAGGAAATTATGGACGAAGTTTATCGCCCGGCTAGCCTTCGATGGGCCTAGCCGCACGGGGAATCTTGGTCATCGGAGCTGTTAAATAAATTGTTTACATAATACTCTTGTATCACGTAAAGTCGCCAAATTAATTTTCCTTGTACTGAATTACCATTTTAACCGACTTCAAAAAAAGGAGGAGGGTCTCAATCCGGTTGTATATTCTTTTTTAGAGTTTCTGCTAATCTGGGTCTGCATATAAACGCGACTTAATCAAAACAAACCTACGGATAATATGTAGGAAGACTACAGTGTAGTACCTACGACTACCTAACTATACTGACTTTACTTCCCAAGTCACTTCTAATACTGGCTTAAACCGTCTACTGACCGAAAAGTATAGCGGAGCCTTTATTTACTTTCACATTGGTTAAGAAACTAATAGTCACACTAACAATATTAGTATCGTTTTTCTTTTAATTCATCATTTTGACTTAATAAAATGTTTCACTTTGCATAATTATTTTATTTATTCTTCAGATAACAAAGAGCACTGTCGGGATATACTTAACATTTATTTTTACGTGCACTTACCACAAAGTCTTATATAAGATGTTGCCAACTTAAGAGAGAGAATGTGTGAGTTGTATTTTTTTTATCAATTTAGTTTTAAACGAATAATATATTGGTGTTGTTAAGTTTAAAAGCGTTATTTTAAAGTAACAATTGAAAAATATTAATATTCATTTTTAAACGAAATGTCATCATCAGGAGAGATGCAACTACCTACTTATATAAAATATGATTATATATGAACGTACTTCCTAGAATGAAATATGAATATTGGATAGTTCCTTCAACAGGTGTTAGCTAATAAATAAGACGAGATTCTCCGGACGGATCTAATAGGATTGTGTTTACACTGGAAGATATTCAGCAGCTTCTGCGGCGATAATCTGCACTATTTAAACTGCAAACACATTGGACCGACTTGTCGCTATTTATTGTTAACCTATCCTATCGCTTATCTAACTCGCCTTTTATATACGACTGTCCTTGTTAGGCTGATTTCTGCAGAATATCTTCAATTTGCGCAACCTGTGATTGTTTTTGAATGCAAATGCCCCGTTGTAAATATATCGGCGCTTGTCAGATTAGATATCTCGTACTATTTCCATTTATCGCTTTTAACTACATGAACTAATATGGAATCAGTTTTAATGTTTTCCTACATGGTTCTTTGTTCAGATTATAAACCTAATCTAACTATGTTAATGCTCAATTATAATTCATAGTTTAGAACGACACAGGCCAGGCCCGAACAAGCCAAAGCTTTATTTATATTTATTACGTAGAACAACTAATAAAAAGGTCCATATGAATGGGTACCAATGCACGAACAAACAAAACAAGTTGGCCATGTTTCATGCCGAGCATTTAAAACTTCAATAGCATCGTGTATCGAGGCCTGTTACCATAATTTCGTTAGGTAACTTAAATGTGGACTTTAAACCATTATACAAAATTAATAGCCCGTTCACCAAACAATTACCCGTCCAGTTAAATGCTATCAGCAAATCTATGGGTTGAAATCTCATAACCTTTTGCCTTCGAGTAAAGCCAACCGTATTGAGTATACAGACTGACCGCGGCAGAGACCGTTTACACTTAGCGACGTGAGGGAAATAACTTTTGCTAAATAAATAGGATTGGACTAACACATCTACGCTCTACACCTTCTGTGTCAGTCATACGTACATGCCTAGCGATATGTTGAGAACCGTGGTAGTGCCAATAATAAAGAATCGTACGGGAGACACCTCAGATGTTAAAAACTATAGGCCTATTTCGTTGGCTACGATCGTAGCGAAAGTGCTGGACGGTGTGCTGGACAAACAGCTGGATCGCCATACTAAACTTCATGACGCACAATTTGATTTTCGTATCCACCGAAACAGCTGTTCTATGTATTAAGCACAACACGGACAGGAAAACGCCAATTTTAGCGTGTTTTTTTGACCTATCGAAAGCCTTCGACCTGGTGTCCTATAGTAAACTATGGAATAAACTGTACGAAGAGAGTTCACTGCCCGGTGCCCAAACTTATGTTGTTAGATGGGCTGGCTCGCTGTCTGAATCGTACAGATTGGAGTGTGGAGTAAGGCAGGGCGGTCTGTCACCAAGACTCTTCAACCTGTACATGAATCGGTTGATTGAGGAACTCAGCAACACCATGGTCGGTTGTTCTATTAATGGAATCTACATAAATAATATCAGCTATGCCGACGACATGGTGTTGCTGAATCCGTCGATCAGCGCCCTCAGGACAATAGTTGATGTATGTGAACGATATGCGGAGGCCCATGGCCTCAGGTATAATGCCTCTAAGAGTGAGCTGCTAGTCTTTAAGGGGAAAGGGGTTAAGTTAGAGGCCCTAACGCCACCAGTCAGACTTAATGGCACTCCTCTCAAACTGGTCAGAGAGTTTAAATATCTGGGATATTGGGTCACCGCAACGCTCAGTGACAACATGGATCTGAAAAGGGAGCGTAGGGCGCTGGCAGTGAGGAGTAATATGTTGATTCGTAGGTTTGCAAGGTGTACTTACTCTGTAAAAACTACCCTTTTCAAGGCGTTCTGTCAGTCATTTTACACCTGCAGCCTATGGATCAACTTTACTCAAAAAACTTACAGCGCTCTACGCGTCCAGTATAATAACGAATTTAGGATGTTGATGGGGCTGCCGCGCCACTGTAGTGCGTCAGGTATGTTTGCGGAGGCACGTACCGACGGTTTCAGCGCCATCATGCGCAAGCGCGTTGCGTCCCTGGTGCGGCGTGTGCGCAGTAGCACCAACAGCCTCCTAGCCACAGTCGCCGACAGAATGGATGGGGCCTCCTTGCAAGCCTGGAATGGCTTGCATTTGTCACTTAGGTTATTTTTATCAATAAATATCACATGAAACCCTATCATAGCGATCAATATATTATTATTAAACCGTATGATTATGGTCCACCAAAAATACTTATGACAATATTTGAGTAAACCTGTTTATTGCGGTTTGCAGTTCAGAAATTAGAAAATTAGGTATGTATAGTCTTATTTTAAATTGTGGGTTCCTTACTATGGCGAAACAAACACTTTGTCTTTCGCGTTATCGACGTTTTCCCTTGCGTTACTGAGTGTCTCCTTATAGTTCTAATTCTTTATTTATTTACTTTTTATAAGTATCGTTGTTATTTTGTGAAATAGTTGGACTAACACAGTAGTTATTAACATTGTAATATGATTTCTATAGAAAACATTGTATTGAAATGTATATCTTAGATGTTCAGAACATAAAAGTCATGTCATTTGACTTCAGACACGTATTTCTTTGCCTGTGATATAATTTATATTACGTAACGCAAATGATGGTTTGATGGCGACGACGAGTGTCGAAACGTCCGTTGCGTTACGCAATTAATGAAGTGATTTTATATGACAATGTTAATAAAATAACTTTATATGTCTAACAGCGCAATCTGCAAATATTTTAGATATTACCAGAGTACCATCATTGCCCCTATAAAAAAAATACAATGATATACGTTTGCGGCAATGGAATAAAATTAGTGAATTTAAATAAATAAAAATAACAAAACATTTTTCTAAAACGCTTCAAAAGGAGTAGTACCTACATTAAAAGTTGATTCACCCATCTGACCCAGCCATCTAGCGAGAGTCTCTTGAGCTGTTTGTTGGTCGAGACTCTTCGCTATTCTCTTCGCCCTAGCAGTGAAGGTGACGTCATGCACCAGTGCGTCGACTCCTTGTCGCGCTGACGCTGCTGTTGCCGGCACAGCTGCTGCAAACGACAGGCCGCACCTCTACTACCGCAGAAATCTACTGGTAGAAAACAAAGAGCTGAAAAAGATGGCTTCATATTGGTGGGTACGAAAAAGAAGTCGGCGCGTCGCAATCTGTGTGGGACTGCGGAGGTTGGATCACTTCGACCGGCAGTGCCGACGACGCAGTTATACGTGTCCCGTCTGCACTACTCGGCGAAAGCTGAACAGCTCGTCCAGTATTTGCGCGCCAAGACCAACATCATCCTGATGGTCGAGAGATAGGAGTCCCGTCGCAATGTGAACTTCAATTTATTTGTGGTGACAATGTCAACCGACAAGCTGTCGACCTTCATGAAGGAGGAGTTCTGGCTGAAAGGTCGTATTCTGGCGGTTTCGCGGCCAGTTATTCGACACCCAGAGTAAGAGCCTCGCGTCACTACGTGAAATTATTTATTTTTAAGAAATAAAACAATATGTATGTTATTATTTAAGGTATTTTTGTAATATGGGCCACAGGTGCCTGAAATAAAATGATGATGATTATTATTATTCTCTTTATTTATTTTCCGTCTTAGGCTAGGTTTTTAAAATATCATAATAAAAAGTAAAATATAAAAATACACTTACAAAACATAAAAATATTATAAAACCCTAACCTAGGGTGCCGCCGGCAGCGAGGCGGGGCCTAAGTTACCGGTGGTTAGGGTGACAGAGAGATGAACCTCCTGACTATCCGCGCTGTGTCCAGGAGTACCCTGTTCTGTATCTGACCCTTGACACAGCCATCTAGCGAGAGTCTCTTGAGGTCTTGGTCGAGACTCTTCGCTATTAGACCGTTCGCAGACATGCACGACTATCGGGACAATGATCGAATCAACGTCCCACATGGCGGTTACCTCGTGTACCAGGTCTAGGTACTTGCTGGCTTTGTCCTTCTCGGCTTTCACGAGGTTCTCGTCATTGGGGATGGTGATATCAACGAGCACTGCCTTGCGTTTCGATCGATCTGTCAGCACGATATCAGGCTTATTGGCTACAATAGTTCTGTCCGTGATGACAGATCGATCCTAATAGAGCGTGGCACTACCATTTTCGAGAACGGGCGCAGGTATGTACTTATAGTAAGGTACTTCGAAGTCCACAAGACCGAATAAAATAGCAAGTTGCTGGTGAATGATCCTGGTTACTAAGTTATGTCTGTGCAAGTACTCGCTGGTAGCAAGATGACCACAACCGGAAATTATATGCCTGAATAACTCTCCGGAACGGCGGCACGCCCGACAAATGTCGAGTGTCGACCGTACCGTCCTTCAGAATATAGGGTCGTTTCGCCGGTTCCCGACACTGCGCCGGTTCTCGTCATTTTGGGTGACTTCTTACTTACAAATTTATGCGTAGAATAGGGATATAAAATCAATTACCGACGCATGTTTGAACTCGTTGCGTTCCTTAATACCTAACCTAGAACACTAACTATATTCAAATATTATTTAACAACGTGTGACCAAGATATAATCAACGAAAGTTTGCGTCACGTTTTTGAACCGCGAAAATCATGCCAAACTAAAAAAAAATAGTGGTACAGGAAATTTTCTAATATAAGGAAGACAATATTAAGTGGTTTGTAGACTAATTTTACCTATTACCTTACATTAATTTAGGTGACAGAGAACCGGAACATCAATTTTGCTATTGTGCCAGTTTTCGTCTATGTGCACGGATAAGCGGCTTGGGTCATTTTGCGGGTTTTTCAGGTTGGTCTGGTTTTCGTCTAATCGGCGTTTTAATGAAATCAGATCAAGATGCAATGTAATCCAAGGCCAGAATAATTATTATAATGAATACAGAAGATGGGGTCATAAGGTCGACTGCCGTAGTGATGATGTTAGCTGTCAAATTTTAGCCATAAACATAAACGTTACGTTTATGGCTAAAATTTGTCAACGTTCATTGCCAACGAATGGGTTTTGCCTTCCTTCGTTGGCCCTGTCTGGATGATTCAACAAAAGCTAACGACCGTTCCAAAATCATTCGTTAGCATGTGCCGGCATCATTTGCCTGCGTACACTAACCTAACCTAACCAGAACAACAAACGCCAACGAGATATATTCGGCGTTGGTTGGTACTTGAAGATGCGTGGTGCGTACACACCGAGCCAAAGAACGCCAAAGAATGGTCGCCGCTCTTCGTTAGTCCTGTCTGGACGACTCAGGCAGGCTATGAGCAAAAATTAAACATGTTGGCTGCAAAGCATGATCGCTGATAAATCTGATAATGTTACGCAGCGGGTTTGAAGTACGCGTATTTAGGATGCCACACGTGCGAGTAAGTTTAAGATTTTGTTCCTTAAATTGCGCCTGGTTACACGGTGATTATTATCACACGATACACTCATATCACAATACCCGTCACGTGGATACTGATGGATATTTAAGCAAAGCGATTGTGCCTCGCTTTGTCGTTTTTATAATTATATTTACATAGTCATATCGCATTCCCAAAATTTATATAGAAATAAGAAAAATAAGAATACCATTTTGTAGCTGTGTATGGCTGAGAAATATGGTGAATTTATCGGATATGATGGAATATACGATCTACACGGACATAAGGCTTGTGATAAAATGTCTTCACACGTGCTACTCAACGTAAAAGGGTCTTTGTTTCTCTCAAATGAGGGATCTAAGTTGTATTTGGAACGGATCCACTTAAGAATATTATGATTATAACAGTATTTAGATCATGTGTTAAGTTCGCAAAGCATTTTTTCTAGTTGGCTTACTGATTCTGAGAAAATAATAATATCGTCAGTGAATCTAAGACTTGTTTAAAAGTCGCCTTTTATGTATATACCTTTTCCTTCCCAGTTAAGCTTTTTTATAATGTTCTCGATAGAGTAATAAAAATTCTAGGTGAAAGGCCCTGCCTGACTCCTCTGCATATCTTTATTTCTGGGTCTTTTGTGTCCATTTTTACGCATGATACGCTTTTGCTATATATATATATATATATATATATATATATATATATATATATATATATAAGAGCTCTATAGCTAAAATAATGTAGGTATCTGAATGATTGATTAAATTTCGCAAAAATACACGGAGAAGACGATTTACAGGAACTGACGAATCTTTTGGAGTACGAACATCAATATCAAATTACATCAGCCTAGATCCTCCCACTTCTACAAAAGCTTTGTCATTTTTACGTGATTATTGCATACTGTGCCGTTCTTGCGGGTACCTATATCCCTGATCTTATGAGAAATAATACCCAAATATTTGTCTTGTAAATCATAAACTTTCCGTAATAATGCCGAGTATGGTTATTGTTTCATAAAGGAAATCGAGTTGTTTAAACTACAGAATAATTAATGGTATCTAATGTCTAAACTCTAAAGTCTTATGCAGGAGAAAAGGACGCGCGCAGCGTCGACTGTGAATGGGCTCAAGTGAATCACGCGCGTCCATTCATGAACAACGCCCCCGCGGCGCACGCGTCGAACAAACGCATTATTTGCCAATACAGTATTGTTTGATCTCCAGATCGCAGGTTGCCTCTCACTTCCTGCCTACGATACTCATTGATTGCTTCTACTTAATGCCTCATCAGACACCGATATGCATTCGTATCCACCATTAACATCAAATATTATTGTCATAGGTATTATTGTGACTAATAAGGAAATCAACAATAATGCCAGTTCATTACAATGATCAGCGAATCGAAGGATCAGCGGTGCTCCAGTTCATGACTAAATATGGACCTAAACTAAAGTTGTTAAAATCATATTAAACACTGAGCTTTGCTGGTTTCCGGCTCAAATCGTGAAATTCAAAATAAACGTTTAGTGGTTGGTGGCTTTAAATATGGCTTTATGGCAGTAATATGATGTTATATTTTATGAGTGCCCGTATATATACCTACCTCTACTGACAGAATAACGGCGGTAACCCTGGCTTATGCCCTGACAATCTCCTCGTATTAAACTAGTCTTGCTAAGCCTAATATATGACCATCACAACACGTCGTCGTGTCAACTTTGGTATTGATATGATATCGATTTTCGGCGTTAACAGGTTGGTCGATTTCACAATACCTGCATAAAATAACTTGCATTTTTAGGAAATAAGATATAAATATGAACAGAAATATTGCACTGCTAACCTTCATTCCAATGATTAAAGTCGTGATTGCTACCTTTGTGACTATGAATTGAGATTGAAAATGTCAACTGGACACCCCACACGTAGGTATGTACTGGGGCATTTACCTAGGTACCTAAGATTAATCACACATTAATCTTTATCAAGAATAGGCGGCAACAGCCAAATATTATTCATATTTCATAAACGTCTATCAAATTTATTTTCGTTAAAATTCGCTTGCCGTATCTGTAATTAGGGTTCTGTTATCAACAACATTAATAAATAATAATGGAGTACTTAAATATATTTTGATGACTAACTAGGACCACATCAAGGTACCTAAATAATGATTATGCTTAAAATTATGAAGAATAGGTGTACTTCGTCGACGGCGCTTTCCGCGCTCTTGAACGGTCTAGAGCCTTGACACTTGAGCGCGACATCGAACCTTAATGAATCATCATCAGATGTTAATCGAAGCTCTTAGAGTGGAGGGTGAGCGCGAACAGCCGTTGTGCACAACACAATTTTAGGGTTCCGTACCCGAAGTTTGGACCCTTCGGATACGGAACCCTAAAAGTGTGTTGTGCACAGCCTTATTGCTGTCACTCACGAGGCCGTCTGTCCATCTGTCTGTCCGTCGCCTGTCACACAGGTTTTACAGCCAAACAGTTAGAGCTAATATCTTCAAATTTTTACAGTATATCTAAGCATGCTTAGAAATCCGAATCATACGAGTACAATTTGATGTAAGTCGATAACAGACATTCCGAAAATACCTAAATCATTTAAGGTTAATGTCCCGGTGCTCGACACTGACCCAATACATACTATATATATATAGCACTAGGTATATGGCACTTTCAATCCTATGTCATAATGACCATTAGGTGTCATCTCGGAACTAAGGTGTCGAGCATTGGGACGCTTACCTTACCTATTCCGTTTACCTATTATTAGGTTAATTTTCGTTTTTGAAGAAATAATTAAGAAATTTGGTCCTTTGGTTTTTTTAATCCTTAAAAGTTCTTGCCGACGAAATACCTACAAATGAATGCAATCAGATTAATTGAGCTGTGCTAGACTTTCGTACCGGTTGAAAAATACCTTTAAACCTACACGAAAATTGTGAATGCAATCTAAATTGTTGAGGCCCGACGGGGGTAATTATATCAATTATATGTAATGGATAGTGATTCCTTATGTATTCTATGTTGTTGCTCATTCGGTCGAATCAAATCGAATGAGTAATACTTGTGCTAGAAAAAAGATAATATACATAATCACGGAAGTTCTTTAAACTAAGAAAAATAAATAGGAGGATAACATCAAGAAACTAGTTTTAGCAATTGCGTTTGAATAGGATTACCTATGTGGTTAAAACATTTTACTAATCCTTCCTTGCATTTGAAAAGGGCAGGTCATGCAAATCGTGGGTGAATTGAATACAAATTCGGTAGCAATATATTTAGTATTATGGGTTCTGGGTTATATTCTGATTAAATATAAATAACAATATGTAAGTAGCTCATTGATACTAACACTCTATCTTAACCTGAATTAGGATAACCAGGAAAGGCCGCTGAAAAACTCACGGTTATGATTGTCCAAACTCAAAAACCACTACAAATTTTCGTCACTGTTTATACCTATAATCCTCATGTGAGCTAAACTTACAAACAACGTAAACGTGCAGGTATGTACCTACTTATTATCACAAATCTCGTCCTATCACTAAACAAAAGCTTCACATTATTAAGGCACTTTATAAATTTTAATATGATAAGCAAGTACGTGTTTTGAAATACACCCTCCAGGAAGACTACTTTAGTTTAATTTAATTTCGTATAATTCACTATCTGTTTTACGAGCAAATACCAGTAAATTGGATTTATACGATAATTAACTTCAAGCGTTTGTAACACGAGTGGTTTAGAAAATAATATGATATACTGCTTATAAATCCTAAAACTCTTGAATTAGTAGCTAAATAGTACATGCATATTACGAAGTCGTACTCTAGAACTGGTGTCTCCAGTTACATGTCTTATTAAACGTCGCAGCGGCTCGACGAAAGTTTTAACGTTCTTTAATTAATTTAAATGTGTTCTTAATTCTAAACTGGTTCAGGTGCGTTTAAGTGCACCTCCATTTACACAGCCCCGATTATACGCGTTAATTAACTCAAGTAGCCAGCCGAAAGTGAACAAAACAAAACGCGCATTCTTGATTTGCATTTCTTTTTCATTAAAAAATGTAACCCTGATATGTACTACTGTAAGTATTCAGGTTCACTAGTAATAAGTGAGGTGCTAATTAGTTTTATTCAGCCTAATCCAATCTGTAATCCATATAAATTTCACATCAATTTATTTTATCCACTGGTATGGCGGCTACGCTCTAGTGAGTTAATACGATAGCAAAGTCAGCCTATTTAAGACTAGTTAAGGTATGGTACTTACAGTGAAACGTGGAATATTATTGGATTTAAATGTTTGACGTCAATTGATAGTCTCTGTAATGACTGTAATGGCATACCTATCCAAATAAGCAATAAAAGAGTTGATAATATGTTATTTTACATCTGTAGAATACTTATAATCCTATTAGGATTAGCCGCCAATGATAAGTTATATTACAACTACTTACACATGTGTACTGGAACTTTCATATATTTTACTCCTATAACTCTTTTGTCTGCTTTATAGCCCGCTCTGTATATATGTATAGTGTTCTGACACCTAAAAGAGTTGTAATTTAGATACTTGCTGTATTTCGGGATATGCAATAAAAAAGCAGTGTGTATTGTTACGTTACGATGGAGGTCTAAAGTTTCCGGCGTTATTGACCTATCTGTAACAATGAGGAGGCTTTTAGAGCAAATAAGATATCGAGTGTCATCCTAAAGGTTAAACATGACACAAGCGGAAGG
This sequence comes from Epiblema foenella, assembly GCA_963556455.1. Taxonomy (NCBI): domain Eukaryota; kingdom Metazoa; phylum Arthropoda; class Insecta; order Lepidoptera; family Tortricidae; genus Epiblema; species Epiblema foenella. Next base: position 11,337,947 of record OY747107.1, on the reverse strand, counting down.
TCCGCCGAAGGTCTGGGCGCGGGGGAGGGGGTGTTGCGCAAGCCTCGGCGCCGGTGAATGGGCCCAGCCTCCGTGGGTGTCTTTATGAATGGACGCGAATTTGAGGCGTACGCACGAGCCCGTGTCACGGCCGCTGCTGCGCTACGCTTGCTTCGCATTGTGTTAATGGAGGCTGTCAATAGCTACACAAATGTTGGTTGCGTAAGTTTCGTTCATAAAAAACGTCCGTTTGAGGGTCGATGGCTGTGTTTGAGGAAATTAGCGATGACAAAATATGACACTTTGAAGCCTGTTTGTTATGGTTAAAAGCAGAGATTCATTGCTCAATGCAAAATAATTACCACTTTTTTCTGTTTAGGGTTGCATTCGAACTAAAAAACAAGAAATTCTTCTGAAAGTCACATAAAATATGTACATGATGTAAAAGTAAGGCCGCTATGACGGTTACAAGGAGAAGGTTAGAAAATATCATTTCATTTCATTAACTCATCCAAATGGACGCAAACCAGCGCACGGCGCACCAAATTAGCTGATCTCTAGCCGACCTATCAACTCTACATATGTACTATGATATACTCCTAAAGACCGTACGGGGTAGGAACTTGGAGGAGATCGTAGCTGAAATATAAGACTGGAAGTATATATGAATCTATTATATTTCTCACAATATCTGAAATACAATTACAATTATATTTTAAATAAATCACAGCACATGCGACTCCGAGGAAGTCGTGGAGTCAAGTCCCCTGGAAACCCAGTTGTTTCCAGAAGAATGACGCTTTGACGCAGTCTAGAAATACGGTTTGTATACGTTATGATTCTGGATCTACATGGCCAGTCTCATACCGTAACAACCTCTATAGTACCTATATGTGTACCACCTTCCGTCATCTAATCTTATCTCATCAAAAATTGAAAAACACTTGTGGATAGATGTTCAAAGTATTGAATAAGCACTTATAGTCCTTTTATAATGCGTACTTATATTTCTAAGTGCACTTGTGTAACATAGCTATCCAAGTTTTGAAAGGATTCTTAATTGTACCGACCGGCCCCAGCCCCAGTCAGCCTTCGTTCAGATTTAAGCATGACGTAGCCGCGCGGCGCGCGCGTGCATTGACAAACGACGCGCCATATTTGGCGGTGACTGCATTAGAAATCTCTAAATGTCTACACCTGACCTTACTGCCAATTACCCCATCCTGGCAAATTGCTGTTACATGTTAACTGTTTGGCTTGGCTATCACTACGTAAATGGTTACAGACATGTTCACAACATGTGGATAGAGATTTTCTGGTCGCTGAGCTTCTTAAAGAGCTTCACCTGTCCTTACAGCAATTCCTTGATCCTGACAATAAACTGCAGGTGTTAAATGTTGTTAGAATAATTTCGTGATACTTGGCAAGGTCATGAAAAACTCGTATTATGAGTAAGTAGATGCATAAAGGTAGGTTATGAAGTCCGAACTTACTGATGGTAGCTAATTCCTGACAGGTAATTTTAAGAAACTGTAGTTATCGTCAAAAATGGTTAAGTAGTAGGTAGAATGGACAGGAAGCTAATCGAAAACGTAGTAGCATTCCCATTGGATGTCAATGTGTTTGGCCCGCAAATTACCAGTAGCAAAAACGTAATTCATACTTAACTGGTAACTTCAATGGTAATCTCTTTTCGGTTGGATTATTTTTATAAAACTACGTCCAGTTTCAGGAGTTCCTGTACTAGGTTTATTGAATTTGAAAACCATTAACGTGACACATTTATCGCTAGCATTGTCCTTAGTTTATGACGACAGACAATTCAAAATAACAAAGCCCAATCAACCAACAGTATTTTAGTCCTTAATTGTCTAACTGCGCTTTGGCTAAGTTACTGCGAATTAATGGTACCTGAGCCGAAAGTACTATGGTCATTATGTTTATTATCATAGAAATGGTTTTCGTTTAATTCAATGATTCGGTTATAGCGCGAGGGCGTGCGCGGGCGTCAAGTGGGCGACCGGAAGGAAATCTATTCCGCCCTTCGGAATAACAAAGTCTTAACTCCCATTCACTTGGTAATAAGCTACGCCCTTGGACAACTAAGGCACTGTTCGCTTTCCAAGTTTCCACCGGCGCCTGCGTTGCTCGTAAACATGTTTGACATTGAATTAGCTAGCGTAACTTTTATAAAGCCAAATATTTCGTTGAGAGACACGTCTGAACTTGTTTGGACTCATTGTAAAGTTTTATTTGAAAACGAACCCATGAATATTGCTACACCTATTTATTTACTAAGGCTAAGTTATAATCGTATTTCAAAACCAAATGATGGCCATAAATAAAAGTGCCTTTTTCTGCTAGGTATATTTGTGATTGTGAACTTAATACCTAGTTGTACCAAAACCTATTGTCTTGTAAATATTTTTATCATAGCCTGAGGCTTTAGGTACGCTATGCAGTAATTAGAAATCACAGCGTCGAAGGCCGGAGTTTGACCGCAAAAAAGAATGAAGATGAAATATGTATAAGTCGAGATGTGAGTTACATTATTACTGCATCGCACTATTTTATTATGTAAATACGTAGAATAAATGCCTTATTCTAAAGCCCTTTCAACGGTATTAATACCTACTTAATTGCCTCTTATTGGGTTGGCCTACCGCCTACCCATTATAAGCTCAAGAAAATTCCCAGTGTCAGCTTTGAATCTGGTCCGGCTCTAAACATCAAAAATCTAGTTCAAAAGTGTTTAAGCGAAACTCAGGCATATATCTATATTAAAACTCCCACTCGTCTTTTTAGGGTTCCGTAGCCTAAATGGCGAAAATGTGACATTTGCATGTGTATGGCAACACCGGTGGGCAGTCAGATTGCATATGGCATCTAACAGAGATACAATATAACAATTATAATCATAAATCTAAGAGTATTTTATTAAGTATTACAAGCCGTGGACCACATACTTAAAAATAAGTATGTAACACGGAACCCTTATAGTTTCGTCATGTCTGTCCGTCCGGCCGTTCGTATGTTACATTAGTACATTACAGCCCATTTACTCGGAGACTATTAGCACTACAATTATGAAAAAGTTGTGCATTAATAAATGCTTTCAACGATTTTTGACGACAACGACGGTGGCACGTAGGCTTTTGGCCGGCAGGCCATACCATCACTCATGACGGAGCAGGCCCTCCCCCCATCGCTCAGAGCTGCTCTAAACATGTCAAATACTCTATGGTGTTGTTTGCGGACGACAGTACAGTTATAATCTAATGAAAGCTGTTAATAATTATGAAATGGAAATTAAGGATACTATAAACACTATAAATAAATGGCTTAATAATAGTAATCTAATATTAAATGTCGACAAAGCTAAAATAATGCACTTTCGACAAACAATACCTATGTTACCAATACAGTGTAACTATTAAGGACATGTTATCGAATCAGTTGATGTAACAGCATTTTTAGGAATAATTGTTGATAATAAGCTATATTGGAAAGCACATACGGAGTCAATTTGCTAAAAACTTAGTAAATGTGCATAAGCGCTTTACAAATGTGATAATCCACATCGAAAGGGACCTTATGGCGGCAGGCGCTTACGTTACACCTATTCACTATTGTATTGGAACAGCGGCAATAAAGGCGTAAGTGCCGGTCGCCATAAGGTCCCTTTCGATGTGGATTATCACAAATTATCAAAACAAGTAAGCACTAAGGCGGTCATGGCAGCCTATCATGGCTATGTTGGATCCACCCTTCGCTATGGTCTCATTTATTGGGGAAATTCAACCAACAAGGAATATATATATATTTAAGGCACAAAGAAGATGCATCAGAGCAATGTGTGGTCTGAAACAAACAGACAGTTGTTTTCCATATTTTAAAAAGCTTAATGTAAATTATTTATTGCTAAGTGTTACTGCACCCTGTCTTACTTCCCTGTAGATAATCTAATTTAATGTGTTTTCCACCTCTACGTATTTTAGTTGCTGACTGTAATTATAAATTTAATTTGTTGACATTATCATAACTTGAATTATTATGTTATTAATGTATAAAATGTTATTGGACAATGTATAACTGATTTAAGTTTAAGTTTTAATTCATATGCCTATCGGCGTTCATTATTATCTCTGTACCAACACTCTTACCTGTGTTTACGAGTAAATCATTATGACTTATATGACTTATATTCCGAACAGCGAAATCCGAATTTCGTATGGTGCCGTCCCTTTTACTCTCGTATTTATACATTATATGAGTGAAAGGGACGGCACGATACGAAGTTCGGATTTCGAACTTCGGAGTAGCCCCTCAGATACTGCGGCCTTCTGTAAGGCGGTGGTACATCCTCGGTTGGGCTGCTCCAAATGTGTGAGATAGTCATCTCACACAGATCCTTCTAATCAACGCCGTATGTTTCTGTTTGAGCCTAGGTAACTACTCCAAAACGAGCTATTGCATCGCCCGTCTATAAACATAGGCTCACTTGCTTTTGGCAACCCCCAAATCGATTCTGGCAACTGTAGTTGTGAAGCGGAGCATATTTTATTTTTGCAAAACATTTTGGGCTACAATTGTTTAAATCCGAATTCAAGTAAGCGGATAATAGCTACATATAAAAAGTTAGTATCCGTGCCGCTCTGCTAGCAACTCTACTTGTAGCTCAAAAGCGGTTTCAGTCGATCTCTAGCACTAGTATTTCCGGTCTCGATTGCGACTGCGCACACGCCAAACCGGTTCCATAATTTGGTGTTTCTGGATACCCATGTCGATTAATTTACGATAGATAGGCTTCCTGTCAAAAAGACGCCGTGCAACAACATAGATTGTATGAACGACGAGGGTATCCATTTCATAGATTCAAGTCAGGTCCGTCATATGAGAGTTTCGGCAATATCTCTTTTTGTAATGATTATCATTCATTTATCATACATATCTGACAAAACGTATATTTTCATATGAAATTAGAAATGAAATGAGGACACGTAATGTACAAATTCATGTATAATATTGTTTACGCTGTATCTAGTTGAAACAGTGCTTGCAGGAAAGCATATTAAATGATTTAATTTAATGACTAGGGGAAGTATTTTCCATTATTATTATTTCTCTTATCTCATATTTCGTATTACGAAATATGAGATAAGAAAAATCTTGTGGAACTACATATACCTAATATTGTTATTTTTTCCATCTTTTTTAAATTATTTTTTTGGTGTTTACCATTCAGTTTTACTTAAGTAGGTAAGTTAAGTACCTAGTAATAATACAATAATGTAATAAGCATATTTTTGGAGAAAATGACTGACTATCGAGATTCTTTCGGCGTTTCGTGTCGGCAGTAGTCTCGGTAGTAAGTAGTTTTGACTTGTGTAAAAGTGCCATGGCGGCCTACTTGCCGAATAAAGTTCGTTTAAATGAATTAAACGAACTTTATGAATTTATGCTGACAGTAATGTTATATTCAGATGAACATAACCTTAGGTAGGTATTGTCGTATTAATGCGTGCTCACAAATTTTGTAGCATGCCTGCATGTTCCGACTAGATACGTTACCTACCTACCAGTGGCGGTGCGTCAAAAATTTTCTTAGGGAAGCCGGAATTAATTTTCCTTTCTTATTCGTCATGAGCCGTAGTAAGAGAACTGTAATGGCTGAAAATTAGGTAAGCCGGTGGGAATCGAGTTGTATGGACGCTCCGCTACTGCTACCTACTTATGTATACGGCGTAATATGATGTTGAAAGCTTGTAGAACAACTGCCTTAGGCCAAATTCAACCAAACAGTAATATTTTTAAAGATGAAGCGTTAAAATTGCATTTAGTATTAATTGAGCACTACACTCCTAAAAATATTATTTCATATTTAGGTAATTAGAATACCAAGCTTAAACAAAACGTCCAGCCCTCCGGTGTATTCCGGTAGACGTATTACGTGAACAATATCTTCTCGGAGGTGTTTACTTAAAAGTTTAACTATTTTTTGTAGTTTAATTTCAAAGAGAGGCGTTTATTTTAAAGTTTAACTATACGAATATTTAAATTACTAGTCATAAAAAACATGAGCAAGGAACCGCCGAAAGCAGCACACCAAAAACTGGACCTATTTCATTGCGTTAGGTACTACTAATGTATCACAACAGTATTTCTTGGAATACTGCCATAGGCTATTCTAAACAAAATACAGAGTAATATTAAGGCATGAATTAATTTGCGGTTTGTAACCACAAAGCATCAGGTCTGTCAATGATCCATGCCTCGGCGCGGCGCTAAGAGTGACATCATGGGATCATCATTACTCACAGTTGCTCTTGAAAACAATATCAATATTCTACCTATGAGCATTAGTATAGTGGCATTTTTCACTGCAGCTACCTACTTGTGTTTTATTTTAAACTAGCGACCCACCCCGGTTTCGCACGGGTGCAATGCTGATGCATGTATTATACATATAAACCTTCCCCTTGAGTCACTCTATCTATTAAAATAAAAACCGCATCAAAATCCGTTGCGTAGTTTTAAAGATTTAAGCATACATAGGGATATAGGGACATAGGGACAGAGAAAGTGACTTTGTTTTATACTATGTAGTGATAAGTTAATGTCGTAATACAAACGTCTGCACTCTTGTACACAAGACTCGCTAATACCTACTAAGCATTGGTATAACGATTGCCTATAACTGTAAAATGTTGAATGTCTGGATATTTGTTACACAATCACGCGAATCTAGGAAATCAAACTTAATCTTAACGTCTATGAGAACATTAATAGCATTGTATACCGAGAGGATAAAGCACTGTTTCAAGTCACAGGCGCGAATTTAAATCCTGAACGTAACAAAGGGCCCCAGATTTTACTCCCGAGCGTGGCAAGGAGGTTAAGACTGTGTCCTGAGTGCAGTGAGGAATTTAAGCACGCCCAGAACAAAAACAGGAATCCTCGAGGAGTATACTCTACTTTTTCACCTTTAGCTAAACAATAAAAAGAACCAATGCTACTAGAAACAGAATCAAATCAGTCAGTCAAAGATAAAATTACTTTCGTCACTTGACATTATATATTACAATTTTATCTTCTATTTCTATAGAATCTGCAGCTTTACTCCGTACACTGTAGCGTCTTGTAGAACTCGCGGCTTTTGTTTTTAAAATGTGTCATACAGCTTGTGGTGGCCAGCAGGAATAAATTCGATTATTTTTTCGTGGGACTGGGCTTACGAAATTAGATTTTAAAAACAAATTAATAAGAGTTATGAGAAGCAATGAAATCAATAATAAGAGCTATGAAATCGCATTATTAAGCAGCAGATTATAATGAAGTGCAATACAACATTACAAAGCCAAGGGCTGTAATGATTTGCTTTCGGTAAGGTTTGCATGATCGCTTTGCCTTTCGAACAGCACCTTAATTTCAGTCAGGTATTACATATAAGTACTTTAATGCACTCGATATTCCCAAAATGTCCGAAACACGTCGTAATACTTTACAGCAAGCACCTATAAACCGCCAGGACCACCCGAACCACGAGCTTTCTGAGAAATGTCTCACCACGTGACAGAGGCATTATTTTGGCAACCTCCATGTAGGTACCTACGCATGAAAGTATGATTTACTGAAAGAGGCGGTAAACGAATGGCCGTAAGCAGTTTAATTTTTTTGTGTCAGTCAAGCATAAATCACCTGATAAAAAACCAGTAGTTGGTATAAGATGAGAAAATAATTTGTTTATATAAATTAGGAAAGGTTGCGCGTGGGCCGGAGGTGAGAGGCAGTCGCGTGCGCAGCCTACACCGCTCGTGCCCGTATTTTACGATGCAAGAAGAAAAGAAACAAAAGATATGTGTTTTGACATGAGCCCCTCAAGTGTTGGTTTAATTACCCATTCAGAGATTTCAATATGTTAAGTAACTTCAGCTATCGGTAGAGTGGCTGGCTGGCGCCAAACGAATTGGCTGCGGTATATTCGTTGTCTTTAGGTAGGTATCACAAAGGAAAACCATAAAAACGCATTGGATTATTTTTTCGTGATGTTGTTGTTGTAGGTAGGTTTATTTCTCATATAATGGGGCTGACTAATTGCTGAATTAAGCCAAAACTTGCCTTGAATACAAAATTTTAACGGCTAACGTTTGAAAACTCGACAGTCGAGTCCAACCAAACAGCTCAATTAAGTAATTTTATTCGACAATCATATTAAATAGTAGGTAGGTATATAATTCAGTTCCTAAAAATACTTCTTTTCTTAGTTTATTCACTTTTGTTTTGATTGATACTAATACTAGGAATAAGTTTATTAACATCCCTGCCTACACTGATGAAGTGATGAATGGAAAAGTTCTCCATCTACCATAATACGTAAGCTCTTGGTTAGGCAGGCACTAGATTCTGTTTGATGCAACCAGCCAAAGGCAAACGTGAATTGTGCCCCAACTTACCTTTACTTGCAAAATACATGGCTACTTACGAAATAATTTAAGAATACCCTATAAAACCGGATACTAATTTTGTGGCTACCAACTTACTTCGCCGTGTCACACACGCATCTATCCACATAGGTACATTTTAAGATGTCATATCCACTTCACCACATGAACTGCTTCCCGATTGGAAATGCGATGTTTAGTACAGAAAACAGCCATGTCGCGATGCAGCCTAAACATACGTTCTTTAGATATGTTGAGGAGTTTCGTTGGTCCCTCAAAGATTTTTAATTTCATAGACATTTAATTTGATGTGAATTATCTACATAGTTGCTACGTCAACGAAATCTCTACACATACCTCTCTCTTGTAAATTGCCTACATGATTGAGGAGTTCCATATGTCGTCTGCGATTCATGAATTATCAAAACCGGACAACATAAAACAACATTAAAAAATTTAGGACGAACTAAGAGCCTCCTTGTTTCTATTAAAGTCGGTTAGAAATTGGAAGCGAAAAATGTTAATGTTAAAATTCTCTTATTTTAACAATACATCCATGTGGAAACTCACCTAACACATACACATGCCTACCTATAGTGCACATAGGTATGCATATGCAGCTCAATTAGCCCGAGGTGCAGAGCTGATGAGTCGCTTACGTCACCTGACACTTCGATTAGACAGGATGGTCAATTTGTGTCCACTCCACACTAATAACTTGAGATTATGGCACCCCGAGGGGTCCGAAGATAAGCAATTTATTTTTATAACGTCTATTTAAACCTCAGGTCAAACGATTAAGTAGTTTTATTTTATGTGAATCGATGGAGCAGAATTAGATTGTTAATATATTACTATATGGAATGGTATGAGAAGTTGTCTTGAAAGAGAAAAATGTGCCAGAGAAGTATGCAGGACTGTTTCGGCCTATGTTGATTACTAACAACTATTGACCTATGAGTCTTTGTGATGCTTGAAACAAATGAATATTATTATTTATGATAGGTGTTGTACACGCGTCCGGTCGGCGGCTGGGACCACTGACAGATTCAGTGTCACGGTGGGCTTACACCAGCAGGGTTCGGCTTTAAGCCCCTATAGCCTCTTCCAGGCCCCGTATCATGGTCGCGTGATAGCGTGATAAACGACCAGATAAAGCATCTGTCACTTTCTGATACAACTCGATAGAAAGTCACAGATGCTTTATCTTGTCGTTGTCTTGTCTGATACCAGTCGAGTCGTTTATCACGCTATCACGCGACCATCATAGACCCCCTGCTTATAATGGACGCTCTACCGTCGGACATTATGGAGGAAGCAACCTGGTGTATACTCTTCGCCGATGACATTGTCCTCGTCGGCGAGGAGGGGCTCGAGATTCAGAGCAGACTAGAGCGGCGGTGGCTGAGACTGGAGAGTGTCGGCCTGAAAATCAGCAGATGAAAAACTGAATATATGTTCTGCGACTTCGGTGCTCTCTCCAGTCTGACGCCCATAGAGATAACGCTGCCGGTCTGTTCCGATTTCGGATACCTCGGGTCACGCTTTCATTGTGATGGCGATATTGACCGAGACATTAAAAACCGAATGAACGCAGGATGGATAAAATGGTGACAGGTCTCAGGAACTATATGCGATGCCCGATTGCCCCTTCGATTGAAGAGGAAGATCTACCTACCTACAAGACCATTGTAAGACCTATCGTTGAGATGGATGAATGGCGTGACGAGAATGGATCGAATAAGAAATAACTATATAAGAAGAAGCCTGAAAGTAGCACCCATAGTTGATAAGTTGAGAGCTAATCGACTACGGTGGTATGGACATTTTAAGCAGAGGGATGAAAGTCATATTGTGACAAGAAGTGCATTAGGTATGAATGTAGAGGGATGTAAAAGAAAAGGTAGGCCAAGGAAATGTGGATGGGCTGCGTGAGAGACGATATGAATACGAAGGATTTGAGTGACAAGGTGACGAGCGATAGACAGGTTTTGTAACATTGCAGTATTTTCTTAAATAGTTGCAGGCTAAGTTTCGGAAATTAATTCAATATATTAACTTCACTTAAATAGGTGTATATTTTCTAGGAGCAACACTTTCTCATCTGACTAGCAATAATTAAGAAATTGTCAAACGCGATTAAAACGAAACAGTAACGAAACAAGATAAGGATGCTTGGACTTTTGGTTTTTAAGGAATAACAATTATTAAAAACTTTTAAATATTAAATTCTTATTTAAATGCAAACATGTAAATCAAATCTAAATAATAACTTTGACCTGAGGTCTGTTATTAAAGTATAAGTTATTCCTTAATAAACATTTGTTTTTTTCTGTGCTGGTATGATTGACATTGGGATTGTGAGAGGTCAAAGGGACACTTTCTGTTGGGTTGTAGGCAGACTTCGAAAGTTGAGTTATTTTCACCCGGTCTATGGACCGATGATGAATATGGAATGGTATGCAGAGAAGTTTCTCAATAAAATAATACCTACTTGCCTCAGGTATCTACATTTATATGATTTGTATACAACATTCTACGACATACAACATTTGTCCCTTACTGGCAAATATATATGACGAATGGTATTTGTCTAGCATAAACGCGATCATGTTAATAGTTAGTTAGCTAAGCAGAGGATTATGACTATTTTGTAGTAGGGACCTAAAGAACAGCGAGGCTAGCACAACTGAGTAGAGAAAAATCTACCATCCTCTTTCTAATTCGCTCAGTTCGAGTGAGACATTAATCGCTGAGTAGCGCGAGATATAGTTTGGCGGCAAGTTGTGCTAGCCCAGCTTGTTTGAAACTCGTTTTTGTACGTTGGTTCAAAATTACCAAATAACTTTATTTAGCTCTCGAAACGTGGTCTGTGGCGCCATCTAGTATTGTACTCGGAACTGCGTAGCTGCAACCGGACCGCAGAGGTTCTTGCCTCGCATCCAGTCAGAGATCGAGAACCGGTGGCGAGTGAGCCCGGCGTTGGGCAGAAAGTTGTTGCCGTCAGCTTGCTCGTACAGTAGGTTTATGTAGCGGTGCGCGCCTGTCCCCTTAGGTGGCGCTGGTAGTCTGTAAGCTACGGTATGACACACAAAATTACCGTGAAACTTCAGAGACTGTCTGGTATCTTTGCCGTTAGATGGTAATTATGGCTGCTATAGGTACTTAGAGCTATTATTTTTATTCATAAATAATATTGCCTTAGCCGTTTCTGTACTTAATGCATCATCGCTATTCCCTCTCATCTATGAGAGCAGGCGTGTCCCCAGTAGTGCGACGTGTGGTGCATGAAGGCTGATGATGATGATGATGATGATGATCAACACTAGGTTGGTTACGTTTGCTCGGGATTTATTTCAAAGTACCACTGCTATAGTACTTTTATCTCACGAACGCGGGTGAGCCATGGTTATGTGTTGACATGCACACTATGTGTTCGTCAGCGTAGGAGCTATGAGTTCACGTTGTCTATGATGTGTTGGTATGTGTCACAACTACAACTATGGCTAACCCGCGCTCTTGAGATAAAAGTACTATAGCATTACTGTACCCATATTGTAGGTACGCTATAGTTATACTTACGTCGGTAATCGACTCCATTAGTCTTACTTCCACCCTCCTTAGCTTTTAATGCTGAACCCTGAAATATAAAATGATTATACTGAGCTAAACTAGTAACGTAAAACTATACCAGTGCCTTTACCATGAGTTTGCATGACCGTACTCGCTAGCGACTGCGTAAACGATTTAGTATGCCGATTCTTAGTTCTTATTGCGTAACCGCCAGAGGCGCTGTACTTTTGCCCATACAAATTTTTACGCAGTTGCTAGCGAGTACGGTCATGTAAACGCATGGTAAAGGCACAGGGTTGGGCAACTTTTTTAAAATGGGTAGCAGAAAAATGTAGGTACGAATTTTAAGGGCGGCCAAAGGGCCGCAACGATAGGTATACACAAAATGACGAGATGTTAATAGTTACCAGTGTAGGTAACAGTTCCTTCTACGTGTTTTTGTTATACAATTTTTTGTTAATGTCGATGGTATAAATAGTCATAACGTTATTCTTCCAATAAATATAATACTAAATGGTGGACAACTTTGATAAGCTAAAATTTGTTCAGTACAAATTAAAAAAAAAAAAAATAAAAATAAAAAAAAAAAAAATAAAAAAAAAAAATATGTTTGTTGGTTGTATAAAATTTGTGTAGTTTAAATATTATCAATGGACTGTGGCGGGCCGGATTAAACTTCTCCGCGGGCCGAACTTTGCCCACCTCTGAACTAATCTAACTTTACACTAGGCAAAGATACTAAGTACATCTAAAAATAAGACTTACAGGTACGTTAAACTTTAACATATGAAGGTAAAACTCTCCATCTAATTGCGGTGGAGCATCTGGATCCACAATAAAAATGCTGTAGTACTTTTTCTGAAAGTTAACAGAGGTATCGTAACTTAATAAGTAGGCACGAGAATATTTATAGATATGAATAAAAACAAATGAGTAGAGTGAGATTTGGATCTGGTGCTTATTTTTCTACAGTTTGAAACAAGGAAACTAGTATTGGAAACACGCGTTCCTTGCAATTTCAGTTTCAGATATAAGAACAAATGCGGCTGACAAATACAAAGCGTTTCCAATTCGTTATGTTCAGTGGAAAAAACCCTCTTTCTCGTAAACATAAACGATTTAAAAAAATAGTTGCCTTGTAAATTTTTGAAAAATAGGGCCCTGTAGTTAACTAGATACATCGAAGTTGTAGGTATCAAGGAACCTTAAGGATGATCATTTTACTTCGTCTTTCCCTATAGGGAGTCTTAAGTTCTGAGGGCTTTTACCATGAAGTGAACCGAAACGAAATATCTCCCTTTTTGCCGCACTTGCACATTCGAGCGACAGAGAGGAAGATACTTCATTTTTAGCTCGCGGTAGCCTTCCTGTTTCTGTTGCAGTAAGTAAGTAGGTAGATTTAAAATTTCTTACCGAGTCTGCTAACTCGTATTGAAAAAGGGGTTCCTCGATGAATACTTGTTTTGGGAGCAGCACATCGCAATTGTGATCGTTGACTATAGTGCCCCCTACACTGGTGATGTTTAAACCGGTCAAATGGTCACATCCCTCCAATAGACTCTTCACTTCCGTTAAGAAACATTGATCAGACACGCTATATGCCGAGAAAAGAAGCAATAAACCTAAATTAAAATGCATTGCGTTATACTAAGCTAGAAAGTAAATTACACCGCCTTCGGACTTTAGTAAGCATATGTACCAACCTAATGTTAGCATAATAGGCTCCAACTTTTGTTTGAAAATTCTTACATCAACTAAGCGGTTGGCTCCCTGATAAAGGTTGTAGTTGTAAACAATTAAAGTTAAAGCAACAAAGCACGAAGTGGTGGGGTAGAGTCAGCAGCAAATAAGCGCAGAGGGATTATTGGAATTCTTAACCTCGATTTTTGTATTTTGAATTTGGAATGTTCATTAATTTTGCTGGAGCTCATTCAAACTCGATTTGAAATTGTACTTGTACAAGTACGCGGCAACTTACGAGGATACCAACCTGCCTCATCTAGGTAGTGACTTGGGGGCTATTGCATAATTAACGTGTTACAAATATTACAAGCGGAAGTCTCTTTCGAATGAAAGGGGTTGAAAAGAGACTTCCGCTTATAATATTAGTTAGAATGTAATTATGCAATAGGCCCCTGGTTATCATAGAGAAATATAATAAAATTATTTTGTATGCGGTATTAGGGCGTGTCTAGACTATCTGATCTGATATCGGTGTAGGATCCTACACCGATATTGCGGTTCACATTGTCCGAAAAAATCGGACCGATATCACCATTCTGTCTGTTGCCATATTCATAGGGATAAGTTCGTCTTTGTAATCTAATCTTATGTGAAATGTGTATTGTTTTAACCTGTTATTGTGTACAATAAAGTGCCTACATACATACATTATTATCGCAATACTCGGACCCTACACCGATATCAGATCGGATAGTGTGAACACTAAGCGGTTTTCCATAGATTTTTATTGGTGTCGGATTATACACCAATATCGGACCCGATAGTCTAAACACGCTCTTACATGCTGTTCATGATTTTTACCGACAAAGCCCATTCTTATTGTCAACATAAGTTGTTCCCAACATACTTATCATACTCTTTAAGATAAGTAGTTCGACAGCGTTCGATTGCGAAAATGAGCGCCCCTAACCACCCACTGTAGTAGACAACCAAATTCGGAACCTCATAGGTATCTATGTACTGTCGGATGACTGTAGGGCTAAATTGTAGATTATTTATTACCTTTGTAGTTTACGTGAGTTTACATAATATATTCATTAAAAATGTTTCTCACGCAGATTGTCAAAGTCAGATTAGCATTGTCATTTTGCCACAAGTAAGGATTTGTTATTCGATTGTAAATATTGTAACAGACCCTTAAACTAGGATGCAGCTAGAACTCCAAACACTTGATAGGTCACTAAGTATAGGACGCACGTCCTCTGAAATTTCCCTGCGCATTCGTTGCGCCCGCAGCTGGTGCCACGACCACAGGGACCTACTATACGATCCCATGCTGCGCAGCAAAGTTAAATACCAGATTTACAAATCCTTCGTTCGACCGATACTCATATATGGCTGTGAACTATGGACTCTAAACAGCCGCAATAAGAAAAAACTTCGAAGTTTCGAATACGCAGTCCTTTTAGAGATTTATAAGTCGAAGTTCCCCCGACACCATCCGAAACGATTGCGACTGAGTAGAAAGGAGGTACTTGCTAAGTTTAACGGACCAGATGTTGTTGATCATGTGAATGTTGAACGGCCTACATGGGAAGCGGTTTCGTGCATCGAACGTAAGACTCTAAGACAACGTTGCAGCCCACGGAAATGTGTGCATTGGTGGGACAATTCACAAAATAAAAGTCATTGTCCTGAGAAGACAAAATCGATCCAGCCGAAAAAAAGTTATATTGACATTTACACGTAAAATCAATCAAGTACAGCCAGCATCACATACCTAGATAGTATATAGTGACACGATGTGTTAAGACTTTGGCTACTTTCGCTGCTGTGACTACGTAATAATTACCGTAACCTTAAAAGAATGGGTACTTATAATTAATGTAAATACAATTATGTACAAGAAAAGCTAACGAAATGATAAATACCTTAAAATATACCTAATTAATGCTACTATCTAGGTATATAATGCTGCCTGGACATAGGTACCTGTGTAGGCATTCTTTTTTGCAAACTCGAATTCACAAATTAAAAAAGTCAAGTAAATTTACATAATTTATTTCAAACTATATTCATAATTTAATTCATTTCTCTTAAAACCTAATCATTGCCTTTTAAGATACCTTAACCTGTACATTTGACATTGTAAAATTTAGCAAACTATCCTACCTATTCAAATAATACAGGAAGGCAAGAATGCTTTTTGTTCTAATCGTATTTAGATTTACATACAGCTTGAGCATGAGCAGTAGGTACGTATACCGCACATGTACCTACAGTAAATCTTACTGTAGGTGTACCTATCCCTACAGTAGCATATATTTTGAGAGAACACGCCAAACACCTATCTATTCCAACTCTTCGTATTCAATATCTGCTCGCTACTGTACCTACCTACTCAGTTAAGTAGGTTCGGAACTACGGATGCAATGCATCCCACTCCGACTCTATCTCAGTGTTACTACATGATGTTGGGCTTATAGTTCACCAGTATGGGTATCTACACCTAGGTCCATCCTTAATACAAAAAATGCGTAACTAGGTAAGTAGGTACCTTTTAACGCTTCGTACCTAATCATGCCCCATTGAAAATAACTTCACCGACGAACATCATATTGATGACTCATTGCTAGAGTCTGATAAAATAACACTAAAACAGGAATTCTGATTTTTACCTGTTGATGTACTTGCTTCGGATTTTTCCGCAAAATAATTAGTTGAACTACGTGTTCTTATACTTGTATTGTTATGGTGATAACTGTAATTTGAATTAGTTCTTTTTGTAGTCGCAGCCCTAGATTTACTTTGGACATTTTGCACAGTAGCGCTGATCCGACTTCTGGTATTTCTACTTTCTGACGTACTACTACTAGCTTTGGGTTCCGAATTGTGACTGGGTTTGCCTTTACTTCCAGTTCCACGATGATTATCTGCGCAATTGGAGTCAAGTCTTGGTCTCTGATGATCTCTGTAACAACTCCTTTTAAAATATCGCGTAGGGTTGGCAGATAAAACCTTCAGCATCTCATGCACATACCCGGGTGCTCTCGCGGTGCCTTTGCCCCATCTGATTTTTTCAACTTGTACAAAAGTCCTGATATCACAATCGGTAAATTGTTCATACAAATTGGTAACACTGATTTTACCAAATATATCCTTCAGAGCTAGCACCTCTAGTGATTTCAGCTCATCGCAATTGTTTTTAAGCCAACTGTATACAAGCATTGGTCTTAAAAACAGTTTATACATTAATACCTTATTTGGTACAGACATTTCGGCTGGTTTTAAAACTTCATCCTTTAGTTTAGTCCATTCTCTTATGAATTGTATATTGGACATACCTATCAATTCTTTCATATACTGATATTATATCATTAACGATTATGTGCGATTACATTGGCAGCTTCGATATTATCCATACAACGCTGAAAATGACAACATAATGTCAAAATTACAGCTGCTACAGATAATGGTATATTGTATTGACGTAGTGATTATGTTCTCTTTGTATAATTAGGTATACTTGCGTAAAGTAGTTAAGTATACATAGTAAATAAATAATTGGTAGTTGCAGCCATGTACACTTATTTATTTTCAACTTCAAAAACAACTCATTTAACAGGGCCAACTCTTCGCAAAGTAATTCCATACAATGATTAGGTACATTGATAACTCCTGCAGGAAGCAGTGACCGAACGGGTATGTAGTATGTACTTACTGACTCATTTTATAATTTAACAATTGCATTGGTAGCAAGACTTAAGGTTTACGCCTGACGTGTAGGCGTGGATACCCCTTCTTACCCGTGGTACTACCGGTTTTTTGCCCGTAGTAGGTACCTATTGGCAACGACGGGAGAGAAATTTAATATATAAATATTACAGTCGAGTTCGAAAATATGTGCACGGATAAAGTGATCAAAAATATGTGCAAACGACTTTATTGCTGAGGGCATAAGGTTGCTCAGATATTATTAACAAACTAGATTGTGGGCAATAAATATTAACCGACATCAAAAAAGGAGTTGATGTTTTCAGGGTTCCGTAGGTATCTCAAAAGGAAAAAAACGGAACCCCTTATAGGTCGTGACAGACAGACAGTCAGACGGACAGTCTGACTATCTGTCTGTCACGACCTTTTATGTCGAGAACGCGTAGGGATCTCGAGTTGAAATTACTAAACCATGTAGGTACTCAGGTCCACAGTATCCCTTGAAGCTCTGAAAATAAATCTTCTAATTTAACATAAAACTAGTACACAATTGTAGCCCGGCTAGCCGGCGGGTTAGAAATAAAATTATATAATGTACAATATATGTACAATATAATGCCTAGTAGCCAACGTTTATCTGGCAGGGGGGGGGGGACTTGACCATAGCAAAATTATCACTTAAAAGCTTAATATCACGCCAACCGATTCATGAATCAAAAAATGCTTTTAGAAACCTTATAATATTTTGAAAGAGCTATCCAACGATATACCAACACGATGGGGTTTAGAAAAAAAAATTGCACCACTACTTTACATGTAGGGTAGGGTACCCTAAAAATTTTTTTAATGATTTTATTCTATCGTTTTGTCGGCGTCATTGATATGTATACTCATGCCAAATTACAGCTTTCTAGTACTAACGGTTATACTGAGAAAAGCGGGGGACGGACGGACAGACATGGCGAAACTATAAGGGTTCCTTGTTTACTACGGAACCCTAAAAAGATATATGCGCCCGATTCATGCCGCAAAAAACGTGTATTTCGACACTCTCAATGGAATCAAAGTTGTTATGAAGGCAAGAATTATCCGTTTTATACTAGAAGTACCTACGGGGAAAAATCTGATCACTATTCATTTGTACTTGAATCATAAAAATATAGTCTTTATTTAAAGTACCTACAAATTTGTACGGATCCCTCGGTGGGCGAGTCCGACTCGCACTTGCCATTTTTTTTTGTCTGTGTTTTCACAACTCCGTCGTTTATGCACCGATTTGGAAAAATCTTTCTTTGTTTGAAAGCATTTTGCTCCCAAGTTAGTCCCGTTGTTACCAGAATCCAGTTCTGATATGATGGGATCCATGAGGGAATTGAGAGAATTCCTCAGACATTTAAGGGAACCATACCTATAGCGATTTTAGTATTTTCAATACCTATAACGAATAGAGCATTTGCATTCATAATAGGATTTGGTGAACAAAAACTGATAAGGAAGTCCACGGGTGGTCATCATAAAACGCCAAAAGTATCATTATTTAACATATATTAAACATCAAAAAGTATTTCATGGGTAGCGCTAAGATATTTAGACTGAAGCGACTATGACGAAGCCAATTTATGATCCTGACCCGATGTAATGTTACTGTCAACCTGAAGCCATGGATGGTAGGCAACGGAACTCCATAATAAAACAGTGTAGCTTAGCCGTGTTTGAGATTATTGGAACTGTCATGAGATGCACTCTTGTATAATGTGTTAGAAAGTGTGAAATATAGATAACATTTTAAACTCGTTTTGTACACATAGTAGTTTCGATTTTCGCTTTGTTTCGCGTTAGACCCGTTTAAACAAATCTTTTATGTGGCAAATAAATATTAAAAAAAAATATATATGGGGCAAGCAGGCCTATTTAACACCCGACGGGCAACGCAGAGGAGGGGTTTATAAGTTTAACATGTGTATATGAGTCTGTGTGTCTGTCTCGGCCACACAGGACCGTTTGGATGATGGCTTATAAGTAGGTAGGTGCCCTTGCATTAACTCAATCTTAATTTTTATACTGAACGCCCCTCTCGTCTATATTCGCTCACCTACAACCACTTCAATACACAGAAACTCACACAATGAAACACGACTATTAGCAGAGGCGTGTTCATTTTAAAATTGGTTTTACTCTACTACTACCACATAATTAATTCCAGAACTCAGCCTGTAGGCAGCATAGTTAAAAACCCGATTCACAGGACAGGTTAAATTCAACCTTATTTCGATGTCATTAAGACTGACAAACAAAGGAAAAAATAAACAATTTATACGTTGTAGGTAATTTTATAATAAAAAAATTACACAAATTGCATGTCACTGAGCTAATAAGTTCTGAATAAATAATCAACAGCAATGCTAATGCAGCACAAACATATCATAGAATTATAATAATTATAGAGACATAAAAGTATCTCTTATAACATAGAAGTGCCTATACTTATACCCATTCCGTTTTAACTAGCAACCGAACCGAGTATTGTTGGCACCACTCCAAATTATTGGTATATTCAATCTTATTACAAGACAATATAGCTGACAATCGTGTACCAAGTGGTGTTGATGAAGAGATAATTCAACTCTATGACGAGCGCGTCGTCGGTCTGCTAGAGACATTTCATCCAGGGATCGGATACCGGTATTTTCTCCATAGAAAAATACCGGTATTATTACGGTCACCGGTTCATTATTTAATGGGACAGTCTAATAATACGACGTTGTTACCTAAATATATGATTCAGCCCTACGTAAAGAGCAAAAAATAATCCAAAATATTGGGCTTATTCAGGGTTTTTAAAAAATACCGGTATCGGTCCCTGATTTCATCAGGATAAGAACGAGATAAAAATTAAAATAATCATATTGAATGTAGGTTCAACCGTATAACCTCTTACAAATTAAATACGTCAGTAACAAGGCCTGCGGCCACTGTGACGCCCGCAACGCGCAGCATCACGCGCCCTAACTCTTTTACGTCTTTGTAGCGCTCTATGCTAATTGGCTTGCTGACTTCAATATCCACTATTGCTACAGAGTTATTTCCCAAGCAGCGAGGCTTTTTCTTCATCACTTCACCCGTGCTTTTATTCAAAAGAGCCTTCAACTTAACAATGTGAGCAGACTCTACTAAAGACTGGTGATGCAAAAGCACTGGGTACCCTTTTGTAATTGGGGCTTTGACATTGAACACCACAAGTCTAGCCTCAAAACGGGTGGCAATCGGGACTTGTTGGATGGGATCACTCAATATATATCCAACAAAAACATTTTGAATATCTATTCCAGATAAAGTGACACTCACTTGGTCACCAGCAAATGCTACATTGTTTGGTACATCATTTATAGTCAAACTTTTTACTTCTGCAATTTCTTTTGTTGGACATATCATTACCTTATCACCCTTGTTTAGGATGCCATTCTCAATCCGTCCAGCTACACAGAATCCTGAACCAGTCCCTTTAAATATATCGTTGATGGACATACGCAGAGGTTTAGACACAGGCCTCTCTGGAACATTGAATTTGTCAATCACATCAAGGAGACAAGGTCCATTATACCATTTCATCAGTTCTGGTTCAGTTGAAGGCTTTATTAGATTTTCTCCTGTGAGGCCCGAGCATGGCACATATGTTACATCAGAATCCTTGAATCCAGCTTGCTTCAAAAAGGCTTTGAGTTTCTTTGAAATTTCCTCAAACCTCTCCTGTGACCAATTAGTGGTGTCAAGTTTATTAACAGCAACAGCCAGCTGGCTGACTCCAAGAGATCTCACAAGTAATGCATGCTCCCTTGTTTGCCCCCCCAGGTCGAATCCAGATTCAAACTCACCCCGAGTTGCATCAACAACAAGCATTGCAACATCAGCCTGCCCAGCACCAGTGATCATGTTAGGGATGAAGTCAGCATGACCTGGAGCATCTAAAATAATGATACTTTTAGATTTTGTTTCAAATTGTGCTCGGCCGACATCCATTGTGATGCCCCTATTCCTTTCTTCTCCAGTTTCATCTAGCACCCAAGCATACATGAAACTTTGTTTCCCAATCTTCTTACTCTCTTGTTCATATTTGTGCAAGGTTCTTTGACTGACTTGGCCCAGATCACAGAGTAAGCGACCCATGAGAGTTGACTTGCCTGCATCAACATGACCAATAACAACTATGTACAGATGGTCTTTATCAGAACCTCTTTCATTGGAATACAAGACATTTGGGTCAATTTTATTGTCCTTAATTTTTCCAAAACTTTTACTTTCATCAGCCCCATCATTCTTTATAATCCTATCAGCTGCTGGTGACTGATCTCTAGGAGTCTGAGGACGGCTGTCTGGAGTTTTACTTTGTTCCACTTTGAATCCTTTTATAGCACTGGCGGACTTGGGCTCCAGATTTGTAGTAATAACTTTAGGTGTATCTCTAGTGGAAATGACAGCAGCCTTAGGATAATTCACACTTATCACTGGTTTTGGAATATCTTTTACTTTAGGTGCTTCTTCACTCTTTTTCGCATTCAAGATACTGTCAAGAGCCACACTGCAGTCAAAATTATACTTTATTGCAGATTCTACAAGAATGTTTTCTGGGACAGTATCAGCTAGAACATTTCGCAGCTCATCCAAGCAAGACATAAGCTTGGCTTCATCAAGCTCAGACAGATTCAGAGCGCGGACGTCAAGAGACTCACGGGGTTCGAGCGAAGATCGCGAGGTATCCGCGCCCTCACCTTCAATTTCCTCTTCAATGTTTGCATGGCTTTCTAAAAAGTGAGATACAGCTTGCTGGTTTCGGGATCGATCAAACATGAACTGAGCAGTATCATTCGGAGACAAACAGCTGTCTTCTTCCACCGAATGTCCGTAAAAGTCATCGTCGTCGTAGTCGTAGGAATAACTCCTGTTTCTGAAGTTTCTGTGACGAGCCATTGTTTTTAATTAATACTAATATTTAGTTGAGGACACAGCATGACGTTCAATCTTATTTATTTCTCTTTTCTTTCGTTCCCTAAAAACAAACATAATTTATTGAAGTGAAGATTGTTAGTTAAAGCATTGTATAAAGAAAAACAAATTGCAATGTTTAATTGATAATCTTGTATGTGCTATTCTTACCGGAGTTTGATTTAGTAAATAGCTACTTATGTAGCTGGATACATATTGCGATATTTTACAATATATACAATTAGAGACCACATTTAGGTTTAGACAATGAAAATGAATTTACTTTGACATTTGACATTCATTCGCACCATCGCACCTCATCTTGTTTTGACAGTATTATAAAGGTAGTTATAGATCATGGTTGCATTTGCCACGCAATCACGAATTTTGCATCAATAAAAAATTTAATAACATTAATGGTTGCATTAATAACCATTAATGTTTTTAAATTTTTTATTGATTTACAAGCGGTAATAATAGTTAAATAACAATAGCTTAAACAATTAAGACTAACTTAAATCTAAAACAAGCCCTACGTTATTATATTGATAGCTACATTGACTATACAGCTCCTTTAGTGAGTATTATATTCTTTGCTATACAGACACTGATGTGTCATTATTTGTGCTCCGGTCAGAGTATTGATATTGAAGAAAGCTAATCAAAAATCTTACTAAAACATTGGAAAAGCGTCATACCTGCATGTTTTTGTGGTTAAAATTACCAACTCGACTCACGGTTTCAGCAGAGCGGTGCGTGATGAGGCCTTTAAATCGCGCGCTGTCATCTGTCAGATGTGACAAATTCATAGCATTCAAATTTTCTTACGAAAACTTAACGCATTTCGGAAAGACCGAAGAAATAATTATTAATTTAGCGTTTTATACTTAAAAAAGTGCATAATGTGACCACAGGAGTGGTTTGTAATAAAATAACTGTGTTAATAACTGGTTCCGGGACCGTTCCGTGTTTAGATATGCATGCTACAATACAGCACTTGTTGCTCCCAGCCTCGGAGGCCGTTGTTCAGAAATTGGAGCTTTCTCACAGACTTGCACGCTTCGGATGAAGGCGCAGTCGTGAACCTATGCATGCCATAAGACAAGTACTTGTTGCTCCCAGCCTCGGAGGCCGTTGTTCAGAAATTGGAGCTTTCTCACAGACTTGCACGCTTCGGATGAAGGCGCAGTCGTGAACCTATGCATGCCATAAGACAAGTACTTGTTGCTCCCGGCCTCGTGTTTGGCGAAATTAAATCAAGGTAAGCCGGTGTATGACCAATGGGCTCCAAATCATTGCTTGCAATAAGAATGATTATGTGATGCTGCCCCGCTGCGGGCTCCATGGTCTAATCTAGTCTACTTCACCCTCGGGGGATGAACAAAGACTGAGCACCGGATTCAATTTCTTAAGACACACTAACAAAGTAATTGTGAAAACTATATATACTTTACTGGCACTTTTTATAAGATTGGAAGTGTTATTCTTCGTGCGTTGTACTGTACTTGCCTCATAGTAAGAAAGAGTGGTCCAGAATCACTAAGAAACAGTGATGCCCTAAAGCATGGAGCTGTCAAAATTATAAGGTGGATGTGGGCTCCACGCTGTAATTTTTATTGTAGCAACCCGTATATTGTAGCAACATAGTGTTACTGGTCGCTCTTAAACCAAACATAAATTTAGTTTCTGCAGAAACTATTTTAGCTAAACTTGTAGACTGTGTTTATGAGTAACCTAAGATATAAAAACAAGCTCAGGCCACAAATAGATTCCTATATCACAGGTTAGACATGATGACCTTTATAATGTCTAACAGTTTAATTGTATATGAGAATTCTCTCATAAAATTAACTATCATGAGAAATATATTTTATCTGAATAGGGAAAAGACTGAAACTTAAAATAGTTCATTTATTGTAGCATCTGTTTAGCAGACTATTGTTAATGTCATTAAATCATTGTACTTTACTCAACACCTTCATCATCACAGGTGTATTACACATACTGTATTTACACACCACAATGTGATTGTGGTGGCTGATATAGTGATGTAAAAAATTAATCAAGGATGGCACTGAAAAAATATTATTATTATTTTTACTTACTAAAAATGTTTCAGACAAAATGAGATTAAAATTTGTAATTAATTAAATCAATATTTATTAGTTACACTTTTCTTATATTGGTTGGGCTTATTAGTTTCTGAACAAACCAACAGCTTAAAGAAGAAGAGAGAAAAGAAGAGAGTCATAAAAGTATAAAATTTTACTTACAAGCCTTTATTAATATATACATAATATTGGCATAAGTGTGCCTGTGCCTGAAACAGCTTTTCAAACTACCAGTTCTTGTAAAGTGTACATAAAAATGTAATTCTTGTCATGATATATATATATATATAGTGATTAAATTAACTCATTTGCATTAAATTTCTGCAGGTTAACAAACAAACAGACCAAACTTGTCTGTATTTTTGACCTGATTTGTGTACAATAAAGTATTTACATACATACATAACAGTTATTGATGGGGTAGACACATAATACAACACACACATCAGATAACAATACACTTTCCTGGTATAGGTATTATGTACAGAAAATAGCATTTCTGATTTAATGATGTGTGTTCAGAGATATTATGAAAATTTCTATACTTACTTCAATGTCGACATATGTATTGCTGTATGTGTAAGTATGTTATAAGCTGCATATCACTAATGTTCTTAGAACTTTGGATAAAAGGGCATAAGGGTCTAAAATGAGAAGCTAGATCCTAGTCAATGGTTAATTCAGGAGACAGCTTTTAAGACTAACCAACTAGTTAAACATCCTGTTAATGTGGATTTACGTCTGAGGGGAGGATAACAACCTGCCCGGAAGCTTTGTAACACTTTCTCACGCGGGGATGGCACCTGATTCCCTTGGCCCGGGAAGCCATTTCTCGGGCTGTAGACGTTTCCCTAGCTGCTACAGCTATTACGCTTGGTAGTACGTACAAACCAACCCTTGGCTGTGGAAGCCCCGCATAAATAAGATATGAGGAATTTGGGCAGTACCATAAAATTTGCGTAGCACGTAGTTTGTTACACTTTTCCCCAGCGCCGGAACGGCACTTGTTGCTCCCGGCCTCGGGGGCCGTGTTCAGAAATTGGAGCTTTTTCACAGACTTGCCCGCTTCGGACGAAGGCGCAGTCGTGAACCTATGCATGTCATAGCACAGTACTGGTTGCCCTGGGCCTCAATGAAGTACCCACTTCCGAAGGTTCCCTTACATTGCTGTTCAACAATATTGTTTCACTTTAATCTAATGAAAGCATAGGGAAGGAATCCACGTTTAATTGGTGAGGTATATACACATCCCAAACTTATGAGTTTTACGGACTACGTTCGTATCTATAGTGAGGATTCCAATTCAGGGCATACAGGCTTCCTCGTGTGAGCCGTACTTCAACTATGGTACATCAAGGAAAGCCACCACTACTTTCAGGGTTTCTTTAGTACATACTTAAATGTTGTGATGACACATTAGAATTTAGCACAGCTGCATTAGAACATTTGACAAATATTGAACCCGCATGCCAGCTAAACGCATAACAAATGAAGCAGAATTACATGCCATTTGGCATTAAGCCCGCCATTTGTACAATTTGTGTATTTTGTGCAATAAATTTTAAATAAATAAATACCTCTATACAAGCAGTATGAGACTGATACAAATATTTATTTAATAAAATCATCTTTATAATAGTATCCTTAAAAACTAGCATTTTGCTCCTTGAATAGTCAAAACCTGTACTCAAGGATGAGCAGTGCAGTGCGTGAATAAGCACTGTTAAGTCATAGTATATAGAATAAATTTAGTATAGTCCCCTAGCAGTCTTTCCGCCTATAGAGACCGCTCTAGTAAATCTTACCTATTTGTCAGGTTAATAGTTGAGCTGAAAGATGGGTGTAGTAGAAGTGAAACATCCTCTAGTAGTGACTGTTACGGTAATAGACCTTATACACATATAACTCACGTGTGGCATTAAGTTTATTAGTGTTCGTGTGAACCCTGGACCTCCGCCACTGCGAATTGGTGCCGTCACGGTACATATATTGCCTATATTTGTGAATGGGGTATGTCGAGTTTGAGTAGGAAGCCCAGAACACTGCTGATTCTGATCGGCCCGTATTCCATGGCCTTGTACTAGTCCGCAATATAACTGCTAAACTGCCACATTCTTGCTAGTGAGGAGATCATTAAAGATGGTTTCGGCTGGCCCTTGAGGACATTCTTCAATTATTACATAGGATTCTGTCTATTTATATATAGTATCTGGATTGTCTGTACCAGTTTACAGGCCTTATAGCAGGTGGGCTAGCATAACTTGCTGCCAAGTCGTATCTCGCGCGACTCAGCGATTCCTGTTTCACTCGAACTGTGCGAATTAGAAAGAGGAGGGTGGATTTTTCTCTACTCGCGTTGCGTCGCAGCGGCAGTTCTGCTAGCCCCGCAGAAGGCCCAATATACTATGTCTTGTTGAGTGAAGCTGACTTAGGTAACGCATCGGATTTTCTTGTGCCTACCTACATGCAAGCCAGCCGGATGACAAAGAGTCTAATGTGTTACTTTGAATGATTAAACTAGCTTCAGGCATAAGTGTGTGTGGCCTACATACAGGATCAACTACGGAAGGCTCAATAAATTACTTCTCGTTGCTTGTCTTGTAAAATGCTTTCATATGGCAAACGTTTATAAACAAGTGAAGCAATTTTTAAACTTATGTATGTTTAATGATCATAACGAATGAAGTAAGTTTAATATATTGTCTTAAAACAATTGTTCATGATTCTGACAAAAATAAATACTAATACGTACCCAAAGGGCTAGTTCCAGGATCAAACACTAGATGGAACCGAAGATCTCCAGCTAATTGAGGTTGAGTTGAGTTACTCTTGCCGTTTTCAATGCTACAATCAAACCCCACGACAATATTTCTCAGGAGTCTATGATTATTTGTTAAGGGCGACAATATAAATGGTACTTGATATCAGGGCCTACTAGAAAAGGCACAATATCAGAATGAACAAGGTGAGTTGTTAATTATAACATTCATGCTTGGCACCCTTGGCCAGCATCAGGACCGAAGATTCAGGAGGACAAACTGTTGACAGGACTTGATACACCTATTTAGTACAACAAATGTTAATTTTGTACTAAGATAAGTATTGCTTTGGTAAGTAATCCTGTCTACTCATCAGCACTTGTGTTGTCAGATTTGTTGTATACAAGTGACATACTTATATGTAGTAAACCTTTTAAGTATACAGCTTTGGGTGTTATAGACACCAGGAGAATCCTTAGTGAACCGTTAATGATAGCAAGTATTATCATGATTCAAGGTAATTAAATGCATTAGATTTTCTTACCAAATGCATCCTTATTCCAAGTTATGCGCAAGCTCGCGCATGCACATACATATATGCATATTTAATTGTATGTAAGCATTGAATTGTTTAATACTAAAGGAGGGATTCAATGAATCTTTAAACTCTAGGAACCGTTAAAAGTTGACGAGTTTCATTTCATAGTGTATTGGCATACAGAATTGGTTATGGAATCCATTCTAAAGTTGCCAGCTACGGCATGGCAAGAATGGATTGAAGCGGTTGGTTCTAAAATTTGCATAAGTATTTCAAGTTGATCAACCGCTATAAGCCAATATTTAGTATTAGTAAATGGTAACGCTAATATTGTTGTAATTCACATAGCATTCACTTTACCAGCAGATATCAAACATGTCTTCAATATCAATACTCTGACCGGAGCACAAATAATAAGACTGTTTTGCATTCCAACAAAACAGTTATTATATGTGTGGAGGTCAGAGTATTGCATTAAGTCACTTGCTGGTGATTTATGAATATTGAAGCTTATGAATTTGTCACATCTGACAGATGACAGCGCGCGATTTAAAGGCCTCATCACGCACCGCTCTGCTGAAACCGTGAGTCGAGTTGGTAATTTTAACCACAAAAACATGCAGGTATGACGCTTTTCCAATGTTTTAGTAAGATTTTTGATTAGCTTTCTTCAATATCAATACTCTGACCTCCACACATATAATAACTGTTTTGTTGGAATGCAAAACAGTCTTAATATTATCGTGTTTTTTAAATTTGCGTGTTGCTAAATATCGTAAGTACCAGATTCGCGCAACTAGGAACAAAATTTACAAAATGTCACTTTGTATGGAATTTGGCCAAAAAATAATGGCGGATACTGCTATCTCGCTCCCTCAGTTAATCCATCTCAGTCACATGTCAATGTCACCTCTGGTCACTTCCGTTCAACTTGAGTGCTCGCCATATTGTTTCTTTGTTGATCGGTTCGTAGTGTGGTTTGTAGTTTGTTATTTTGGTATTTATAAATAGCAGAAACCTTAATTTAAAGTGAAAAAGCATGTAGTAAGAAGGCAGTATGTTTTTCAACATGCCACGGACTATTTCAGCCTATAGGGTATGTGTTATTTGTGGTTTTTGTGCCGGTCGAAAAGATGACGAGAAAAGGAAATTAATGGCAAGATTTCCTTTAGATCACGACCGGTAAGCAATTAATTGGAGATTATCTATTACTATGTACCACAGCAAATTACATGTAAACAAAATAAGAAGCGTTATTTGCAATTTAGTTTTATTCGTATACTATACATATTAGTGCTGGCCGTAACATATCGATAACTAGCTTATCATATCAGAACTCTGGTATTTTTCAGTTGCAGCAGTGGGTGAAAGTGATTGGCAATGAAGACCTAGCCTACGTTCCGATTGAGAAGTTGAACGAATTAAAATTTCTTTGTGGTGACCACTTTCAACCCAAAGATTTTAACCGAAACAAAAGTCGTCTAAAGAGATGGTTAATATATTTAAAGCAACACAGCTTTATACTTTTTTATTTTATTTATTTCTAGCCCTACCCACTGCGGAATAAGCGCATGGACGTCGTAGTGTAGTAGTCATAACCTAACCAGTTGAGAATGGATTCAAACCCCAATTGTTAATAAAGGAGCATCCATTATTAATGTGAGGTGTTTCTGGCAAAATTCGATCCCCTCCCGCCAAAAACATCTCATGTAAATAATGGACGCCCTCTAACTGGGATTTTTATAAAAATGGAACCCACAACGTCACTAGTCATCGTTTATCGATATTGTTAATCGTACTACATCAAAGTTACATCCCTATCGCACTGTTATGTTGGCATTACCTATTTCCTTTTATTTTATTTTATTGTAGTACAGAATGTTTGCCAAACTCTACGCCAATGTCATGCAATGACAATGTCACTGTCATCCAAAACCTAGTTCGAAATCCCGTCTCTTAGAACGTAGTGGTTATATTCTCTTTGGTAAGTACCTATAAAGGTCTGAGGGGCTCCCGCGAACCGAAAACGAACGAAGTTCGAATATCTCCCTCTCTGTCTCACTTGCTAATTCGTGCGGCAGAGAGGGAGATATTCGAACTTCGGTGGATTTCAGTCGCGGTAGCCCCTCTGGTCTGTCAATCTATGTGTCAATCTGACGTCTATGATTCTATGTCTTGTTACGTCGAGGGAGATTGGATATTGTTGTCGATATTTGTATTTCAGGAAAAACATAGTGTAATAGGTATATTTTTAATTATGAACGTGACAGTGTAATGTTAAACGTCCTAACGTGTGTACAGGAAACTATGGAGTCCCATCCACTTAATTTGGTAACTACGTGGTTGTAATAATTTCTGTGCATTAAGTTAGCCTAAGATATATTTCAAGTTTAATTCTATATTTTATTTTAGGCGCATCAACAACATCGTCGTGCTGAAGCTCATCTTATAAATAATCGATATGATGAAGCAATGCAGTGCCACCACAACGCAGCTGAATTGTTACTCGATGCCATGAAATCTACGACGTCGTCAGTAGCCTTGGAATCAATAACACTCCAACATAGCTACCACCTTAAGCAGAAAGATCTAATTAAAAGTAAGAAAGAACAATATGCGCGTGTTAAACAAGCAATGGACAACATAAAATGGCTTGGAAAAAATCCATTTTCAAACCTCCAGGGTCATGAATATGCTAAGTTGCAAGTCGCAATTTACAGAGCTATAAATGAAACAGACTCTCTATTACACTTCTTATCCAATACAAATGATAGTCCTGTGGAATGTGGGTTGAAAAGAGAAAATAAAATCTCTACAGGTGATGTTACAGATGGTTTTAAAACTGAGAAATCACAACAAACTGTTGTAGAAGAATTACAAATACTGAGCCAAAATCTGCACTCTCTGGTTGAACAATTAGTACTGCAAGTAGAGGTTCTTAAGGATGAGAATATTACATTGAAAGAAAGAGTAAATTACTTAGAAAAAGAAAGAGTGAGGTATCTAAATCTCCCATCAAATGATTTGATTCATCATAGCAATTTCACCACAATTGGTACGGGAACAGACAGTTTACCAAAGGAGTCAGCCCAGAGGGTACCCGTCACTTCCATTGCCACCACCTCTGCTGCCACTGCTGACCCTAACTTTGATTTAACAGCTTTGAGAGAATAATACAATTTTTTCATTGTCAATTTTTTTGACACCTGTGTGAAGAACAGAAATTATATAGCTATAGTTCTGTTTGTTAGTTTTTGTTCTCCTGTGTTAATTTAATATTATCATTATGTGAATATGATTGTAGATTTTTTAAAATAAATAATTTATTTGTATATTAATTCTAAAAGTATTTTATTTAAAATAATAGTCCAGTTTCTTCTATAGATATGTATTGCATATTGGTCTTACACAAAAATAAAATCGTACTCTTGTTTTACATGTAAAAATAAACTTCCCGGTTAGTTGACCAGGAATAACTATATCTTACACCTAAAAGAAATCTATACATACATTAACAATCAATTAATTAAACTAACAACAAATATAGATTTTTGGTAACATGGAATATTACAGTAAACACTATCTGCTCTACAACATTACACATTGTGTTAAGTATTTGAAATATTGTTATTACTTAATACAGACTTATGGTTTACAATATCCAAAATGTATCTAATAAAAAGGATGTTTGTAGCTTGCAAAAATTCATATTCCTATAAATAAATGTAATTGTTTCATATTACTCAAGAAAAATATTTGAAATTGAGATTAAACAGGGGTCAGATAGGTTCTTATTCTACAAGCTCTTTGATAAAGACCACTTGGATCTAATGAGACATTCTATATGTCTGATATTATGCATACTAATAGTTTAAGTAGGTTAAAATTGTATTAGTTAAATTACAACTTAAGGTATACTACCAGTCAAAAGTTTAAGATCCTATGAATCTTCGTTTTTCCATGAAATTATATTGAAATATATTAATAATACCATATTTCGAATTTTAGACGTTTTGCTGTTTCTCTAATTAGAAAAAAGTTAAATAAATATATCTTGGAGGAAATTTAAAACTGTTATTTAACGAAGTGGATCAGATACACATGAAACTATGGGTACTGAGGGGCTACCGCGAACCACAAACGAAGTTTTCCCTGTCTGTCTCACTTATGTGCAAACTTGCAAGTGTGACAGAGAGGGAAAACTTCGTTTGCTGTTCGCGGTAGCGCCCCTGGATAAAGACCCGTTTAAGGTAAAACCATTAAGAGTGTCGGAAAGCCAGCAAATTAAGCGTCGAAACTCGATTAGACGATCAATTGCACAAAGAATATTCTTAAAATAATAATAATGATTCTCAAACTGCTTCGTAAATGCTTTGAAACGATAAGAGAAGGTGTTATTCCAGTCGATTCCGTTCAGGTAGCTCAGAAGTAACACTGAAAAGCCAAGACATATTATTTGCGTTCGGAGCAAACGCAAACGTCAGTACGTGTCCTCAAACAGCTCTAGAAATTTATGAAGAGCACAGCTCAACGCAAAGATCAGCAAGTAGCAGTTTCCAAAAAGCAGTAGCGTCTGCGTGTTCTTTTAGAAAAACTAAAACAATGCATGATGCCAATATTAAATGGTGGAGGATCTGTTACCTATAGCCTGTGAATGCTGTTTGGTAAAGGACATAATATAACATAAATAACAGGATGAACGTAAACTTTCGACCGGTACTGTAAGTATATAGTACATATACTATCCCTTGTTTTGAATTTTAAGTTGAACTCTATTCCCTTGTAATAAGGATGACGACTGGCAACCAGAGTTGCCAAAAGCAAGTAAGTAGTTATGAACTCCTATTTAGAACAATATCCTTTAAGATTTAGACAAATCGTTTTGTTTAGACCATTAAAATGGATTCCTTGATACGGATATCATAAAATATTGTATTACCTACAGTGAACACCAAAATAAGACATGCTTATTGTTTTCTTTATTTTTCAATGACAATGTGACCATCTTTTTATCGTTGCTATTACATCAATAAGTGCTCCTAAGAGGCACAGGCGGTGAATAAACTACGAACTTCTACAAATGACATGTCATAGTATTCTACAGCAAAAGTAAATGAACAGGCTTTCACCTTATAACACTGTATAATACTGTTTTTTCTATAACATTTATGCAGCTTATCGCAATGGCATAAGGTGCAAGTGTCTACTTAAATTTGCTCTTGACCGTACACATGTTGATTACATACGTCCAGACATCTACAGAAATTGTTTACAAACATCCAGTAAGTAATTAATTGTCAGTAAAGCAAGAATTCTCAAACCAACTATTAAGAGTACTTAGTTCATACAATAATTATATAAAATACAATGTAACATTATTTTTCAGATAAACATTAGGTTCTTTTGAATACACTTATATTGGCATGCCATTTATACATACAATATTAGCATGCTCAGGTAAGTAGAATTGTTGTAAATTACCAGTAGTAATCAAAGACCTGCCTGCATCTTTGTGTACTATCGCTTAAAAAATCCGAAGGCCCTACGTCCTACAATCAACCATCACCATTGTTTATATTTATCCGAAAACGACAGTGGCACAAACTGTAAGAGAGTGGATATAAATCTTAAGGTTTGAATAAAGGCTATTCTGACAGTGGACATCATAAACAACCCTGTCCTCCGGCTTTGTTGACATTGAAATGGGTTGAATATGTTACACAGTCACAGGAGAAAATAAAAATCTGATGATGATTCCCATGGGGGAATCATTGAGAAATGGCCAACATGAGAATTCATCACTTTCATTCACTTTTACTATGGGACCAACTTTAACTGTGTCAAAAAAAAATGCTTCTTCGATTCGATTGAAGATCTTTTCTTATGTAACGGGAGTTTTTTTCGTTTACATGGTTGGTCCACTAGCAAATAATTTATATTTTGTATAATAACAACACAAAGGTGTCGCCTCGTTCATATTCAATACAAATCATTTTTCACCTTCTATGGTCTTTTTGTATTCAAAGTTTTTAGGCCACTGGTTATTGTTACGACGTTGATATTAATAAAAAAATAAGGCAGATACAGAAATAAATACTGTATTAAACTATACTAACATAATACTTATTTCATACATACTTAATTAATATTATTTTAAAAAAATGCTTTTGTCTCGTCCATGACTTACGCTATTAAAATACTATTTAGGCTAAACTATAGGTATAGCTATATGTACACAACAAACCGAATTGTAATATTTTTTAAATATCATTTTAAAGCATTTTGAGAAGTACGACATGAATAGGCACTAAAATGGCAAATCACATATTTTGAAGTGAACAGTGTTAATAATCAACTCACAACCACATATACAAAAGAGAACAATATTATGCTTCCTAGATGTAAATAACAATTTATTTTTATATTTTAATTTTACTTTATTTAATTTATCAACTTCAGAAGTTATACGGGAGTAGTCGTCTATTTGTTTAGGAAGTTCTTGTTAATCTGAAGAGACTCGTGTATTCGAGATCGGAGCAAAAATTACTCATAGGAAATATATATTATTGCAACAAGCATAAATATAATCTATATTTTACCAAACGAATGTTTAGTGTACGAGATTCGAGCTGTTAACGATGTTTTTTGGGTGTAATCATTAGTGTGTCATTCCCAGGCAACATGTATTGCTTCGTCAATAATCAAAAACGCACTAGCCTATTCGCATTCAGGTTTCTTGACAGCCAACAAAGCTGTACCTTTTTGTACACAACAGTTGCCATTTTTTTTACAGTCAGCTGCAAAAATATCTTTACTGCTATTTGGGTGAATATTTTAGAATACTTACTTATGTCAGAAGTGAATATACTTACAGGGTGACATTTGAACTTTGCAATGATCGCCTTTTTTAATGCAATAGGTAGGTAGTTTTTACACAAGTTTATTTACTGAAAACTTTATCAGAAACATAATAACCCAATATTTAAATCATGGTCACCTCTTAGGTACATACATTGTACGAGGCGTGACAAAACGTCGTGCGATGTAGCGTGGCCAAGTTGTATGAAATATTATTTTTTCTGTTAATAATTTGAAAAATAAGAGTCCACATTACGAGTACATTTTTTCTATGGTCTTAATTCAGTTTCTCTTTGAATACTCCATAATGTCCAATAATTTCTGATCACGTCTCCAATGTCACCCCGTATTTCAGCAGAACAAACCCCGAAGGATAACTTAACACCCTTATAAATGTATGTATGTCTAATTAATCGACAGAAAAAAATATATACTTAAAGCATATTTTTACAAAAAAAAAAGTTCAAGACTGCTAGTATTTGGGTTCAATCTTTTTTTTTATACAACGCCGGTGGCAAACAAGCGTTCGGTCCACCTGATGGTAAGCGGCCACCGCAGCCTATAGACGCCCGCAACTCCAAAGGAGTCACATGCGCGTTGCCGACCCTTTATAAGATTTGAGGATGCACTGTGTTGACAGCAGAAGGAACACATTTAGGTCCCTCGCTCTGTCATAACATAAACTTCTTACACAATGTCTCTACATTGGAAAAAAAATGGAAGTCAAGTGCCAAACTACAAAATATACTAACATAAATACCGACGAGTAAACCATTACATACTAACAAAAAATAATCCGACTAATATTATAATTATCATAATAAATAAAAAATAAGAGATTAAACAGTATACTTTTCATCTAGCGCCACTGCGAATCAGCAAAAAAAAATTCTCCGGAATATTAACACAAAATTTCTTGTTTGTTTTGGAAAAGAAATATAAGTAAAATGGGCAATACAACACGAAATGTTCTTATTTAAAAATGTAAATTCCAAATGTTCCGAGGCGCCACACGCCGAGTGAGAAATAGGTATTTTAACCTCATCAAGTTATCTCGTGGGCTCGCTAGTGCAAGTGTCCTGTCAATACAATTTTATACCGTGAATAAATACAATATTCTACAGGACACCGCAAAGCGACGCTGACGTCCGCGACAGATTTATCGTGTTATTCGTTCGTTATCGAGACCGATTTCGGCGACCGACATCAGCGTAGCATGAAATTTAGCTTAAGATTCGGTATAAGAAAAATATCCCCTCATCTGTTATTCGATACCAAATAGATAGCCAAATCCAATTAGGAGACTCAAGAGAGCTAATGTGCTGCCGGACTAAGGGAAGCTAAGTTTGCCAAAATACCAACCTTTTCCAACTCATCTGCTCATAGTTGTTCAGACTATTATTATTTATAGTATGACAATTATTTCATATCTTCGAGAAGTACTGTCTTCTCGAAGATCTCAAAGTTGCCAGTTTTGTTGCACTTTTTAGCACCACCCAGAGGTCATGTGCAGGGTACGACGTGGTGCAACTTCGACCCCCCTTTGTCAAGTGAGTGAGTTTGTCAACTTGACTATTAGAAGTGCTCAAGCAGCCCGAAGGCCGCCAACTTGGCTAATACATTACATGTTACACATAAACCAGCAGCGAGGCAAACCCTGTGCGATTTATCAATCTATAATATTATCGAATAACAGTAGATGAAGGTAAATTATTGCTATATGCCGGTTCTTACTCTAGTGGGGCAACTGTTATCTAAACCAAGCGTCAATGAAAATTGCGTAATCTCATGAGACTTACGGTGTATAAGGTGGGGGTGGCGGCAGTATGGAAAGGTCATCGAAGGGGAAGTACTGTTGCGTGCCGAGCACTGGCGGCGCGTACACAGGCAGCGCCGAGGGGGCATAGTCCGCACTTGAAGAGTAGGGCGGCAGCGCTGGTACGGCTGGCGTTGGACCAACTGAGTGTGCCTCATAGCCGTCCCAGTCCTCCATCAGGTTGCGGCGCTGGATGTCCTCGTTGCTGGACAGGGGTGCGCCCCATAGGTTAGCGGCGGATGCTAACAATGCTAGAGCACCTGGAATTTCAGTGTAAAAACCTTTAGTGAAAGTTCTGTTTAGATCCTATTTTACTCGTATATCATATAGTTTTTTTATTCTTATTAAAAAATATATTGACTTGTAGATTCTGATACAGCTCTACAGAATACATTTCCGTTCAAGAACAAGTTATTGAAAACTTTGAGATTCAGACCTGCCATAAGTGATTTATATAATAAGCAGTTGCCATAGCTGTGTTGTACTGACATTCTGCACCCACAATTAGTTTCTGTTTGGCCTAAAGATTTAGTGGACTGGCATTGTACAGGTAGAGTATGCCTTATGTTATACTGTTAAGTTCTACTGTGTAAAAAATGTTTGAATAAATAAATAAATGACTCACCGGCTCCAGTAATTGTGTAGAACCCATACTCATAATCCACTTGTATAGTGTTGGGATCATAATTATTAGCATTCCCCAAGACTACTGTGGTATAGTAGCACACTCCAACTATAGCAATCACCCAAAACACACACATTATGCTTGGGATAGCATTCCTTCGGAGCATCTTGATTGTTTTGCTGTTTAGGCTTGTGACATTGATGAGTATGCCGATACAAGAACAAAGAAGAACCATGAAGCACAACAGTATCAGTACCCTCATGAGTGTTATGGTCTCTGGTGTTGTACATGGTGGCAAACCTGAAAATATACAGTAATGTGTAATGATTAAGGTCACCTATGAAACACGAAATAGGTAGTAACTTTTTGTACTAAACTGGTCATGAATGTGAGTAACAACTCACCGCACCAATAAGCACTAGTAATTGGTACATTACATAATAAAAGCAGCTGTTTTCATAAGGTTATTAAAGTTTATAAGTTTGTGACAAAAAAGTGGATTTATAACACACTATACTGTTCCTAGTTACAGTCGAATTTGAAAAAATTGTGTAAGTACTGACAATGTACATGTTGAAAAGATTGTGTAAGTACTGACAATGTACGATCTTTTCAAATTCAACTGTATGTGAACACAAGGATCATTTTTACTCAGTTACTGTAAGGTGAGTAGCATAGGTATTCAGAGTGGTAATAGGGAATGCTAACAGGTTAACCGGTTACCACATCCCCTAGGTGACATATAGGAAAACAATCACTTATTGAAACATAAGGAAACATACTGAATATTAACTAAAGTTTAATGTAAGTTTTCACAAAACATTTCCTTGTTTTAGGTCACTGCATGAAAATAATAGCCTATAACATTCCTGGCTTAGAATAGGATATTAAATGCTAGCTATATACAACAGTGAAAAGCTAGCTTGTGGTCTATTGGCAAAAGCAACAACCAAAACTTTATTGAATCAAATCCGAGAAGGAAACCAATGTTTTTGTGGTCATTAAAAATTGGGAAACTCGCCACTTGGAATGTATCAATTCATTCTCTGGTTTCTTAGTTTATGTACTCTGGAGCTACTAGAATAATTACCCCATAATCCAAGTGTCTAATCAAATGATATGTGAACTGAAATGTTTAACAATAGGTTCAAATGCTTGGGTTCAATCAGTATCTAAGCAGGCAATGGGTCAATGCTCATACATCAATGAGTAAGAACTACCCTCCCAAAGAAAAAGCCATCTCCCAGTAAAAAAAATAGACAATAGCATTCTTTTGTAATGAGCCCTGGGATTTCAGGGACGGTAGATGACGGGTTAAAGAAACTTCAGCTTCATGTACATGTGTTTTAATGCACAAAAAATTGTCTGAGAAAATAAAAAAACCTGACTAGCTCTGTCAGACTAGAAAATGTTTGACCTATAGTTGTATAATGATAATAATAATATTCTTTATTGCACCACTATACAGGAGTACATTTGTAGGTTCGGTAACATTAATAATGGTAACAACAGGCGATCTTATCACTTTTTTATATTTGTTTTTCGTTTGAATATTTCAAACTATAACTGATTTTGTTATTCATAAGAGGGTTTGAAGAGATCTTTTGCAAGTCTAAAAACTGCTTCAGATAGTAAGAACTGCAGTGAAACAAGTACCACAAGGAGGAATGAATTCTACAGTGCTCTTATGTTTGTCATACATAGTAGAGAGATATGGAGAAGGTTACAAACTTACCATTGTAATCTGATCTCTTCAAGGGATCAAAATCAGTTTCTTGATGTCTGCTGATTGGATCATCATAATCATCATCTTCATCAAATGAAAAGAACTGTGATAGTGACAGGCTCTGAGTGCAGTGTAGTCCTTTAATCCTGAACCAACTGGGCTGGACCAGGGCAGCGCAAGTCAGGAGAAATGTGGCCACATTGAAGAAAGCTGCTATTTTATTTAGTTCTTTGTCTTTGAATGGCAGGGATATTTTAAATCCTGAAAATATGTAAAAAAAAACATTTAGGAGCTCCACAGAACTGCATGGTACTACTGAAATTTCAATAGCACATCTGTGAAATTTAGAATGAGAGCTATCTTTATGATGCTCATAAATATTGAAATATACTAAGTTATGCAACAAATCTTTTATAAAAGTTGGATATCCATAACTTTTATAAAAGATATATACATAAACCGATATTGTGAGAGTTAATTAACAAAAAAAAGAAACAGCATCATTTAACAGTGAACTATGATGCAAATTGTCAATATTAGCACAACCCAGCTCAAAACAAGATAACAATGTTGGATGCAAACAAATTAATTGAAACTTATTGTAGTGCTAAAATCATCTATTAATAGGCGGCCATAGGGGGTGTATCTCTGAGGGAGGTCATACACTACATCATGTAAACAATGGACGACTTACATTATGCTAGTCTCTTAACAAGCCATTTAAAAATACTCAAATAATATCATCAAAGTTACATTACAGTCCACAACTGAATGCTCAGAATTTAGGTAAGACTTCTAAAAGAATAGCTGTTTTGGATTCAAGATTATACATACAGCATCAGTTATATTGGAGCATTTTGTTATTGGAAAATTCTAGGAATATTGCTTTGACAACATGTAACCTGATAATTGCGTATATTCAAGCATAATAAGTGTCCAAGGTTGGACGTCATATTTAAGTACCTCGAATCCAAGCTAAACAGCCCATGTTGTTACACCAACACTCATAAAACGACAGATGTCAATCGGTAAATTAATATTGCACTAATTGTAAACTAGGTGTGACTAACTAGTACATAAATAAACATGATTTTGTCTGCTGTCGTCGATAGGAAAATGAAACGACAATATTGGGAACGAAATGGAACGAAAACGAATCGCGTACATACACTTCGCAGACTTCATTCACATTTGACAAATTTGACCAGTGTTGCCAGATGCCGAAACACAAAAAGCGGCATGTGCGCTTTAAAAACATCGATTTAAAATACCCTAGATGCACTATCCGCCTGTCAAAAGCGTCGGCGCTCAAGAGTGCTTAAATGCCTTTTAAGCACTCTTGCGCTCAGAGTCGCGCGCTAGCCATCGGCGAGTCAACATGCCCAAGTGCTCCGTAAAAAAATGCAAAAACAACACGTTAACGACGTTAAAAAAGGATGGAATTTTGTATTTTCGGTGAGTATTTATTTAAAGTTTCATTATTTAATTGATTTGTAGTTATATTAAGCTTTAACGCGCTTATAACAATTATTTTATCAAAATATCAGACACACGACCAGCTATGCTACTGTCTCTTTCCCTCACGTTGAGTGAGTCGTATATCGAAACGAAACGGGAGACCTATGAATCGGGCTATAGTAAAATTTCGAAGGAATGGAGTCGCAGACTGACTAATTTTTTTATGAAAGTTTACAAGTATTGTTTGTTATTAGCACACACCTATGGAGTGTGTATGTAGATATGTAAGTTGGTAAAAACTATAAATTAAAATATTAGCGTTTATCTAAAAGAAAGTGAATAAAAAGTATTAAATGATTTATGACTATTTGTAGAAATATATTTTATGTTCTAGTAACGTGAGGGGTATGTTACCTATATATAATTTCAAAATGTAAAATAAAGATTTCAAAGCTTGAGACACTATCATGTATACAAGTTACTCTGATTCAGTGTAATTTTTGTAAATTAAACCTTGTTTTTAAAAATAATGTGTTACGGATAATAATATTCTATTTCTTCTTTCAAGTATAACTTATTCGATTAACTGCTTTAAATTTAGGACTGCTTTAATTTAATGGTAACATAACATGAAATTACAGTAGAACCATTTAAAGTGGCTTTGTCATAGTCGCTTGAGTATCTTGATCGAAATATCTTAGCGCCACACACAAACACTTTTAGATGGTTCCATCCATGGTCTTCGTCATCAGCTTCTGTTCTCCAAATGCTACTTTCTGAATGCAAATGCTCGATTTGTTACCGAAAAACTAAAATCGCTATATGTTTCCCCTGATTTTTTGAGGATTTCCCTCAATTCCTCATGGATACCATCATCAGAACTAGTTTGCGGCAACAACGGGACCAACATGCTTCAAACATATGATTCCAAACA
Source organism: Epiblema foenella (assembly GCA_963556455.1). Taxonomy (NCBI): domain Eukaryota; kingdom Metazoa; phylum Arthropoda; class Insecta; order Lepidoptera; family Tortricidae; genus Epiblema; species Epiblema foenella. Next base: position 11,296,752 of record OY747107.1, on the reverse strand, counting down.
AAGAAAGAATTTTCCGAATCGGTTCATAAACTACGGAGTTCTAAAGTAACACTCATTAAAATAATAAAAATTAAAAAACAACACAACATAATAAATCGATTTATCATTACTATTTATAATAAATCGACGTTAACACCTGACGTCGTATACTTGTTTACCACCTACCTATTTTAAACAAATCATTTTCGACTCCACGGTACACGATACCGACTCTATTCCAATGTATGTCCAATGTTGCCAACACAATCAGTGGAAAATGTGCGTAAACAAAATTGAAATGTTGTAATCGCCAAACGCTCTCATTTAAAATAAAACGTTACGCAGGTGACATAAGGCTCACTATTGAAAAAAAAAAATTGATCCCAATTGACTTACGCTCGTTTAGCGTGTATCTAACACGCACACACTCACAATGTCGGCTCAGCCGGCTCGGACACTTTTTCGTCTTGAATTTGTAGGTGATAGTGTATCTAGGGTATTTTAAATCGATGTTTAAAAAGCGGATTTCTGAATGAAAACGCGGAATATATTATTTGTTAACAATTTTCTTTATTTTTATGTCCCAATGAAAGAAATGTGCTCTACGCCGTCAAATGCAGTATAACGAAAGTTATAAATGTTACTTACACTTGCAGTCAGTGAAGCTAGTTCTAATTGTTCGATATTTTGAATTGCCTTGCCTTGTTCACTAAGCAAATGCTAACATTTCAAAAAAGCGGATCCGCGTTTGCTTAGCGCAGATAGCGGGAACCATGGCAAAAATGCTGGGAAAAAAGCGGAAAAGCGGGGTATCTGGCAACACTGAATTTGACGTTTATGTCAGTCAGTAGGTTGGCCAGACTGATGAAACAGATTATATAAAATACGAATGTTAAGGTATAGATAGGCTACACGCTAAATAATTTAAGTGGAATGTTCATCCACATCCACTAGTACGTCCATTATTATAAGGGATTGAGAGGATGTTTAGCGAAACCGTGTGAATTTGTATAAAAATAATCGAAGTTGCACCACTACAGCCGTAGGGGGAGCACCCACCGCAACCCTACACGTGACCCCTGGGTGGTGCTAAAAGCGCAACAAAACTTGCAACCGTACTCTTTTCTAGAAGATCTCACGGTTCTAAATAATTACCATTAGATAAATTTATAAATAATAGCGTGGATAGAGTTCATATACGAAATTAACGATAGTATGAACCTATGAACTCACTCCCTTAAAGTGGTTTACTGACGTCATTGTAGGCTTTTCATAGTTTTCATGCGTGCTTTTCACGGGTTTTACCTAGTCTAGAGGTCGATACGTCCTAGACTCCCACACCTTTGCCACGATGGGGCGCCCCTTTAGCTCTTTTTAATGAGCATTGAGCAAATGAGCACCCACTCAACAACTTTTATGCAAAACAGTACTGAAATATACCATATATATAACGATAAATGGTAAAACCGCTTTCATCTGTAACCTATTATTATAATATGATATAACACGTGTCTAACCAAATAGTAGGTACTGTATGAATATAAATATCATAATGGGTATGTCTACCTACCTGTAAGAACGCGATATTTATTTATTTCTCATGTTTCAAGACGAATTGCACCGGCCGTGGTCTCAAGGCCGCTACCGCGAACGGCATTCGAAATTTTTCCTCTCTGTCGGACTTGCAAGTTTGTACATAAGTGCGACAGAGAGGGAAAACTTCGATTGTGGTTTGCGGTAACACTCCTGATGTTATGGGTTTGAGAAGTTTTTCAACATGTACTAACCTAACCTAACCTACCGATTTACAACATATGCATCGGTAAAATACATAGGTGTAACGTAGGTGGCCATTCTACTTTTTCATGTACATAATTTTCAGTCACTTCTTTTTTTAAATGAAGGTTTTGGAATACTTGGCCCTCACTTCATATTTTTGTATTGTTATTTAGAAAGAGGTGTAATTGCAGTATCACTTCCGATAGTTTTGGTAATTAACGAACCACAATTAATATCCATGAATCGAGTAACTCAGTGGTCTTTGCATGTCTCACTATTTGTATGAAAAAATGGTTTGACCACTGTGTTACCCACCTTTTACAGGAATACGTTAATATTTAAGTATTTCACCTACAAATTCCTTTTATTAGATTCAGGTACTACTTCAAAATCCTATTTTTGTACACTAATTCAATACATATCATAGACTTTTTTTGTAATAGAAAACTGGTCATGAAAAAGTAGAATGTACCTGTACCTACCTATTCGCTACCTGTTCAAAAAAGAAAGAACAATTTCCTGACTACCTACTAATTATACATGTTGAAAACAGGCCATAAACCACTTTCTAGCGAGAATGACACTAATTATATTACATATTACATTTTCATGAAAATCATCTCCCTGGGTGGTGTACTAGGCAACTAGCTCTTCCGTCGCTACAGTCTAGGCTTGGCTAAATATAGCTGAAGGGTTGCTTGGGCTCGGTCTTAGCGGATTGTTTCCGCAGTTCATGTTAATCGCTCGGAAAGAGTGAGTCTTCCCTCTGAGACTGTTTTGTTTGAAGAATATATACTAACGTTCTGATGGACTTGAAAATGTAAGTCAGCCAATCACAATGTGCAAAGGTAAGTTAATGAATACAATTGACATTACAGACAGTTTTAGGTGTTTATTTTAAGTCTGTATAGCTAATTAACTCTACTTTTCTAGTTGAATCGAGTTTAGGTATGTACCTACACTACATATTTATGTAGGTTTAGGTGCCAATTTTTTAAAGTAATAATATCCATTACAATGTTATTCTTATTGAGAACATATAGTGCTGGGATAAGAAGTTTGTGTAACTTAATGGTGTACTTTTACCTATTATTTCGTTAGCAAAACTAAAATAGCTTGTAAAAAAATACTTTAGTAGACTTACCTATCTATCTATCCTATCTTTTGTATAGTGCACAATAAAGTATATTATTATTATTATTATTATCTACCTAAGTTTTTTAGTCATATATATATCGACTAAGGCTTGAATCAGTGTTTGTGAGTATACACTGTGTAAGCTTAAAATAGAAAAATTACATACAATTTTATGAAAAATCGACGCCTATTTTGCGCCATGCCATACGCATGCTTATTTTCGAAATCCTTAATTCCTTTCCATTTCACCGCATGAACTGCCGACCCAAAATGCGGCCGAAGATACTTAAGGAATTACGACGGTGTTTTAATGATCCAAAACTTACCTTCGGAACCTGACCATCAGCTATAAGTACTTGCTAGACCTGGCCACAAACTTGGTCCGGGGACCAAGTTTGCTCATCCGAGATTTTGTTAACGTTGAAAGTCAATTTCATTCAGGCCGCTAATGCGCAGCCGAGTAATAGACAGAAGCCGAATAAGTCCAAAAAATAGACGCGCATTACCGAGCTGTAGATAAACCCCATTATTCATAAACATACATCAAACCTATTTTAGATAACTAGCCGCTAAAGTTCGTTTGTCCTTATCTCTCACCTTGCCATTTACATTTTTGTGAAAAGGACAAAAACATTTTAATTAGCAGAGAGTTGTTAAGTTTTATGAATAAGGAAGTAAGTATTTGCCGTGCGTTAACGGTTCCCAAATAAATCTGCACACATAGTTCTTCTCCCGTCTCTCGAATTTATAGGTTCCTAGCCCGTCGCCCACAGCACACTTGAGGAACAAATTTTTGGCATTTTTAGTTCTCCTACATTCTATCAATTTTATACATTAGCAAGAAGCCAAAACAGAAACTAATAATAACCGCTGGCAATAGGTTATGGTGCTAATTGATTTAATTTATTATTACCCGTTTGCCCGTTTCTACTAATTATAATTATAGTTAGGTAAAATATCACCAACAGGGGCTTTATTGGACTTTAGTATTGATTTGGAATTACCTAGCTAGATCTGTGATTTGGCGAACTTAGAAGTGCACGCGATCTAGTATAATCACGCTGTACGAAGGTAGGTAAGTACAGCAACCAAAAACAGCGGCCAAGTGTTACTTAGGGTTCCGCCCAACTAGCAAAATAATACATAAGATTGAGCTTATTCAGCTTTAGGTGCTATAAAAGTCATATACACGCAAATTATACAGAACATATCATATAAAACCTACTTATTCAGCATTTTAGTTCCTCAGCCTTTCAGTCATATAATAACGTTGTGTAAACGTGTATACCACAACGTTATACGACTATAAATAATGTCGTATAAGACATGCTGACTACGACGCCTCTATACGTCACTTATATGACTATTTAGTTGAGTAAATGCATCTTACATATCTGTCTTACGACAGTCGAGTAAGCTCAGGGGCGTATTTACCCTAGGGCCATCAGGGCCATGGCCCGGGGCGCCAATCCGCCAGGGCGGCGTAACCGCCTAGCCGCCTCCGACCGGCAGCTGCAACGTGTGTTTTTATTACAGAATCCTTAGAATTTCATTTCAAGTTTTCTTTTAATTTTCAAACTTTATTGCATTTTTTGAAAAAAAAACACTATTAAAGCCTCTGCGGTACCGGGGTTGTCAGCCTCGTACCTCTAGATGTCCTCGTTAATACTCGGCCATCTATAACTACTCGGCCGACAATCCCCTATTTCGCGGCCTCTTCAGTAATGTACTATCATGCAATAAAAATGTAGACTATTAAAAAAAAAATACATTATTTTTCTTGGTTTATGGGGCGGCGAACCTTATTGGCCCGGGGCGCCAAATTTAAAATATACGCTTCTGAGTAAGCTGCTGTTATGCTGTATAAGTTGCTTAGAGTCATATAAACGCTATTTATACAGAACATGTCATATAAAACCTACTTATTCAGCATTTTAGTTTCTCAACCTTTCAGTCATATAATAACGTTGTCTAAACGTGTATACGACAACCTTATACGACTATAATATCGTATAAGACATGCTGACTACGGCGCCTCTATACGTCACTTATGTGACTATTTAGTTGAGTAATATAAGATGCCTTTTATATATCTGTCTTACGACAGTCGTGTAATCTGCTGTTATGCTATATAAGTTGCTTAAAGTCATATAAACGATATTTATACAGAACATATCATATGGAACCTACTTACTCAGCACATTAGTTTATCAGGATGTCACAGGTTCGATTGTACGTTTTGGAAAATGTTTCTTCACTAGAAAAAATACCTCCGATAAAGGAAGAATTTCTTACAGATATTTTGAGAGTGTACTTAAAACTTTTGTAAACGTGTTTGTCTTAGTAAACTACAAAACCTATAAAAAAATTCTTAGTAAACTAGAAGTATTAAATTAATTTTCTTATGGAGGGATAATGCGCGTAGAGGCATGTGACCAAGGTTCTCACTGCAAGTAGAGCGTGTCATGACTACAAATATTGGTTTATAACTCCTAACAGGTTGCAATTCGAGAAACATCCAAGTTTTTGTTCGATTCAAGCATAATATGCAGCAGCCATTAGCGTCTTACTAGCGTAAGCAGACATTAGTGTTTTGTTACATAGTATAAGAAATCATCAAAAATAATTGGTACGCCTAAGCTATATAAGTTATATATGGGATCGAGTCGACGGACGGCGTTCTCTGGGCTGGAATGAAATATGTAATTAACGTCTTTCTTACTTAGCCAGTACCTATTACTAACATACATATGTATATATATATATAGTTATTGATTAATCATACCCATTTGTTTCATTATCCGCCTATTACATCCTACTTCAGGACACATGCCTCCTTTCATGGACAAGAGGGCCCATTTCACTTGCTAATATATTTATATGAATAAGAAACTTTGTAAGGTTGTAACTTTGAGACGTAAAAACGTTTGAGTAAATTTTGAGTGAGTCACTCAAGTAGTTTATAACCTAACCTGCACAATTTATCTACCAAGGTGAAGAAATAGTCAGTAGAAGTTCACGCGAACGAAGTCGCAGGCAAAAGCTAGTTAGGAATAAATGCAATCAATGTGTGGATAGAAAAACTACTTTGATGTGCCAAAAACACATGTCATTCGTCTCCCAAGAAGACAGCAGCCGCACTGTCTTCCCTCTCCGCGAGTAGCTCATACACATGAGAGGGAGTTAGGCAATAGGCATATAAAAATACGGATGCATCAACTCATTGGTTAGTGGAGATGGAGATATGGCCACTGTACGAATGCCGCTGTACGAAATACAATGAACAACTATGGTTACATTTTACGTGATGTGATGTGTCTGTGTACAGTCAACCAATTTGATTTCTGGATCACTTTGTACCTACCTTGTCACAGTAGAAATCAATATGAAAGCCGCTAGAGATCTCATATTAATGGCACTGTGACATGGTGCAAAGTGGCCCAGAATTCAAATCGGTTGACCATGCCGTACGAGTAGGTGTGAGTGTGAGTTATCCTTGGGTACCTACACAATACAGTATTTAATGGTTACTTGTTTCATTGCTTCACGTGTTTTCTAAAATGGGACGAACGTTAAAATCGTTTATGCATGGTTGTGTCACACACTTTGTTAATTTATTTTATGAGAAAACTATGAACATTAACTAAGTTAAGTACTCTTAATGCCTTTTTTAGAATGTACGTTCTATTTAGTTTACCGACTTTTATTTCTATTGAAGCTGTGTTCATCTGTTTGTTTCAGATCGTGCCCTCTAATGGAAAATCAAAATGTTATTAACGAACGGCTGGATGGAGAAAATTAAAGAGAATTAATTAAAGTGAATTACGGAATGATTACTCTTCAATACTTCGTTTATAATATTTCAGTGGACCCTCAGGCGGGAGATAATTTTACATTTCTCTTCAACTCGAGTTTCTTTGAAGACACACTCTGCAATGCTCCTCAAAGTTATCTATTTAATACTAGTTTCGGAATCGAAATTGCAGTTGCTGAATGGGAAGCGCTCACCACAATTGTCGTATTGTCTGCCGTTATTCTGGGAACCATCTTTGGAAACATTTTAGTGATACTGGGTGTATTTACTCACAAGCCGTTAAGGATAGTGCCAAACTTTTTCATAGTGTCTCTGGCGGTGGCCGACTTGGGTGTCGCAGTGTTAGTGATGCCTTTGAATGTAGCGTACTCGACGCTTGGACGTTGGCTGTGGGGCAAACATTTGTGCAAGATGTGGCTTACTTGTGACATCATGAGTTGCACCTCGTCCATACTGAACTTGTGCGCTATTGCACTGGACAGATACTGGGCGATCACGGACCCTATAAATTATGCGAACAAAAGAACACTGAAGAGGGTGCTGTCACAAATTGCTGGTGTATGGATGTTGTCTTTAATTATAAGCTCCCCACCCCTGCTAGGCTGGAACGATTGGCCCGACGAATTCACCCCCGATACCCCCTGTCAATTGACCTCAGAGCCCGGCTATGTAGTCTATTCATCATTAGGCTCATTTTTCATTCCACTAGTAATAATGACAATAGTGTATATACAAATTTACATTGCTGCTAAGCAAAGGTTCAGAAGACGCACATTAGCTACAAGAATATACAAAAAAAGACCAATAATAAACTTAGAGAACCAAGAAGAAAGTCAAGAAAATAAAGAGGAATCGGAGAATGATTCTGACAGCGGAGAAAGTGCTAATAAAAATCAGAGGAAGGCATTCAATGACATTAAAAGAAACTTTTTCATGCCACTTTTGTTGCTTCACGATCCACTCTCCAGGCAAAAACTCGAGGCTGACATCAACAGTCTCCAACCAAAATTGTCGCCTGTCAGTTGCGGAAGTATAAAGAAGAGCACTGGTTCATGTAAAAGCGTTAACCAGAAAAAGAGGAGGCAAGAAAAACCTTTACTAGCAAGCGTTAGTAACAACGGAGACGTGGTACACCAGTTTATTGAGCAGAAACAAAAGATTTCATTATCAAAGGAACGGAGAGCGGCTCGGACCCTGGGCATTATAATGGGTGTATTCGTAATTTGTTGGCTTCCTTTTTTCCTTATGTACGTGATTTTACCTTTTTGCCGACTCTGTTGTCCGAGCAACAAGTTAATTAACTTCATCACGTGGCTGGGTTATGTTAATTCCACAATAAATCCTATAATCTACACTATTTTCAATTTAGATTTCAGAAAAGCCTTCAAAAAGTTGCTGGGCATGAATGCATAATTTAGAGAAGCGCTATAGTAGAAGTTCATTACTTTTGTGCTGTGGTTGTTTTAGTTTTGACTTTTAAATTTCCCCCTGCAAAAACCATCTGGCCTCTGCTCGTCGTTTTATATTAATATGGATGAAAAAATATATTTATGTGTTTTATACTTTTGAGATGAAACTGATTGAATTTTATTAACCTTTTCAACTGGATAGATTAACGTAACGGTTAAAATAAGATTAGTTGAACATGACTAAGGCCGGGTTTTATAAAGATACGTTAGACCAAATGTCAGATCAAATTTCAGTAACTCAGTACATTTTTTGACATAACAAACCGACATAAGGTTTACGGATCTTTATAAAACCGAGCCTTAGTATACTTTTTTTATTCAAGTGAAGTGGCGCTAGTTATTGTAATTTATCCTGTATCAATCACTTTCTAAAATTATTTTGTGCATTCTAGCAGCCAATAAAAGTAGCGTATCAGCCAAGCTCTCATAAAATTACGTTGTCGCAATACAATGTTGAGCACTAAGAAAAAGAAGCCTCTTTGGTTGGACGCATTTACCAAAGTTTTATATACTACGAACAAACTCGGTATGTGAGCCGTCTATTAGTTAGTAGCGTAAATAAAAATTAGTAAATTAATAATTTAATTAAGTACTATCTTTCCTCCCACTTCACCTACTGATCCAGGAACAAGTGGTTGTTTGGTTAGAAGTGATTCCGAAACGTCACATGATTGTATATCTATTTTGATAAACGAGAAGAAAACCCTAAAATGTATGTGAGTCCCAGTACAAGACAAAGTTTTCAAATATTACAAAGTGCCAAAGTTCCAAAAGCTCCACATGATTTTGAAGGACACAAAAGTGTATCTTGATTGCATACATTGTTCAGAATATGCGTTACTTAAATGTTTCTATGACACGAATGTTTCTATGACACTATAAATGTTTCTATACTTATATCATTTAATTATCAACAATTTATTCAGAAAACAATAAGGTAAATATATAATTAAAGCTAATTCAGTCCTAAATTAACAGTAATTATAAAAAATAAATGAGATATAAAACCCTAGACACCGTCTCCATTTAATTATTTACAGTTTATTATAAAGTTTTTTGCTGTATCGATAACTTTTCCTTCTTTATTAGGGACATCACTGGCACTCGCTATAAGTGTTTACCTATAAGTTGGTGCTGTAAGGTTTAAAAACCTTCAAATCACACATTTCAAAATTATTTATTCGTATTATTGTTTCTCTATAAATGAATATAAATAATTATCTAATGCTATAAAATTAAGATAGAATAAGTATTATTTATTTAATTTTATATTTTTGGTGTCAAAACTCTTGCTCCATGAGGTTCCAGCGCGCAAAAGGTATTTACTGAAATTGCGAAGCGTTCGGTTGACGTAACTGGTGACTGAAGAGCTGGCGACTTCCTCGCACAAAATGCCGCCAGCATCCTCGGTACAATGCCCCAAGGGCCTGTTTTACATTTAAGTTAGTTGTAATATTATTTAAGTTATTGTTATTCAACTTTTATTACCGCTTGTAAATCAATAAATGTTAATACTTAAGATTTTATCAAAAACAATACTAAAACTGTACCTACCATAATAACATCATATATTTCTAAACGCCTAGTAATGACCTCTTATTCTTCTAGTTTATAGAAACAGTTGGAGCCAAAACATAACAAAATGTTCGAGTATATAATGTATTGATAACTATGATGTATATAGCGTTAGCTTCAAAAGTATCAACTGACACACTCAACGTATCTTGAAGCCGACTATATTACGTTAGGTTATTGACGTAGCTACTTTTCCAACTGAATTATAATTAATATTATATTAAGGAATATTTGAATAAAAAAAAATACTTAACATAATAATAAATAGCTAATTAAATGTGATGTAAATGATGTAATAAAAATAACTCAGAAATAAAATTTGAAATTACTAAAATATTTTATTTAATGTCAGATATTACAGACAGGATACGTACCGACACGTATTTCTTTTGTATACTTAATATGAAATATTTATCATGACATGTCCTGATGAACATTCCATATATTATTAAGGCAAAAACAATATATCTACGCTAAAAAAACTCAGTCACTATTCCAATTTTATACGTTGTATTTTCAAGAAATCCGTTCGCATTCGAGCTTTGTTTTCACGGTTCATTTGTTTCCAAGTGTAACACAGTGCACTCAAGCTATGCATTCGCCTAATTGTGGCTAAACAACCCTTAAAAAGTGAGGTCGAGAGAGCAGAGCTTGAGTGCAGCTTGTTAGGGCAGGACGGCACACTCGACCGCTCGAACTCGAGCCACATAACATTAGTTCTTTATACTATGACATTACAGATAGTTCAGATAGGATTGATTTGTAAGTGTGGAAGTGACACGGCAGTCATCGTTACAACTGTTACAAGCGCACACAACACACAGAATATGAGCGCGTGTTAAAATTAGCTGAACTATAGATGTATCCATACCTACAGGTGTACCTATACAGTTTATACTCGTGAGGGATTGTGAGTGTGAGTTAATTTTCTATTAGTTATGGTTCTACCTTTCTTTTTGGACGAGGAGAAAATCCGTTATGGATACCTGGGGCCGTGGGGCGGCGCGGTGGTTATGGCGGACTTACACCGACCAAAAACCCCCCGCTTGTCCTCCTCACTCCATTTCGGGCGGCTCTGGGAATGCGCCAGTGCCGTCCATGGGAACCGCTATGTTTCTATGACGATCATAGCCCTCAACTACGACTGTCTACGACTTTTAGTCTCCTTTTACGACAGGTAGAGGATACCGTAGCCGTATTCTATACCCGGGCTACAGGGCGCAGTTATGGTTCTACCTATACCACTTCAGTGTACACACTTGCCGTTTCGTTGTACGTACCTTCTTGTTTGACACCCGAATATATTTAGGTACTGGTTTTAAAAATCCCAATGACTTCATTTAACCTTTTGAACGAGGTAGGACTAAATCAAATTTATATTGATTACGCAATTTATTTTTATAATTCTAAATACAAAATCAACTGACAAACTTAAAATTAACTTACAAATAAGCTTAAAAATATACTTATAAATAAAAAATGCTCCCCAAATCGCCATCGTGACTTATGGTGCCCAGAAGATTGGCAGCGTTACCCCTTTGGACGGCTAGACTTAATCTCTGGCAGAAGTAGCTGCTAGCCCTCTGGTCACCCGAGGTATCGATGAGGCCCTAGGAGATCTTCTTAAAAACGTGTTTCGCGCTGGGCCCCCACGGTCCCAGAGTTTCTATACCAAACGGCGCAAACATGTAGCCCTCACCGACGGCAGCATATTTGCGCCGCTTGTTCTGTTCCGCCGTTGTAGCCGCAGCTCCCGCCTTGACAGAGGTCGCCTGTAGGTGGGACGCTGCTAGCGCGTGTCAATGCAAGTGGCGTCCCACAAAAGCGTCCTCCCCAGCTTCCACGGAATGAGTGTCATACCGTCGGGGCACTTGCCATCGTCACGTGCGATACCGTTCGGCTCAAGGATGACCGGCACGTTAACGGAAGCAAGCGCCCTCCGAATGACATCATTCAATGACGCGTAGCGGGAGATGCGGCCCGCGCTCCTCTGGCAGGACAAGCTATGGTGGCCCAGCTCGTTAACCGTGGCATCACAGCGGCAGCGGTGAGGCTAATTGGTTTAGGTGCCTATATCAGTGCTATAAATGTATTTAATAAACTGCCAGTCGAAATCAAATTCTTAGAAGGTAACGAATTCAAATGTCAGCAATTAGATTTATGATGTCAAGTGGTAGCATACACTGATATTAGAACAACACCACTGCGACTGCAATATCACATTTTCTCCATATTTAAACTTACCTATAAAGTTACTCTACGTGGCACTAAAAGTGATTTTCGTATGGTCTGCTTAGAGCTTTTGGGAATTCAGGCGTGAGTAAACGTATTACGTATTTTGAGGTTGTTACTGTTATCCCCCCAAAATGGGAAATTATCAGGTAAGGAGCCCTGCTTCTAAGTGATGAATGTAGGGTAAACGTTTCAGTGTTCAACACTGACCCATTTACTTAGCACTTTTAATCTTATGTCATAATAATAGAGGCGAAATAAACTTATCGATTAAGGAAGCAATACACTTTGTAGGCCTTAGTTTATATACAACTGTCACGATTGTTTTAATTTATCATATAGGTAAATTATGGTTTCTTAGAGCTTTGCATAAATTCATAAATAACTCAATAAAGAGTATTTGTATTGTATTGTAACTCTATTATTTCCATGTAATTTGAGTTTTTTAAGTATGACTTTTGAATATTTTCATTAAGGACACTGTAAGTCTACGATTTATTGATACTTTTCAATGTTATTTTTACTATAAAAGACTGTTTGTTTTTCAATTAGGATGTTTACCTTACACACGTTTATTTCATTTTATCGGCGAAAATGGATTGTCATCAAGTGATCTATGATTATTATGTACTCATAAATTAATAAAACAATAGCCTCCCGCGCCATTCATCATGTGCCGTCCACGACAAATGTGCCGAAATAGACATGATGATGGATAGCCATAATTACCTTGACATTCCACTAATACCGCAATCAAAATACAACGTCTAGGACTTCGGGGTGATGTGCTGATGCTGGCAATATGGACAAAATGAAGTATTTCTCCCGGCAATTTTAATTTAAGTATTTAAGTTTTATTTCATAAAAAAACGAGAACAAATGGCGGACATAATGCCTGAAGGCATTAACCATAGGGTCAAACAGAAGCTTGCGACTAACTTGCAGCAAGAGACTAACAAGCAAAAATCCATGGGAGTCATAATACAACTTTAACTGTAACTTTACTGGTATTTGCTCATGCATATTATAATATTACCTATTCAAAATGATAGTTTATTTATTTTTCAGTGGACGAGATAGAGCTAGTATAATACTGCTAGAGTTTTAAAGTATCTAGATAAATGTTCAATAAATAAAAAATAAAAAAATTCTCAGTTACTTTTTTAAAGGCAGCACCAGAAAAAAGTTCAGGGCAATCTTGCACATCGTTAGTAGGTATTAAGCAACCGATGTTCAGATTGCAGGCCTAAAATATACTTACATTGTTGAGTTATATAAGAGGAAAATACACATAACAGGAAAAACATATGAAATGTTTTACCCGACCGTTTGATATAAAATTTATTTTCTTGAATGAAATTAAACCCTTTTACACGAATTTAGAGGCACATATACCTCCTCAGTATTAACATTCGGGTTTTATCTATCACGTGGTTATGTTTATGTATGTGCAGTTGTACAAATTAGGACAGTACCTAATATATTATCTGCTCTGAATTTGAATGCTCCGACATCGATATTTATATGCTAATACACATCACGAATTGTATTTCCGATTTGCATGACATCGATTTGATTTGGTTTGTTATAGGGGTTAAGGTTAAGAAGTATTTTAAGCTACGAAACGAATCAACTCTAGTAATTTCAGCAGCTGTTAGGATTAGGAGCAATCTCAGCCACATAATACCTGCTAAGTATAATAAGTAGATTTACAGTAAAGTTAATGGATACACGTACATTTTAGCCCTTATTGTCATGTGACAAGACGACAAGATGACGGTACATAACGCATGTAATAAATAGGTACAAAGATGTTTACTGGGCTTAATATTTGAACGCGCAATTGATGTATTGAATTTAAATTAGAATCGAGTTTTTGATGAGCTCTCGTTCTTACATATTTAGCTTTGCTTTAGCAGAAGTAAGAGCGCGTGATCGATACGATTCTAATACACTAGAAGCGAGCTCCGAAATTAAGCTAGCTTATAGTTGAATCAGAGTTCCATTTCAATGCATAAATATGTACGTATCTACATTCGAACCATTTAATGAAGCTTGCATAACTGATGTTAATTTACATACTAAATGTAGGTACAGTCGACGCTAGAGATATGGTTACGCTTTTGCACCTTATGCCATGGTACCTAATAAGGCGATAAATGTATACATATCTTTGACGCCAAGTGTTATGGAGAGAACGAGAGTATATTATTCTATTCTACGGGTTTAAAAATTCGTCGTAGCTGTAGAATGTGTGCTCGAGAAACCAATTTATTAGCCTTCGTTTGAAGCGTTGTAAGGAAGGGGCCGACTTGACTGTTTTGGGCAACTTGTTATAGGTAAATACCGACCATTTACCTATAATCAACCACATCAGTTATTATTCCAGATCGTGCAAGTTGACGCTTGACTGGAAGAAATCCGTTTGGATATCGCAGCGAGCAAAAGATCGCGATCAAAGGCAGTGTGCACTGAAGTATTTTGGCCCACTTCGACCACAGACAGATCTTTTTTGTATTCGAAAAACACGCTGCGGCTCCCCCCCCACACATCTCGGCACCGTACTGCAAGAGTGAGTGGAACGTTGCAAAGTAGTGTTACGTTCTTACCACGTTCCGCGGCTCAACGGGTTTAGTGACCGTAGCATCTGCGTATCATCCCTGCAGCGTAAGCATTGGGTCATCCGCATTCCGCATGGTTATCAGCAAATTGTCCACGAGAGAATTGGATCAGCGGTCATCTTACACGATTATAACCCGTATGTTTCGCCGCCTGCACGCACTAGCTTGGCAACGTCGTTTGCCGTAAACGCGTACAAGGAGCGTTTCGGCACCGACAAAATATTCTCGTCGTTAATTGTTGACGGTCCGTGCACGGCACGCGATGGTGCTGTTCGGTGAAGAAACGTGCTTGTTATATAGAGTTGCATCCTAAAGGATGCCATTAAAAATCTTAAAATTGGATTGATTTAAAATAAAACTTAATTTCTTGCTTATTCGCTACAACAATGTTTTCTTCGAGGAGACACAACATATGGTGCTAACAAGGAGAAATCTGAAAGGAACATTCAATGCCGAATACTTGAGAGCCAATCACCTGGTGTGTTAGCCGACCTGATGCGGAGGGATGAATGTCACGTATAAAGATGAGTATATTGTGTCATCTTCCTCCTAGCGTTATCCCAGTACAGTTGCATCCTGAAGGATGCCCGGGGTTCCGCTATTTTATTTTATTTATTTATTTCTATAAGCAAAGTAAATCTTTACTATGATAATGGTAAGGGCGATTGGTACAATTCCATGCTTGTAACCCGATGCGCACAAGAATGTTATTAATCTGCCGTTTAGCATCTCTACAAATGTCTTTACCCCAATGAATAATCGCATATTTAGAAAACTATAGCTCTTATCAACATACATCCAAAGAATGAGTTATAGATAATTTTATAAGGAATTTTATTTCTTTTAACGGTTTTCGCCTAGCTTCCCCCGTTTTCAATAAAATAAAATAAAAACTCTGATTCGGTATACATAAGTGGGGGAAGGTGGGGGTGGAGGGGAAATAAAAGTTTTTCAACGTGTTTCTCCTTAAATATTAAAGCACATATATGAAAGCTACATGCATGCCAAGTTTCGTGCTTTCTGCCAGATGGGACCGTATTTCGAGCTAACAAGCACACTAACTACTACTACGCGTACTATTTGAGGAAGAAGCGGTCGTGATTTATTCAGCACATACCTGAAAATATATGCGACGGTTTTTTCACGACCTTACAGATTTTTCTAGTTTAGTCATTTTTAGACATCCGAAATCATCTTATAAACTCGGAATTACTAGAACGATTAAAAATAAGCAGCACGGTTCCTCCTCTTAATAGGTAATATAATATTTATAACGAATTAATCTGTAATCTACATGCTGAAGAACTTTTGTTAGTTGCAAACATATTATTTAGTAGATATTCACTAATTCTCATCTATACAAATCACTCACATTGTAGTCCATTTGATTGTCCTTTATGTAATACAGATAATTATTAAGGGAAATCTGTAATTTACCGTACTACTATGTTATTTAGTATAAACAAATTGTATCGCTGCTGGTTTTTTTAACAAACAAATAAAATAAAATTTAAGTACACTTCTTCATACCTACTTTTAGTTACTTAGATTAAAGTTATGTGTGATGTTATATATGTGTACTGTTACATTTTTTAACAGTTTTTAGGGAGAAAAAATTGGCAATGGAACGAAACAGGCAAGGCGAACAAGATGGATGTGTTTACGGTTTTAGCTCAGTGGCTTTGCTAATTCGAGTTGTGTGAAATGTGCTGCTTACATAATTTAACGCTTAATTACACAACAATTGTCCGATATTTTGATGCTCAACATTCATCCAGAATCGTAGATGGATGGCGGATAATGGATCTAGTGTCAAATTCATGACCCATAACATATTTGTACTTAGCACCATTCGTTCCCGTTACCAGTTGGGTAGTAAGAATAAAATATGATGGTATTTCTAATTTCTTGTGGTATCTTGTTGCATTGGGATGTTGCATAGTTCCACTGACAACATTTGAGTTTGGGCTTCACGAGGTTTACACATTGCATATTATGATATTATCTGTCTTAAATTCTAGTAAAACCAATGTTTCGTTAGAAATTATTTAGGAATTTCAAAAACGCACAACACAACAAACATAGCTAAAACCCAACTCTAGAGACAAGACCTTTGATTAAAAAACTACACCCAATTCACAGATACACATATTAACTTATAATTATAACACCCCAAGGAAGGAGACAAGACCGTATGGATCCGAGCCGAAAGTACAAATTAAATCATATTAATTGACCGCTTCTTTGTGAACAAACCTTTACTTCAGAGAGTGAGCAAGTTTAATTAATCTCAAGTTGAGAAACAAAGAGCGAGCATTGTCATTTTAGTGAGATCAATTTCAAACTATCAGCCAGTTATCAGTAAAGGTAAATAGTTTGCACTCTCGCGATTGACAACAGAACAAAACTAAAATCTAGTTTTAGCTATAAGGGAAAGAGGAAAGCTACTTGTAATTAAAGTGTGTAAGATCAAGATATCATAATTATTTAAAGGACTACGCTGTATTTTAGTTGCAAGTCACATCCATTTTGTAGGATAGATACCAAACTTAATTAAGTGAAACTGGCTAACAACCATGCAGTTAGTGCGTCTGCGTGTAAAGGTGGCTACGTCACGCCTTTAGAGTGTGTTAAAATTGAGATTTTTAACTTGTGATTTGTTTTAAATAATTAATGTCTCTTAAATTATGGATTTTTGGACTTTATGTTATATAACTTTATATACTCTAATTAGGCTCGTTCGTGGCCCAGCGGTGCCCGCGTGCTGCGTGCGGTATGCGAGGTTGAGCAATATGGGCACAGGTCAGTTCTTGGATGATTGGCCGCTTTGAGTGGTTATTAACTGAGCGTACCCGTGCTTTGGAAGGCACGTTAAGCCTTTGATCCCGGCTGCTGTCTATGACAGCAGTCGTTAAACCTAGTTAGAGGCCTCCGGGCGGCTTGAGAACTTCTAACAGTCAAGTTGCCTACTCACTTGACAAGGGGGGTCGAAGTTGTACCACGTCCGTAGGGAGTACCCACCGTTACCCTACACGTGACCCCTGGGTGGTGTTAAAAGTGCAACAAAACTAGCAACCGTACTGTCTTCTCGAAGATCTTACGGTTCAAAATAATTGCCATAAAATAAATAGGCTCTAAAATCGTTGGTTTCAATCTTTCAGGTTATTAACGGCCACGATGTATAAAGGATGACTTCACCCTCTATGGATCACCCATGATATTAGCTGCCTATACCTATTGTCATATTACTTAGTTATTACCTAAGTATTATCTGCTACCTATTATTACCTAAGTTATACCTTTTTTTGGATGGGGAAATCCGTTATCCAATACCTCCGCACTGTGGGGGCGGCGTGGTGGTTATGTCGGACTTACCTTGCACCGACTAAAAACCCCCCTATTGTACACCTACCCATTTCGGTCGGCTCTGGAATCTCCTACGGAACGCACCAGTGCCACCCTAGAGTCCACTTATGTGGGTCCTGCTATGTTTCTATGGACGATCATAGCTCCCAACTACGATCGTCTTCGACCCCGAGGACCCCCTTTGAGGCGCCTTCTGCGACAGGCAGAGGATACCGTAGCCGTATTTCTATGCCCGGGCTACAGGGCGCACCTAAGTTTTAGCTATTGTTTTGAGACTGCGATTCGATTTCACAGTCATACTTATAAATAGTTTTGTATATAATCTTTTTGTACTTAATGATGAATAAATAAATATATATAAATAATCAAAGTTGCCCAAACCAAAGATTCTTTGTGCGGCTCCACATAAGACTGTAACGGAATTATAAATCACAATATTCAATAGATGGCGAGTTTGTATTTGTAATTTGGCACTTTAACCCTATCCATCTAGCTCCGGGAAAAAAAATCAACACTTAGCCACTAGATAGCATATATTCACTAGATATATTCAGAATAAGCCCACAGTTTTACCGAACAGCACGTACGGTTGCCGAGAAATTTCACAAAACAAATATAGGTCATTGTCAGTTGCAAAAACAAAAATTGTCCCTTCGGTGGTCAATAGTTAACGGTTTATGTGCATGTAAGCTATGTTTTTAGTACATGGATTTATAGCAACGGAGACACTGTTTATGCGGGTTACTAGACCAATCCAAAATTAAGCTTTGTAGCCCTTAACTTATGATATGTCCACCGAAAAGACGCGAACCTAAATCTGACAATGACCCATCTAGGTAGTTATTACTTACGAGCAGGAAATAGTAGATTGTGTCTCAAGGGAGCAAAATGATATATTTACGGCGAGGGCGGTATATTGAATCCTGAGTGAAGCGAAAGCTTCTACAATAGAATCCTGAGCGTAGCGAGGGATTCTAAAGTAGAATCTTGAGCGTAGCGAGGGATTCAAGTGTTTACGCCCAAGACGGAAATAAGTTTGCTACCGTGTGACACATACTGCTTTTCACACCGTCTATGAGGCTCGCTGCTAAAATCATGAAATATCTTACAAATGATTTTACTACAGAGTTTCACATATTGCTTTTCACACCTTCTATGAGGATAAGTCATTGTTACCCTCAAATGAGGGAAGAAAAGTACATCTTTGATCCCTCATTCGAGGGCAACAATAACTCTTTTCTGAATAGCAGCAGGTGTGAAAAAAATATTATGCGTGCGTGTGTGGTAAGGTATCAAACATTAGGATGTTTACCTTCCAAGTTAGATATCCATGTTTAGGACGCGAGTGTTGGAAAACTTTGTAGCAGTTTTATAAATGATTAGTACTTAAGTCAGTACCATCATAAAGCGTAATGTAGGTAAAAGTAACGGAAATATGGCGAACCATTCGTTAGAACTCAATTAATTACCGTTAATTTGGTCTAAGCTTTATAAAACCGGGCCTCACAATATCGAGTTACTAATACTTGATGTGACATAAGCTAAATATATGGATCTTTATACAATATTTTTTATTCATTGAATTTTGTATTTTGTATTTAGTTTAGAAGTTTGTATAGTTACTGATCTTGCACAAACTACACATAAATATTCTGCGTAGTTGAAGATAAAAGCTTAGAAACTGTGGCGACGTTATAACTTATTAAAAGAAAATATGCAGGGATTTTATCCCTACTTTTATGTAATTTATATCCTTCGACTCCTTATGGCAAGTCATTAGCAGCAAAAACGAGAGTCGGAAGGGTGCCAAAAGTATAGAGTTTCGAGTGAATTAAGGCTCTGCTCAGAGCGGTTACCGTGAAACGTCAACTTCGTTTGGTCTCTATCTCTATCGCACTTTCTCATTTGAGCGACCGAGAGGAAGATTAACGATCGCTTTTGGCAGTAGCGCCGCAGGCCGCAGCTCTCTATTAGCGCCAACTTTTCACATTTATCGCAACCATGGAAACACCCAAGGAGGCAGCCAAAAACAAAGCGATTTATTATTCTTATTAGGTACAGCCTTTTGTCAAGAGATTTACACAGTTTGCAACAGTTGCCAATTAGAGAACACCTGGGAACTTTCACTATAACTTTTCTTATTGTCCGCAGAACAAAACGAATCGTAAATTGTCGATCGAATTTTGTATATAGATTTTGAATATAATTTCTGCGTTTGTGTGGCAGTTATGTTCTGCACTATGATTTTTAGTAGAATTGAGCCGTTTGTGATGGAGACAATAGGGCCGTGGAGAGTGGAGGGCCACAAGATATGATATACAATAGTAGATTATTTATCAAGGGTTGAAAGTGACCCATTTCACCCGAAATATTTTGGCGCCAATAACAAGGTTGAAATGGGTGGTTTCACCCTTAGAGAATTTAAGACAGGAGACGCCTTCAGCGCATATTTCCGAGCAAACGGAAGAGGTAACATACATATAAAGTCAACTAATATAGAAGTTCTTATACAAAGTGAGTCCGAAATATGGTGGTTTGTATAATTGTAGTCTTTGATATGGTGAAGTCTGATGTCAAAATAGCGGCCAAGCGTGATGGTCAAGTACGAATATTTTTAAATCGACTGTGTAATCGATGCTCGATTCACAATTTTAATAAAAACTTTAATTGCGTAGAAAATTATCATTAAAGTGATAACAGACCGGCAAGTGAAATGACAATTATTATTTTTGTATATTTCATAAATTAAAATGTTTTTTGCACCCGAAAACAGCACATAAAGACATTTTGACGGAGCTCTTCACACGCCGGGAAAGATTTCAAGGCTTGACGTATTATCGATTAATGAAGTAGTTTTATAGTTCCTTACCAAAATGGTAAAATAGGAACCCTTATGGTTTTATTTTGTCTGTCTGTCTGTCACATCGCTAAATATCTCACGAACTAACTATGCTATCGATTTGAAATTTGGAACAGTTATAAAGAGGGGTAACCTAGATGCATAGAACATGGTTCACTTTTTTTATTTTCTTTGAAAAATGACAGATAATAAGGTTCACTTTGAAAGTCTAGTGAATATGTCAAGTGAGGTGTCATATAAAAGGGCTTCAGTTGCACATTCTGAAACTTTTTTTTTACGTTGAGTCATTTCCGATTTATGAAGGAAAACGTAGAAAAAATACCGCCTTGGGGGCGATTATCTCCGAAATTTACCAAGGAAATCATATGGCCACCACACAACAGCGATATTGCGTTTTCGAAACTGCCGCGCCCCACGCCACTCACTCAGTCACGACCAGATTCGCGACCTCTCTAACAAAAAAGGATTAAAAATCGGTTTAGACTACATAGTAGACATTTTTAGCAAGGAAAAAATATGGAATTATTACAATGATATCGATATCAATGTGTAGTTTACAGAAAAAATATAACTATTGCTCTATCTACTTTTTTTATCAAAAATCTTTTCTATACTAAGTTTGTAATATGTTTATCACCTTTGTATGTATTTTTGTTTCATACATTCCGACGCGATTATGTTTAAAGTACCTTCTTTGAAATAAAGAAAAAAAAATTTAAATCAGTTCACGTAATTAAGAATTATCCTTGAAAAACCACCATACATACTAGGTTATACAGTCGCTCAAATTTGTAACAAAATTCGCCTAATATTCTCGGCACTGCGACACCGCCGCCGCACACTGAGACGTAAATAAGAGAACCAATACTTAGAAGTACATAAATAACCTTTCAAATTGGTATTTAGTATTTTCAACTTTGATACTTTTAGAGGATTTCAAATATTTTTAGGTTATTGTAAAGCAAGTACCTATGTACAGTTAGCAACACAATAAATCTGTACAAAATAAATAATAATAAAAAATAAAAAAAATATAAAATGTAATGTGTGTGTTTATGTGTGTAATAGTAAAATTAATAGTGTTAATTCAGTTTTATATTTAATTTGTGTATAAATAAATAAAAAAAAATAATAATAATAAAACGTAGGCATAGAATCACGAAATTATATGCCTATACAAAAAACCGCATGTACAATTGCCCCTATAATATAAAACACATAAGTTAACTGCAGGCAGCAATCAGGTATAAGCAGGTTTCTGTAAATTGATGTAATTTTCCATTTAAAGTTTCAGGCAATGGCCATAATATATTATTAGGGTGATTCCTGAGAGGGTCAATTTGCAACGTCCAGAAAAAGTACCCGTAGAATTAAAATATTTCCATTTTCTATATTTTTCTCACTAGATGGTTACTCATTGTAACTGGGGCACGATGTACTTTTTGTGAAAAATTTGTAGAATTAACCAAAAAAATTATTAAACACCTAAAACATCATTACCCTGGTGCGTCCATTCGCCATTTTCAGAGAAAACTACCCTAATAAATCAAATAGTCAAGGAGCTCAGCCATCATTCCCTTGGTGTCTAACTAAACAGCGGGTACATCCCTAATCCCTACCTAAACGTCCTGCGATACTTTATTCCTGCCGTACCCCACCAACATCAGTAGCTCTTCGAATGCCGTGGGGGAGAACGCGACTTGTTGCTGGAACTCTGAGTTATTGAAGGTAAATATATTATAGAATTCCCCTGACTTTGACTCACTGTCATTATCATTCCCCTGTATTTTTATATAAAATTTATATACTACAACTGGCATACGGTGCATGGTATAAGACAAATATATGAGTGCATATGCTGATTATACAGTGTGGAAAGATAAGTCGGGCCCTGGAAGGAAACTACCTTAAATCCTTAAGCTGGGTATTTTACTTAAAGACATTCCTTTACTTTTAAAAAGAAACAAAACTGCATTCAAAACTTTCTAAAACTCGCTTGCCTCGCCTGGGACTCGAACCAACTAAAATTAAAAAAATAAACACTCCCTATTTTATTATACTAATTATTATTCAGGATAAAAATTCTCTAACAAACATTTGGTCTTACTCTCTAAAGTGAACATCTTACTTACTGTTCACTTTCAACGAGTAAAAGATACGTAACAGTTCTTTTATCTCTCCAACATTCAAAGACTTTGTATGAAGTACACGCTTGCTAATTTATGAAACTTGCCATGAAACCGTTCAAGAGCCAAGAGTTGCGGCAGAAAATGTTATTAGGGGCATACATCACAACACTTTGCTGAAGGCTACAAGAAATGAATTTCAACGGCGACTAATTTTGTGTAGCCAGATGAGGGGGCTCATTTTGAACAATTTATTAGTTAAATTTTGAATGCAGTTTTGTTGCTTTTTAAAATAAAGGAATGTCTCCTTTAAGAAAAATGAGCCAGCTTGAGGATTTAAGGTAGTTTCCCTCCAGGGCCCGACTTATCTTTCCACACTGTATAATAGTAATATTCTTGTAATAGTAACAGTTTGGCCATAATCGGCAAGAAACCTACTTTCTCTCTATCCCCTAAACAGAGCGATGGTATTTTCTTTAATTTTGTCCTTTTTTAAGTTTTCTAGTAAGAAATTAAAAAAAAACACGGATTACGGTTTCTTTCTTAATTTTTATGCACTAAAACATCTGATCTCAACACGACCACAATTTTTCATAATCTTCTCATTATTATCATTCCCTTATTGTTTTTATCATTCCCTTGACATTTTTTATCATTCCCTTGTCGCTTTTTATCATTCACTTTTCTCATTCCCCTGACAGTTAAAATTCAATGTGGTATATTATGTCTGTGCTGAATTGATTTAAAGTGATGCCTATTCAATAAATATGCTTATTATTCAATATAGTTTCATATTTTTCTGTTACTTGGTAGAAATTTGTTAAAATAAAAAACGCCCAGGGAATTAACTGTAATGGATTAAGTAGAATTGTTCGGGGTTTTACTTAGAGCCTTCGTTATTTTTATCAATTCTTAAAACAAGGCTTCATGGAATGTACATTGTAAAACGCTGGTAGCTGAAAAACTTACTGAACAGGAAGGGAATTTTCTCTATATTTTATGGATTCCAGTTTAATAAATAAGTACTGAGTAAAATGTATGCAAAACGCTGTGTTTTAAGGTTTGTAGAAAAATAAATGTTAATATCTGTTATTGAATAAAAACCATCAACCTTCTTGTTGCAAACTGACGCTGGTCGCGTAATCGGCGTAACGATACTACCATTTTTTTAAAGAGAATTTCCCCTCCCCATTTCATCCCTTTTAGGGATGATTTTCGAGATACAAGTAGCTATCCTATATGTTAATCCAAGTAAATGTCATCTTGCTCGAATTTGGAGCAGCCCAACTGGGGAAGTACCTCCGCCTTGCAGAAGACCACAGCCATAATAACATTATTTACTATACAAGTATTTAGTGTTGTGTTCCTGGAGGTGAGCAAGGTTGCCAGAGCTCCCGAGGATGCACTGTGTTGAGAGCGAGGGACCTGAATGTGTTCCTTCTGCTGTCAACACAGTGCATCCTCAAATCTTATAAAGGGTCGGCAACGCGCACGTGACTCCTTTGGAGTTGCGGGCGTCTATAGGCTGCGGTGGCCGCTTACCATCAGGTGGACCGTACGCTTGTTTGCCACCGGCGTTGTATAAAAGGCTATAATAAATAAACTTGTGGCATACATATCAATTTTTCATCCTAGGAAAGCCGTGCAGCCGTATTTGCGTGACTGAATAACAAACATCCAAACATCTAAACTTACGCATTAATAATATTAGTAGGATTATCAAGCAAGAACCTTTTACCCTTTGCCTTTGTACCTTTTGCCCCTATTTCCTTACCCACTCAATTAAAAATCGTCCTTATTGAAATCGTTAAAGAGACTCAATGGTCGACCACACAACGGGCCAATGTACAGTGCTTTGGTTTCGACTGTAATGCTGTATATGTTTTGTTGGCAATAAATAAATAAAAACTAAATAAATGACAGCGCAGGACAAAGACGCAGTTATGCGTTTTAGGGAGAAAGATAAACTTTTATCTCATTCTACCACATAGGTTCGTCCTTGTCCTGCGCGTTCATGGCCCATTGTATGGTCGGGCATCACACAGCGTGCGCAATCCTATCACTTATTATATAAAACCAAAGTCGGGTTCAAAAAAATTATGGACTCGTATTAATTACTAATCAATGTGTAAACAGGCCTTAAGCGATGAACATTAAAAAAAGGATAACCCCTACCTAGTGTATTAACGGAAAAATAATTCACTCTTGATCCCATTTGCATAAGCTTGGTAATTCAATAGCATTTAGCAGCATTATCTTGCTAATCCTACCATATCATGACCTATTTACAATATAACCACTAATAAAAATAATTTTGAACTTATAGGTAAGGTAAAACAAATATACAAAATAATTTAGCTTGATCACTGTAATCAGGAATGTCGGGGAGTTATAAATATAAATGGGTAAGATATGTGACTCATTTTTTGCCTGCCTTCTCATAAGTGTAGTTAACATAAGATAACCTCTAGGTCGAAGCGCGGCCACCACACAACGGCGATATTGCGCTTTCGAAACTGCCGCGCCCCACGCCACTCACTCAGTCACGACCAGGTTCGCGACCTCTCTGACAAAAAAACCGGTCAAGTGCGAGTCGGACTCGCGCACCCAGGGTTCCGTATACAGATGTGTACCGGTTCCAACCCTATTAAATCAGGAAAATCTCAACAACATGGTGTGAAAATTGGACCCCATGGGTACAGCGCCATCTATCGGCGACTTTTGTTACAAATTTAGCGACTGAATAACTTTGTATGTATGGTAGTTTTTCAAGGATAATTCTTTAACACGTAAACCGATTTCAATTCTTTTCTTTATTTGAAAGAAGGTACTTTCACCATAATCTTGTAGGAATTTATAAAACAAAAATACATGCAAAATACAAAGGCGATTAAATTACAAACTTAGTATAGAAATGTTTTTTGACGATAAAAAAAAAGAAAAACTAGATAGAGCTACAGTTATATTTTTCCTGTAAAATATACATTGATATCAATGTTATGTAATAATTTTATATTTTTTCCTTGGTAAACTTCGGAGATACGGGGGGGGGGGGGGGAGAACGGTATTGTTTTTTACATTTTCCCTCATAAAACAAAAATGATTCAACGTAAAAAAAAAGTTTCAGAATGTGCAATTCAAGGCCTTTCATATGACACCGCACTCGAGATATTAACTAGACTTTCAAATTTTTAACCACATGTTATCTGTCATTTTTCACAGTAAATAAAAAAAAATTAAAAACAGTCATGTTCTATGTATGTAGGTAAGCCTTCCTTATAACTATTCCAAATTTCAAATCGATAGCACAAGTAGTTCTTGAGATATTTAGCGATGTGACAGACAGACAGACAAAGTGAAACCATAAGGGTTTCTTTTTTACCATTTTGGTACGGAACCCTAAAAAGGATGAAAAATCGATTTAGAGTACGAGAGAACAATATATAAAATTATTACATAACATTAATATCAATGTTAATTTTACAGGAAAATATAACTATAGCTCTATCTAGTTTTTTTTTTATAATCAATAAACGTTTCTACCTACTAAGCTTGTAATTTAATCACATTTGCATGTATTTTTTACAATACGCTTTTATATAATAGCAAAGGTTGTAAACATACCTGGGAAATATTATTCTACTAGTAACATTAAATCAATAGACATACACACCATCTAAAATAATATACAGTGGCCATCAAATATATCTGTACTCTTCAGGGTGCTCAAAAATATCTGAACATGCACTTTAACGCCTTGACAATAGAGTCGTGTTCAGATTATGTGAGCACCTTGTTTGCTCCAATATATCTGATGACATTGTACCTACAGTAAATTGCGGTACCGGAAACAACAGCTAATAAACAACGTGTCCCATCACTATGCCGGCGCGCCATTTTGCAGCAAATCGCGCGCTTTG
Organism: Epiblema foenella; assembly: GCA_963556455.1. Lineage (NCBI taxonomy): Eukaryota > Metazoa > Arthropoda > Insecta > Lepidoptera > Tortricidae > Epiblema > Epiblema foenella. The sequence goes on along the minus strand of OY747107.1, from coordinate 11,269,874 downwards.
AGAAACTGCCAATCGCAGCGCTGTTACCCCGGCACCTACCGCCAACTGTGGTGGCGTTTGATTCGAACTAAATCGTTCATAGGAGGTCTGTATCTAGTGTAGGTTATCTAATGTAATTAATGACTTTCTGATGAATACTTTTTGAATATGCTTAATAATAATATAGAAGATGACATAGAGAGAAATCCAACTTATATTCGATGGTTATATTCCGATTATTTTTCCTTCATGCCTCCAACAACCTTAAAGTTTTGACATTACCCTTTTTATCCTACACCCATCTGATACTGATATCCATTATTATTTAGTTTACTGAAAGGTTATGCAACACACGAATCTATCACATGAAGTTTTAACGCATAATAGAAATTGAAAGTCTGGCCCCGTGATCGGTTATCTCACCCTCGTCAAAGCGGATCAAACTATCATTCTGTTCAAATGGATTTGAGCAAAAGTCTTGTTTCATGGTATATATTCAGAAGTTTGTGTACGTACATTCCAACTTTTATGTTTTCCCTCGCATGAAATAATAAATATTTCATGAACGTAAATCACAAACGTGAAAGATTTAAATTAATATAACGAGAAAATATTGGGACTAAATTTAATGCCTACACAAAATTGCGCTAAATAGAGCTCGCAGTCAATAATGAGTGTCATGCCGGTATGTACATATTTCTTAACTTAATTCCAATTTTCATAAAAGGCAACGTTTAGCCTAGAAGTAAATGTTTGTAGGTATCTTCCAATGCCGGGGGAACGAGATTTTACACCCATTGATTCAGTCGGCAGAGTGCGCACTAGGTACTCGTACAAACTTAAATTTATGTGCGTTCGTGTAGTCACGCCTAGTGAATACAGGAAAAGTGCTTTTAAACTTGATGAAAACTCCACTTCAGTAGTTTTACTGGAATAGTTTTTCTTGTGTTTAACGGGTTTAATCTGTCCATTTATTTGCCATCAACGTCATTGCCGTACTTACAGGCACGGTGGTCTCTAATCGTTAAAATGATGATGGTAATATTGTAGTTTTGGGATGGTACTCAGTATAGGGTGGGTTGCACCGAGTATGTATTTAATTGTAAGCTGTGTATCGTTACGATCTGATTATATGGCAAGTTTGACAAAATTCCATTGGATGGCAGCTGCCGCTAAGTGTATAATCGTCAGTAGGAGAGACCTAGGAGTGTTGTGACAATTTTTAATTTAAGAGACATATCTCGCTTAAGAAACATTCCACAGTTATAACCTATGTGAACTAATGTAGCACCATTCTTTCACTATGCAAAACAATCATCAAAATTAATTAAAGTATTACGCTTTCCGAGAAAATCAACAAAAAGTAAGACAACTCCCTCTGTCACAACTCTCATATCACCTCGGCCGAGGTAAGTTGTAACAGGTACGAGGTAAGATGTTACAGCCTTGTATTTAGACAGTTCCTATATTTCGACACTAGCAATGCCATCAATCTTTCGTGTCTAGGCATTCTGAAATAAAAAAGTAGTCATCTAGTATGCAACAACACACCACAAGACCAAATATATTTTTTTTATCTAAAATGAACTTTTTGACACAAACTTTTATTGCTGACTGTACTTGCAAGATTTGAAGTTAATATACAAACACAAATACATACATGGAAAATCCATTAAAAAATTTCAAAAGATTAAGTTATTTGCTTATCCGGTCCTCAGGTGACCGTAGGGCTGGCTCGTTCCTCGCGCAGCGAATTGGCATTGCTATTCAGCGAGGCAACGCGGCCAGCCTTATGGGAACTCTGCCCAGTGGCAGCGACTTGGGCGACCCATGCCCAAACAGTTTAGGCCCTTAGTTTAGGCTAGGTTTAGGTAGTTAGTAAGATCTTGGTTTGTCTACATATATTTGTCTATTATTGTACGCATATTTATGAACGTATCAGCGTACACAATTTAATGACTCGATTAATGTTCATATATTTGGATCGAAATTGTTGTATGGATATTTTTGGCTAACAGATAGTACAGATATTTTTGTCGCTTTGGGAACGTATTTATGCCCTTGATTGCACTTATAGACGTCATAAATAGTAAATAATACATTTAAAAATAGTACATGTTTCTGAAATAAAGTCAACTCTTCATTAAAATGAATATTTAATTACAAAAAAAGAAAATAAAAAAATTATAGAAATAACCCAGAAGAAAACTGAAGGCAAATAGGAGAGTTGTGACAGGTGTCCGAAATGATTTTACAACAGTAATAGTTCAGACTAAAATTGTAGTTATACATATGTACATTATTGTTAAAATAGTTCTATAGTAACGCAATAATACTCTATGGTTGATGTATTAATATTTGAATAAACGTCACTCTGTTTCGAACTAAAATGAAATTTTATTAGGTTATGGGTCCAGCGGTACAATTTTTAGTTTTTCGGTTGTGTTTAGTAGGGCAAAGTTATTAAAATGTCAGCAAATTATGCAGTAAACGTGTCCAAACTAAAATGTCGTGAGAATTATGACGACTGGGCATTTGCTGTGGAAAACTTTCTCATCCTGGAAGGCGTTGACTTGCCTAGTAAAAACGTCCTAGATGAAGCAAGCGACAGAAAAGCCAGAGCGAAGATGATATTAACCTTGGACCCATCACTTTATGTTCGCATTAAAGGAGAATCTACAGTACGAGATACTTGGAATAAGCTAAAGTCCTTTTTTTTATACAACGCCGGTGGTAAGCAAGCGTACGGTCCACCTGATGGTAAGCGGCCACCGCAGAGTATAGACGCCCGCAACTTCAAAGGAGTCACGGGTGCGTTGCCGACCCTTTATAAGATTTGAGGATGCACTGTATTGACAGCACAAGGAACACATTTAGCTCCCTCGCTCGTTCGATGACACCGGTTACACGCGCAAGATTAGCTTATTAAGAAATTTAATTTTTATCCGCTTAGAAACGTGCGAGTCCATGACAGCTTACGTGACTCAGCAAGTGGAAACAGCACAGAAATTTAAAGGTACTGGGTTCAAGATCAGCGATGAGTGGATCGGTTCTTTACTGTTGTCGGGTCTTCCGGAGAATATATATTTAGTATTCACCCGTTTACCGACAGTAGTTATCTGAAAAGCGCCGAGTCACACCTAATATTTAAATCGTGTTTCTTTAATGTTAAGGGCTCTTTCTTACTTTTGGTGAGGGAAAGGCGTCAAACAATGATTTCTGACATTGTAATTTTTCATATATTTTATCATTAAGTCAAAAGTTTTTTTTTGTATAGTAGCCTCTAGTTTGGGTATCACTATATAAAGGTGTTTTTTACCTATATTCACCCGATTTCCGACAGTAGTTTTCTGCAAAGCGCCGAGTCATGAGACTCATGAGTTTGAGCCCTTAAAGGATATTTATGACGTATATGAAAATCCAGTGGTCGGTGAAATAGCGTTCGTTCCGTCATATTCATTTTCAATGTAGGTACCTACACTTCCTTTAGTTTCTTTCATAAGTAATGATATGTAGCAAACCATTCAGCATTTAAATCTAGGTATGCAAATTAAATGTGCTCGGGAAATGGTTAACTGAGTGCAACCACGAAAAGGAATGTTGAGTGAAACCAATTTATATCTGAGCTGAATTTATTGCAAAAGCCTGTAGTCGGGTGGTTTTATGACATTATTTCAAGTTGAACGGCATTTTGTGAGCTATTTTGGCTAGCGGTTGTTAGAAATAGCTACCGGTCTACTGTCGAGTAATACGAAATTCAGTCGCATTTGTGTCACAACCACACACCCTAGATTCGAGGGTTGCCAACTTGTGTATATTTGCGAGACGTGGCTAAAAAAGGCGGGATCCAGCATAACTTACTTAATTAAAACTTTTTTTAGTCGATTTTTTTTTTGATGAGTATTCTTGTATTTTTTGGTACATAAATAAATATATTGTCTTACATAATTAAAACAGTATATATTACATTCCTATTTATGACATCGTTGATAAACTTGCCGAGTGGAAATTTGTAATTGCGGGACGTCCAGTTTCCAGCTCTGCAGCAGCCGTGGCTGAGCCACCTGAAGAATGCGTGCAGGATGTCGATTGTCCGTTTTCAGGTCAGGTCAAAATTATAAGAACTGAGTCGAACATCATATTTAATTTGAGTCAATATCCCGTGATTTTGATTGATAGGAATGTATAATATAAACTATTTTAATTACGTATGACGATACGTTTATTTATGTACCAAAAAAATACAAAAATACTTATCAAAAAAATAATAAAAAACAAAACCGACTCCAAAAAAACACTAAAGTCTCATATTAGAAGTTAGGCAATAATTTTCCACATACATGTAACCGGTGAAAATGATGAAAAAAAAATTCAACACACATAGTGTATCCTTCATGGGAAAGCATCTAGCGGACTGTATGCGAAATTTACGACAGTAAAATAGGCGGCAAACGAAATACTGGCACTACATAAAGTTAACACGGAGCTTTGACCCCAAGTTTTTCAAAAAGACACTCACCTCTGCCTGGAAATGTAGCCACACTCCTTCGTCAGGTGTAGGGTTCTTGGGGACTGGCTGGCTTGGCGACGCGATTAACGTAGAAAATGGCCCAAAGGGGGGCTCTGCCAGTAATTTATGCGACTAATTGGCGCGGCGTTAGATTTCGAACCGAAACCTGAACTTTCTAAAAAAAACTTTTCCATATCAGTCAACCCAAAGTCAACTGTTGGTGAGGGAGCATTCAAGTATTACGTAACGCAATTTTTGAAGATTTTAGACTCCCCCTCCCCCCCTTGTAACGCACCGTAACGTTTTTCTGTACCCCCCCTCCCCTCTCTACACGTTACGTAACACTCAAGTGACCATTTTTACCCTAAAGGCGCTAAAAGTTGTTATAGTTTTTGTCCTTGGTATAGTTTTAATTGCTTTTGCGGTAATCATACTAAATAAAACAAGAGATTATTATCCGCAACACCTACGTATTTTGTTTATTTTTCTATAAATTTTTGGCTTTACACACACACAATTGTTTTTCTCCGTCATTCCTATCCTATTTTAGCTTTTTTTACTAATAAACTCTTAAAATACATAACATGTTTATTTTAACCTTTGGGAAACAATGTTACGTAACGTCTTGTAAGAAAGACCCCCTCCCGCCCCTGTAACGCATCGTAACGTTTTACGAGACCCCCCTCGCCCCCAAATTGCGTTACGTAATACTCGAATGCTCCCTGAGATGTTTGTCAAAGTCATAAAAAGTGTCCCCCCCCCCCTCACCAATTGTCTATAAATATTTTTTTAAGACTTGAGAATCACGCAACTTTACCTCATTCATTAATTTTTGCATACCTAAAACTATTGTATTGCGTAATTGCGAAGTCACAGAAATTTATTTAGTAACCAAATAAAGAGTAGTGTAGTATTCTTATTATTTTATTATTCTTGACATTGATATTAATTTGTACTTTAGACATTAGAAAAAAAATTCTATTTTAGAACACAATGTATATTGTTAACGAATAAATTAAATGAAAAATGAAAAATTAATAACAATACCAGACTTAGCTATACGTTTATCTCTCACACTTTTTAAAGTGAAATGTTTCGAAACTTGACCTATTTTTACATGGATTGTTTTTTTATGGGATCTCACTTCTTTGTGTTAACACCAATTTTAAACGCATCTAGAATGAAAAACTTTTCATAGATGCAGGAACTACAAAAGTATAACATTGTATCGCATGTATTTGTATAGGATTACAAACTTGCTTATGTAGTTTATATATCTATGAAACGTGACTGAAATTGCAATATTTTTAGGTTTTTTATGACTTGATAGGCTAAAAACTAGTTATATATAAATGGGTCTATTAAAAGTACCTCAGAATTAAGATGATCGGTCCGTCAGTCAGTGTGTCAGTGACAAAACTAAGGAATTTTGTCGGGTTATAATTCTTAAACTACAAGTTTGAATTGAATATTATTGAGATCATATCGAAGTCATATATTATGTTATGGCCTATATGTTACTGAAAATTCAGGGTTCTAGCTTTAAGCAACACAAAACTACAGGATGTTGAAAAAGGCCTGAATCCCTTCGAGAAAAGGATGGTACAGCCGTGCCTCTTTGTTCTCGACTTGTCGTGCCCCCAAATATGGAGCTAAGATTGTTATAAATTTCGTTATAGAAATTAAGCATACAGTAATATTTAGAAAAATACTGTTCGTTAAATGTCTTTGCCACATAAAAATGAGGTATGTTCTTCACGTTAACGGAATGAAGAACTGAAAACTTACGCCATCATAAAATTCATGTCAATAAGTTATTTATTGTTGGTTGCATTGCATCTATTTTTATTTCTCATTCAACCATATCACACGGCTTACAGACCGAACGTACTTTACTCGTTGCAGTATTTTAAATATGAGCTAAAAGAATTGTAAGCATTCAGTTATTCCTAGAAATTGAATTGTGGAAACTGATACTTTATTTTCAGTGAAGTCGGTTTTGGCGTCTTTCCAAGGATGATTCCTTACGTCATGATTTAACTATTAGGAATAAATAATGAACGTTGCCGTAGGGTGAAATATGGAAGCCTTCCAAGATTGTTTTCTTAAGGGGTTTATAACGTTGCGATTTGTTGTAATTGCAATCAGCTACGTAGTAGGTATCATTCAGTTTTGGTATATTGTTCCATTTCAAATGTTACATTTTACGAAATCTTAGCACGGCTCGGGGCATATTTAATAGGGTTGAATACTCAAATCGATGTTCCAAATTGTGTCTGATGGTGAAAGATTCTCGACTCGGTTTCGATGAGATTGACTAGGCGAAAAATCGATAGTTATCTATAATTTCCGAGAATATTTGTTTATATTTTAGGAAAAATACTAGAGACGCTGAGCTGAACTTGTTCAGCCAGGTGCTGTATAATAAATAAAATAAACAGTAATTTCGCTCGCTTTATCCATCCGTCTTAAGCAAAGAAAAAATAAACAAATAATTATCAACAACCCAAATTCCTTTAACTGTAAACATACATAAATATCTAGTTTTCGATCTAGTTGGACGCGTTCTGCTTGGATTAGGTCAATATGAGACTACGTAATTTTTGTAGTCGGTACCATGTCTTCAACTTTAAGCAATTTCTTTGGATGGCACCGACTTCAAAAATTGCGTACATTGTTCAATAAAAACGATTAGTCTCATTACCTATTAGAAGTTATGCAATATTTTTTTTTACTTTTTGTGGTTTTTGGAGTCAGTTTCATTTTTTTATTAGATTTTAATTTATCATTAAACCACGATCAGTTTGTCACTAGTGAACAATTTGTGAGATATTATTACATTATATAGTGTATCACACCATTATACCGCACACTCACATGAATAAGAGGATTGTGGGAGGTGTAGACTAATATTGCATGCGGCACAAATTACCCTTTTGTACCTGCTGTCACAGAGTAATGAATAGTTGTTACTTACAGAAGGCCCTCTATTGAATAAATCCTTGTGACGTCTAGTTAGGAAAGTCTCGTTTGCGCGCATTTTGCGCGTCAACACCGTGATCTAATGTTTAACGTGTTTACAGAACCTAGTTGAGCGAAACTGTCACTGCCCGGCGGTGTCAGCCGCGTTCGGATGAATCAATACCCCGGGGATTTGTGAGAACCGAGTTTAGTCAGTATCAAGAGGAAGGCCTGGTACTGTAAAGGAGGTCCATTTGCCAAATTTCAATGTTTGTATACCTAATAATAATTTATTGGCTATGTATGTAAGTATATATTCCCGTTCAAAATTTGAAACCGATTTTTATCAGTTCCCGAGACAGAAGGTGGTCATATAAAATTCTCATTACGTTATGTTAGGGCTTTATTATAAAATAAGTAAATTAAGTAAGTACATAACATAATTGAAAGAAAAGAACTATACTTATATACTACTTATATAAAAAATACCCCACCCAGTTCACCCTCTTGTGGCATGGTGCCTAGGACGCTGAAAGAATAGAATCGTTATCGTTGGAATCGTTTTAATGTCTGAATTATTTTCTGCTTTCTTATAAAGCGTTTATCCATTACTAGCGGCCGCCCGCGACTTTGTCCGCGTAGATTTTAGATGGTAACAAAGATACAAATGAGGTTCATTTGTTTCTGTCAGTTGTCTGATGCTATTTATTATCTTTTGTGAAGAAAAAATAAATGTCCGAAATCTTGGATTTGGAAATGGATGTCATTTTCGTAATCGGCACCCCGACGAACCTAGAAGATGACACCCATATCGATTTTTACTAAAAAGTAAAGATTTGCTCCCCGCACAAACTTGAAACCCCCTTTTCACCTTTAGGGGAGCAATTTAGAAAAACGCTGAAATATGTTTTGTTATATTTAAATATAGAGTCTATTAACGAAGTTTTAAATCTCTAACATCAAAAAAGATTTGCTCCCCGTACAAATTTTGAACTCCCTTTTCACCCCTTTAGGGGTTGAATTTAGAAAATCGCTGAATCCAGTTTTATTATATTTAAACAGAAAGTCTATATATAAAATTTCAAGTTTCTAAGTCCAAAAAAATTACGTTTCCCATACAAACTTTCATTCCTTGTTTACCCCCTTAGGGGATGAATTTCGAAAAATCCTTAAATGTAACCGACTGTGTAAAAATAAACTCTCTAGCGTTAGTAGTTTCGGCTGTGCGTTGATGAGTCAATCATCTTCTTATCGAGTCGATGGCTGCACTATGCTAAATTGTGCTGGCCCAGAAACCAGCAACGTCTATTGCCCTTTGGTTAGCTTTGACCAGATCTTCCTGTGAGCAGTTATCGGTTTATCGGTTCTTCATTAATCAATGGAATTGAATTAGAATAGATGATACCACTAAGGATGATAAGATGACAATCATCAATAAAATCCTTTTATAGGTTCGCGGCCCTCTACGTTAGCCCCACTACTATCCGCAGGTCAGGTGCGTTGATCTGCCGGGTATTGAAGTCACACTTGTTTTTTCGCTGAACTAATTCAAAATATTTGAGAGACAAGATTTTGGAAACACGCTATATATAAGATAAGTATACATATATTATATCCAAAAAATACCAATCCCACACCATCTTTCACCGCGGAACCCTGGCGACTGGCGAGCATTAGAGCGGCTGCAATGCAGATGCCACTGCACGCCATCTATTTCTCTGACATAAAAATATATGTCGTAATTTGCAAGTTATGACTTTTTGCAGAATATATGTTTTTTGGACACTGACTTTTAACCATACATGTTCCGCGCTCTGCATAATACCTACTGGTTGTATTAACCGACTTCAATATAGAAAGAAGGTTCCGTGTCGGTGTTTTTTTGTTTATTTTTTTTTGGATACTATCCAAAATCAAGTGAATATATACTAATTTGTACAATGAAGTACTAATAGAAAAAAAATTGGCAATATGTAGCGCTGGTTCTCAATGGAAGATCCCTAGTTTAGGAAGGCTGGGGTTTCATAGCATAGATAAACTAGTAGATATAAATAAAATACTACCAGTTTAATATATTCCGATAGTATTACATAAAATAAACCCTATAACTACATACTTACACCTCTGCCTCATCAACTTTCCTCTTCTCATAGGCTGCTTAATGAGCTTATTTTCGTAATATTTTATTTTCCCTTATACAACCTTCCATAAGCATATAGTGCTTCATCCTATCACATAGTTTCTTCTCATTTTAAATGCTTAATGATATATAAACTTTAAATCAGCTTATATAGATAGTAAAGGCCGATGATAATAATGATAATATGATGATGATGATGATGATGATGTCCTCCCAGACGCTTCCGTCGACGGCGACATCCTGACAAATTAAATGGGATGTTAGATATTTTGTTATTGATTACGAGCATGTGCGCGACAGTGACTTGCAAAGCCAAACTTGGTTTTGAAACTTCGGCAACATGGGAAACAGTGGAGCTCTCCACTTGAGTTATAAGTATATAGATAGGAGGGCTTGGGTCGAGTTTTACGAATCTGGCGTTTAGCATCCAGAGCTTCGAGACGAGTGCGTTCAAAGTCACTGAGGCCCGTATTAACAGCACTTCGCCAGTCCGACCTCCGAGTAGCAAGCTCCTCCCAAGTCTCGCAGGATATGCCGGTTGCAGAAAGGTGGCGTTTCAGGACATCTCTATATAATTACGATTAGAACCCCGGTTTATAAATGCCTAATGTAGGTGTAGGTACCATAGTTACTGTCTATAAATAACCAACCAACCGGTCTCACAAATTTTGAATTTTATGTGTAGGTAATAATTCATTTCATATTCGTACCATTTTCATACATCTATAAACTACTACTTGCTACGACTCCTGGGCATGTGAAAAAAATAAATGGTAGTAGTTCACATATGCATTGAATTTAAAAGGTTTTATAGTCTTGTTTATGTAAGTGTTACTTTAATGTCTTTTGTGTAGTTTACTATATTGAATAAAGTATTTAAAAGGAAAACTGTCACAGCTAAGTCGACATTGCTACATAACGAGTAATGCCCAACTTAAGAAATGTATTAGGTACTTGGAAAAGCAAACGTTCATACAATTTCCGTTGATCACTTAGGTAATGTTGTTATGGGCTGACAAGATTCTATTTGGCCTTCGCTATGTTGCGGATTTTCAGCGGTACTAATTAATTTTACTGGCAGGGAACACACTCTTTGACAACATACGTTGAAAGTCATCGAATGTCACCGATGTAAACAAAAAGAAAACATTTCGTACTTAACTATAAACGAATTTGCCTCTACATTATTTTGAACACAATAATAATATAAATATTTCCATTAAAAAAAGGACAAAGGATTTGCAGCATTGCAATAAACAATGTTTTGAAATTGATCGCTGACATGGCTGGTAGTGACATTTTATATTACAGCTGGCTAATTGGTTTGGGTTGTATGTATTTTTATGTCAGCTATGATTTATTATTGTCCTTTAGAATCTATGAATATGTGGGAAGTCACTCAAGAAAATTGGAGTATATAACTGCTGTGACCATGTCAAAAATAATGAAAACGAATATAGGAAAAAGATCCTATAATCGACTCCCAGGCCGATCGTTTTATAATTGAGGTCGGTGTTCCTGAAAGCGACACATTAACTAACGAAAATCAAACGTCATCGGACTCATCGGAGTTCGAATCTGATGAATATTATAATATTGAATATCTGGAATCAGGTTATAATTATAAAGCTGAACATATTAACTTCGATTTTCTGAAAACAATGTTTTGACATTCTACAAATGTACATGAAGCCCATACATACTGTACAACCTATACATGACGTAGGTATTCACATTATTGCGTTTGTAGCGACACTATTTCAGGGCCAAATAGAATCTTGTCAGGCTATAGTAGTATCAAATACCTGAGTGAATATAAATTTGCGAACTCTGAAGTCCGCATAATGTAACGGGTGAACAACTAAGGAGCCCTACATTGCGGGTGGCCCGACACGCACTTGGTTTTGTTTTTTTATTTTTGAAGATAAGCTAAGCTAAGCTTTAGGTGGTAAGCTTATTAAATACAAATCTTGATGATGATTGATACTTTTTGATGGTTGTTTGTGGTTTTTTTTATTTTTATACAACGCCGGTGGCAAACAAGCTTACGGTCCACCTCCACGTACGCGTTGCCGACCCTTTATGAAATTTGAGAATTCACTGTGTTGACAGCAGAAGGGACACATTTAGGTCCCTCGCTCTCAACACAGTGCTTCCTCGGGAGCTCTGACAACCTTGCTCAGCTCCAGGAACACAACACTACATACTTGTATAGTAGATAATGTTATTATGGCTGTGGTCTTCTGCAAGGTGGAGGTACTTCCCCAGTTGGGCTGCTCCAAATTCGAGCAAGATGACATTTTTAGTGCTGGCTGCTAAAGGAATAAAGGACAATCGAATGTAGTTTGAATTATTTTGTAATGGCGAATGATTTGACGTACCTATGATTCAGTATGAAAGGCTACTCGGATGAATAAATTTGATATTTTGATATCAATAAAGAAAAAAGATTATATTGCGTAAATGAAACCCCATTATTCCATACAATACCTGTATTATGAATTATCTCAATAGTATTTTTGTACAATCAGTATGCTTATTCTGCATTATATTAATTTACAACGTTATAACAACAATTTCAACAATCGATAATTGCTTCAAGAAGCCTGCATAACCCAATTTTTCATCTGCCAAGGGCGATCGCGGAATAACGCGGCAAACGGATTAGTTACCCATATCGGCTACCGCTCCACGGCGCCACTGATACGTCATCGGTATCGTCACTGTTTAAAACTTAACAACAACAACTATAATGTGATTTAAGGCTTCTGGCGATATCGATGCTTGAATCCCTTAAGTTATTCGTAAACTGGGTAATACATAGAATGATAAACAACCTTATTTAATGTGACTTTAACATTCGGCCATCCGTCCATAATATACATCCTCGCGTATTCTCAAAATGTATTACCAGATACACCGTCAACAAACCACTACAAAGAATTAAGCTATTTTATGATTGATATGTGCTGATTTTACTTGTGACATCATCATCGATAACAACAAGCATGTTTGTATGGCCACCAACCTACAATAAAAAAATGATGAATAACTTACTTGGACACATAATGAGTCTTGATAAAGATTATAAAATTCACATACTTAAAGATCGAAGTTTAACACAATATACCGAACTAACACATGTATCCCCATCGACAGTTTAAGTTGTATGATAATAGCTGAATTAGCTGCCAAATGTTAATGTTCTAACAAAGCGACGAGGATCAACAGCAGATCAGGTAAACGGGACCGTCGGCGCTAAATTGAGTGAGACAAGTGGGCATACTGGCATCGGTGAGGCAGCTGGTCGTGCAAGCCGCGCGGTACAGCAACTGAACAAAAGTTAAAACATGTTTAATTAACAACTGTTTTGCAAAAACAGCTAACAATATGACGTATTAATCTTGCTGGATTTGCCATTCTGTGAATCGTTATTCACAATGAATCTTAAAAAGCTTTATCCCAACCTCCATGCCTTTTATATAACTTTACGCATAATAATTATATTAATATACATAATAATTATATTATTATGTATATTATATTATTATAATACATTAGTATTATTTCAATAAAGGACAATAGCAGTATCATAATTTTAGTTATGACCTCTGCCCGAACTAGTAGTACTTAATGTAACCTGGCTAGTGCCATCACAACTTTTAGCAACTTGGCGAAGTGACGGGGCGTACACCAAAATACCTAACAGTTTTTTAGTTCAACCGGGAAAAATAGCCGGGTGTAGCGTGTTGTCGTAGCGTGATAACTGGTCTGCAGAACATAAGGAGCTAAACGAAGTCCTCAAAATTATCCTCATTCGATAAAATCGCAGAATAAGTAATACCGAACACAATATTTTATGATAAATTATTTCACTTTCAAATAGGTATGTAGGTTAAAAGATGGTTTTAGTCATGTTATTCTGATTAGCTACTTTTTCTGCTGAGTTCAGAAACAAAGAGAATATTCCCTGCGCTCAATAATTCTCATAAAGAGAAACCTTCTTTTAAACATGTTACCTATGTTTTAAAGATGGAAAAAAACTTCAGAAGAAACCTCGAATTTATTAAGTACGTTTCGTTGCGCGCCGAATTTTCTTCTGGTGGTTACGAAATCCTAATAAAGGTATAGATAATAAATTATACCAGGTATGAAACCGACGGGTATCCTTCCGTTACCTTACGGCTTACAGATCGAAAAGTGTGCAAAGAATTTTCCGAATTGAGAGGTGAATCTCGACTCACCACTTCAGTTCGGCGAGAGGACCCGTGCGTGACGGACGCGTGATCGGAAATTTCAATTTACCTCTTGACTTCGGTATATGAAAAATACTTTATTCGAAAAATAACCTTACTTAAGCAAACAACATACGAGTTAACTCATAAAGTTCGCTTTAGGTACGTCATTATATCACTTTCATAACTTGTTAAAAGTTTCAAACTCTCGAGTGCGTACTTAACTGAAACATAAAGGGTGTCCCAGAAGTAAGGGGGTGGAGGACCTAAGTGCCGTTGTTTCCAGTTGTGGCTTTGTAATTAATAAGGGGAGTTAACCGCTCAATTATCTTATTGATTGAATATTAACGGATTGGTTAGCTATTAGCGATGAATGGAAGTCAAACTTGGTTCCATGAATAATATATCTCGGGTTAAAGTTTGCTTTTATGAGTGTTAGTTATAGTCGGATTAAAGACGAACAAACTAATGTTAATGTTACTAAATTCGATAAAATAGTTTTATGATTGTAAAGTACATACCTATTTTATTAAATAATACGCTCCTTTTACACAATGCAATTTTGTACATGGATTTGGTTAAGTTACTAAGTACCTACTTATTATATTATTGTTATGCTGTACAGGTCTGTTGCTCAATTGGTATCATCACGTAAACACCTCGAAAGTGATCGAAAGTGCTTGAAGAAATGTTGTTTATAATGCTGAGTGCGGTGTTCCTTGCAGGTAAGTATTCTATAGTACTAACAATACCAAAAGAATGAATTGAAAAAACACTAACATAATTACAGACTTCAATCGCCTATAATGAAATTGATTCCTATGAATTCATTTTTACAGGGTATATTTTTATTGCCCAAATGAATAGTACCTATACTAACTGGCATAATATTTTAGACGAATGAAGTTATGTGAACGCTCGAAGCTGTGTAGAGATTGTATAATATTCGAAAGGTGATTTTCATGTCAAATGTTGATTTTGTCAATGTCGTACCTATCCATAGTTTTTTTTATAGGATACATAACGAGGTACATGTAGTGATGTAGGTACTTTTGCGGCAAATAATTAAATGGTTTCTTTACAAGTTATTTCCAGTTTCTTCGAGAACACGCGAATATAAATAAAAAACCAATATCACTACTATGTGATCATCCAGACCATATATAAATATATTTTGCACACCTGCTATTCAGGAAAGATTCATTGTTGCTATCGAATGAGGGATCAAAGTCGTACTTTTCTTCCCTCGTTTGAGGACAACAATGACTCGTTGTTAGTGTGAAAAGCAGTATGTGCCACTCAGTAGCAAAATTATTTGTAAGACATTTCATGTTTTAGCAGCGGGCCTCATTGGCGGAGTGAAAAGCAGAATCTGTCACACGGTAGCAAAATGATTTCCATCTTGAACCTCTCGCTACTCTAATATTCTACTGTAGAATCCCTCGTTACGTTCAGGATTACATTATAGAATCTTTCGCTTCACTCAGTAAACCGCACTCTTCGTAAATATATCATTTTGCTCCCTTGAGATACAATCTACTATTTGATTTAAGCCAGTAAGCCAGTATTAGAAATGAAAGAATGTTTAACCCTTATCAAGGCAGAGGCAATTTAGCGACCACATAGGTAGTCATTTTCGATTTATGAGGGAAAATGTAAAAATTACTTTCCCCCCCCCTTATATCCGAGGTTTACCCAGGAAAATGTATGAAATTATTACATAACATTGACATCAACGTATATTTTACAGTAAAAATATATGTAGAGCTCTATCTAGTTTTTCTTCTTTTTTACCATCAAAAAACATTTTTATATTTAGTTTGTAATTTAATGTGCAGACAGTATAATGACTTGGTGGCTGGTGATGTTCATGTTCATGTTGACATATTTGATCCACGCATTATTAAATTTAAGAGAGACTTGGCGGCTATCCTTTTTGCTCACCCTAAAAAGTAAACGCTTTACCCTGATTTCCTTGTTTGTTTATTTAATTTCGTTTCAGTTTTATCGTTTATCATTCAGTTAGTACCTAAGAATGTATACTTATCTCCTTTAATTAAACTTTTGCTACTAGTAATGTTCAATTGTTCATATTGATGCATCATTGGCTCGACTTGGCTGAAATAGAGTAGAGTTATTGTATGCTGAACTTGATTAGATTTAACCATGTAATTAACCCTGCTCTGTGTTGGTCGATTTGACACTAGTGCTGTATGTGCACTTGGTCAATTATGCGCTTACTTATTGATCATGCTGTGTGCACTTGCTTTGGATGTCATGCTGGTCTATAAACTACTGATTTTGTGCAAACTTAACTGTATCATTTATTGTGTGATGTCTGTAAAGTGTACCTTTTTTAAATAAATAAATAAATAATAACTTTGGTACAGATACCATCATGACCAGCACTGTTTTTATTTTCTAGAGATTTTATTATTCTAGCAATGCCACAAGGAATCATTGGCCTCATGAACAAAGAACCCAAGCAGTTTGTTGTAGCATGCAGTGTGTGATTCAGCTGTTGCCCTTTCAGTACCTTTAATTTCATCAACGAAAAAGTTATTAAATGCATTCGCCATGTCTGATGGATTCGTTATAATTATTCCATCTTTTATTATTTTTGAAATCGGTTCTTTGGGAAAATTTTGCTTGGTATTTCGGATTACTTGCCATGTCGCCTTAGATTTGTTAGTGGCAGTTTTTATGAAATGAGTATTCTGCGAGCGTTATGTAAGGTTAATGATCTTTTTAAATCGATAACTGTAAGTTTTGAGGATTTTTTTGTTTAATAAGCTAGGTTAGGATCTGTATTTGCAGAGCAGTGTCCTTCTTTTTTGCTACACAATTTAATTCCCCTGGAAATCCATTTACGTTTTTTGCTAACCAGTGTTACCTTAATGATTTTATATGGGAAACACATCGAATAAAATAAATGAAAAGTATCCAGAAAAGTATTACATGCTAAGTTCGGATACGGTACTAAAGTGTTAATGCACATGCAGTCTTTATTTACGAAGTATGCTTATCTTTTATGACGGACGATAATATAGTAGCAAATTGCACAATAGGACAATGAATTGGACACGAGAAAAACATAAACACCATAACTGGGGCTTTCTTAAAAAGCCCCTTTGAAAATGGTTTAGGTTGTGATTTTTGTGGGACGATATTTTATAAAGTGTTATTGGATTTTGAATCTTTTAGTATGCGAATTTTTACGGATTACTTTGACACAACACGTCCAACACAAATATTCGTATAAGTGGGTATTGTACGTGTACCGGCGTTGCCTAGTTTGGTTTATACAACTTTAGACGATCGACCGTAACTGTGTTTAAAATAGAATTAGGTCAAATTATTCTCGATCTAGTAAATGGCTCCCATAAATAAACAAGGAAATATCGGTAGAGCGCGATGTTTTTAAAGTAAGGAACCTGAATTTCCCTTACACCTGTACAGCCATATCCAGCGTCATTTAGCTGTACCGCTCCTATAGTACTTCCGGATCCGGATCCAGTCATTTAACAAGGTTTGATCTCATCCATCGAAAATAATCCAGAACAACACTACTGTGCAGTTTAACGATGCCGTATAAATTATAACGTATACGTAGGTTTAAGCGTGTCATGGATGGAAATCCGATAAATAAAGAGATTCGGTTTTAAGAGGATTGACGTTCCATTTTAAAACCTCGTTGTTTTACAATACAAATATTGAATAGGAATATATGTAAGCACTTTATTGTACACAATAATTAAAACATGTCACATAAGATGAGAGTACAAATACTACTATATGGATTATGATATAGAAATTAAATTAACGATATATGACAGCCACGTTATGAAACATGGAGTATTTCAAGCGCACGCTCCATCAAGTTATGTTACAGATTGTGTGCGCTGTAATGTTTTTAACCGACATAAAAAAATTAAGTTCTCAGTTTGACCCGTATGTTTGTCCGCGATTATCTCGCGTTTGGCTAAACCGATGTTTATGCGGTTTTCACAAAAGTATTTACTTCGTTTTGGAGAAGGTTTTGATATACAACAAAGGGATAACCTGTGACGTCATCCACATGGATCCGTTATCTGATACTAATAAATCTGATACTAAAACTTGTACCTTCAAATATCCCCATACAATTCCATTAAGTTCCGAGCACTTTCCAGGTACAATGTACATATCAACTGGATTAGTACCTAGTCAATAAAGACAAGTTTCGCCTGACCTCTAATGAGTTGTAACCGAGGGTCTCTAACAAGTATATGGGTAATACCCATACCATTACTCCATTCCATCCCCATCCCATCTTAAAAAGGCTTTATGAACCTTTTCAAGTAACAAGGCATACGTTGACTCGTGTGGTTGCCAGGCGATACGAAGCCTTCAACTTGTTTCTCACCAGTTTCAGTGCTAAAGGCTCTTTAAAGTCGCGCATGTTGCGAATTTGAATGCTTAGTCTTCGATAGCAGTTCATGCCAAGTGACGACAGGTGCTCGTGAAATGTGAGACGCGTATTGAAGACAACTCCGAGATTCTTAACCGAGAAGACACGACTTATGGGCTCGGGTCCCAACACGTAATTCGCAACTATTGGAGCACGCGCACGGCTAAAACTACAAAAAGTTGGTTTTCCACACTCCATTGGTAGACCGAGTTGATCTCCTCTTGCAATAACTCACAATTAGTTCTCTGCTCCACACCGTTCAATAATATAGGTAAGTACCCCACCCCTATCCTTTTCAAGTCCCTATCCCGTCTCTATTCCCAGTATTCCTACCCCGTAAAGCAAATTTTAATTAAACCCCACAACCTTGTAATACTGACGTTGCTTCTTCATAGGGGCTGAATTTTTTTATCGACCGTCTCATATCGATGTTCATATTAATGCCACAAAACGATTGTTCATTCGCTTTTTAAATCTCTGCTCAATTTCAATATAGCGCAGGTATTAAAACTTCTTAATTAAAAATAAGTAGATAACCTCATTGGTCTTAACTTACGCACACCCGAACTTATTTAAGTTTTTTCTTCTTTATTTTATCATATTCATATCCGTTTCTACCTTCCAAAGAGAATATAACCACTACGTTCTAAGAGACGGGACTTCGGATGGTTTGGATGACAATGACATTGTCATTGCATGACATTGACGTAGAGTTTGGCCAAACATTCTGTACCACAATAAAATAAAATAAAAATAGATAATGCCAACATAACAGCGCGATAGGGATGTAACTTTGATGTAGTACGGTTAACGATATCGATATCGATAAATGATGACTAGTGACGTCGTGGGTTCCATTTTTATAAAAATCCCAGTTAGAGGGCGTCCATTATTTACGTGAGATGTTTTTGGCGGGAGGGGATCGAATTTTGCCAAAAACACCTCACAATAATAATGGATGCTCCTTTATTAACATTGGGGTTTGAATCCATTCTCAACTGGTTAGGTTATGACGACTACACTACGACGTCCATGCGCTTATTCCGCAGTGGGTAGGGCTAGAAATAAATAAAATAAAAAAGTATAAAGTTTTGTTGCTTTAAATATATTAACCATCTCTTTAGACGACTTTTCTTTCGGTTAAAATCTTTGGGTTTAAAGTGGTCACCACAAAAAAACCGGTCGTGATCTAAAGGAAATCTTGCCATTAATTTCCTTTTCTCGTCATCTTTTCGACCGGCACGAAAACCACAAATAACACATACCCTATAGGCTGAAATAGTTCGTGGCATGTTGAAAAACACACTGCCTTCTTACTACATGCTTTTTCACTTTAAATTAAGGTTTCTAACATTTATAAATACCAAAATAACAAACTACAAACCACACTACGAACTGATCAACAAAGAAACAATATGGCGATCACTCAAGTTGAACGGAAGTGACCAGAGGTGACATTGACATGTGACTAAGATGGATTAACCTAAGGAGCGAGATAGCAGTATCCGCCATTATTTTTTGGCCAAATTCCATACAAAAGTGATATTTTGTAAATTTTGTTCCTAGTTGCGCGAGCCTGGTACCTTCCAGTGATTGTCTTCAACTAATGTGGCAGTTACATCTTGACACCTGTCAGCTATCAAGTTGATGTTTATTTTTTTTGTTTCGCGGCAGACAAACGCACGCGTATATTAATGCCTCCAAGCGTATGGTATGTCAAAAATAAAATTCTAAAAAATATGTTTAAAAACGTTACTTAATAAAAAAACCGGCAACAGTTTTAAACTCTATAATAAGTCTACTATGAATAAAAAATATAATATTGAGCACTCCAAAAAACTTAAGGTTCCCAAAATTATCGGTGACATTTAACTATAAGTAATACACCATCAACAGTCGATTAATAAAACATTCAACCCCTACAAAACAGCAACGCCAAAGTGCGACAAGATAAATGGGCTTATTAGTAAGTAATAAGGAAATTAATAATTATCTGGGTCTTTACATAGTTTTTGAAGTCGGTGCTAATCCAAGTATGTATCGTGTTCTTCGTTGTACTCAACTTTTGGTCAGGTGCAACGAATTTTCAGTTTCAAGATTATATAGAAGATAGATAATAAAAAGAGAAACAGCAAAAGGCGTTAGTGAGCCATTACCTGAAAGTCTGCAGCGCAAAATAGCGTCCCAGTGCCGATGTAAGTATATAGTTGTTAGCGTTACCTGGTACTAAAATGTTAATTTACATATGTGATAATCCATATTGAAAGGTACCTTATGGCTGCCGACACTTACGCCTTTATTGCCGCTGTTCCAATACAATAGTGAATAGGTGTAACGTAAGCGCCTGCCGCCATAAGGTCCCTTTCGATGTGAATTATCACATATGATTTGAGAAAAAAGCAGAACAGTATACTAATTAAAAAGTTACTGTCTACAAAGCCTGTTCACAATATAATTGTATGTTGGGCCAAACAAAGAAAGATCTACGTGATTTATAACTGAAACATAGAAATCAAGTCGATATTATCCCAAACTTATGCATAGCATGTGTGTAATTTAACATCATATATATAGTTTATAGGCTAAGTAGCTTTTGCCTGCCATTTTACCCAAGCGAGTTCCCTTATACAATGCCACCGCTGATTTCAGCCCTTTGAAGCAAAATTATCGAGATAAAAAATACCAATAATGTTTTTGCAGATTAAATACTATTTATAAATTTTGTGATACCTATACAAAAATATAGAGAACGGATCATTTTAATCCTTTCCGTCGTTTATGCGAGACTGATCAGGTAACAAACTTCCAAACATCCGTGCACCTTTATTAATAATAGATGGGTGAGAAGTCATCCCCATTCCAATAATCTATACTAAGTACTATATTTATTTACAGATATTTTCTTATAACAAATATTATCAAAGCTAAAATACTTAAGAAGATAAGCGTAAAATTTACTACGGGAACGTTATCCGATTTATTTTTGTGATTCTTGATGGAATGTTTTGTACCCCAAAGCAAATGACACGAAGCTGAAAGTTCATCATCATCCTCAGTTTTCTCAGTTATGACCTAAAGTTCCCGGGTCTGCCTTTGACACCCAATCTCAAGATTTCGCATAGAGACTAGTTTTATGAAAACGGCTGCCACCTGACCTTCCAGCCCCTCTGGGCTGGGAACAAGGTGTAACTGGTTCTCTAACCAGCTACACCTTGTTGGCATTAAACCGGTTTCCTCACAATTACAATCTTTTCTTTCATCGAAAATGAACCTACCATATTTCAATACTACCCAAACAGAAAGAAGGAATCCAAATAAAATATACCGGTTTTTAGTCTCTAAAATGGATTACAAGGCTTTATCTATGAAAAACGTTTCAATGAAACAAAATTCGGCGTAGCGTATATGGGACATAAAAGAACATATAAGAAGTCAATTGAATTTGTCGTTACGCTGCCTATTACCCGCCAACCCTTTTATCTGCGCGACATCCATAAAACTGCCAGAATTAACTATATTCTCCAACAACATTCTCTGTTTTCCAGTCCTTTATACTTTCTGAACATATATACACGAACTAAAATAAAGAAAAAAGCCCGCCGGAAATTTAATATTCTTCTTCCTAAGAAGAATTTTCTTTACCCTAGTAAAATTTATACAGCTATAAGACTACGCGTGCCCTAAATTTAGGAGTTCGTCGGATGTGGTCAGACCTTAAGACTCAACCTATTTTATCGATACTCAAAAACCGACGAAATCACCGCTGCTTCATTTTGTGATTCTAATGTATTTTTTACATCTTTTTCTCTTATTTTGTCCGCAAAGCGTTACAATACCTGATAAAAGGCAGGAATTTGGCTGCTATAAATCAGCCAAATTGTTTGTTTCCTTTTTACTGTTCAAAAACCGAACAACAGAGGTAAATAACAGCGACCAAGACCAACAAACCGTGTTTAATAAAGGATGATCGTATAAAAGGCTGTCAGAAACAGCTTTTAGCGGCTGGGAAATTCTGAGAAGTCTAAGGTAGAAAAAAAATGGCCACGTGCGTGTCGGCCCACGCGCAATGTTGGGTTCCGTAGTTGTCCACCCGTTACATTTGAACTAGCTATCCAACGTTATCACACACACGCAAGAGCAACATTTTTCGTGTCAAACATAATACTGGCAGATACAATGGTCAAAAACATGTCAATATACTTCATTTTACATCAGCACAATACAATGCTCTTTTTCCTGTTCGAAAGGGATAAACATATTACTTAAGTATTCCATTGAATCATTTTAGTACGGAACATACAAAAAATTGTAACCCTACTTATATGTAGGGGAGGTATTCTTAAAATTATTTCTCATGGTTTTATTTTTCTATTTTGTCGACGTGATTGATATGTATATCCGTGTCAAATTAATAGTAGTAATGGATACTGACCTAAGCAATGGCAGTGGACGGACGGACAGACGGACAGAAGCACGAGGTAAATCTATAAGGGTTGCTTGTTTACTACGAAACCATAAAAAAATATATGTGAACATAGAAAAGGATAATTTGTGATGCCACGCAGCTCTAAAAGGCAAGCAGTAAACAAGGGCACTATTTTTTTTGTCGACAGAGGTCGACCTAGGAATCAATCAGAGGGGGTGATTACGTAACGTATCAAAAGTACGTAGTAGATCTAACTCGTTTTTTGTATGTAAAATGACAGATCTACCTAATGCAGGCCTGTTCATCTTGCCACTTCAGCTAAACTCGGCGCACACACAACCCCGGGGTTCATCCGAACGCGTTTGCCAGCCCCAGACAGTGACAGCATGGTCCATCTTGGTAGAGTAAACACTAATCACGTTACTACACCTCAATTAGATGACAGATCAACGTGCTATGCGGTAGAGCGAAATAGCGTGATCATCGTTTTCTAGTTGTCAAACATCTGTTTTTTTCGGTAGATTACCTTCTGTATGTAAGTAGGAAGGTACTATTATTTATTCCGTGCCTAATGTACAGTCAACCAAACAGATTTCTAGGCCACTTCGTACCTTGTCACAGTGAAAATCAATATGAAAGCCTCTATAGATCTCATATTACGATATTAGGACCAATTCTTATATTTTTAGGGTTCCATACCTCAAAAGGAAAAAAAGGGAACCCTTATAGGGTATCGAGTTGAAATTAAAACCTTATACTCAGGTCTATAGTCCCTTGAAGCTGTGAACAAACCAAACTTCTGAGTTAAATGTATATTTCGACACTCTCAAGGGAATCAAAATTTATAGGGTACTTCCCGTTGACCTAGAACTATGAAATTTGGCAAGTAATATCGTCATATACTACAAGTATAGACCAGTGTCGGGGATAGCACGGAGCCTTGTGGGACGCCAGTGTTAATGTCCATGCTTTCGGAGCAGCTGCCGTCTACTACGGCTCTTATGCGTCTGCCGGATAGAAAGCTGGCGATCTACGAGGGTGAATCAAAAAGTCCTTAGAACTGGCTGTTTATAAAAAAAAAATTTAATGAAGTTTTTTTTTATTTTGAACTGTCATTATAACGTAATATTTAACAGTTGGTTTCATTCGAATTGGTCCCGCCGTTACATGGTAAATCAATATTTTGCGAAATAAATCGACTAAAACGTCCCATTATGGAAAAAAATGAGTTACGTGCCGTGATAAAGTACTTGTGTATGAAAAAAATGACTACCAAGGAAATTTTTTTGGATATTCAGCTAACCGTAGGCACTAGTGCTGTACCCTATTCCACCGTCGCTTTCTGGGTTGCCGAGTTTAAAAGAGGCAGATCTAGCTGCGAAGACGACCCCCGCTCCGGCCGGCCATCTACCTCAGTTAACGCAAAAACCGTTGAAAAAATTGAGAAAATGGTTTTGGACGACCGGCGACTAACAATTAAATACATAGCAGATACTCTAAAGATTTCGTTTGGTAGCGTACATTCAATACTAACCGATGTTTTGGGTTTTAAAAAAGTGTCAGCAAGATGGGTTCCGCGAATGTTAACGCAGGCTAACAAAGACTTGCGTTTAGAAGTTTCGAAGCGGAATCTAAAGAAAATCATGCATGACCCGGACACTTTTTATCGTCGTTTCGTAACAATGGACGAAACATGGGTTCACCATTTTGACCCTGAAACAAAAAAGCAAAGCATGTCCTGGAAACGGCCATCTTCCCCTCCAATAAAGAAATTTAGAGTATTTCCGACAGCAGGTAAAGTTATGGCCTCAGTTTTCTGGGATGCAGAAGGAATCCTTTTTATTGATTATCTGCCCAAAGGAAAAACCATTACAGGTGCCTATTACACCGATTTAATACCAAAAGTGCGTCAAGCAATCAAAGAAAAACGTCGAGGAAAATTGAGTGCGGGAGTGCTGTTTCACCATGATAATGCTCCGGCTCATCGATCACAAATGGCTCTCACTGCAATCCGCCAAGCTGGTTTTGAGATCTTTGATCATCCGCCCTACTCGCCAGACTTAGCTCCTAGTGATTTCCACTTGTTTCCGAAACTAAAGGAGCACATTCGCGGAACTAAATTTGACGACAACAACGCGGTCATGGGCGCCGTAGAGGAGTTTTTTGAGGATCAAGAAAAATCATTTTTTTATGATGGATTAAAAAAACTTGAAAAACGGTATAATAAATGTATAGAACAAGAAGGAAATTATGTTGAAAAGTAAAAAAAAAATGATAGGTATTCGTTTGTTTTTGACCCTATTTCTAAGGACTTTTTGATTCACCCTCGTATTTGCACAAACCCTCGGGCAATCCGTAGGATGGTAGCTTCGACAGAAGACCTTGGTGCCAGACCCGATGGTCTTGGTGCCTTCGCTATGTCCAAGCTGACCGCTAAAGCCTCACCTTGACTCTCAATGGCTGAAGCCCACCGATGTGTAAGATATACTAGAAGGTCACCAGTCGAGCGACCGTGGCGAAAGCCCTAGCAATTACATGAATTGCAACAAGCAATCGCATGAAAAACAATAGATTAGAGTTACTTAATACACTGACCTATAGCCTCTAAAGCGCTTGCGATATAAATATAAGCCAAAACATTCTGACCCATCGAGCCGTAATAATTTTACCTCCTTATTCATAAACGTTTATCAAACCTAGCTGCTGAAGTTCGTTTGTCCTTATTTGTCACTTTGTCCTTTAAGTTTGTGAGAATGAGACAAGTAACATTTTAGTTAGCAGATGTTTGTTATGTTTTATGAAAAAGAGGGTAAATGTTTAAAATAGGAGATTAAATAGATTAGGTAATCTAAAAATAGTAAAAAAACTACAGTAGACCCAGGCTGGACCAAGAAATTTGGAAATACAGGAAAAAGCAGCTCAGGGTCGTAACTAAGGTGTTTACAGGTCACTTCGAGGTCACAACATGTGCGGTGAGGATGACGAGACAATGGAACACTTGTTGTGTGAATGTCACGCCATTGGCAGACCAAGAATGAATGACTTTGACAATGGTTACCCTGCACCAAAGGAATTCAGAGTACTCCCTGAGCTCCATCATCGGGTTTACGGAAATGTTGGAGAGCATCTTGGAGTTGGAGTTGGTTTTGGACAAAGGAGGGGCAATTGCACAAAACAAGAGCTCTCATCTAGATAAGATAAGATAAGAAAATAAGCCGGTTATATTTCACATTTTAATATGGTTTCGAACTTTCGATGTGTTTCACAACTTTCACGATATGTTTTTTTATATACGTGTGCCACCGTAACGTCAGTGTCAGAATGAGCGCGCAATACATTGAACTCGAATAATGCGAACTGTATTATTATATTTCACATCTATCTACATAACAACTTGTTACTGGGCGACCCCTGAAAACAGTAGTAACGTGATGTTTGTTTTGCAATCCAAATGTAAACAATCGTGTAACGATACTAACGATGAGCTTTGATACTAGCGCTATTGCAAATAGAAATAGTACGTTGTACAGTCGCCATCAGATTTATCTGAGCTAATAAGGTGCATACAAATATCTGAACGCGACTCTATTGTATTAGAGTACATGTTCAGATATATTTTAATAAATATAAGCTAATAAAAAATAAAACCGGTTAAGTGCGAGTCGGACTCGCGCACCGAGGGTTCCGTATACAGATGTGTACCGGTTCCAACCCTATTAAATCAGGAAAATCTCAACAACCTGGTGTGAAAATTGGACCCCATGGGTCACCTATCGGCGACTTTTGTTACAAA
Organism: Epiblema foenella; assembly: GCA_963556455.1. Classification (NCBI taxonomy): domain Eukaryota; kingdom Metazoa; phylum Arthropoda; class Insecta; order Lepidoptera; family Tortricidae; genus Epiblema; species Epiblema foenella. The sequence goes on along the minus strand of OY747107.1, from coordinate 11,243,380 downwards.
TTTGATCGACTGAATAACTTTTTATGTATGGTAGTTTTTCAAGGATAATTCTTTAACACGTAAACCGATTTCAATTTTTTTTTCTTTTTTTTTAAGATGATACTTTCAGCATATTCTCGTAGGAATTTATAAAACAAAAATACATGCAAAGGTGATTAAATTACAAACTTAGTATAGAAATTTTATTTGACGATAAAAAAAAAGAAAAACTAGATATTATTATGATGTCCCGGGGTCTCTGCTCACTTTTATATTATAAATTAAAGTCTTTGTACTTAGACACAATTATTTTATTTTTCAGAGTCGTAAAACGTATGTATCCACATTCATTCGCGGTTAAGTTCTCTGTTCTCTAAATAAAAAACCCCAACAGGTGGCGCTGATCGTCGCTAACTATCCGGCCAACAGAAATACTTAAATATTAAACAACTCGTTTAAATTATGTTATTAAATGAATAAACTAAGTTTTATACATGTTAAATTAATTGAGAATTATTGATAGCAATTCAACACTTGTTATTTAACTTGAAACTAAATAAGTACACTGTCTAAGATTCACAAAGAACCAGTCTGGAAAACAAAATGTGCCCTAAAAGCTACTTTTAAATAAAGAGTATTAGGAAGTTATTAAAACTACGCAAATAAAGAATTAATAAAAAAGAAATAAGGAACTAAGTTTTATAGTTAATGTCTGGGCTTCGCTGTGTGAGCGCCGATCGTTGTAACACTCGGCCATCCTGGAACATCGGCCGCGCCGCGCGCCGATCTATAGACCCGTTCTTTTCACCGGCACCGTAATTCTGAAATAAACAAAAAAAAATACACAGTAACATAGTATAGATTAGTATTACGCCCCGTACGTTTGACAGCGACATCTATGAACATCACATGAAAACGCGTTACCATTGGTCGTATAGTCTAAGAGCCAACTCCAATTTTTGCAATATATATTCTTTCTTCCTGAATTTAGAGCTGTAATATCACATAGCAGATAAGTAAATGTATAGTAACTCTGTAAGAAGTATGTGTGATTACGTTGTAAATCATCACATATGAATAGTATTATAATTAAGTTCAGTGTATTTCACACCGGGAAAGCAAGTATAAGATTATGACGCAATTATTATTCAGTTACACGTAGCAGGCAGTGTTATGACACAGATTGCTATTACAATATTTCACACAGGTTGCGATTTCAATATCTCACACAGATTATAATGCAGTATCACACAGATTGCTATTGCAATATTTCACACAGATCATAATGATATTTCGCGCAGGTTGTAATGTTTTTTTTTATGCACACAGTTTGTATTTTTTTCCACACAGACAGTTGCAATTTTTACAGATTACTGGGATGATTCACACAGATTACTGAGATGATTCACACAGATTACTGAGATGATTCACACAGGTATTTTTCATATTTAGTAGACTAAATCGTTATGATATTCACACAGAACTCAATTTAATTGCTCAACTGACGTGAACACAAAAAGCATTTTTATGTTTTTCTATGTGATGTATGCAAAGATATTTATTGATATATTACTAATTATTATGTAATTTTGGCACATCGCATTGTATAACTTTAATTTAAAAGAAGTTGGGAGAGAAAGGAAAATAAAGAATTTATGCATTTAATACACGAATATATAATCATATTAGTCAATAACTTCAATCATTGAATCTACCACAATTGATATCATACGTGGCTTTTACAGAATTTTCCGAAATGATATTATTCACAGCGAGTAATTGTGGCAGGGCAGTCAAAGGAACATTATAACGTAAGTACGTAAAGGATTAACTTTCCAATAAATCAATTAAGTCGTCACGGTCTATTTCACGGTCTGAGTCTGAACTGTCTGATACAGTGGGTTTATACGGACGTAGAGAATCTCCTGCAACTACCGCGCTAAATTTCCTATAGCCTTTGACTCCTTGAATACTGTTAATAGTGTACCGATCTATCGAAGGGTTCGCCTTCGAAATTCTGTACGGGCCTGTATACACGCTACCCAGTTTCTTTGTGACACCCGTCGCATGGTCACGAGAAATACCACCTTTCCACAAAACCATTTGCCCGACTTGATATTTTGTACACTTTTTATGCTTCCTGTCGTATCGTTGCTTCATGACAGTCATGTGTTTATCTATCTTTATTTTCGCAGCTTTCCTTCTCTCATCTAGTTGTGCCTTGGGGTCATTACCACTATCGTCAATGTTGGAATACGCCGGTAATAGGCTATTTTTATGACTGAACATTAGACTAAATGGAGCTTCACCTGTGACAGCATGCGGAGTATTATTAATACCCCAAATAACATCTGATAACTTCTCGTCCCAGGTGCATTCACTCTCAGCTGTAGTGTTAAGTCCATTTACTATAGTCCGATTTACCCTCTCTACCTGACCGTTAGCGCGAGGGCATGCAACTGCATTCATGACATGTTTGAATTGTTTTTCATCGGCGAATGCTTTAAAATATCTGCTTGTGAATGCGACACCACGATCTGTAATAATTCGCGATGGATTTCCAAACATGGACATTATTTCGTTTAAGTTCTTTATTGTCTCTACCGAACTAGTACCTTTCACTGCCCTTGCAAAGACAAACTTCGTGAAAGAGTCGATGACAACAAGAATGTAAGATTTACCATTCCGAGTTTTCAGAAAAGGTCCCAAATGATCAGCGTGCAGTGTATGCATCGGTGTATCAACCTTAGTTATTGGGTGCAATTCTCCCTCGCTTTTACCATGGTTTCCTTTAGCATATGCACACGTTAGACAAGAGTTAACATATTTTCTTATGAACCGCGTCATACCAGCAAACCAGAACTGAGACTTTATGGTTTTCTCACATTTGTCAAATCCTACATGTCCTATTTGGTCATGGTACTTTTGCAATAAACCCCATTTTGCAAGTTTTGGTATAACAAACCTACTACCATAAAAAGTTTTACGATATAGGCAGCCATTTTCGATCTTGTAATTGTTCACAATATCTGGGTTTTTGGTACCTTCTTGCAGTTGTTTTATGATATTTTGTGTGTGGTCGTCCTGCAGCTGTAAAGTTACAAGCCAATCAGATTCTTCTATGTGCAGTACTGACACCGTATCGACAGGGTTTCTACTAAGCGCGTCAACGTGTTGCATCCGAATGCCAGGTCGGTACTCAATCTCAATATCAAATTCTTGTATAGCAAGCCACCAGCGGGCGATGCGTGGAATTAAGTCTTTCTTCAATAAAGTCGTTCTGAGAGCTGCACAGTCTGTGACTACTTTAACGGGAATTCCAATCAAATAGATACGAAATCGCTTCAAGGACGCTACTACAGCCAAGGTTTCCAATTCATAACTGTGGTAAACCTGCTCCTCAGGACTAGTTACGCGACTGAAGTAAGACACAGGCTTTAAGTGACCATCCCGTTGATACTGAAGCATAATTCCACCCAAACCCATTTTGCTTGCGTCCGTGTGAAGTTCGGTTTTGGCATATACATCATATATGGCCAAAACGGGCCTTTCCGTAAGAATTGTTTTTAATTTTTCAAATGCAGACTCCTGTTCTGAACCCCATTCCCATTCTACTCCTTTCTTTGTCAGATAAGTGAGCGGCCGAGCAATTTCGGCAAAGCCTTTTACATATCTTCTGAAATATGATGCTAAGCCAATAAATTGTCGCACTTCGTGCACATTGCCGGGTCGTTTGAAACGTGCTACGCTTTCAATTTTTGTCATACCTGGTCGAATAGTGCCTTCCGTTATCTCATGGCCTAGGTAGTTTACGCTAGTTTTTAAGAATGAGCATTTTTTTATGTTTAGCTTTAGGTTTGCGTGTGTAAGCAGTTGTAAAACCTGTTCTAGAACGTCTAACCCCTCTTCAATAGTGACAGACGGAATAGTAACGTCATCGAGATATATGGCTAGTCTATTCTCTAAAGAACCTAGCGCACGGCGAATTAGACGCGAAAAAACAGCTGGTCCATTTGCCAAACCAAATGGCATTTTTAAGAATTCATATTGACCTTCAGGGATTACGAATGACGTTTTAGATATCGAGTCCTCGTCCATTTTGACCTGATAATAACCTTGTGCCAGATCCAATGTTGTAAAATAAACTTTTCCTACAAGCCGATTAATCTGATCATCAATGTGTGGTAACGGATATCGATCTTTTACCGTCCGGGAATTTAATGCGCGATAATCGACACAAAGTCTATAGTCTCCATCTTTTTTTCGAACTAAAATGACAGGACTCGCATAATCCGAAGTCGACTCTCGGACTATGCCAGCCGAAACGAGTTCATCGACCTTTTGTTTAACAATTTGGTTTTGTTTATATGACATCCGATATGGTTTACAATGTACGGGTTGATCAGTAATGGTTTTTATTTTCATCTCTATCAAATCACTGCATCCCAAATCATCTGAACATTCGGCAAAACAATGCGAGTAATTATTTAAAATTATTAGCAACTGTGTGGAGTCGTGTTCGCTTATCTGACCCATGTCTATTGTGGATGAATCTAAGTTTACATATTTACGTGTAGATGGATCCCTTTGTGACGCATCTGTTACCGTCAAAACTTCGCTTTGGACGTACACTTCCGCGCGGCAAATGAGTCTATCAGCTGGCCATTGTATGCATACGTCGCCGAGATTTATTATACGTAAGCTGCAAGGCATGTTTTCCAAAACAGCTTGTGGTATGAAATACGAGGATGCTCCAAGTGAAAATATCACTGGGTGTGTAATCAGTATGGTTTGGCACCCTAAATCGTGTTTGATATAAACAGGAATGTCACTACTCGCACCGGAGGGCAGTACCAGATCGGACTGCAAGTATAATGGGACCTTAGTCATAATGTCATTGTTGGTCAGTTGTATATCAGTCAAGAAATTGTCACTTTGAATTGTAGGGTACAATTTAACACTTGACGACGTCGTAATAAGGCTCACATTCGGGTGATTTATTATTGGTTGCCCAACTATTAAATCAATGTCGTTAAGTTGTGCATTCGTAATTTCGGCACTGCTGTCTAGGTGTAAATCGTCAATAAATAGTTTAAATTGCACCCTCCCCATTGACGCTGTATGTAGACCTCCGAAACCTTTCATAAAAATGTTTGATGGTAAAACATTCGTATGCAAACTTTGAGCCATTTTAGAGGTTATAATATTCACTTTGCTGCCCGTATCGATATAAGCGATTCCTACTAAACCGTTAATTGTGACACGCTTTTTATACAAATCAGACATAACTTCGTACGTAGTAAAGTATACCGATTGTACCTGATGCGATATTTGTGAACGCTGAGGCTGGGCGGGCGGCGGCGGGCGCGACGACGGGCCGGCGGCGAACCAGCAGGCGGCGGCGTCGTGTCCGGCGCGCTGGCAGACCTGGCAGCGGGTAGCGCGGCAGTCTCGAGCTTCGTGTCCTGTTTTGCGGCAGTTGTAACAAAGTTTCGGTAGTAATCCCGTAGCGGCGGCGGTTCCGCGGCGCCAACCAGCTCGTTGTTCCATAGCTCTTACTTCTACTTTCTTGTAATTTTCAAGCGATGACAAAAATCCGTAATAGAGTTGATCGGGAGATTCACAATTAAATGCCTTCGCATTCGCTTGTAACTCCACTGGAAGACCACGTATCAAACAAGAGGCAGCGGAGTCACCTTCAATATTACATTTTTTCAACAACGACATCTTGTCATGATAATAATTTGTCATAGTTTCACTTTCTGTCTTTTTCCTTGCTAACATTTCTTCTAGGAGGTCTACGAATTCGGTGGACCTCGGGAATGCTCTTAATAGCTTTTCTTTCCACAAACTCCAAGTCGCGTCATAATCATCAAGGTCATCGTACCACTCTCTAGCCGCTCCCCGAAGCCGTATTTGCATCACAAAGATTTTGTCACGATCATCCCAGTCATATAGATTTCCCAGTTGTTCTATTTTGTGGAGCCAACCTTTAACATTTGTGGCTTTTTTACCAGGATCGAATTTTGGAATAAGTTCTGCATCTACGTGCGATATATGACGTTTTTTAGCAATTGTAGCAGGCTCTATTTCGATCTCCTTAATGTAAGTTTGTTCCTTTTCTTCTTCATGACTTTCATCTTCGTCACTACTCTTCCTCTTCCCCAATCCTCGAAAGTATGGCCCGAGCATGAATGGACACGTGAAACAAAAACCACTTCTGAATTATTATGATGTCCCGGGGTCTCTGCTCACTTTTATATTATAAATTAAAGTCTTTGTACTTAGACACAATTATTTTATTTTTCAGAGTCGTAAAACGTATGTATCCACATTCATTCGCGGTTAAGTTCTCTGTTCTCTAAATAAAAAACCCCAACAGGTGGCGCTGATCGTCGCTAACTATCCGGCCAACAGAAATACTTAAATATTAAACAACTCGTTTAAATTATGTTATTAAATGAATAAACTAAGTTTTATACATGTTAAATTAATTGAGAATTATTGATAGCAATTCAACACTTGTTATTTAACTTGAAACTAAATAAGTACACTGTCTAAGATTCACAAAGAACCAGTCTGGAAAACAAAATGTGCCCTAAAAGCTACTTTTAAATAAAGAGTATTAGGAAGTTATTAAAACTACGCAAATAAAGAATTAATAAAAAAGAAATAAGGAACTAAGTTTTATAGTTAATGTCTGGGCTTCGCTGTGTGAGCGCCGATCGTTGTAACAATAGAGCTACAGTTATATTTTTCCTGTAAAATATACATTAATATCAATGTTATGTAATAATTTTATATTTTTTCCTTGGTAAATTTCGGAAATAAGGAGGGGGAACGGTATTTTTTTTTTTACATTTTTCCTCATAAAACAAAAATGACTCAACTTAAAAAATAAAAATAAATTGTTTCAGAATGTGCAATTCAAGTCATTTCATATGTCATCCCACTCGACATATTAACTAGACTTTCAAATTTTGAACCACCAGTTATCTGTCATTTTTCACAGAAATTAAAAAAAAAATATTTAAAAAAGTTCATGTTCTATGTATGCAAGTAAGCCTTATTTATAACTATTTCAAGTTTCAAATCGATAGCATAAGTAGTTCTTGAGATATTTAGCGATGTGACAGACAGACAGACAGACAGACAAACAGACAGACAAAGTGAAACCATAATGGTTCCTTTTTTACCATTTTGGTACGGATCCCTAAAAGCTGATTTTACCAGTACCTACTACGACCTTTTTGCTTGAGTATAAACTAATCTGTCATAATTGAATTTGACGTTGACTTGGGTAGAGACAAATAGTTTCTTATGTTAGGTACTATTAAAAACTCTGACAATAAAAGACAAAATTAAAAATTTTGAGAATACCCCCGACGGATGTGCTCAATTGAAAAATAATTAAATAATGCATTTGGAAATCCCCTGACTCTATAGGAATTAATTATGTAGAGATAAAAACTGTTTGCGAGGTATATTTACAAGCCCAGAAAAATCCGTCGGGGGCTGCCATTGCCCTGTCAATTCCCAATTGCATTAAAATAGTAATAACTATACTATAACTATTGTAGTCGAAGCAATAATTTTAAACAATAACCTGTCCCTGTCTTGTTTTTCATAAGCCAGGATTCATAATTTACTATCTATTTAATGTATGTAGGCACAATATTTAATAGTGATTTAATAAATACGTGCGATTAATAGTGTGTGTATAAATTATTTAGTAATGCGACATGTTTGGCTCACGTGTAGTATCGTGGCGCGATAGAAAGATATAGGGGTCATAAATTTAGTTATAGTAGGGGTGCAAAGCTGAAAATTTGTGCGCTTTGGGTTAAAAGCACAAAATATTTACCATGACTATAGTGTTCCACGGTGAGCATTTTAAGTTGGAGGGAACTCAGATTCGGCCCCTGTGCGCGAGGAAATCGGGGTGAATAAGTACATTAATTAGGCATAGTTCCATATAAAAATATGTGTTTATCTCTGAAAAACTTCATGAATAAGTGTTTTGGGAAATTAATTATTATGACTTGCAGCCATGTCGACCGATGTCAATCCTATCGATATGTCGATGTCTTGCCTATTGACAATTAGCAGCCTGCCAGATGGCGCTGTTTGACGCAAGCGTAACGGCTGCGTTCAGAATAGGTTAAGGCTACGTCGGACAACGGGGCAACGTGATCCACAAAAATGGTCTCGCCGGAAGACCAGCGCTGGCTTGTCATTCAGCATTATGCTATGGCGGGACCATTTCTTGGCAATTTTATTAGTTAGTAGTACAGTGTATATTATCTTGACTTGTCTATGTCACGAACAAAATTATTTTCATTTCATTTCATTTGACAAAGGTAAATATCACAACATTTTTTTAATCAGAACATTATATTCCTTCCAATTATTAAACATTTTTAAAAGTATCACAAAATACTAAATTTAATCCAGTTTCTAAGAACATAAACATTTAGAAAAAATGTTGATGTTGTGCTATCGAGACTTTACATCACTGTTATACAGATTAAAGCATTTAAAAGTATGCCCAAATTACTTGAATGAATACACTTACGCTGAATACACGTGTACTCAGACATTATTCAGACAATGTTACAGCTTATAGTTTCGCAGATCGCTATTACTCAAACTTTATTCAATACTAGCTTTTACCCGCGGCTTCGCCCGCGTAATAAAAGTAATTTTTAACCGTCTACAAAAAGGAGGTTCTCCGTTTGATCCGTATGTTTGTATGTATGTATGTAGATACGTATGGATGTCATTTCCGTAATCGGCACCCCGTGGAACCATAAAGACGACACCTATATAAATTTTTAAGATAAATTAATTTCCGCCATCTTGGATTTGAAAATAGATGTCATTTACATAGTTGGCACCCCGAGGAACCTCGAAGATGACAACCATATCGATTTATAAGAAAAATAAATGTCCGCCATCTTGAATTTGAAAATGCATGTCATTTTCGTAATCCGTACACCGAGGAACCTCGGAGATGACACCCATATCAATTTTTAGGAAAAAAATTACCGTATATCCATCATAAAACGTCATCATATTTGAAAATGGTTGTCATTTTCGTTATCGGCACCTCGAGGAACAACAAAAATGACACCCATATCGATTTTTAAGAAAAAGAAATGTCCGCCATCTTGGATTTGAAAATGCATGCCATTTTCGTAATCGGCACCCCGAAGAACCTCGAATATGACACCCATATTACTGCTCCCCGCACAAACTTGAAACTCCTTTTTCACCCTCTTAGGGGAGCAATTCCGAAAAACACTGAATCGTGTTTTGTTGTATTTAAACAGAGTCCAAATACGAAGTTTTAAATCTCTCATTTCAAAAAGATTTGCTTCCCGTACAAATTTAGACCCCCTTTTCACCCCTTTAGGGAAGAAATTTAAAAAACGCTGTAATATGGTGTTGTATTTTAACTGAGTCTATAATATATACGAAGTTTTAAATCTCTCACTTCAAAAAAGATGTGCTCCCCGTACAAACACCACATGGAAGCACCTTTTCATACCTTTAGGGGAGTAATTTCGAAAAATGCCGAGTATTTTTTTGTTGTATTTAAACAGAAAGTCTATATACAAAGTTTTAAATCTCTCACTTCAAAAAATATTTGCTCCCCTTACAAACTTGGAACCCCCTTTTCACCCCTTTAGGGGAGCAATTTAAAAACACGCTGAAATATGTTCTGTTGTATTCAAACAAAGATTCTATTTACGAAGTTTCAAATCTCTCACTTCAAAAAAGATTCGCTCCCCGTACAAACTTTGAACCCCCTTTTCATCCCTTTAGGCGAGCAATTTAGAAAAACGCTGAAATATGCCTTTAATGTATTTAAACAAAGAGTCTTTATACAAAGTTTCAACGCTTTTTCCCGCGACTTCGCCCGCGTACTAAGAGTAATTTATAACCGTCTACAAAAAAGGAGGTTCTCAGTTTGACTTGCATGCAGATATGTATTGGATGTCATTTTCGTAATCGACACCATGACAAACCTCGAAGACGACACCCATATCGATTTTAAAAAAGAAAAAAATGTCCGCCATCTTGGAATTTAAAATAGATGTTATTTTTGTAATCTGCACCCCGAGGAACCTCAAAGATGACACCCATATTGATTTTTAAGAAAAATAAATATCCGCCATCTTTGATCTGAAAATAAGTGTCATTTTCGTAATCGGCACCACGAGGAACCTCGAAGACGACACCCATTTCGATTTTTATAAAAATAAATATCCGCCATTTTTGATCTGAAAATGAGTATCATTTTCATAATCGGCACCCAGAGGAACCTGGAAAATGACACCCATATTGATTTTTAAGAAAAATAAATGTCCGCCATCTTGGATTTGAAAATGGATGTCATTTTTGTAATTTGCACCCCGAGGGGAACCTCGAAGATAATACCCATATTGATTTTTAAGAAAAATAAATGTCCGCCATATTTAATTTGAAAATGAATGTCGTTTTCGTAATCGGCACCCAGAGGAACCTCGAAAATGACACCCATATTGATTTTTAAGAAAAATAAATGTCCGCCATCTTGGTTTTGAAAATTGATGTCATTTTTGTAATTTGCACCCCGAGGAACCTTGAAGATGACACTCATATTGATTTTTAAGAAAAATGAATGTCCGCCATCTTTAATTTGAAAATTAATGTCATTTTCGTAATCGGCACCCAGAGGAATCTCGAAAATGACACCCCTATCGATTTTTAAGTAAAGGAAAAATTTGCTCCCCTCTCAAACTTGGAACCCTCTTTTCACCCCTTAAAGGGAGCAATTCCGAAAAACGCTGAAACATGTTTTGTTATATTTAAACAAAGAGTCTATATACGAAGATATAAATCTCTCACTTCAAAAAAGATTTGGTCTCCTTACATACTCGAAACCCCCTTTTCACCCTTTTAGGGGAGCAATTTCGAAAGACGCTTATATGTGTTTTGTTGTATTTAAACAGAGAGTCTTTATACGAAGTTTCAAATATCTCACTTTAAAAAAGATTTTCTCCCCGTACAAACTTTGAACCCCCTTTTCACCCCTTTAGTGGAGCAATTTATAAAAACGCTGAAATACGCCATTAATATATTTAAACACAGACTCTATATACAAAATTTCATGTCTCCTACTTTAATAAATACGGTTTTTCATACAAACTTTGGACCCCCGTTTCACCCCTTTAGGGGGTGAATTTTGAAAAATCCTTTCTTAGTGCACCCCTAGACCTTATAAAGAATCTACGTGCCAAATTTGGAATCTCTAGAACCAGAGGTTTGGGCTGTGCGTTGATATGTCAGTCAGTCAGTCAGTCAGTCAGTTTCTTCTTTTATATATTTAGATGACTGTTACTTGGGAGGTTAAGCGCAACATCAACATTTTTGCAAGGTACTGCTTGTATCATCATACAACATGTATATGAAATGAAATGAATTTTCTATTATGTGTTTTTTTTTAATTGAAAATATTAAATCAAAATCAAATCAATTCAAAATATTTATTTTGTAAATAGGCTTAATCTGGCTCTTTTACACGTCATTTTAATACTAAGTATACATATATTTTACATATATGTATACTTAGTATTATATGCGGCTTTATCTTCTATAAACTCATTTATAGTGTAATAAGATTTTTGTAAGAGATGGCGTTTCACGCTAGATTTAAGTCTACTCATTGACAATTTCAGCATATTAGAAGTAACTTATTGTAAAACCGTACACAGTTCCCCATAAAGGACATATTTACTTTGCGGAGATGATATCCGGGAATGGTTAATTTATTTTTATTTCTGGTGTTATAATTGTGAATGTCACTATTTAATTTATACATGTCAAGATTTTTACGAATGTACATTATATTTTCATAGATACATTGTGAGGCTACATAGCATAAACTTATCTTGCGTGACCCCAAATTGTAAATATTCCGTATAGCACGTTTTTGTAGGACGAAAATTGAATTGATGTCAGCGGCTTTGCCCCACAGTAAAATACCATAAGACATGACGCTATGAAAATAGGCAAAATATACCAGCCTTGCCGTCTCAACATCTGCAAGCTGGCGAATCCTTTTAATGGCATAAGCAGCTGAACTGAGTCTACTTGCCAGAGTGGAAATATCTGGCCTCCATTGTAATTTGGAATCCAAAGTTATACCAAGAAAGACTGTTTTATCTTCAAATTCAAGAAGTTCATTTTTTAGAGTAATCTGTGCCTTACTTGTATTCTGATGAGAATCTAATAATAATATATCAATATGTTTCTCTATTTTATTATTTATTAGATATGAAACTAATAAATAATAAAATAAAACTAATATAACGTTTTGAATACAAAAAAAATATTTTTTACAATTCCTAGAAGTCTTAACTGATGGGTAAAAAAAAGAAAAGTAGGGGTTTTTAGTCCCATTCACCCCGCTTCCTCCGCGCATAGAAGACGGATCTGACTTCCTTACAACTCTTAAAATGTTCACCGTGGAACACTCTATTCATGGTAAAAATTTGGTGCTATTAATCCGAAGCGCACAATCGTGTGGAAAATTCGAGCACATTCGATGCGCTATAACGTTCCGGAGTGTGTCAGACTTCAGAGCGCATCAGAGAGCATCATGTGAGTTAAGTAGCAATCCGGCTTAACTGAGAATCCGCTTTCAGAGATATCGACGGACCCAAGTATTTTTATAGCACTGCTTCATTGTTACAAATTTTCGGACTGAAATTAGTTTTTCTTTTTCATATCCCGAACAGCATATTTACTTATGTCTCACAAGGTCTTACTGACACGTTAGTTTGGCGCGGTAACGTGTGCGAGAAACGTATTGAAAATTAGTTCGAATCGGAGACAAATATAAATTTCCTATTAAAAGATAATATTTTCTTTGACCAGGCGGAGAGGGCGCGACAGTAGGAGAAGCGGACAATTGTGACCCCAGCCAACTGAACACATGCGTGGAGAAAATCCCGAAGACTCCAGTCGGCTTGCCGAAGACAAAAGAAGAGCTTGATACACATTGTCGGTGAGTGGGCAAAGCATGTTATCATCGCTCAGGTATGTGCTCAATCTCCTTTCGGCCGCGTATGTAACCGAGTTTTGTAACAGGTACAAAATAAGGAAATTTACTCTTTTCTCATAACCAATTACAAGCTTAAACATTCTAATATACATACGTTTCGTCTTGGTATTGTAATGCAGAGAAGCAAATTATAATGCTTGGTATTGTAATACAGAGAATAATGTAATGCAAAAGATATTGAAATCAAAAAATATAAAATGAATGTGGAGTGAAGGCGTGGAAAATACGAAATCAATAAAAATGATTTTTGAATTGGAATTAACTTCCGTGAGCCATGTTAACATACCACCCGGAGTGATAATTAATACGTGATTTTAACCCGTTTGATAAAAATATAGTTTTTAAACGATTTTTGTTAATATTTATAGGTGTAGCTAAGTAACATATTTACATACTGTTCATATTCACAACACAACACAATGTTTACGCTAGAAATGTTTAACTTGGTCGGATTGCCGCCAATGTGCTCTCCTATCCTTGTGGGTTCTTGCATATTAAACACACCTGTACACCTGCGGAGTTTGGGCATATAGTAGCAGGGCTATGTCCATACACAGTACGGCATTGTTTTTGAGTTAGGTAATAGCTGCCGGGCCCGGTTTCACACGGGTATAGGCAAAAAAAATATTAGACCAAATCTTTGGGAACGTGCACAACGAAGGTGCTGCCAACTGGTGCAGCCATTCCGAATCTAATACTCTATCAATACTTGAAAATATAAAACTCAAACTCTCTATTTTTTTATCAGACTTAATTTTATTAGTGAAAAATATTATCCGAGCTAATCACAATGCATTGTTGCATTTCTGGATGTACCAATACATCCAAAAAAAATAAAAATACTTAAATTTTATTACTTTCCAAAGAATAATACTCCCATGCCATGGTTATGTGAAAAACTCAAAATGGATAAACTCAGTAAAGAAACATAAGTAACTATGAGTTTTAAAAATTTAGATATAATAATATTTTAGTTTGTGCGACAATGTTGCCAATTATCACATTCTCATTTTCTTCATTTATTATCTCTTCAACCTCTAATACATCGCCGCCCTCGAAGAGCTTTTGACTTTTTGATATATTGTCATATTTTATAAATTTTATCATATTAAAAATTATTTCTTTAAAGAGATAATTTTGTATACATTACTGAAAGCACGATGACAGGTTTGATAAAGTTTCCTTTACTGTCCGCATAGTGTCTCTTTTGTCGATTGAGTGCTGCCACCTAATAGTTCTTGCACGTTCCCTATACAAAACACAGAAACTGAACGTCAATTTGTCAATATTTTTGTATCTCCTTTGTATGGTAAGTGTCCGGTCTTCGACGCCATGGAAGGTATTGGAGCTGTCGATCCGCCCGCACTAAATTGCCCATTCTCCTTTTTCACTTTATTGTACAATTTCTGTCATACAATGTAACCACTCTGAAGTGATGCGCTACATAGGTAGGTACCTACCTACGTTTATTATATATTACTTTCTGTTCAAACGACGAAACTTAAAACGATGTTTCAAGCTTAGCGTTAATTAAGTAAATTAATGTTTTTGGGTTTATTTATTAGCTTTTTCCTTAAATGGAATCCGTTTATACGTACTCTACCGTATCGCTGACAAATTGCTTCATTAGGAAAGCTGTCCGTAACATTTAACAACTTAGACAAATATTCAGAAAGGGGCATTTTTGCTAACAAATTTCCCAATTGAATTGCTGGACACAAACATTCAGGTACTTTTGAAAAACATGTTGAATCAAATTAATTAGGTATTTTAAGTAGGTATTGGAAAACGTGACGTCCCTTTCACTATATGAGTGAGAGGGACGTCACGATACGAAGTTCGGATTTCTAAGTTCGTAGTACAGGCTCTGGGGCGCTACCGCGAACCACAAACGAAGTTTTCCCTCTCTGTCTCACTTATGTGCAAACTTGCAAGTGCGACAGAGAGGGAAAACTTCGTTCGTGGTTCGCGGTAGCCCCTCTGGTTGCGCGTCAACGTGCGTTAAATTGATCGTGTAAACACGTTGTTTGAAAAAAACGTGAAACGCGGCGGTCAAGTTTTTTCGTTTCTCTAACTTTGAATTATAATTTTTTGTAAATACTGGTCAGAAAAGTGGTATTTTGTATTTAGATTACTTATATTGTTTGTAAATATTTATTTTAGTGTAGTTAGTGTACATATATACATTAGATTAGGTAAGTTCTTCTAACTTTTAGTATGGATAAGAAGAATGAACCTCTTCAGGTCGGTTATAATGTGACAATTGATAATTACGAATCCAGCATGGACACAGATGCCTCTATTGCTTGTGCTAGTGGTAAAGTAAAACGACCTAAGTTGAGCAAAAAAGTGTGCAAGCATTGTAACAAAAAGATGAGAAAAGTTCTAACACCAATGGCGGAACTAATAGTAATGCTTGTGATTGTCATATACCACCAACACAGGAAACCCCACCTCATGTTATTAATAGTAGCTTACAGTCTAAACCAACTGAAGTAGCAGATTTAAACGTAAATAAAGATAAAAATACAAAAATTGGCAGAAATTTTATTCACATCCACAGACGTTACACCATTTACAATACAACCATAGGGTCCTGGTTAATGGCTCTGTGACATGGCAATCTTCTGAAACTATTGTTGTTACGTTTGATGGTCAAAATCTCCCAAAAAGAGTATTTTCCTGTTACAACTCAACTGGAGTTATATATATTCCCAACAATACAGACTTTTAATTGTTGCAAATTTGGTCACACAAAAACAACTGCAGATCTAAACCCAAATGCTTCAAGTATGGCCTTCTCCATGCTGGACACACTTGCTCGGTGGAATAATACTGTGCTACCTGTTGTTTATGCAATGGTTTCCATTTTGCAACAAATAAATCCTGTCCAGAGCATAAAAGACAAAGGGAAATTTATTTCTTTCATGGTGACTTTTAAGTCACCATGGCTAATAATTCTATCTCCTATGTAGAAGCAGTCAAACTTCATCCATAAATATATAAATCGTTCGCAGATGTCGTTCAGACCCAACCCCAGCCACAACCATCCCCACACCGTAGTGTTCACTCAGCAGTTTCAGATACAACCAGCCAACCTAACAGTCACAGTTACAGAAAAACAATTGTCCTTAAACCACGACCACTTATAAGAAAAACCAGTAAGGGTTATGATGTTGCCACACATAACGCGTTGATAAGGGATTATTCCATACCATCTCCTCAAAATGGTTGTGCGCTACAAAGGCGTTTTGAAAAAAAAGAGACTCCTGCTGGGTCTGATGATATCCGGGCCCTTATTAGTTTGCTGCCCAATTCCAATATTCGGTTACCGTCCCACGTTGCCCCTCTTGTAGAGACACTTGTTGTAGAAATCAAAAATAATAGACAAAATAATTCAATGGAATTGCAGAAGTGTAATCAATAAAAAACATGATTTAACTCATTTATTAAATAAATATGAACCATTTGTTTTCGCCCTTTCTGAGACATGGCTTAAACCTGGAGCTCTTCTTAGAGTTACTGGTTATACATGTCTCAGAGAGGACCAACCTGATGGGTATGGTGGAGTAGCCTTACTCATCAGGAATTCCATTTCATTTTCACCAGTTCATCTCCCATCCCACAGTGACGATTTTTCAATCGTTACTGCCATTGTAAATAACATATGCATTATATCTGTATATATACCTCATCGATCTTCATCTATTTTGCATGAGTTAGAACAAATTCTATCTTCTATTCAATCGCCCATGTTAATATTAGGCGATTTTAACACGCAACATCAGTTATGGGGTAGTTCGATTTCAAGTATGGGGAGCGTATAATAGAGATCCTTGATAACTATAACCTTTGTATGTTAAATACCGGCTCTCGCACACGACGAACTTCTGAATCAGTTAGTGTTGTTGACTTAACTATTTGTTCAGCTCAAATTGCACCTTCTTTAACGTGGGACACTCTAGAATCAACATATGGCAGTGATCATTTCCCAATCGTAGTCTCACATTCCTATTCCATTCCTTCGTCACCTAAACCTAGTCCAAGACTAAAATACAATTTATGTAATGTGGATTGGGAATATTTTAAAGCTCATATAGAGAATAAATTATTGCAGTTACCTAGTATAGCCGACAATGATTTGGTAAGTTGTTCAGTTGCATTATCCCAAGCGATTTTAGAAGTAGCTGATGAAACTTTCCCTATTAAAAATAGTACATCAGGTAAAATACCATCTCCTCCCTGGTGGGACAATGAATGTACTCTGGCAATTAAACGGCGAAAAGAGGCTATGTCTTATTACGATAGTAGTCTATGGTAGTCTAGATTCGTCTATATACGATCGTCTCTTGTAGCTGTCTATAAAATGTCTTACAAGTAATAAAATACATTTTCCAATACTTTAATGGTTTACTGATTCTCCATCAACACCTCAATATGGTGTCAGGTGTAATTTAAACGTCTGCAAAATAGTCGTCAGTGTAAATAAATGTCGTCGCAAAATATCGCCACAAATAAATAAAAATGTCTACTGAATTTTTTTCCGACAAGGAATTTCCGTCATCGTCACAGTCTTCATCAGGACCTAAAAATAAGTCCATGAGCAATAATGCAGGTCTTGAACCTATTAATGTCAACGGAAGTAACATGCCGCAAATATGGAAAAAATTCAAAACCAAATTTACCATATACTTGAGAGCATACAGTCTAGAAGAAGAATCCGAATCTCGTAAAGTAGCTCTGTTCCTACATCACATCGGCAACGAAGCCTTAAACATATTCTACAGCTTCATTGTAGATATGGACAGAATAACGCTGAAGGAGCTTATGAAATTATAAGAAAATTACTTCAGCCCTAAGGTAAATGTTACTATGGAGCGACACAAACTGTTTAATCGACGACAACATCCGGACGAGGACATTGATTCCTATGCGACAGATTTGAAAAATATCGGACTTTCCTATAACTTTGATACCTTGCGAGATGAGCTTGTCAGAGATATCTTCAGCTGGAATTTGAACCAAGCTAACAGTATATCAAAGAGAGAATTCTACAACAGGCTCCGAAGACACTAGATGAAGCGATTGATCTAGCGAAGTCTGTAGAGTGGTCAAGACTACAGGCTAAGGAACTCTCGAATAATGTAACGCAAACATTCTGTCAACTACAAATCAAGCGAAGAATTATTCGTCCCACAAATGTCAGGCGAAATCTTCAGCTACGTCTTACAGGAACTCTTCTCCTTACAGAATTTCAAGTACACGTGTCAGAACCAACAATCTGTCCCTACACAGGAACACGTCGTCGAGATCCAGTATACCGTCCCGTCTTCCAACTCGCCAGGACCGTCTTCACAACGTCCATGCGGAAACTGTGGCCAGGTACATCGCTATCGCTGTCCCGCTCAAGGTGCCAAATGTCGTAACTGTCAACGCATGAATCATTTTAGTAAGTACTGTCGTCGACAAAATATTTCAGCCACATTTGTTGATAATAATAATGACGAGAATAATTTTATGTTCTTTGGGTTCATAACGTGCAACAATGTTAACGCAAATAGACCATGGACAATTAACTTCGATATTCATGGCATTCCAATTACTTTCCTGATTGACTCGGGTGCAGATACGAATATAATTTCTTACCATGATTTTCAAAAACTAAAACTGCCATCCCACTTGATCAAGAAAAGTAATTTCAAATTATCAACTTTGACAGGTCATGCCATACCGACAGTCGGTCAATGTGAATTGAATTGTGTTTACAATGGGTCATGTCATAAAATATTGTTCTATATTGCGAATTTACAATGCCAAAATATTGTAGGTCGGCGTACGTCAGAACAATTGAAATTGATACAAAGAGTTCATAAAGTTAAGTTTGACGAAAATACGGAACAAATATCAACTGATAATTTATTTGAACAGTACAAACATGTGTTTGAAGGAATTGGCTGTATCAAAGATTTTAAGTGTCATTTAGTGCTGAAACCGGACGTGGAACCATAGTATTGATGCGTGTAGAAAAGTACCGTTTAAAATACGAGAAAAGTTTGAGGAACAATTGTCAAAATTACAGTCACAAGGCATCATTACTAGAGTTGACGGTTTGGTTCAAGTTTGTTCTGAACCGAGGTCATACGTAGTTAAAAGCCCTGATGGTATGTACAGGCGAAATAGGCAATATATTTTAGAACGGCGTTGTTTATTGATCCTTCGCCTGAACATAGTCCATGTAATCCTACAAGTCCTGTAACTTCTACAAATGTTGGTCAAGGTTCGGAAAAAACTGCAGGAGTAGATCCTCATAAAAAGTATACTCGGTCAGGTCGTGAAATTAAAAAGCTTAGTTACTACTATGATGAATTTCACTAGGTTTTACGAATTTTATATTGCTATCTATACATATAATAAAGCTGTAGAGGTTCGAAAATCTGTACATTGAAGATATTAGCAAAAAAATTGATGGAGGGGACTTAGAATCGATAACAGAACACATTTCAACAGTTTTTAGAATTTGTGTCTGTTTGTCTGTCTGTTTATTTGTCTCACCATCACGCGAAAACTAGCCAATAGATTTCAATACAACCTTCACTAATAAGTTTGATTGATCTTCGGACAGGTTATAGGCTATAAAAATCATACAGATTGGGGATGGAAGGGGGTGAAAAGAGGGATTGAAGTCTTTTCAAGCTTTTAAGTCCTTCAATTAATGACTTAAAGGCTTGAAAATTGGTAAGCATACAATTGGAAGCAAAATAAAAAGAATCCCATTCAAAAATTGTACAATAAACAGATAATATGTGAAAAAACGGAGAGTAAAAAAGTGCCTAGGGGACTAACGACAAATAACCAAAAATCCCTCAACCCATTGTAACTGTTTGAAATAAGAGATTTAATTATGTTAGTCAGTCGTTGTCAACATTGTCAAACCAGTGCCTTGAACTTCGTCTCCTATATCTGATATATCTTCGTTGTTAGAGTGGTCGAGTATGATAACGGTGTTATCTGAGGACCTACAAAATATCATAAATTCTCACTATTCCCACTAATATTATAAATGTGAAAGTTCGGATGTTTAGATGTTTATATATTTGTTACTTAATCACGCAAAAACGGCTGACCGGATTATGATGAAACTTGGTACACAACGAGTTTATAGCCTGGATTAACATATGGGATACTTTTTATCCCTTCATCATCCCTCAAATAGATAAATTCGGGGGTGGAAGTTGAATTTCATAGATATCCTGAATCATGTGGAATATTTACAATACCCACTGACTTACGAAAATTTGTCTCAGATGAACCAGTTTAAGTCTGAGCTCCGAATATGCACATAGTAGTCACGAATCGTAGGGTCAAGATACAATAAGGACGTATCGTGAGGCGAGTCTAGACAGTTGTAAATTTAAGATATTTGACGTTTGGCGTGTCAGAGACATGCCATTCATTAAAGTCGAATCGAAGTTAATGTAGATTATTTACTACTTGCACAATTCAATAATTTGAGTCTTATAGTTACTACGATAAGGTAGGTATTTTCATGTAAAGTTTTTATTTTTACCATCGCAGTTATAAAATAAGGAATGTCGCTACCAATTGATTATGATGAGCTATTATTATGAAAGATTACGGATATTTGTGACTCTTAGAGCTTAATTATCTCAAAACCAAAGCGACTCATGTGAATGTGAATGTTTACCGCATTTCAGTACCTGAAGTTCTATTAATTACATATATGCATAATCGTAAGCAAAACATAATAGATTTGCGTTATTTAGGTACTGACTTACACCCTCTAAAGCGCTTGCGCTTTAAACCAAAACTTACTGACCCATTGAGCCTAAATAACTTTACTGTTTATAAAATTGGAGCTTAAATAAATTGGACGTAGACGATTGTTGTCAGCATTGACTGACCAGCGCTTTGATATATGCCTACATAAAAAATATAGAATTTTCACTCCATTTTCGCTACCGCGTTGAATGTGGCGAGACCTTAAGAGTGTGTGCTCCAGTGAGATTGGCTGAGCGGCTTCAACCAAATGTGAGGTGTGGGTGGAATCGGACTACTGGGAGTTCTGTCGCTGGTTCACTAAACCTAGCCTAGCTGAGAAGAGTCCAGCATGGAACTCAGCTAGGCCCGACGTGGGTCAGACTGACTCTATCCGGTATGCAGCGGTATCGGGACGAATAGGGATTATATGTGTCCGTGTTGTCGCGATCGTGCGGTGGACGTAATTTTGGGTCCATAGAAACTGTTACAAATCTTTTGGTTTACTATAGGTCAATTTATCCAAAATACTAATTTAATGTAGGTAACATGAAAACAGTGATTACCTAGCTGATTAGTTATAAACAATCAAATCACTGGGAGGTACAAGTATTAGGTATATGAAGAGGTTTTGTGCTATGGTCGTCCGGCGTCCACCTTAATTCGGTCTTCAGCTGCTCGCCGGTTTTATCAGGCTTTGTTTCGGATTTCTTGGAATTATGAGGTACATGGGAAATATGGAGGGATTTCAAATTTTAGGTTCATAGAAAAGAAAATAAAAGTCAATGGTCCTAGCTTGAAATTGCAGAAAGTGGCTACTTAGAAGGAGAAAAGTAACTTTAGGCAGCATTCCACCTCTGTCTTCGGGCTTACAATTTTTTTTAAAATATAATTGTAATATGATAATGTGTGCGTAGATACTAAAAAATATTACTGTTGTTTTAAGCAGTAACATCTATTAACGAAAATTATAAATTGAATTTAAGGAAGCGCGAATTCTTTTGATAGATGTCACTCTTAGTAAGCCTCCCTAGGCTTTGTAAGAGAGAAGTGGTTGAAGGACTTGGTAACCGAGTGTGATTACTGATTGTTACAGACAGCTCAGTTAAAGCGATTGGCTGCGTATGTCAGGATGTCACAGGTTCGATTGTACCTTTTGGACGTAGAACTTTCACTAGAAAAATACCTACGATAAAGGGAGAATTTCTTACAGATATTTTGATAGGGTGCTTAAAATTTGTGTAAACATGTTTGTCTTAGTAAACTGAAAGTACCTATAAAAAAACATTTTCTTAGTAAGACTAGAAGTGTTCAATTATTTTTCATACCGAGGGATAATGCGTAGAGGTTTTCACTGCAAGTAGAGCATGTCATACTGTTGTAGGACATGAATAATCTTGGGTTATAATGTAGGACTCCTGACACTTTGCATTTCGAGCAACATCAAATTTTTTGTTCTATTAAAGCATAATATGTCTTCCCCTGTAGTCGCTACATCGAGCATGTCAGTACTAAGGCTCGGAAAGTAGGGAATTGGGTAACGTCATCGAACAAGAACGTATGTGTAGACGTACGCAACATCAAACCGTGACACCACTATGCTACATGGATGTGATGAGGTAGTTTCTTAGCAGTCATTAGTGTTTTGTTACATAGTATAAGAAATCATCAAAAATAATTCATACGCATAAATGCTATATGGGATCGAGTCGACGGTGTTCTCCGGCCTGGAATGAAATATGTATTTAACGTCTGACTTACTTAGCCAGTACCTATTACCAACATACATACATACGTACCTATATATATGTATTGATAAATCATAACCATTTTGTTTCATTATCCGCCTATTACATTTTCTTCAGGACACATGCTTGCTTTCATAGATAAGAGGGCCCATTTCACTTGCTAATATAGTTACCTATATAAATTAGAAACTTTGTAAGGTTTGTAACTTTAAGACGTAAAAACGTTGGAGTGTGAGTCACTCAAAGTTAAGTAGTTTATAACCTAACCAGCATTTATCTACCAAGGGAAAGGAATAGTCAGTAGAAGTTCACGCGAACGAAGTCGCGGGCAAAAGCTAGTTTTATAATATTTACATGCATTATCATAATAAGTTGTCATGTTGAAGTATTGTGTGTTTATTTTTTGACTGACAAATGTCAGATAACGTTTCGTTTTATGCAGTTGAGTTTGTACTATTTTTATACTTGAAAAGGTTTCAATGTGTAAAATGGATATATACTGTAATGTGTTAATTTATTGTTCTTTCGTTCGGAGGGAGATGTTACGATACTAGTCTATGGTAGTCTAGATTCGTCTATATGCGATCGTTTCTTGCTGTCTATAAAATGTCTTACAAGTAATAAAATACATTTTCCAATACTTTAATGGTTTACTGATTCTCCATCAACACCTCAATATGTCTTTCAGCCTTTTTCATTTACATATAATCCTACGTTAAATCCTAATTTTAATAATCCCTTTAAATTTGAAGAGTTGAAAGGTGTATTAAGTAACTTGAAAGATACTGCACCCGGTGAAGATGGAGTCCCATATTCCTTTCTGGCCCATGCCAGCGATGGCATTCTTTCATATTACTTACATATTATAAATACTGTAATACAGACGGGTACTGTCCTAGACTCATGGAGATCCCAAATAGTCCTTCCTTTTCTAAAACCTAATAAACCAGCTTCAGATGTATCCTCTTACCGCCCTATTGCTTTATCATCAGTATCAAAATAGCGGAACATTTAATTAAAAACAGATTAGAATTCTTCATAGAGAGTAATAAATTACTAGCTCATAGCCAGTTTGGATTCCGTAAAGGTAGATCTACTTATGACAGTTTAGCTATATTTACATCAGATATTCGCTTGGCTGTTTATAGAGAAGAGACTGTGGTAGCTGCTTTTCTAGATATCAGCGCTGCTTATGATAACGTCTTAGTTTCGGTATTAATAGAAAAACTTTTCAGATTAGGTGTTCCAATAATGTTGACCAACTTTATAGTTAATCTTTTGTCACAAAGGTCCATTAGTCTTTATAGATTACAAGAATAGGATTACCCGTTTGGTGTGGAGAGGTCTGCCACAAGGGTCAGTTTTAAGTTCGTTGTTGTACAATATCTATACATTCGACTTGGAAAAGTTTTACAGTATGCAGATGATTTATTATTATACTCACCAAATCTCTCTATTGACCAGGCCAGTAGAACCATCACTCATTCACTGAGTCTATTGAAACTATGGTTAGATTCTAATGGCTTAGATCTTTCACTCGATAAAAGTGTAGTAGTTTTTTTTTATTTACTAGAAAACTGCTTCCTCCCCGGATATTATAAAGTTTGGTAATATTCCTATTTCCGTAAAAAGCCTTACTAAATTCCTAGGTGTTATTCTAGATAGAAAATTAACCGGTCTTCCACACTGTTATTATGTTATTTCTAAATATGGAAAAAATATTAATATACTTAGATGTGTATCTGGAGTTTGGTGGGGTGCACATCCTTTTTGCTAAAAATTGATGTATAATGCCCTTATAAGGAGTGTTCTTGACTATGGGACATTTTTGCTAGAACCAGGAAGTGCAGCAGGTTTTAAGAAACTACGTGATGTACAGTCTAAAGGCCGGTGCTATGAAATCTAGTCCCATTAATGCAATGCAAGTCGAGTGTGTAGAACCTCCTCTTCATTTACGGCGCCAATTTCTTAGTGATAGGTATCTTTTCCGTTGCTCCCAATTTTCTAATCACCAGCATTGGTCTATCTTATTTAACCTTTCTATTCAAAAAACTTCTTCTAAATACTGGAAACACAAGAGTCCCCCTTGCTTGACCAAAAGCTTTGAACGATTTAAATCAATTCAAGCCTGTCAGTTTATCCACACTACCCATCTTCCAGTATGATTTGAGCACCGGCTTAAGGAACTTTTATTATTCAATTCGCTGTATTCTGTAAAAGAATACACTGAAAAATCTTTATTTTTTTAAATATAATTGTGACATTAATAAATTGTATTTTAGGATTAAAATAACCAGCATTGTATATTATTATCTTTTGACTTCTGACTATTTTTATCTAGGATAACCTAGTAATTATTGAATTATTATTATTTTTTGACATTTTAATTACATTTTATATATTTGCCATTTTACCATATTGTTATTATTGAATTATTTTGTATTTAAAAAAATATATTCTTCTTTTGTGTTACACTGTATTATTATTTTATTATTTTTCGTAATTCATATACACTCTGATGATCTTTTTGTGAATCCATGATATTTTACCAATTGACATTTTTATAAAATACCATAAATTTTCAAAAAGAAATATATAAATCTGATCTATGAATCTCTGATATTAGTTCCGTCAGTTCTCTCAAATATAGGCATTTCAAAAAATGATGTTGAACATAATAAACAATTTTTGAGTTTTATAGGAACAGAGAGCCAGGATGCTCATCATATATACACAAATGCTTCTAAGATGTCATGCAATGGGTGTGTTGGCGTTGGAGTCATACATATACAATCCAATATTTATCAAAAAATTAAGTTGCCCCCGGAGTCATCTGTGTACAGTGGCGAGTGTCCTGGAATCCTGAAAGCAATAGAGATGATCATTATTATGCGTCTTAAGAAAACCATAATATTTTCAGATTCATTAAGTTCACTACAATCAATAGCTAAATTTCCTGTCAGATCAAAATCTAATAATCCAATTATATATAAAATACGTAGCCTGCTAATAAAATGTTCCCTCAAAGATTATTCTGTTTCCTTTGCCTGGATTCCTGGGCATAGGGGGGCAAAGGAAACGAAAGAGTAGACGAGCTTGCGCGGGATGACATTGATTGCGGTGATATGTTCCCATACGAAAATATATCTGGTGACCTTTTATCTTTGCCTAAAAAATACTTACGGGATGATTGGAGTAAGCTTTGGACATCACCAGATTGCCAGGACAGCAAGGACTGGTTTACACTTCCGGAACGGTAATTCCTGCCAAGACATGGTTTTCTCGTATATCAATTTCAAAGCCAGCAACTAGTATGATTATCCGCATGAGATTGGGTCACTTCTGCACACTGGAGCACCTTTCAAGGCAGGCATTGTGCCCAGTTCTGCATGTAACTGTGGAACTGATCCCGGTGACATAAACCATATAATTTTAGGCTCAGTTTTATAAAGATCCGGTAGACCTTATGTCGGTTTGTTATGTCAAAAAATGTACTGTGTTACTCAAATTTGATCTGACATTTGATCTAACGGATCTTTATAAAACCCGGCCAACAGAGAGTGTCAACAATACGATCGCTCAGCATTATTAAATCAGCCGTCACTCCTTCCTTTTCCTGTATCTATTCCATCACTCGGATATTCATGACAAATCCTTGTATATACTTAAAGCCTTGTATTCATTTTTATCTTTCAATGATATCATTAAACGATTACTAATAATAGATGCTTATACTGATAAAAATTGAAGACAATAGCCCGAACCACTTGGCTATAAAACCTGTGTGACAGACGACGGACATACAGGCGGACGCGCATAGCGTGAGTAACAGCAATAGGGCTTTGTTTGGGTTTGGACCCTTCGGATACGGAATCCTAAAAACCCAACCTAACTTCCTATAATGCATCGTTTTTGAAATCTTAATGAAAACCAAAAAACTGGACATCCTTTGTGCCCCCCATCCTACCAGGGCATTCCTCTGAGGGGTGGGGACTTTTAGTACGTTTGTCTCCTAACTATTCCAAACAACATCTCGAAGTCAAAATTTAGATATTTACATATAAAGTAGAAGTCATAACCAACATGATTTGTGTTACAGTCAAGTGGAAAAACATGTATGCCTATCTAATTAATACTTCCATGAATATGTACCGAAACATTAAGTCGCCGACATAACAAACAACCATGGGCTATATCTTTGAGTAAGTAGGTATTCACTTGATTGATGCCGCGATGAAAAATCTGATTTCTTTATCATCGTCGAGAATGCCAAACGACTTGATCATTTACGTAATAGGCCCTGTTGAAAGTTCCCGAACAATACATGTCACAAAGTCTGAGTTGGATTATTTAGTATTCTGTTCCACTTTTCACGAATATTCCTTGTTTGCCTCTTGATGTTAAATGTGATCATTATCCAATGTTTTTTTTCTTTCCTAACAGGGACCGATACCGGTATTTTTAAAAAACCCTGGATTTGCCCAATATTTTGGATTATTTTTTGCTCTTTACGTAGGGCTGAATCATGTATTTAGGTAACAACGTCGTATTATTAGATTGTCCCATTAAAAACGAAGTAAGGAACCGGTGACCGTAATAATACCGGTATTTTTCTATGGAGAAAATACCGGTATCCGATCCCTGTTTCCTAAGTTCTTTTTTCGTAGATTTAATTTAATTTAGATAAAATTTTATTCGTCTATTAATATTTTCCTAAAAAGTTTCAGCATGTTGTTGTAACAAATGTAAAACGATGTCCGATTCGCGGTGTACCTATATGAAGATATTTGAAATGTACATTATTTCATATATATAAAATAAAATATATCGCCTATCATATTAGTAGTTTTAGAGACATTTACACAATATAACACAATATAAATACTCTTTATTGCACAGCTATACAAAACCACAACGAGTACAGGCAAACAATAGGCGGTTACAGTGATCTTATCAACCGATTTATTATAATATATTTATATTTATTCGTTTGAATTAAGTTCTTTGGATACCACGCCATTCGATATTAATATTCTATACATAATGTTATAATGTACCATTTTATTAAAATATGTAATTTTTATAGGGTATTCAACATCGGCATGAGCTGCATGGACAAGTGGATCAAGCGCTGCCTGCCGACGGACGGTCAGCGGGTGGTACACCAGCAGATCGGCGGCGCGCGCGCCATCATGCGCTTCCTCTGCGCCAACGAGACTACAGCACTGCGCCGGGGTGGGTACATGCTTATGAATTGTCAATATCGACGTGAACTGCAAGGGTGGACAGCGGCTTGCCCACCAGCATGACCAGCAGGTCGGCGGCGCTAACATGCGCTTCCTCTCCGGCAACGAGACTACAGCACTGCGCCATGGTTAGTCTTAGTACCAGATAGAAATCTAAGTTCCCTAGGTGAGACAGAGTATCCAAAGCGCGTTGTAAACGCTTGCATTCGTTATTAAGAGAAAAAGCAGTGGGATAAAAAAACGAATGTTCAATAATAATATCTAGTAGAGCTAAATTTTATTGCTTTATGAAATTTGACAAATAGTTATTAGGTGGAATAACTGTTAACAAATTGCATAAAGTTGGTTTTTTTGGTTATAGAACAGTTATTATATAGGATACTATATTGTCTCCAGAATTTCTGAAGGAGCAAAGCTGCTGGGCCCGAGTGTCCCCGGAATGGTCGGCCTGCGTCAACGAACTCCAAAACGCCGTGAGAGAAATCAGTGACCGCGCTCAGCTCTTCACATACTTCAACAGGAATGGAGAGCTATGCTGGTGAGTTTGATATGCAATGCAACTATCGACGTAAGATCACATTTCATTAATGAAATTTTGAGTACAGGGCCGTCTGTGGACTCGCGACTGATGCAGGCTTCTAGCTAGGGTCTCTCTTTCTCCTGACCGTTCACTACTACTACTAACGGAAGCCATATTAATAGAAATTATAATAGAAATCCCAAGAAACCCATGAAACCAAAAACTGGTACAGTAAACGGCGATAAAGAATGCACATCGATCTTTGGAAAGAGACAATCGGCTAATTTCGACTTCGTATAGCGATATCTGTGTCGCACACACCATGGCGTTTGTTTTGTCAGTCGTGGTTTAAATGCGATAGAGTGCAATCGCATATCCAAGTCAATATAATACAGAGTTGCTAAAACTTTTACAAAATTAAATTTGTACTATGGCATCCATAGGAAAAAAAGGTAAGCCGTTACTTTGCCAGTCACGCGAAATTATCTACAATGTTTATAAATACTTTGTAACTGAAGCCGACCAATTTAAAAAAACATGAGGATCTTAATGTAAGTAATTATTTTAAGAAGGTTCAACAGAGAGTTGATGAGATGCCACTGGAATTTCAAGAAGAACTTTGAACAATTTATTAGACGAAGTTGGCACTGGCACTGATACACATTCTAATGGAACAAAGTTCAGTTCTCCGAAAAATGGGAGACCAAAAAACAATTTCGTTTAGGTAGGGACGATTTTGATTATAAAATAAAAATAAAACCGGCCAAGTGCGTGTCGGACCACGCACAGTGTAGGGTTAGGGTTCCGTAGTTGCCCGTCCATCACGTCACCGGTCATATGCGGAATTACGGACCCGTATATAGAAGGGTTTTTACTGATCTTAGTACACATATTTTTGCCCTTTACACTAATGTCTACTAAGCTATGATAGTGCTTTTAGGAACCTTATAATATTTTTTTTGAAAGAGCTATCCAACGATACCCCACACGATGGGTTTTGAAAGAAAAAAAATTGCACCACCACTTTACATGTAGGGGAGGTACCCTAATAAAAAAAAAAATGATTTTATTCTACCGTTTTGTCGGCGTCATTGATATGTAGACTCATGCCAAATTACAGCTTTCTAGTACTAACGGTTACTGAGAAAAGCGGGGGACGGACGGACGGACATGGTGAAACTATAAAGGTTCCTTGTTTACTACGGATTGTTAGTTATAAAACACTTATAAAACTAATGCGTTAGTCAACTATAGTTACCTACTTATTTTAAGGCCGTAATTCATGCAGGTCGGTGTATCGGCGGAGAATCCCATCTCTCTGCTATCATTTTCAGGATGCTATTTGTGCTCCCCCTCATCTGCAAAACCACAGATGCTGTCTTCTTCCTTACTATGGCATAGAAGTCCTCTATGCTAGCATCGGCAAACATCCCAAAGGCACTGCAGAATCGAGGAAGCCCAAACAGCACCTTGAAAATGTTATTATATTGGATTCGCAGAGTATTGTAGAACTTCAGCCTGAAACTAGCCCACAGGCCGCACGTATAGAAACTTTGACAGTAAGCTCTAAATAAAGTTAGCTTCACTTGGGCACTACAACGTGCGAACCTGTGCGTCAGCACCCCGCCTCGGACAGACAACGCCCTGCGCTCCCGCTCGATATCGAGATCGTCTTTCAGGTCCTCAGTCACAATATGACGTAGGTATTTGAAGTGTGTGACATGATTCAAAGGCACTCTGTTCAGCATTATTTTGGGCGACTTAGTAGGTTGGACACTTAATTTTACCCTTGAAAACCATAAACTCACTTTTGGCAGCGTTGTACTTCAAACCGTGCTGTTCTGCATACATCTCACATTTACTGATTAGTTTTTTTAGCCCTGATACTGATGGGCTCAGCAGCACCATGTCGTCGGCGTAACTAATATTATTTACACAAATATTATCAATTCTGCAGCCGGCATGAATGCTGCTGAGCCCCTCAATCAGTTCATTTATAAACAAGTTAAACAATCTAGGCGAGGTTAGGCCGCCCTGCCTCACCCCACACTTTAGCACATATGGATCTGAATATTCTTTAGGTTAGAAGATTAAGACAATTCAGTTTTACTAGAATTTTTAACCGCATTGTTGTTGTGAACGCAGTATTGTAATTTTATAGGAGGGTATGCATTTTGCCAAAGACATGAATTGGAATGTGTGGAAACTGCAACTCAATAACATGTTTTTCTGCGTAATAAGTTTTATATTAACTAAATAACGTAAGGTCAAAGAATATATTATTTGTAATTATATCGTAATGAACATCGAAACACGAAATTTTCTTTGTAATAAATAATTCTGCAAAGTAATTATTTTACAAACTGATTATTCTATGAAATGATAATATGAGATTTATTTTGTGAGAAACAAAATTCTATACGACTATTGTCTTGGTAATAATTTTTACGAAAACTAAATAATATAAGAAAAAATAATATTCCATTTGTAGTTCTATGATATGAATATCGAATTTTAATAAATATTGATATCAAAAATCACAGAATAATCATTACGCCGAACACTTACTTAGTAGAAACTCAAATCAATGATTTTTGATATCAATATTTTTTAATATTTCGATATTCATATCATAGAACTACAAATGAAATATTATTTTTTCTTATATCATTTAGTTTACGTAAAAATGATTACCAAGACAATAGTTGTATAGAATTTTGTTTCTCATAAAATTAATCTCATATTATCATTTCATAGAAATAGTTCGTAGAATAATTACTTTGCAGAAATTTGTATAGTAGATTTTTATTACAAAGAAAATTTCATGTTTCTATATTCATTAAGATATAATTACAAATCATGTATTCTTTGACCTTTTGTTATTTAGTTAATATAAAACTTATTACGTAGAAAAACATATTATTGAGTTGCAGTTTCTAAACATTCCAATTCAAGCCTTTGACAAAATGCATACCCTCCTATAAAATTACAACACTGCGTTCACAACAATGCGGTTAAAAATTCTAGTAAAACTGAACTGTCTGACTGAATCTTCTAACCTATCCGCTTTAGAGTCGATTTTGTCCCAACAGGTCTTTCTGGGCTTTTATAAAAAAAATAACCTCGAAGATTAAGACGGGCTCGCTTCAGGTCCCGTCTTAATCTTCTAACCTATCCGCGTTAGGGTCGATTTTGCCCTAACAGGTCTTTCAGGGCTTTTATTAAAAAAATAACGTGTATCATATATAGGTATTATATTTTATATATACACATAGTTATTATGTGTTGATGTATTTGAAATACCATGGAAAGAACACCGAAAAACAATGTTCCTTAAAACATAATTCTACTCATTGATAAGTTTATAAAAAAAAATCATTGAATTGTGTTTCAGCAAAATATGTTTCTATGAACTGAATAAGCGGTGATACAATCATATTCCAAATAAAAATACAAGAATCAAATATTATTTAATATAAGTTTTTGTAAAACGAAATTTTATGATTTTTCTGTCTGCGAAACAATGAAACACCAAACATAATTCTACTGTTTGATAAGTTTGTTAAATAAAAAAATGATATTACAAAATTCATTGAATTGTGTTTCTGTAAAACATGTTTCATTCATGTAAATAGTAATTGAAACAATAATAGTCGAAATAAAAATACAAGGACCAAATATTATTTGAAACATTTTCTGCGAAACAAAATTATAAGAAATTTCTGTCTGCAAAACAAAGGGACACCTTGTCCATTACATCATGTTTGTATTGAATATAGGATAATAATTCGCAAATCACTATATTGCAATTGCTACACTAACGTATTTAACGCCAGTTTAGACAGCATGAAACACACTCGAGTGCAACCGATGCGCGAGCAATGGTGTACCATTTTCATCTGCTTTACATAGAACTGCCGACAGTAAAATCATTAAAAGCTAAATTATCTGAGGCTATTAATTATAATGGGTCTGAAAAGACTTTGAGAAAAATTCTTCATGAAATGGGATTTGAGTTCACTAAAATGAAAGACAACAGAAAAGTTCTGATGGAAAAGCAAGATGTAGACGAATCAGACGAATTGAATATCTGGACAAATACGCGAATTTCGCGAAACAGGAAAAAACATTATCTATATGGACGAGTCCTACATACATACAACCCACATTAAAGGAAAAACTTGGAGAAATGATAAGCAAATAGGAGTAAAACTACCCGATTTCAAAAGGTCATCGTTTGATAATTGTTCACGCAGGAAACGAAAAAGGCTTTGTACCAGGAGCCTTTTTAACGTATAAATCCACGGACACTAAAGGTGATTATCACAACGACAACTACGAGAAATGGCTGGTTAATCAATTAATTCCAAATATACCCAGTGAATCTGTTCTGGTTATCGACAACGCACCCTATCACAATAAATATGTTGAAAGACCCCCAACTCAAACACCAATAAACCGGAAATGATCAACTGATTACAAAGACATGAAATTCCAGTTGATCATAAATTGACAAAACCCCTAGATACATGATATTAAATGTCAGCATAAGGAGAGATTTACAGTTTTCCGTGGACAAGATACTAGCCGAAGATGGGCACACTGTGTTGCGATTGCCACCATACCATCCGGATTTTAATCCAATTGAAAATATATGGTCTCAACTGAAAGGCTATGTAGCCCCGAGAAACGTGGATATGAATTTAACTTCAATAAAGAAATTATTAACTGAAAAAGTAAACATGATCGGGGCTGATGAGTGGAAAAAGGTTTGCGATCATACGGTCAAATGCGAGAATGATGATGAGAATGACGCATAACACGAACACGAGGTTAAGCCAAAAAATGAAATACCTACACAATTTATTTACGTTCATTTTGTAGGCGACGCGTTTATTTAGCAGGTCATGTTTACAGTAAATTAACATTAATGACATTAATTACGTTGTGAACAAGGGTATGTCGTATCCGGGAATATTTATTAATCACTTTATCTATGTGCATTATATAAATCAATTTCAATTGCCTAAAATGTCTAAACGAAAAATACATATTCTAGACCGTATTAATGCGTAAGCTGCCCGTGACATTTAACCCATCAATCCAACCTATTCGGGTTCAGTTTTATAAAGGTTCATTACAATCAATCAAATGGTTTATTTGCTGGAATACAGTAAGTACAAATAGTTCTTATACATTACAATACAGTTCCATGTGTTCAGCCTGCACGCAGGCATGCAAACATTTACGAGTGCTGCGTACGTTACGATATAATATGTCAACAATAATAAATTAGCAAAGAATACAATAATTAAAAATAATAATAATAACAGGGCCCGACGTAGACCTGCTTCGGTGAACTGGCTACGTTTCGGGGATCTCTTCGGGGAAACTGAAGGTTTTGTCTGTGCAATTGCAGACGAAGTTATCATGACAAACAACTACCGGAAATATATCCTGAAGGACGGTACGGTCGACATTTGTCAGGTATGCCGCCGTCCCGGAGAGTCACTCAGGCATATCATTTCCGGTTGTGGTCATCTTGCTAACGGCGAGTACTTGCACAGACATAACTTAGTAGCCAGAATCATTCACCAGCAACTTGCTCTTCTATACGGTCTTGTGAACTTCGAAGTGCCGTTCTATAAGTATACACCTGCACCAGTTCTCGAAAATGGTCGTGCCACGTTCTATTGGGATCGATCTGTCATCACGGACAGGACTATTATAGCCAATAAACCTGATATCGTGCTGACAGATCGATCGAAGCGCCAGGCACTGCTCGTTGACATCACCATCCCGCATGACGAGAACCTCGTGAAGGCCGAGACAGACAAAGTCAGCAAGTACCTAGACTTGATACACGAGGTGACCGCCATGTGGGATGTTGATTCGACGATCATTGCCCCGATAGTCGTCTCTGCGAACGGTCTAATAGCGAAGAGTCTCGACCAACACCTCAAGAGACTCTCGCTAGATGGGTGGGTCAAGGGTCAAATACAGAAGGCGGTACTCCTGAACACGGCGCGGATAGTCAGGAGGTTCCTCTCTCTGTCGCCCTAACCACCGGTAGCTTAGGCTCCGCCTCGCTGCCGGCGGCACCTTAGGTTAGGTTTTTATAATGATTTTATGTTTTGTAAATATTGTTTTATATTTTACTTTTTATATAATTATTATAAAATCTAACCTAAGACCTAAAATAAATAAAGAGAATAATAATAATAAAAAAACTAAATAATAGAATTCACAAAAAGTAATAATTATAAAAATAAATGTCAAATGTTTTTGACATTTACCCACGGAGTCAAAAATTACAGCTTCTATGTCAACTTTGATTTAAATAAATAGCTTTTTACACTGTAGAAGCATTTGTCTAAAAGCCAAATGGACAACCTGTGTTTAAAACTATTGCCCCGTAGTAACTCCACCATTAAAAATGTAATGAGTTAGCGACTTTTTATATATATTTAGTCTAACGGATTTAAATAAAGCCCGTCCAAATTGAAACGATTTTTCAGGGCGGCAATCCACGTGGTTCCGCGTATTACAAAGAACGTAACCGAAGAAGCGGGCAGCATACATCCATCTAGGTCCATTCTTTGATACGTCTATCCGATATATCTTCGACCAAGTACGAGTATTTACAAATAATCGAGTATTTCAATATCTAATCTTGGACCCCTTTTGTTCATTCCAACTCGAAACTATCTGGTCTAATTATAACCTAAAATCATAATAATTGTTTCCATACCCATTCATTAAACTGTTTCTTTTTCTATTCTTTTTAGTTAAAACAAATTTGATAAAGGTTTATGAATAGCTCAATTAGTAATTAAAATAGTTAAGTTACCATTGTTCTAGGAACCCAGCGCGTCTCGCCATCAAACGTTTCGTTAGTCATGTAAAAGTATAAGTACATATTTAGTATGTAGGTACCATATATTTTTTCTTAGAAATAAATATGTTGGGACTACTATAGCACGTAGGTATTTAATGCTATAGTAGTCTTAAAATTACTTTTTTGCATACCCATTCATGAAACAATGTTTATCTTCTAAATAGCTATTATTTATTACAGGAAAACAAAAATACTGTGTTTGTGGTATAAGTTATAAATAAGCAATTATATTACGTTTAATAAGCTTTCAAACGATACCTCACACGTACCGATTGGTAGCTATTCTATGGCTTTAACTTTGATCGGCTGAATCTCTGTTAATAGTCGACCTGAATATAATATATGGTTCAGTAATGAACTTTAGGAAATTTAAATGCTTTTTAACTTTTTCATACAATGTGGAACCAAAATGTCCTTAGTTAAGAGATATAAAATTACAGACATTACACAAAATCATAGAAAAACCGGACAAATGCAAGTCGGACTCGCCCACCGAGGGTTCCGTACAAATTTGTAGGTATTGATTACATACTTTAAATGAAGACTATATTTTATATTATTTAATTATAAATGTACAGTTTTGCAGATTTTTTATTGTACTTGTAGAATAAGACGACATTACTAGCCAAATTTGATAGTTCTAGGTCAACGGAAAGTACCCTATAAGTTTATTTTCTATTGTGGTCGGAACCTTTTTCTCCGCCTGGGGCCAAGGCCTACCTCATTTAAAGCAACAATGGCTAACAATTTCTATTGACGTGTAATTGCAATAGATACGGGCACGACGATACTCGTCTCATCCCAGTACAATAAACCTATTTATGTTTCAAGGTTTGATAAATCCTCCATTAGTAAATTGTATTCTTTATGGAATAAAGTTTAACCCCCTTATTCATAAAAAGTAACCCACCTCTGCTAAGCTTAGTGGGCGTAGTAATGTCGAAAAATATAATACTGAGTTACATATATTTGATGTAACAAAGTCTAACGGATCTTTTACAAACCTACACACCGCCTTAACGTAGTCCGAAATTACAGCAAAATATAATTTTATAGTAGATTATCTACACCCATATAATATATGTTCAAAAAAAAATAGGTGAGGACAAGCTGTAACAATATACCGTGGATCGCGCGCCGGAGGGCGGCGGGCGGAGTTGGCCATAACAGCATCATAAATTGAACTGTTATGAGATTTAACTGCACAATACAATCGGCGCACCGCACGGACTAGGATATCTGGTGAAGCATGTGCACGCCGGCTCAACGTGCCCACATGATGAAACACATAAAAGAGATAAAGTAGTGTAGAGTGCAAGCTCATAGCGTATTTTTTTTGTACCGACACACTAACCAATGTGTAAACAGGCCTTTAATAGCAGTTTTGTTTCAGCGCGAGAGACGACTTCATGGCATGCGTGACGCAAGTGGGGAGGCTGTGTTCAGCCACCGCCGGAAACCTGCTCCGGCGCCTGGCGTGGGTGCTCGCGCAGGACGTAGCCGCTTGTAGCCAGCCACACGCCTACTGCACGGCCCCGCCTGCCGCCGTCACCGCACCCATACTCACAGCACTCTCTACAGCTCTCCTTTACCCACCGCGACTCTAAACTCATTGAGTTTAGTAGTTCAGTATTTAAGTGTCGCCCGAATCTGATCATTCAATTTTGAGTTTGACTCTGTTGAATGTGAGGCTAGGGTATGAATTGATGTGATGTTATTGAGTTATGTAAGTTAAATTTGAAATGTTGTATTTGAATAGCCAACTTATGGCCAAAAATACTGAAGGGCGTCGCACCGAATCCTTTATTAGGGTCCACGACACCACAAGGGCGTCAAGAACAATTTGCATGCCTTGCTAGAAAAATTCAAATTAGACTGTGGCAGATCAAAGACAGAAACTTTGATTAAGTGGTAAGTAAGTATCAATGTTAAATGTGAGTTAGAGAAAGTATAGATTGGTTCTCATTTCCTCCACCAAATCATTGAGTTGAGGTGTATTAAACTCAACCTCATAATTCGAATGCAGATCTGTGCAGAAATGGGGCCAAGGGATTGTGATACCAAAAAATGAAAAAGGGAAAGTAAACTAGTTACTATGTTTACCTTTAATAAATTATGATGTTTTGTTCAACCTTAGTTTGGTTTGAGTTCAATGTTTTTTCAAGTTTTTTATTAAGTACGTATGTCCATTTATAACTAATATTTAGGTTATCGAGGCAAATATTACCAAACAACGATTAGTTATTTACATGAACAGAGTAGTGATTATAATTTTAGTACCTAATTAAACCTGAAGGCTGACACAGCTCCATTAGTTTTATAGCACTGAGACTACGCTTAATTTCATCTTTTGATTACGCAGCATATGTATACAGCAACCCAACTGGGGATGTATTGCGAGTACTTATAGATTTTCTTCCGAAACAGAGACTGGCATAATGTTGAATTTATATATCTCCATGAA
Organism: Epiblema foenella; assembly: GCA_963556455.1. Classification (NCBI taxonomy): domain Eukaryota; kingdom Metazoa; phylum Arthropoda; class Insecta; order Lepidoptera; family Tortricidae; genus Epiblema; species Epiblema foenella. The sequence continues at coordinate 11,205,638 of OY747107.1, read as the reverse complement.
TCAGAGCGTTTCATGGCGTTTCCGACGTCAGACATACCGTGTGGCCATAGACCAAGCAACACGTTATTATACTGCAAACGATTGTAAATTAAATGAGAAAGTAGAAGACAAATATATATATCTACCTACTTAAAAATGTTTTTCTACTTTGACTGTTTCCTGTTTTGTTTGAGCATTCTTGTTATGTTTGTTGAACATTTATAGGTACTTATGTTGTACTATTAAATGCATGGTTTTGAAGGTACCTAGTTGTAAACCTTAACAACAGTGGTGGCGTAAGCAAGGGGAACGGGGAGGGGGTGGTCCGCCCCGGGTACCAAGCACCAAGGGGTGACAAACGACGGTAAAAATCTGCTATGGGAAGCGGAGAACGGGAGAGAGACTTACGCCCGGTTTTATAAAGCTGAACCAAATAAACGGTAGTAAATTCAATCTTAACGAACGGTTGGTCATAGATCGGTTACATTTACCGGCTCACGTTGCCGGATCATGGTGCCTAGGCTAGACACTAATCTTCTAAGAACGTTTGCCTATTATAATTCCCTTTGGACAAGCAAATTCACAGTTGTTCAGGTTGCGATGATCGAGCCATAGTATTAAATTTCTGGTTCGGCGATTTTTGCTGCCACTGGATGAATATGTATTAAAGTTACTAACAAATCACTCCCCATCACTTTCTCGGAGTATGTGATTTTAATATTGTATAGATGTACCTAATGTTTTTTTAGTTCTTTCTAACGTTACTAATGAGTATGAACTAAATGTAATAGGACAACTAATATCAAAAACATCCGTAAGTAGCTTTAAACCGTGTCACTGCCGTCGGTAACATTCGTCAGTAAAATCTTACGGAAAAGATACTAACCGACCGTTATAGAGTAGACGCAAATCGTATCCGGTGACTAAATTTCCGTTAAAAAGATCTGAAAATAAACAAACGGATTGTTATAAAACCGGGCCTTAGAGTCAGGCGTTCGTTGCATTCGTACGTCTTGCTTGTGAAATAGGGAGGGGGGCGAGTAACTGATGGGACGCTTTGGGCCTTCGGCCCTCAGGCCTCCTTGTAAGATGCTTGGCGATAATGAGAGTCCACGTAGGCTCGCCCGCTCGCGTAGAGAGCGCGCTTCGGGCCTTCGGCCCTACAGTTAACTTGTAAGACACTCGAGAATTAGGAGGATCTGCCTGAGCTATATATGTGTTCTTCCATTCTACCATACGCCGCCACTGTTTATCAACTAATATTAAGTCAATGTTTAAATAAATGTGTAGTGTAGGCTGATAAGAAGCACCTAACTGTCATATGTCAATCGGGATTTATGCCAAATAAAGGAAGTTGCTTATCCACATTCCGTGCCTCATTCCTGGCCCCAGGACTCCGTATCTTACAAAATAATAATAAAAAATATTATTACATTACATACTGCATTATTATTGGAAAACGGGATTTATTCGCATACAATGCTAATGTAATACCTATTTCAAGCTTAGCCTGACGTTTTGAATGTATCACAACATCCGTAATCATACCTATATGACACATCGTAGTCTTGCCGGTTATATTAAAACTAGCTTTTTCCCGCGGCTTCGCCCGCGTACTAAGCGTAATTTTTAACCGTCTTTGTAGACGTAGAAAAGGAGGTTCTCTGTTTGATCCGTATGTTTTTATGTACCTACGTTTGTAGGTATTTATGGATGGATGTCATTTTTGTAATCGGTTCCCCGTGGAATCTCGAAAATGACACACATATCGATTTTTAAGAAAAATAACGGTCTGCCATCTTAAATTTGAAAATGGATGTCATTTTCGCAATCGGCACCCCGAGGAACCTGGAATATGGATACCCATAGTGATTTTTAAGAAAATTAATTGGCCGCCATATTGGATTTGCAAATCATTTTTGAATATTGCATATCGATTTTTAAGAAAAGTAAAGATTTGCGGGGAAGCGCACAAACTTGAAACCCCCTTTTCACTCTTTTAGGAGAGCAATTTCGTAAAACGCTGAAACATGTTTTGTTGTATTTTAACAGAGAGTCTACATACGAAGTTTTAAATCCCTCACTTCAAAAAATATATGCTCCCCGTACAAACTAGGAACTCCCTTTTCACCCCTTTAGGGGAGCAATTTTGAAAAACGCTGTAACACTTTTTGTAGTATTTAAGCAGAAAGTCTATATATGAAGTTTCAAATCTCTCACTTCAAAAAAGATTTGCGCCCGTACAAATTTAGAACCCCCGTTTCGCCCCTTTAGAGGAGCAATTTAGAAAAACGCTGAATTAATGTATTTAAATAGAGAGTCTATATACAAACTTTCAAATCTCTCATTTCAATAAATATGTGTTTTCATACAAACTTTCATCCCTCGTTTTACCCTATATATAACCTGATGGTAAGCCACCGCAGCCTATAGACGCCCGCAACTCCAAAGGAGTCACGTGCGCGTTGCCGACCCTTTATAAGATTTGAGGATGCACTGTGTTGACAGCAGAAGGAACACATTTAGGTCACTCGCTCTCAACACAGTGCATCCTCAGTAGCTCTGGCAACCTTGCTCACCTCCAGGAACACAACATTACATACTTGTATAGTAAATAATGTTATTATGGCTGTGGTCTTCTGCAAGGCGGAGGTACTTCCCCAGTTGGGCTGCTCCAAATTCGAGCAAGATGACATTTTGCTGTGCCCTACCTCTCTTGGTAGTTAATTATAAGATCGAGCCATCATTATTCCTATACAATTGCTCAATCGGAATAAAATACGTATTATATTAGGTATAAATGTCTAAAAGAATAAATGGAATGTTTGGAATACTTACTTCTTTCTTTATTGCCTTTGTTACAGATATTTAAAAAGATCGTAAGATTTCGGCGAAAGAATTTCTTTACAATCCGGCTACTATTTCTTACGTACTTAAAATGATTTGTTTATTACTTCTTAACCTGCACCTACCTGACCTTAAAAAAAAATTGAGACAGACTCAGTAATGCGGAAACATTTCAATACAAATTGTTGAATTGGAATCGTTTTGGATCTATTCATCATCGGTAACATAGTTTAACTGATCACTCGTTCCTTATGGCAACAGAGTAAGGTCAGAGGATACAACTGTATTTATTAATTGCAATTATTTTAGTGGGAGGGAGTGCTCGTGGCCCAACGGAGCCCACGTACCACGTGCGGTATGCTAGGTTAAGCAACGTCGGCCCAGGTCAGTTCTTGCATGGGTAACCGCTTTGAGTGGTTACCCCGTCGTCGTCTACCAGTCCCTGGGATACAAATATTAAACAAAAAATATGTGTCTACTCAACGAGTTCTAAACAACGACATACTCGATGGATAAAATCAAAAAATTTTGACCTCTCTTATGCATTTTGTAATTTTCCTAGATATTTATGAAAAAATTTGTTAAGATACAGATGTAAGTATTGCAAAATGATTTTCCTTGGGGAAAACTCGGATATCAATCGAAATACGATGGCACCCGAACTGTCAATCAATGATTGTATTAAATCAGTGACGTTTCATATCCATTATTATGGACCTTCATTGTTTATTGTCAAAGTGAAAAATGTTATTGTATAATAGGTATAGAGATGTTACAACCGCCTGCAATAACTTTGAAAATACTCAGTTTTATAGTCATTAGTAAACCAAACATTATCTTCACTTTAAAACAAAAAGTACAACAAAATAAATCTTATTGGGAAATATTTACACGAATAAAACTCAATACCTGCCTACTTAAAAACAGCATCTACTTACGGGGCTAGTATGAAAATTTTTATGTCATTGACGTCCCTATCGCACCTAAGTAAATAACCCGCGTGTGAGAGGGATTCAAACGACATGAAGGCTTTCATACTAGGCCCGTTAGTATACTTCTAGGTTAGTCACCGCCAGTCACCGTCATAAATAAGTGGTGATTTCTGTACCTTGTCGCTTTAATCATTTGACAATTTCGTATGACATTTCAAACACGACGTTAAAGTGACAAGCGTCCGAAATTCACTGTTGAATTTTGCCAAAATACTCTGAGTTATTGTTATTTTTTAACTTGCCATTTTCTGATATGAAGTACAGGTATATATTAAATATAATTCGTTGGACTGGATTTTTTAACCGTTTTTGAGGTTTCGGCATGGTAATACAACCTTTTTATAAGTAAACTGTAAATATAATCAAAACTACAGCGAAAATTTGAATTGCGACTCTATATATATATATTGGTCTGCCGATGCGACTTACCCCTACGGCTGTAAGATGGGTACTGAAGCTAATTGAGAGAGCACGATAAATACGAAATTTTTCCGGTAAGTACGAAGGAAAATCATTTTGCACTACATCTGTATTTGTTTCTATTTGCTGTCTATATAAAATTGGAAAATCTTTGTGTAGACATTTTTGACCCCTGCTTTCACATGAATATGAAAAACATGTGCATAGATACTTTTATTTGCGTGTTTATCTACATATGTGTCAGTGCACATGGAAAAGTACCTTGTTGCAGGTATTGAGTTATACATAGTTCCGAAAAGTAGATTAAAATTGCTATCAATACAAAAAAGAATAATGAAGGTAGGTGAAACCACTATTATTTTCGACTTCCGAAATGCACAAGTTGAGAAAATTGCATTTAAAGTTTATAGTGGCAAAAAAACACACTTCTACTTCGAAGTTACATAGTGAAGGGTATAATCATAATCTTTGGATGTTAAAGAATTATAATAAAGGTGAATTGTCTAAAAATACATGTTAATTATTTTTATTTCTTAGGTTGAACATGCCAGGGTGGAAGAAACACGAAAGTGTTAATTATACCCAATTCATAAAATAATGAGATTAAAACTGTTGGTTTCTCATCATAGTTACATATTCTATGGCATTTTGGGACAATTGAATGAAAGAAAACTCCATAATCATAAAGAAATTTAATAATTACCGCATTTTTAACAATTACAAAAAAGATCACTTATAATGTTAAAAATCAACAAAATAATTTGTATATTCATGCTATATCACAAAATCAAATGGTATTTAGCGTGGTGTACCACAATGGTATAATAGAAATGGTGTTAAAGCAGTTTTTTTTAACAATAAAGTTTAGTGACTCGGTCGAAACTTTTGTATGGAAACGTAACTAGGGTACCTTGTCACGACATTTACTAAACTTTAGTAACTTAAACTCGAAGATCACTATTTTAGTACCTATAATGCAAGAAATATCTGTAACAAAACGTTATTTAGGATAATTATAGCGGAAATCAATGTATTCTTATTTATAAAAACGTCTGTTTTAGTCGTGTAAGACATAAAGTTTAGCATTTTACTAAACTGGGTACCTTGTCACGCTAGGTCATTATCTTACATAAATGGAGTAAAATTAGAAAAATTAATAATAACTCAATTGTGTACATAACTGCACCTAATTTATGATTTATCAGTCTTTCAATCAATATTATAATACTAATTATATACGTCAAACAACTAAAATCACAGCTCAATTTTTCATTGACTAAATTCGAGATCAACAAATTATTATTAATACAGAAACAGCTCGTGACGCGACCTTGGTGTGGTCTTAGTAGGAGAAATATACCTAATCGGTATTTTCCCTCAATCTATCCTCAGCATGGTCGCGTCACGATACACGATAGTGAAGGTGCAATTCTGTATCGATATCGATGAAATAGGCTTGGTGAAATATTCCGGGAATGGTTATTTAAATCAAAATACTTTGTCTTAGTACAAAACAAAATAAAATAAGTAATAATGGCAAACGTATTAAATTAAAATAAATAGTTATTTCATACAAGAGTCATGCAAGTTGAATGTGTTCTTATAAAAAACATTAAGTATTTTTTTTTTGTTCAAATAATCATTTTGCTATAGACCGATCCTATACCCTATCTTAGAAAGAGGTATTTGACTACCCGCGATGGAAATATTGACAAAATTATTCAAAATTTAAAGGCTTTTAAGACATGGTGTGACAAGGTACCCTGACTACTAAACTTTATATTCGGAGAAATATACTAAAAAAACATAATTTTACTGATATTCTTGTACACACGTGTTCCTTAGGATGTAAATAACCCAATTATAACACAAACCCATTTTGGCACTTTTTCACCAGCTTCCACAAAAACTCATGTAACTCGGTAACTATCTAATCTCAGATTTATATTTTACAACTGATCAAATCAAATACTCATTAAAATCCCTAGATCCATCAAAAGGTCCTGGTCCTGATGGTCTACCTGCCGTTTTCTTAAAACACACAGCTGAGACGTTAGTTAGACCTCTACACATAATATTCTCAAAATGTATGCATCAAGGTACTTTCCCACCGATATGGGAATCTGCTAATATTATACCTATCTTTAAAAAAGGCTCTAAACAGGATATTGAAAATTACCGCCCTATATCTATTTTATGTGCACTGGCTAAAGTCTTTGAAAAACTAGTTCATGCAAGAGTGAGTTCATTTATTAACGATAGGATCATCCCTGAGCAGCACGGTTTTACTAAAGGGACGTCTACAGTCACTAACATGATGGTATATACTGAATTCCTCTTCGATAGTATGGATCGTGCCACTCAGGTAGATGCAGTGTATACGGACTTTCGCAAGGCGTTCGACAAAGTTGATCACAGGCGTCTTTTGGACAAGATAGCATTTAATGGTATACATGGGAACTTGCTCCGATGGTTTATCTCTTATGTCACTAGAAGAACTCAAAGAGTTGTAATTAACGGATTTCAGTCGGATGTAGCAGAGGTCACGTCCCGCAGGGATCTATTTTAGGTCCCATGCTCTTCAACATATTTATTAATGACATTAAATCTTGTTTTCATAATACAAATGTCCTATTGTACGCAGACGACCTAAAAATTTTCAAATAAATTACTAGTTCACTTGACTGCAGTCAACTTCAAGATGACTTAGATCGGTTAAGTACCTATTGTGCTATAAACAATCTAGAACTAAGCATCTCAAAGTGTAACATTATTACCTTTACTAAAAATAGAAATAGATTTATTCACAATTATGTATTATGTAACGAGCAATTACATCGACTAGATGTAGTGCGAGACCTGGGAATACTTCTGGACAGCAAGCTACACCTGGACCAACACGTTGAAATGATAGTCACTAAGGGTTACCAAATGTACAACTTCGTAATTAGGGCTACAACAGACTTCAAAAGTGCTAGTACCTACACCTATCTTTACAATAGCTTAGTCCGCCCTCAAGTTGAATACGCTAGCGTAATTTGGGATCCCTACACAGATAGAAAAGGAATCTTCATTCAAAACGCAAAACTCTCTTGCACACGGTTTCTTAAAGAGAATAATAAATTGCTTAGTCCTATAAATATGTCTCGAGTTGAAAATTCCATGATTTTTTATGGAAGAATCAATATTGTTTAGTTCTATCTTTACATATTATTAAATCAAATGGGAGAGATTTTAGTTAAGATATTCATTATTTACCGCAAAAAAAAGGTTATTCCAAAGAAGAAACACTAAAATTTTCATTTGAGACTTAAGTTTTTAAGCGAGAGCGATTAATTCTTGTTTTGATGTTTTCAATCTATAGTCAAGAGCTAAAGCTATTCCAAAGAAGAAGCACCAAGAATTTCGAGGGAGACTTTTTAGTTTGGTCTGCATCGCGCTATCGAAGTTTCTTAAATCAGTTGCATAAATACAACCTCTAAGTAACTCTTTCTGTGTCTTCGATCGCTGAGAGATCTCTGTACTGTGGTCTGTTCCTGTGTTTCCTGTTTCCATTGTATATAATTTGTAGTTAACCTTTATATATATCCCGCGTTGTAAATAATTCTACACTAGCGCACATTTACTTATCTACATTGGTGACCTCGACAATCGAAGTAAGACAACTGAATCAGATTCTGGCGCCGCCTTGCAGCCAACCCTCTCTCCCTGTTTCTTTCTCTATGAATGTGCTCCCTATAGCATGCTTTCTATAGGGGTAGTACACGTCTGGTAAATCAAATGTCAGAAATTTGACTTTCTCTCTTTTTTGTATACAAGAAATTTTAGCTCTTGCTGTAAATAATATCAAATTTTACATTGAGTAACGTACTCTTGTACCAATGCGTTTTCTTGTTTTCGTGGAGAAATACAATTCTCAATTGAATTATGAGATTTATGAGTATTTAACCCCAAGAAACAAAGTTTTTTGGTACAAGTTCTTTGAGTATTTCACTGAGACACTTCAGATCCAATTCAAAAAATGCTATAGTTTATCTCAAGTTACCGATTTCATGCGCTAAGAAACTTCGGCTGTTGATGTCAAAAATATCAAATTTTACATTGAGTAATATACTCTTGAACCCAGAAACAAAGTTTCTTGGTACAAGTTCTTTAAGTATTGCACTAAGACACTTAAGGTTTAAATTAAAAATGTAATAGATAAAGCAAAACGCTCACGCACTTGGTCTGAATAATAAGATGTTTTTAAAAAAACCTTTTTAGAGCTTGGATTAAGTATTTAATTTTTTAGGTTAAATAATAAACCTTGAGACATTTTATAGCTTAACGCAAGTAATTTATGTTTTCCTGATATAGGAAACTGGAAATATCTTGAATCAAGTGTATTTATTTGGTTGAAGAACTATTTTCTATCTGTGTACTACAATAAATATATAGATTCAATTGAGAAAATACAATGTAAATTTCTAAAAAGAGTAAACTTTAAATTGTTTGGTATAGGTCGATTACCGTACAATTATCTATTATCCAAATACAAGCTGTCTTCTCTTAGGAATAGGCGTCTCTTATTACAAGCAATGTTCCTCCATGGGCTTTGTAATAACAAAACTGATTGTGCGCAACTAGTCAATAAAATATACTCATACAATTATCTATTATCCAAATACAAGCTGTCTTCTCTTAGGAATAGGCGTCTCTTATTACAAGCAATGTTCCTCCATGGGCTTTGTAATAACAAAACTGATTGTGCGCAACTAGTCAATAAAATATACTATGTGGTGCCTAGAAATGTTTACCGACGGGGGTCGCGCGCCTACCGGCAGTTCGCGGCCTCGTGCCTCTCCGTCGGCTTCTCGCTGCATACAATGAATATTTCACCCATATCGATATATTTCACTCATCTTCCACTAAATATAAACATGCCACCTTAAAAGCCTTAAATTAACCCATAATTAATCCTATTTTTTTTTCTTAAAATTAATTGTTAGCCGTACGTTACAACGCTTCGTAGTGTGTTCACCACCCACAGTTAAACTACATTTATTTTCTGTAGACTATTTGTTTAGTGTTTTCCCTGTTTTCCTTTCATATATTAATTATATTATGTATTTAAACTTAAAAATAGTCTCACTATGGCAACCCTAAATGTTAAAGTAATCTGTGGATAATGCTGTTGACCATTTACATTGTAACATGGAATCTATTGTACCTAACTCTCGCTGTAAACTTAAGGGTATGGTTGTTTTTTATCCCTAAAATAAATAAAATAAAACTAAATGTCGTGACTGGTACCTTTCCAGATGCACTGACACATATATTTGTCTGTCATTGTACGCATATTTAGGGGCGTATTAGCATACACAATTTAATTGTTGTATGGAAAGTTTTGGCTAACAGATAGTACAGATATTTTTGTCGCTTTGGGAACGTGTATACGTTTATGCCCTTCACTGTACAATATCAAATAAATAATAATCCAACTCCATTACAGCGAAAGGGAAGCACAAAATACTGTTCTTATTCGTATCTTATTTCCTTTTTTGACCTTGACAAATAAATGCAATAACCCATTAAATCGAGCGGAAAATAGAAATGTCGTAGTCGATACAAGCGTGTGTGGTGATATTACAAGCTTAAATCCGCTCATGTGTGGTAATTTGCTTTACGAGTAAACAATGGAGGTAGAATGATCGTAATTCGTAAATTGTGAAAGCATGTCACGGATACGAAGCGCGACAATCGTGGTTTTTCGCCTGATTGAAACATCTGTGCAGGAACGCGTGTAACATTTTAGATGGGAATATCTTCGAGGTTAATAAATCGCTGACTTGGAATGGTTACCTACATTTAATTGAAGACAGTTTTAAGACATGACGGTCGTGATCCTCAGTAATGAGGGACCGAGGAAGAAAAACAAGACAATAAAGATTAGGTATGTCCAATTGACAGCATTATGTATTTCTAACTAAGGTCACAGAATAAGTAATAGTATGCCAAGTTGACATTAACTTTTAATTTTAAACTATTTTATTTTCCCGTCTAGTTAGTAGTAGTTATTCTATGCTACTGTCCCAATATACTCGTAATACTAAAAGGAAATCTGGGCGACATCAGTGACCTCTGAGTAGAAAATATCGCATTATAATCAAAGCAGACGCGACCACGTACACCCTTAATGTCCCTGGATTATCGTTAAAGTACTGTACCAATTTCGACGTTACTCACGGGATTTGTTGTTTATTTACACAGGTGGATGGGCCAGATTTCCGGCTTAGTGCAATACATTACAGGCAAATTACTTTAAGTAGGTGACATTATATTATGCTCTTATTCCATTGGATATTCTACTTTAACACTAATGTACCCACAGTCGCGAACCGGGATTGTTCAGCCCCCTATTCTTCCCGGTACCGCCGCACACCGGATAGAGTCAGTCCGACCCAGGTCGGGCCTAGCTGAGTTTCTTGCTAGACTCTTCTCATCTAGGCTAGCTTTAGTGATCCTGCGACTAAACTTCCAGTAGTTCGATTCCACTCACATCTCAGACTCGGTTGAAACCGCTCAACCAATCTCACTGGAGCGCAAAGTCTTAAAAGTATTCCAGTGTTCCAAACCACACGCGTGGTCGTGTCGGAGGTTTTTCCCTGGACTTTCCCTTCTTCTCTCCAACCGCGCACTCCTATCGCTTTATTGGGCCCGGCCTATAAAGCCACAGTCAGGTTCAAAAACAAAAGGTTTGTTCAGCCACTTGCCACTGTCCGTAATTCAGCCGTGATGTTATCCGATGTCGTGTCAGTCCCGATTTGCATTACATGACCAAGTTGCGAACATTGTCAAGTGGTCCAACAATCCCTGTTCGTGATGATACACTAGAGTTTCTATTACATACACTCTGTTTAAAAAGCGTATGTGTTATAGTACTATTGTGTGTTTATCTTAAAAGTATGATATGAAACGACAGATAATTGTTAAGAAACTAAAGATCACACGGCCGGAATTTTTTAATATAAGGTAAATGTACCATTCTCCGAACGCTTAAGACCTGAATGTACGTTTGTTTTTAGGGTTCCATACCAAAATGGTAAAAAAGGAACCCTTATGGTTTCACTTTGTCTGTCTGTCTGTCTGTCACATCACTAAATATCTCAAGAACTACTTATGCTATCGATTTGAAATTTGGAATAGTTATAAAGAAGGCTTACCTACATACATAGAACATGATTTGTTTTTTGTGAGTAATGACAGATAGGAGGTTTAAAATTTGAAAGTCTAGTTAATATGTCGAATGGGGTGTCATATGAAAGGATAGTTTTTTTACGTTGAGCCATTTTTCTTCTATGAGGAAAAATGTAAAAAAAAATAACGCCCCCCCCCCCCCTCTCCGAATTTTGCCAAGGAAAAAATATATCATTATTAAATAACATTGATATCAATGTATGTTTTACAGGAACAATAACTGTAGCTCTATCTAGTTTATCTTTTTTTTTATCGTCTAAAAACATTTCTATATTATTAAGTTTGAAATTTAATCACCTTGGCATGTATTTTTGTTTTATAAATTCCTACGAAATTATGCTGAAAGTATCTTCTTTCAAAAAAAGGAAAAAAAATGAAATCGATTTACGTGATAAAGAATTATCCTTGAAAAACTACAATACTTACAAAGTTATTCAGTCGCTCAAATTTTTAACAAAAGTCGCCAATAGATGGCGCTGTACCTATGGCGTCCAATTTCCACACCATGTTGTTGAGATTTTCCTGATTTAATAGGGTTGGAACCGGTACATCTGTATACGGAACCCTCGGTGGGCGAGTCCGACTCGCACTTGATCGGGTTTTTTTTAATAAGGTCGAGGATTTTCTTGCGATTATGATAAATAGCATAATGGTAAAATAGATATATTTGTCGTCATTTAAATGAACGTGAAAACTCGTAATTTAGACATATATTAAAATAATTTTTTTAAGTTTTTTTTATTGATTGCACTAATTTGTCCCATTTAACGAACTAAGAAACAGAATAGATTATGTACGATCAACCGATAAAAAAAAATTTTCAGAACATACATCTATCCTGATTCCAAACGCTGTTCGTTGAAACCTTCAAGTCAACATGAGAGTCAGAAATCGATACTGTATTTCCAAATTCCGCGATAAAGGTAATTTCAGACTTCAATTGTTTGCAATTTATTGGAATACTTATTTTTTTATAACACCTAGTTTATTACGGTTATAAATTCATTCATTTTATCGATTTCCATCAACTTAAGAAAATATCATCTGAATTGAAACAAATGATTTTGTCACTACAATAGATTAAAATAAAAATTATTTAGTACGTAACGTTATGGTGAATTATCATAAATTACTACGCATCAGTTATAAAAAAATATACATTCATTTGATTGCTCCTCTAAAACGCGTATTACAACTACCTAACTACTCATGAAGCTCTAATATCATTACTTGATTTTATTCACTGTTCGATGTGTAATGCGGATTTACGTTAAATGGCTGTTGCAATGTGTCAAAAAGGAACTGGTAAATATATCCCATACACAAACATCTACATCACAAAGAAGGCTTTGTAAGATTATACCCTAAATATATTTTATCATTACGCTCGCGTCGCGGTAGGTTTCTTTTGTTACAAAGATAACATCATAAAGACGAAGAGCATCATATCCGTCGCGTCATTGTGCAGCGTCGTTCAGCATTATTCAAGGAGACACGTAAAAAGAGAATTTGGCCAATTTACTGTGAAATATTAGCATTCAGATTTCAATTTTAGATAGCCTTTTCCCACTATACCATAGTATAGTATAGACACCATAGTGTGGAACCTATTTCTCTGCAGGTGACATAAAATATGCCGGACACTGTGGTTCAATCTGAAACAAATATTTTGAATTTCAATTTGATTTACATGTATATATATATATATATTCCGTTATTCCGTAGCCGCTACCTCAAGCGCCGATCTAACATGTCAGAACGAGCGTGTTGAACCCCAATTGAAATACAACATTTAGTTTAGAGTCAAATTGACACCCCAGAAGAATGCTCGAAGCGGCTTAGGTTATTGCATTTTTTTAATAGTCAGTCGATATCAATCTGTTCCACTTTTAGAATGTCACTTGACTCCATCTATACCAGAAACAAATTGAGTGACGTTAACACAATCTACATTACCCATTTATATGCTGATTTGGCTAACTCCAAGGCCTGCAGTAGGTACCTAAACTGCTATGTTGTTACGTTTGTGTGTGTATGTGTGATTTTTAATATACAACGACGGTGGCAAACAAGTTTACAGCCTACCTGGTCATAAGCAGACGCCGTAACATATGAACGCTTGCGATTCCAGGTGAATTGACAACATTTAATATTTCTAAGCCTAACATTTTATTACTTCCTTGTATTCTGTTTGAAAAGAGGAACACGCCAATGGTTTTATATCTTTCCTGAGATATTAATTTAATTCTGTTATTTTTTAATTTACTGACCCATATGATTTTGCTGAAACTGCTATAGGTAGGTACCTAATTGCAAAATGAATGGAAGTGTTTAATTACTGTTTTACAGTCCAATCCCACGTCTGACTTAAATTAATGAGTTGAGGTTTAAATCGCTGTGACCAAAGGCTTTGTTGTTTAGGTAATTTGTTTATAGCATTCTGTTGTCACGATTAATTGATGTAACGCGATATTTCATTATAGGTATCTCCATTTGTAAGGAGCGGAGCAAATCGAGCAAAAACAGATTCCTATTTATTTGTATTAAGGGACAATATTACACAAATCGATCCACTTAGATCATGTCTATACAAAAGTTGTACTCATATGTAACCTAAATAAGGTAAATTTCCGAATGTTTGACACCTAAGACAAAGAAAGTGCTAAGCAATAATTATTATCTTTCTTTGTATGATATATTTTAGGGTAGGGTATATTTAATTGAATGGGGTAGGGGTGCCATTTTTTGTCGTAAAATCCATTGCGTGGGGTATCGTTAGATAGCTTTTTTAAAAGTGTCGCCAACTCCTCCAAGCTTAAAATAATGAATTTAAAACTATAACTCTCAGAACTGAATACAGTAGTCAACCAACTAAAAAAATATACCTGATTGAAAAAGCGAACCCTCGTAAAGTTGAAAATTACTTTATGTAGTTATTAGTTGTATGGAACAGGTCGTTTGGAGACACGCGGAGATAGCGTAGCCCTACGCTACGCTATCTGCTGGAAGGAGTCTAACTTCTTTATGTCTGCTGCTTTCTACCGACTGACCGCCGGGAAGAAAGTGCGCAGCGTCGATCGAAATAGGGCTCTCGTGCTTTAATTTTGGCCTTGGTTGAGTAAAAACAATGTTTACGTTCGACGCAAGTTCACCGGTACGCCCTCATATTGTTTTTTTTTAAACCTAACTATGGCTTTATAGGCCGGCCCAATAAAGCGATTACAGTGCGCCCTTACAATGCGACAGACTGCAACTACGGACGGAACTCTACACTGCGCGTGACACGCACTTGATTGGTTATTGGTGCCTTGCCATACAGTTTAAATTTCTACGCTCCCACGCATACGCGCATTGCCATTTCTTTTCTCTTGGGATTTGATCTCCACGCGCTACAGCGAAGCTAATATAGTAGTGTATTTAATAATAAACATATTTAATTTTCTCTTTCGTAAAAAAAGTAAATCGGCCCGGTTAACAAAGTTTCTTATTTGTATTTAGTAAATCAATACAAATAAGAACCTATGATATGATCGCTTAGAGTGATTTACAAGGAGCCTCTAACCATGGAGCTTTAAATGCAAGGGTAGAATCTGTTCTCATGCTGTTACAAAAAAAATCAAATACCGAGAAATGGGCAGGTATCGCTAAGTGTACAGTACACATAGCGGCTAATTTGGGGGCTGTCCCTTTTCCCAACCGCACTCAAGCCAACCCTAAGTAGGGTTGTTTCCGGTACCAGCCAGTTGTAACATAAAAATTTAAATTCTGCTACTTGGAATTTTTACTTGTAACGTTAGGTAGGAATGGGTATTGTTTATCCTGTTGGCGATGACGTAGGTACATAATAATTATCCCGCCAATCCAATTATTGTAAATGGATGTTTTCGTTACAAACCAAGTAATCGAATAAATGATGATTGAAATAAAAGCAATAAAAATAAGTACATTCTTTCAATAGACATTGACTGAACAGGATAGAAGAAACATACAGGTACATTTGATTTTTACTATTTAGTCGTCGAAGCGAAAAGACGTTATGTAATTAATCCGCTAATTAAAATCTTGCGCGAATGCATTGACCTCGATTTTGATTATACAGTGCGAGTAGGAGTAATAATAATGACTAATCGTGTGTGTTAAAGTTAATACGAAATGGGTGCCAATTTTTTTTTTTTTTTTTTTTTTTTTTTTTTTTTTTTTTTTTTTTTTACGTTGGGAAAATACATTTACGTATCCCACCCAGTGAAAAACCTGGGTGGGTATGACGGACTATCCGGATGGACCGTACTACCGTCTAAAAACCCAACGAGTACCGGCGACGCCTTTAGTGGAGCGCCGCAGGATCGCCGTGGCATTCTACTGCGACGCACCGGCGGGTGGCCCGCAAATTTTTCATTTGCAGGCCGCAATTCATGCGGGGCACTCACCTGGGTGCCCCTAGCTCCTTTTTTATTTTTTTTTATTTATAGGAGAGGTAGACCCCCTATATTGGCGGCAGCAGGTGCGCGTACCGCCGGCGCCTGCCTCCTCCTCTGCGTCAACGGAGCGGGTGTGCGGCGGGATCATTTTCCCGCAGCCGTTCCGCAGTCTCCTTCTGCGAAATTACCTCTTCACAGAAAGAGACCACGACTTTCCATTGTCTATCGCTGTCGAGCATTGCGCCTACTATGCTCGCCAGCGACAGATCAGCCCCCACCTCGTCCCTCAGTTCCGCTCGATAGGGTTCCCAGGCAGGACATTCCTCGAGAGTGTGACGCAGCGAGTCCACCGCGGCTCCACACTCGTGACAGTTGGGCAACTCTTCCCGTCCGATCCGGTGCAGGTACTTACCGAAGCATCCATGCCCGGTAAGCACCTGGGCCAGCCTGAAGGTGAGAGCCCCGTGGCGCCGCCTCACCCTGCGATCTAGATGAGGGCGGATGGCCTGCACTGACGTCAGACCGAATGTTGCGGCCCCCAGTTCTGCCTCCCATCTCCGAAGCATGCTATTTTGGGCCAAGCTTCGAACTCGTTCCGCCTCCTCTCTAGTCGGAACTTGACCGTCCGCTCTTTGCCTAGCCTTGAAAGCGTGTACCTCCGCGAGGACTGCGGCTTGAAGCTCCCACGGGGGATCTGCCGCCAACACCGTTGCCGCCGCCCACGAGACTGTACGGTAAGCTCGCGTTACTCTCGCAGCTATAGCTCTTTGTGGCCTTCTGAGAAGAGCTTTGTTTTTCGCTGTGAGAGCGTCTTCCCATACGGGGGCCCCGTACAATGCCATGCTGCGCAGGACACCAGAGTACAGCTGTCGGTACTGCTTATCAGGTCCACCAAGATTGGGCAATAGTCGGCCGAGCGCTCCGGCAGTGGACATCAACCTTGGGCCAAGAGCGGCGAAGTGGGCCCCAAAACCCCATCTGCCGTCAAGCGTTAGCCCCAGGTAACGCATCTGGTTCCTTACAGCAATGGCTTCACCATTGATTACAATTTGTGCACCTCGCGGAGGTCCCTTGCGCGCACCGTGAAAAAGAATGGCATTGGTTTTATGCAGCGCAACGCATAGACCAAGACTGCGTACGCGGAATGTCACCATTTCAGTGCCTACTGTAGCCCTGCGGGCTGCTTCATCAAATGTCCGACCCTTGCAGGTGATGAGTGTGTCATCCGCGTAGCTCCCATCCCAGGTAAAAGCGGTCCCCGCAGGAGCCAGTCAAACCCTATGTTCCAGAGCAGGGGGCCCAAAACCGAACCCTGCAGAACGCCACGTTCGACCAGCCTCCGGCACAATCTTCCGTCTGCTCTTTCCCAAACCACTTGACGGCCCTGAAGATACGCGAACAACAGCCGCTCGAGATAGGGAGGCACTCTATGATAACGGAATGCCTCGACCAGTGTTTCAAACGGGATACTGTTAAACGCGTTCTTGATGTCCAGAGAAACCGCCATGACTAAGTTTCCCTGTTCAACCGCATCTCTCACGAGATCTGTCAGGTGTAACAGTGCGTCAATTGTCGATCGCTCGGCTCTAAACCCATACTGAGACTCCGAAAGGCCTGGTCCCACGTCTTTCAAGTGACGGACAAGACGAGCCGCAAGGATTTTTTCAAATAATTTACCTGCTTCGTCCAGCAACACTATGGGCCTGAAACTCTGGGGCTGGCCCGGAGCGCGGCTATCCTTAGGAATGAGGCATACCCGTCCCTCCTTCCACAACTTCGGGAATTGTCCAACGCGGAAGCACTCGTTAAACACTTCCCGCAGCCAACGAAATGGGTGCCCAACCACCGAGCCCGAGAAACCAGATCAATCTCAGCACTGTTAGCAACGTCAGAGATCCAAAACTGGATGAGAGCCATAGAGCAGTGCCTTCCATTCTATTCTAAAAAACTTCTACAATTCTACAAATACTCTTTATTGCTTTATTGAGGACCCGAAAAACTTGATCCGAACAAATGAAATTGCACGTGTGAGCGCTGCGGAAAGTTAAAAATGGCGGCGTTATCATCAGCGCCGACTCTAAGGACAACATCGAAAAACTGAAAAATACGTTTATAATACCTCCCCCGATCTCACCGTCGGTGAACCTTACAAGCGCAGGCCCAGGATTAAAATAGCCGGTGTACCTTCAGCTCTACGTGAGTACGGTACGGTTTACAGTTGCGTATATGAACAAAATCTCGCCGACAACTTTTAAGAATAACTCGTGAAAAAATCTTAACCAGTATTTAATAAAGAGTATTTGTATTGTATTATTACACCATAAATCAGGTAAAAAGATGAAGAGACCTGTAATTACATTATCGAAGTTCCAGCCCTTATAGGAATTGCTCTTATATCTCAGAGCCCAGTTTTGATTAACTGGCCACTGCATCCTGTATGAGATTTCACATTTGTTACTAGATGTTTCAAATGATAGTAGTTTGACCATGCAAAGACGTGTAAGCAACCAGACCATACGTGCGGAAATTGTTGTAATATATAGGCCACTCGGAGATAGATTACCCAAATAAAGCACTTGCGCCCAAATGCGCAACATGCAGCCTCTACAAAATACCAAGATAATCGCCGAAAGACGATATATTAACTCTATTGACTATGGAGGAGCATAAGTACCTAAGCCTACAGACAGTTTTGATTCGTAATCTAAGTATGGGGGTTGTAGTTCAATACTTAGCGACTTAAATAAGTCAATAACGTGGTTACCATTTTCATGTTTGTTTTTGTAAGTATCTGTCGTATATGCTTCAATTGCTAACTCGTCATTTTTAATTTTACCCTACTAACCGTGCTATGTGAACGAATTGTTAACTTCATAATTTGTAAATAAAGATTGATCTACTTTACTTTTAGTATAGACATAGGAAGGCAGAAATATCGAAATTGTAACATCCCATACATTCTCTCCATACAAAATACCTTAATACGTTAATCATAAAGAAGTGATATTGAACAGAAAATAAATTACTGTATTTCGAATATCGGCTACGGCGTACGGCACTAAGATGGCACTTTTAGTGTATAAACTGACACGTAAAATAATGTAATATTTATGTATTTCATGTGCATGATTTTAATTTGAGTTCCTTAAATAATTAGTTTCATCTTTGCCTAAGATATAATAATATAATCCTATAGTATAGGCGCATGTAATAAATTATGAAATATGTATGTAGAATTTACAAGCACAATGTAACTTTAGCTATATTGATATCAATGTTATTTTTTTACGTGCAACTCGAGCCCTTTCATATGACACCCCACTTGACATATTCACTAGACTTTAAAATTTTGACCTATTATCTATCATTTTTCACAGAAAATAAAAAAAATACTCAAAATAACATGTTCTATGCATCTAGGTTAATTACCCTGCTTTATAACTGTTTTAAGTTTCATCGATAGCATATTTCTTGAAATATTTAGCGATGTGACAGACAGATACGCAAAGTGAAACCATAAGGGTTCCTTCTTTACCATTTTGGTACGGAACCCTAAAACACAATTAAAATATAAAGTTAAATAATACAGTACTCACCTAATTAAACTAACTAAACCTATAAACTATAAAAAGCAGATGCCCTCCAAGTTCCCATCACTAGCTATGGTGTCCAGATGGCTGGCAGCGTTTTCTCTTTGGATTGCTAGCATTACCTCTGGCCAAAATAGTTGCCAGCCCTCCGGCTGGAATCTATTTTGGCCAGTGCCTTGTTGAATGACATTTTAACAAGGCGCCAAACGGCATATTTGCGCCGCTTGTTTTGCTCCGCCGTGGCGGCCGCAGCTCCAGCTAGAGCATAGAGGATGTCATTTGGAGGTGGGACGGCGCTAACGTATTAACGCAGGTGTGCACACGAGCGTCATCCCAAGCTTCCAAGGAATGAGCGTCATGCCATCGTCCCGTGCGATACCGTTCGGCTCTAAGAAAGTGTACTTTATCTACATCTATATATTAAATCCTCTTTCATGTGTTCAGGCACTATTGCGTTGAAAGTGCAGGAGCTCGAGTTTGTGAGCTCGTTGAAGTCTTTTTGAGCACGAGCCACAGTGTGGGATTTGCCTTAAATTGTGATCACCACCATTTTTGATTGCATTATGTTCAGTTTATCGAATTATGGCATACAATGAAACTTCTGCAGTTCTATCTACCATACTTTTCGAAAAATAAAATAAATCGAGAAATAGCCATAGAAAGTCATAGAAACCAGAAAATCATAATTTCTCACTTGTCGCTTATTTATTTCTAATTAATCTAAAGCATGTTTATTAGGTTAATAATAAACTACCTATTACATTCCACAAATGTCGAAAATAACGTTTGTAGGCGACACCAAAACTTGTTTTTTCAAAAACAGTTTTTATTTTTTTACTCTGAAACCACTCAAAAGGGGTGCCTGAAATTTTTATTTAACTTTTGTTTATAGATAGACCTAACAACAAAAAAAAAATTAAATGAATATCGCGAAGGACATCAGAGTTACAATTCTTTAAATATTTCGTGTTAGGGTTGTCACTAACTCCGTACTAAGATTTGTAAGTAAATAATCATTAACATGTTTGTGGGGTCCGGTCTGTTCATGTTTGCAAGGACTAGTAACTTCGTACTAGTGTTCAGTGGAATTGACATGATGAGAGACTTCACTGTTCTCATTTGATTTTATTTTTTAGACTGACGCTCAGAGACCTTATACATCTCTGAGGATATTTATTTATTAGATTTTATTATTTTCATGTTGACGTGTTATAGATATAGCTCAAAATATTTTATTATGATTAGTGTACTTACTTTATTACCTTTTATCTTGACTCTTAGAGACCTTATACATCTCTAACAAATCTCGATTGTTATTAGTTTCTTAGTCTTATTTTTGACATGTAACACTACATTTAATTAATGATACTTTGATTATTGTATTATTTTTATTTGATGTACCTAGATAGATTTTGACTTGTAAAAGTGCCCTTGAGGCCTATTTGCAGAATAAATGTTTTGATTTTGATTTTGATTTTTGATTCATGAAACTATTTACTGAAATTATTTCAAAACAATTACAACTTACGGACGTAAAACACGAAATAAATTGTAGTGATTTGCCTAAATACCTCAAGCCACCCCACCATGCTGTTTTTAAATTTGACCAATCCGGGCGAGCGCGTAAAGCGGGGCAATTTAGCGCAAAAATTTGAGATGCGCGTATAGCGAATCCGTGTAAAGCGAGGTCGCGTAAACCGGGGTATAGTAGTACAGTAGTACTGAGACTGCAAGGATGTTATATTATGAGTAAATTAAAAAAGCATTACCTCTACTACAGCAGAATAGTCAGCATACTTGTTTTGCTTATCGGTACCTACAGACTCAAAGGCGTAAACGTCACATTAAGTTATGACTTTTACTTCATTTGAGCCTGTAGGTCTCGGTATCTCCTATGATGAAGGATATTATGTGGTATTGGGAAGGGGTCCGCCCTCGTCAAGCTTTTGCTGAAACCCACTACCTATACATAATATCTGGAGGAGCGGGGGTGAGGCGTCATGGAGCCGTTAAAGACCCATGGCGCTGCTTTGCCTCAGCAGGAGCTGACCCGTTCTGCTGGGGGATGTCCTTCCGGGCCTCGACCGGGGGACTTAATGCGAGAGGGACAAGAGGGCGCCAACCCTCTTGTTGGTCAGCGAGTGGCAAACGAAGATGATCTTCAACCTCCGGGAGCGTCTTCATCAATGCTAGGAGGTGTTAATCAACAGAAGGCAACGCAACTGGAAATATTTGAGCTACTGATCGCTACTGCTAAATCATACAGTGCACAAATCAGACCCACAGATTTAGACGTTACAGAAAGAGTTCAAGTCATACTTGATTTCCTATATCCTAATAGGCCATCTAATATCGCTGATATTAACGACAAAGTAATCACACTATACATCACAAAATTCACTCATAAGTGTGAAACTCTTTATTTAAAATGCCGTCGCGATATGGCTCGGTTTAGCAAAAAACATCATACGTGGCTTTCAGCACCATTTCAAGTCTCGTCAGTTTTTACTATTTAATAAGTGAAAAGTATAGAACCCTCCGAGTGCGAGTACAACTCGCAGTTGACTGATTTTTCATAAAATAACCTTAGTTTTTTTGAGTTTAGCCGAGTTTGTTACGTACTAAAATAACCGAAATTATAAACCTTGGATTCCTTAAATGTGACACCCCTATTCCCATAGAAACATCTCAAAAACTTAGAAATGCTATAACTCTGATGTCCTTCGAGGTAAACAGTTGAAATTTTCAGAACATATAGGTATATTTATGTCAAATCCTATAATGAAACAATAAGGTACCCCAATTGATTAGTAATTATTTTATAAAAAAAAATGTAAAAAAAATATTATACGTCCTAGCGGTTTTATTATTAACGGTACATTATTGTAATTGATACTAGTAATATATTATATTTCCTGAAATGTAATACAAAAGAAACCATGTCATTACTGACGTTACTTTAGGAAATAAAATTCCAAACACTTTTTGATGACGTCATGAACCGCGCCTTTAAAAAATTGTATCTTGAAAACTATTAGTAGTAATCAACTGGGAGTTTGATTGAAAGGTTTATAAAGTATCAGAGCATTAAAATAAAATATAAAATAGGGGTGCACAAAACTGATGGCAAATCCCACACACTACACAAAAAGAGTAGGCAAGGACCAGCTTTACAATATTACAGCATTAAAAACAGTATCGTAATGGCCACCTCCGCCCATTACGATACTGTTTTTAATGCTGTAATATTGTAAAGCTGGTCCTTGCCTACTCTTTTTGAGCAAATAGAAGAGGATTTACTATATCGTCGGGGATAGTGCAATACCGCATAACTATCACTGGTAAATACTGCATATCTACACAACATCCATAGTACAAAACCGCGTTACTAGCACTGGTAAATACTGTGTATCTACACAACATCCATAGGGCAAATCCGCGTAACTGGCATTGGTTAATACCGCGTATCTAACAAATATAGCCAAATTAAGATTTCCCGCCAACGAACGTAAAATCCTTTAAAAAAACGTCTTAAGCTTCTCCTCTAAAATTGGGTATTGTTACGCGGTATTGCACTATCCCCGCCGATATGGGTATAGATAAATGTAAAAACCGTTGTTATTAAGGTACATTTCTAATTCACGCGCAGTCACCATTACGTATAGAAAAATGTGCTTCATTTGGTATAGCAATTTCTTTGTTTTGTCACTTACTTGGCATAAAAACTCGTGAGCAATAAATCAGTCTGTCTAGTACGAGTAACTTGACGCGGTTTAATTGTTGTACCAGACTGCCGTAGTGAGATATTGCTAAGACAGAGTTGTTTTCTGTCATTCCGCTAGGGTAAGTACAGGATTCAAGTGATTAACTTGTCTACGCAGCGCTGCTGAGTTGGGTATTCTAGGGATATTTTCTTAAGTGCTTAAAATTAACTAAACACTTAATCTGAAATTATTAAAGCTATGGCCAGTGGCTAATTTAACTGCCAGTGAATAATTCTACGTTTCAAATAAAAACCAATTGTCATTAATTTTCCTCTTAACGCAAAAGCCTTTTCAAAATACGTACCTACCACAGAGTAATGGACTAATTAGGATTCTGAAATTCATTAATCGGAATTTATACCCGCAAAGTACTGTAGGTTTCGGTTAGTTGGCTAGGTGTAGATTTAGCTGTAAGTGATAGCTTTTTAGTATTTTTGTAAAATCAAGTATAATTTGTACAACCTTAGTTTTACCTACCTATTTTTTGATTACCCAAAGAATAAAAACATTTGTTCGTTTTCATTTACAGCGATGACAACTTTAGCCTAATTGGTAGTGACACTAGTGACTACGAAGCTGAAGGGCCCGGGTTCGAATCCCGGGCAGGGTATTTACTTGTGTGATGAATACGAATTAATTTGTCCTTGAGTTTTGGATGCCTTCTATATATTTTAATAAAGTATATAATATTTACCTATATAAGTATCTATACTAGCGTCGCTTAGTACCTATAGTACAAGCTTTGCTTAGTTTGGGACTAGGTCGATTTGTGTAAGATTGTCCACATATTTTTTTTTACCGGAAAACAGTAGTTACTTAAACTAACTGCTAAAACTGAGACTACTATTACAGAGAGATTATGAAAACGTCAATCTTAGATAAAAATTACGGCGCATAAATTCATACGCCTACGGCAGTTTTAAACGACTTTCGTAGAATTGATTATTGATTATTTATATTTAAGCAGGCAAAGCCAGGAAAGCTTAACATCATTGGATAGGGTATTAATCCCATACATTCATTTCATACAATTTATCAAATAACAGATGAGGGTAATTTCACTCCACTCGCGGCCTTTTTAAGGCCTTTCAACCCAATGGTAGTCCAGGAACTTAGCTCCACAGCCTATACAGTGAGGCGAATCAAGCAGCTGACAAATGTTGAGACAGCCAAATTGGTGTACTACAGTTACTTCCACAGTGTCATACCCTATGGATTCCTGTTGTGGGGGAACGCGGCGAATATCCAGACTATCTCCATACTACAAAAACGAACACTTCTATTTATAAACTAGGAGCTAGTGTTTCCTTAAGAGAAAAATTCAAAGAGGCAAACAATCTCACTATAGCATCTCAATACATTTTTGAGAACATTATGTACGTGCGAAAAAATCTCCATGAATTAAACTTAACAGCGACATCCACAAAAAGTAAAAACACGCTAGCAGTGGCAGCCTGTCCTCTCCGTAAAGTTAGCATGTCCTTCTTGGGGAACTGTAGTAGTTTCATAGATAGATTTTGACTTATAAGTGCCCTTGAGGCCTATTTGTTGCTGAATAAACGTTTTGATTTTGATTTTTGATACTACTCGTGTTTTACGAATAACAAATGAGGTTAGTTGACCCAAAAAAGGGAATAATTATGGGAATAATTATTTTGATTTTGTAACAGGGTCAGTTCAGGTTTTAGGTTGCCAACCCCTGTGCGATTTATCAATCTAAGTATATATTTTCCAATGTATAATGTATGTCATTATCGAATAACAGAAGAGGGTATCATATATGCCGGATCTACGCCTATATGATGATTGAGTAAACATTTCTAGGTAATGAGTAACAGCCGAACTTAAGAAATATACTTAGAAAAGCAAACTGTCGTACGATTTCCATTGATTGCTCAGGTAATATTATTAGTTGTATCAAAAACATAGTAATAAACTTTTAAGTCCGCATAATGTAACGAGTGGACAACTGGACCCGAGAACTACGGAACCCAGAACATTACGTGTGGCGCGATACGTACTTGGCTGATTTTTTTGTCCTCTTGCGTATTGCTGTATGTTTTCTCATTTGCTTTGTTTGGTTCTTATCTCCCTTTCCCTTTCTTTTTTTTCCTATTGCCTTATGTGTCACCTTGTATAGGTACATACTGTAGAAGTTGCGATGCGAGTCTGGTCATATGGTACAGTCAGGATCATAATTAACTAGGTACGCATATCAAGGGATCAAAAGCTCTTATTCCCTTGCAATACAGACTTTTGACGTCTTCACATGGGTAATTACTTTTGATGCTGGCTGTACAGCAGGATGACCTATATACAAATATCTACGCTCGGCTATGGGTAAAAGTCTCCAACTCCACTTAAAGAAACCAAAATCTCTACGCTCATATAGTCTCAAACTCTACGGTACTTAATGCCTTTATTCATAGACGTATATTTAACCAATTAAAAAAAAATACCTCGGAAATTCGTTTAATCTTTATCTGTCCTTTAGACAATATTGTGTTTAAGGGAAAGGATGCTAGGTGTTCATGGTCTAACTGATAAAACTAAGGACAAAAAAATTACAATCAGTAGGACTAACGCTGTAGGACCACGGGCAAAGAATAATTTTTAGTTTATCATCATGGACCATTAGGAAGTAAAGTCATGAAGCGATAGTTAGGCAAGCCTACAGTATAACCTTCAATTTGTCAGAAGTTTGTCAACTGCTTAGGCCTGGCACCTATTATTGGCACGGCATTGGCACGGTGAGGGATTCCTCCTCGAGCACGCCTAGATGTGGTTAGGAATGCCGGGGTTGCCGAGGCGTCCTTAGGCATTCCGAGGCGTTCCCCTCTCCCTTAGGCGTCCCCGTCCATAGGCATGCCGAGGCATCCTTAGGCATGCCCAGCCGTCCTTAGGCATGCCCAGGCCCCCTTAGGCATGCCGAGTGTCCCTCTCGGCATTCCCAAGCACACCTTTGGCACGCATTGTCTATCCCGCTAGTTCAATGTGTGAGGCTGAGGAGCCCTTTGTCGTACCGTGCCGACAGTGGACGCCTTTGCCTTCATGTACCTACTTAGTGTACACTGATGTCGGATCCGATTGAATTATAGAGAACATTCTGTCTGTTGTGGATATTCAAGGAACGTCCAGAGCCATTATGTATCTTTGGAAAATATAAATGTTTGTTTTATTTCTGTTTGGGGACGTAGGTAGTTTAACCTTCTTGATATGACAAAGTGACCTTCATGCTTTACACTAAAGTTCATATACAATCTCTTTGGAAAATGAGTTTGTTTGTAGGGATCACTGCCATATGGACGCATGGCGATTAAACGGTTAAAATAGGCATCCCTACAATTATTAAAATTTGAACCTTTGACTGATATAAAATTCTATACTGGTATAAGATTATTGCAATAATAATGTTGTGATGATTACGCAATTTCACCACACTTCTCATTTTATAATTCGTTGCAAGTCTAGGCTTCGGTGTAGCAACATTATTTTACTGCCTGATAGTTCTCCTACTGCATACTAGATGTCAATATTATGGAATGCAAGCTAGTGAATTAACTGTCAACAAGTTGTCCTATTCCATACCAGATGGCATTTAGTTCTTTATAATAAATATTATTAACTGATACAATATAAATTGATATATTTATTTGTACCGATATTATTTAAAGACTATTAATAAAAGAAAATAATTTAAAATATTACAAAGGTTTTACATCGAAATTTACATTTGTCTTTGTCTCATACTCTCTTTGTAATAATGCGTTTTGTGTTTATCGGTTGCATGTTTAGTCATTTATCAAGGTCACATTTTTCCTTAATTTTAAACATAGTGCTTTTAATTGGGTTATTATGATAGTAAATTTGTGCAAAACATTGGAAGGAAAAACCATTCGTTCATTGGATCACCTTTGCAATAACAAAACGGCGAATCTCATTCATCTTGTGAACGGTACGGTACGAAACGGTGTTTCTAACGTACGTACTTAAAGTTACCTGGTACGAATTTTTGACAGGCGTTCGAACAGTCGAAAAATGACATTAAAATCTATCTAACGGTAGTACATAAAGTTACGTGATTCCCTGCTGGTGCGAATTTTTGACAGGCGTTCGAACGGTCGAAAAATTACATTAAAATCTATCTAACGGTAGTACATAAAGTTACGTGATTCCCCTGCTGGTGCGAATTTTTGACAGGCGTTCGAACGGTCGAAAAATTACATTAAAATCTATCTAACGGTAGTACATAAAGTTACGTGATTCCCCTGCGGGTGTTATTACGATTCGTGCTTTTCTGAGCCCGAATAAGATTATAAACATTAGACGTCCTATCGTTCAATCAATTTTCATGATGAAACGTTCCTTATTTTAAAATGGTGTTTATTCAATGGATCATATTTCACAAAACTCTACAGTTGACAGTAATTTCCGGAGCTTAAGGCCCAGATGACCGGAATTTTTAATTTGTGAGCGTCACGATGGCTGATTGGCCATGCGAGATTTTACCAGTTTGAGCTAACCCTCTTTTCGTACCTACATCATTTGTACTAACTAAAAAAATGTCCCTCGCAACGTTTTGAGAAATTTGAAAACTTGCATAATCAGAATTAGAAAAACTGGCCAAGTTGCGTTCAATAATAATTAAACCATGAACCGGGAATCGAACCCGATACACAAGAAAAATAATTATCCTGTAGCTTTATCATACCAATCGAAAGGCTTCATCATATGGATTATTTTTTGCTAAATAACATAATATCAGAAATAAAGTGAAGACCATGAATTTTAACATTTTTAACACAAAATTAATCAATTGATCACGTGTAAAGGGGTCGATTCCCGGTTCAACCACAAAATTATTTAAATATCTGTGAATTCAGTTTAAATTGTTTTTTAAATTCAAATAATGTCTTCTTTCAGTAAAATGTTCCATCTACAATATTTAAGGTACTTTCCCTCCATGTGGCATAGCCGTGGGACGCCCTGTATAGGTATCTATCCAAGTATTTTGTCTCATTACGTAGATATAATATAGCTACTTCATGTACCTATACGCATGTCTAGGGCTATTTTCTGATTTGGCGGGGCGGAATCGGAATGTTGTATTTTACATTTGCGCAGTAGCGATATCATTCCACGCCAGTCAAGAAACACTCATTTTAATGTAGGGGCGCGGTGAAGAATCCACACTGATAGTTGATACTACTGAAAGTGACAGCTTTTTGATATCGTACCTATTGCCAGCGCACCGACAAGTCAGAAATTCGCCTAATGCTAATTCCTAACTTGTCGAGGCGGGATCGAGGGAGGTATTTTTTAATTTTATTATTACAGTAGCAAATGCAGCAATATCCTGTGCGGACAAGGGTCGGCACGGATTTAGTTTTGCCCCGCTTCCGCGTCGCGCCATTCTCGTCTATAAATGTATGCTAATTACATTTAAATGCAGGCACGACGTTGAGCGAGACTTTAAATGAAATGAATTAAAGACTCCAGTGACCGTTGAAATTATAGCTGACAGTTTACTAATATCGTATCGTCTAAGTGTGCGTAATACGTTATTGTTTTCATACTACGACGGTGCCAAACGGGCATACGGCTTGCCTAATGGTGAGCAAGGTTTCCAGAGCTCCCGAGGATGCACTGTGTTGTCCCTTCTGTTGTCAGCACAGTGCATCCTCAAAACAATGACAAGCCCGCTGCAGATCGTTGTTTGATTTAAGTTTTCGTTATATTCATAGCTCACAGATGAGGTCCTTAGTCACTACCAGGACACAATACACCCACTTACCTCCAGAGCAAGTAGTGGTATAATTTATGAAACGCAGATTTTTATTCATAGTAGGTAATAAATTTACACGTAATTAATGTTGCGGTTTATTCGCTTCTATAACCACAAGCCTTTTAACTACTACTTATTATCGGTGTTCTTATTATTTAGTAGGAATAAAGAGTCATAGCAGGTACTAACGTAATTCGTTATGTAATTTAAACGTAGTATTTTTTTTAAACATTGATGACATTTCCTTGATTTCAGGCAAACATTTTTAATTAACATTCTTTTGAATTGACGCGAGAACAGATGATTATGAAGGAAAAGACTTTGTCTGTCTACCATCCACACTTATTACTTCAAATTTATTTAAGAATCACAACTTTATACTACAGGCACGCTCACACTTAGGTAACTACTAAATATTTAGTAAATTAGGTAGATGACCCCAAGTTAAGTAAAAGTTAGATACATAAATTATTTTGCACACCGGACTGAAAAATATTAACCCCTTGGTAACGGTACTCAGAAATATAATTCTCTAACATTTATCTATTCCATGCGCGGATTATAATAGGTAATTCTAATATATACATCAAATCAGAGACAATCTGATATTATCGCACGATAATGACCAGACTTTAAATTTAAAAAGTACTAAAGAAAGACCGATTCAGAAATCCTATTATAAAGTCACAGATTATTTAACTGAAAAGGATTTTTGGACAGTTATATGATTAATTGTTACCATCTGCTCAATGAGTGAAGGTGTATTGGACAACTGTCAATATCATAGAAAATCTGATATTATAGCACGATATTGACTAGACTTTATTAAAAAAGTTTATTAAAGAAGGTCTTTCTTTAATAAACTTTTTTATTAAACTATTCAGAAATCCTATTATAAAGTCTATTACATGATTTTTTGTTTGTAATCAATTGTAAAGAAAATTACATGATTTTTTGTTTGTAATCAATTGTAAGCATTAGTGATCAGAAACATTGTATCTACTGACGGACTTAAGTGTATCTCTGTATACCTATATGGGAAAATAAACAATTAAAAGATATTCGATAACGACAATAATATATTATGCAACTGGGGTATAAGAAGGGTATTGTTGGGTGTAATGACGGCGAAAGGAATAAACTTTGCTATCAATAAGCTTGTTCTATTTACCTGTGATATATTATGTACACGTTATTCAGTCTGTTTTGACAAGTAATTGTTTGACGTGCAAAATAGTGACACGCAAATTCAAATTTAGCACAGTAGGCGCCAGACACAATAGTGCTGTGTACTATAATGTGTCATAATAGATCTTTCATTTCAAATTTTTCGTTTAGTCGTTTTTTGATTTCAGCTAGTATTTCTGGGCAAGTGTAAGAAATAAGCAGGTCGTCTACATATATGACAATAACTATTATCGCTCCTCCTTTGGCTAATATGTAGACGCAAGGATATGGATTCAACTTCTTCTTCTTCACGATCTTCGGCTAAAAGATAAAGATAAAATCATTTATTTGTCCAGCATAGGTTAAGGGATGTTACGGGTTCATGATTAGTTTCTCTATGTGGCGCCTTACGGCTTACAAATTGTTGTGCATGCATATCAAATTCCTTATCATTTACATTCGTTAATTGTGTAACAGCTTTTACAAGCAAGGACATTTTTCAGAACTGTTTTATACTTCTGTAATTGTTCTATTGAATTTAAACATTTGCGTAGCATATTGCGGCCCTATATATTACGCCATATCTTAATGGAAATGTTACAAATGCATGGTATGCATAAGAACTGCTGATTGATTTACTTTCTTTCTTAGATTACATAATACAAAGGAGAATTGATTTAGTTTCTTACAAGTCTTAGTCAACTTATCATCTACCTTTTATCCTAAAAATGTTGTTGTGTCCAGTGTGTTCAATGTTTTGTCCGTTATAACCTATATTAACGGTACCTATATTATTGGTACGTAATTAGTCATTTGCTAAAATAACATAAGTTTTGTTTTTTGTAGATTAATTTTCAAGTTATTTTTAGTTAACCATTCTATAATTGCATTTAATGTCTAATGTAACAGATCCAATTTTTTCGCAGAGAATATTACAGTATTGTCGTCGGTAAAGAGAACTATTGGGTGATCAATGGTGTGAGGCATGTCATTTATGTAAATGAGAAATAACAGAGGTCCTAGAACACTCCCCTGTGGTACACCATAACCAATTTCTTTTATATTCGATGAATAGGTTCGTTCCATTTTCGACTTGAAATATATTTCACTTATTTGAGTTATTTGTCGTCTACCATTTATGACCCAATTAGAGCATGGACATTTTCACGTATTCCGTAACGATAAAGCTTATCGAAAAGTATTTTGTGGTCAACATAGTCAAACGCCTTTGACATATCCATATACAATGCAGAGACTGGGATTCTTTTATCCATGTTCTATAGAACAGTTTCTATTAAATCATAAATGGTCATGTTAATAGTCATATTTTTACGGAAACCTTTTTGCGTATTAACAAATAGATTATTATGTTCAACGTAGCCTGATATACTGTTATAAATATACTTTTCAATAACTTTTATAAAGATAGGTATATGCGCTATGGGTCTATAATTATTCATGTCTTCTTTGTAATCTTTTCTATGCAGAGGTTTTATAATGGTTAACATTAATTTTTCTCGCAATTTTCCAGGCCTAATGACACAACAAATTTACGAGAATTTATATCAGTACAGTACCCGCGGCGAGGTACGCCTGATGAAGATGACAGACTTTTAAACTTGTTTGATGAAATCACTCCACAGAGAAAGTCGTATTTAAAACAAAAAAAACAATGATTAGATTTTACATCCAATTATGATTTTCAGAAAAACAAAATTCTAGAGTAGGTATTTCACGCATTAAATTTTATTTTAATACGAAAGAAGGAGTTTATGAATGTTTTGGTAATTGTTTTTACATTATCCTGAATATACCAATAAAATGTTGGGACAAAATCATTTGGAATTACTAAATCGTCGTCTATAATTATTGCACTTTAGGACTATTTCAAATATTGTTGAATTTTTTTTTGACATTCAATTATTTTATTGTTGAACTTTGTAAATTTCTTAAGTAACTAGAAACTAAAATAATATAATATGAGACAAAAAAAAAATAGTACTATAACTACAGTAGAAAACAATAAAAAAACACTCCATCTAAAAGTTCTGCCTGCGGCATGGACCCCAAAACGCTAGCGGCGTTACCGCTCTGAACCGCAAGAGCAATCCGTTGGGAGGTACGCGCCAGCTCTGCGGTCCCCTGAGGTGTGGACGGTTTTCATGTCGGTTGACCAGGGTCCCATGGTTCTCACTGCAAGAGCCGCTAACTCGTAGCTCTGTACTAGAGAGTAGTATTTGCGGCGCTTGATTATTTATTTGCCTATACAACACAATACAAATACTCTTTATTGTACACCTCAATTAAAGGACACACCTACCTAACAAATTCTATGTGATCTATTTCAACTCTCCCACCATATTATTAGGTACGTTACATATCAGACTACCAAACATCCTATACTCGCAAAGAATACGGGTTGGTAAAATACCGTCATATTTATTAAAATAGTGAAAAATTTTACAGTTTTGTAATCCTGTCATGATTTTTATTTAATATTATATCTAACCTCCAAAAAATTAACGTTTCCAGGTTGAAATCGGACTCTTAAGAAGCCATGGAAAAAAAAACAATGTTAACGAAGCGAGATATCTCAAAAATCGTCAGTTTTAGAAATTGATATTTTTATGACAGGATCTCGGGAATTGCTAAAATACTGTTGGGTGCTGTTGGGTATTACGAAGAATAATATATCTTGTAAATAAAACTAGTGTAAAATTTTTAGAAAAACCTATTGCGGTTATTTAATTTGAATCAGAACGATCCCTAGCTTGGTAACGGCCTTACAGAGGCAAAAGACGTCCATAATTTCATTGTACTAACTCGCTTCGCCACTTCCTTTGTTGGCCGAAGTCCAGTGTATTTCAACCGTCTGTAAAATAAATTCATTTCAGAAAATGTGAAGTCAGTAAGTAACGCTGTCTTATATGCTATGCCCAAACGGATAAATCGGTTACATCAATTCAGATGTTTAAGAATTGCAATCCAGACTGCAGTACCGAGGCCTTTCACCGCATTTGATAAATATCAGCGAACATCATGTCTTTGTTCGTTGCACATGTTATCCATAGACACCGCAATAGAATACTACTTATTTATTGTCTAATATGTATGTATAATACTGACTGTATGTAGAAGAAATTGAGGTCACTATTCACAGTTTTTTTATGAGATTTAATGAACTATTGCTGAAGCTTTTGTTAGGTGGGGTAAGAGGAACATCGATTTCGGTAGGCGGTACGCTCTGTGCTAGGGCTTGTTACATAAATAGAACGTGACTTCAGTCTCAGAAGATATCGGGGTCATTTTATAACTAGCAAGTTATTGACTGTGGTGAGCCGAAACAAGTTAACTCTGATAACCAAAAAAGTAGATAGTTCTTTAAATAAAATAAGTACAATTAGTAGAGTCAGAAAATTAGTACCATCCCGATTTTTTTTAGCTCTGGGAAATACATTTGATAATATTTTTTAATAATTTGTATCTTTGAGACGGCATCTTGTGGTTGTTTTTAAAACTTCCAAATACCAGCTTGCCAAAAAAAGCTATATAATTATCGGACGCTCACAAAATTTCACGAGAATCGGTTGAGTAATGCGACATGTAGATGATTTTTGTAAGCTGAAGCAGAGACCTTCGTTTCACTTGATCAAAAAAAAGGTTTACATTTATTCTGGGTAACGAATAATTATGGTTGGAGTGTTCGAAAACAGAAAGTTAGACTTCGGGATTTTGTTTGGACTAGTTAGGAGACAAACATATTAGAATTCCCCACCCCTCGGAGGTGAGGCCCAGGAGGAGGGATGCAAAGAAGGTCCCGTTTTTTGTTTATAACTCAAAATCGATGTGTCATAGGAAATTTTGTATACTACATAATGAATAAGTTGACGCCCTTTGAACATGCAATATATACCTACTTGGCATGGCATGGAAAAGATAGAAGTACCTAATCAAAGCTCTCAAGTTACCCTCTTGTTAAGTACCTGCTTTAGTCATACCACATGTTTGGGTCTCAGGTACCCAAACTTGTAGTATGACTGTTTCTGAGCCGAGGTACGGTTATACCTTTTGTTGAATGATTTGAATGTTGTCACATTGGCTACTCTAGGTACATATCCATAATTATCCATAACATTTGGATTGTCTAGTTTTATTCACACATTAGCCACTCGTGTGGTTCGTCTAATAGTACCTTTACGGTAAAAAATATTCATAATTTTCCTTGTGAAACAGAAAGTTGACAATTAAATTTTCTACCTAACGGTAGTACAAAAGTCACGTGGTTTCCCCGCTGTTTCACAAATAATATTATAGTAATGTCTTGACGAGGGGCCTACTAAGCTTCCAGATTAGCTAAGTACGAAGTTTATGAAGCAACAAAAGTAACAGCGCGCTTAGGGTTCCGAGTTATTTAATAGTTAGGCTGATATTTGTTTATCTTGTTATATCATGACCTTTAGCCGATATTGATGAAACTATCGATGGGAACAGAAGTATGTGGTGTAATATATAGAAAGGGGAGTACGGGGAAGGTGGAGTTGCATCATTCCGTTCAATAACAGTAAACAGCAAACAAAACGCTTATTCCTACTCATTACCTGCTTAATAATTTAATAAAATATAATCAGGCTCGTTACAAAAATATGGTTTTGTGTCGTTTTTATGAATATGGATGTTGACACCAAATAAGAATATTAGTAAGTTCGAATTTTCTCGAAAAAGGATCAAATTCTTAATCAAATGACGATAAAAGTAACTCGAGAGTTATTTGTGCAACAAGAGAGCAAAGTTGTTTTTTGCTGCGAGTGCTGAATTTGATTCCCGAACAAGCAAAAGATTCTAAAAGCGTAGCTAGTGATTCAAAGTTAGAATTTTGAGCGTAGTGAGGGAATCCATAGCACGAGATGCAAATAACTTTGCTCGCGTGTGACACATACAACTTTTCACCTAAGCAGTGAGAACATATTAAACTTTAATAATGTCATAGGCTTGTACGTACGTGTCTGGTAATTAATCAGGAAGAAAACTTAACCCGTTACCGCATATGAAGCCATTATAGGTTAATTCACCATTCATCAAGGCACTGCTTGTTTTATTAACTTCTCAGCACAACGTTCAGGCGCACGACGCAAAATTAGGCGCGGCAGACATGGGCACATTTCAAAATGTCACGCGCACGCCAGCTCGCGTGTACACTAAAAACTACACGCATTGTTTTTTAAATACTCATCACTGATGACTAATATTTTCTAGTTATTTTAAACACTAATTAATATCTGTAGTGCAAGACGGAAGAAAATAACAATGGAAAACAATTTAATCCCACAAATTTTTAAAGGGGCGTTCTGAAACTGCACTCGTGGTATAAGCTTTACTAAAATAATAAAAAAATAAAAGTATAATTATTAAATGACGTGATAAATTTTCTGTTGTTCCTTCAACAATTGTTTTACGTCAAAATATTTATTATAAAATATTGTTTTATTTAAAAGATATTGTTTTTATTCTGCAGAAGAGGGCTATTCGAGCAATATATAAGATGAAACATAGAGACTCACTATAAAATCGTTCGTGTATAATTGTGTAAAGTTTTATAATAAACTACCAACAAACGTGACTAATTTATCTATTAATAAATTCAAGACTTATGTAAAGCGTAAACACATATCGAAAGCATATTATAGCACAAAAGACTACATGAGTGATAAAACACCGTGGGTATAATTGTGGTTGAAATACTAATGATATTTTAATAATTATGACATTAAATCTTAATGACTATTTTTCTACTCGGGGGTCATCCATAAAGTACGTCACACTAATTTCGTGATTTTTTGACCCCTCCCCCGTCCTTGTGTGACATCTCATTCTTTGCAATTTTACAGCAGTTACGAAATTAGTTTCCATTTAAATTGTTTTGTAATATAACCAATATCAAATCAAACAATTGTAAAAAAAATCTAAACAATGAATTATCGCCAAGAAATCAATTTAAACCTTACGTGTATACAGGGTTGGAAATATTTTTAAGTTTTTCCTTAATAGTTCAAATTTGGAATTTTAACTCTTTTACCCATTGGATTTTGAAATGTATTGTCACGAAACTTAGGACCCCCCATCCCTTGTCACACAATGCCACCCTTCGTCAACCCCCTCGCTCCCCCTTGACGTGTGACGTACTTTATGGATGACCCCTCGTCGACTTCAATATTTGAATTAAGATATCGTGGAAGAAACTAAAATCACATACATTTCTCTATTGGTTCCCTTCAAGTGAACTCTTATGAAATAAACCAATCACGTGTCGCCTTTTACTGTACTCTTATGAAATTGGCCAATCACGTGTCGCCATTACAGTACTCTTATGAAACTGACCAATCACGTGACGCCGCGGACATAGAACAAAAGACATCAAAGAGTGTCCAAAACACTCATTTCCGTATATTCATTTCCGCAGGACTAGTCTGTTTAATTGTTTCGGTTTATTCAAACTACTATTTCATAACTATGACATTGGGTGTTGACGTTAAATTTTCCTCTTGACATTCAGATTTTATTCTAGAAACTGTCTAGATTATACTATTTTTTATGTTTTTAATTTACATATTGACTATCTTTTTGTGAATTTATTATACTCTCTTTTTACATACATTACAGTTATTCATTTCTTTTTTTTTAATTTCATATGCATCAATAAATTGCTCTGAATAATTGGATTCTTGGGGGAGGCCTATGTTCAGCAGTGGACGTCTTTCGGCTGAAATGATGATGATGATGATGAATTGGATTCAATTTATGTAATACATAACTGACGATTCAAAAGTGCTTGTTGCTAGGCCTATTTGAATAAAGAATATTTTGAGTTTGAGTTTGAGTTTAACTTTTTTAAAGGATAATTTATTTATGAGTTCATATTTAGCGCGTTTTGGGGGTCTACTATACAAAATTGAATGTAGAAATGATGTCGAATAATGAATCGACCTATTTCTGGCACTCTCTTATTTAGTAAGGAACTGAAAGGGACAGAGCGAATGACGTCTAAATATTAAAATTTTGTAATAAACTTCGAACTGTCAAATGGCAGTTCGTGCCATACAAAATGAAGAAGTTACTTTGTCTCACGGAGTGAGCAAAAACTCATTTTGCTCACTTATTTCTCGCAGCAAAATAGGCTTGTTCGAGCTGCTGAGGTGAAAAATAAAATAAAAGTCTTCTAAGTTTTAAGAGGGGGCGCACTCTGTCCCTTTTCCGCAAAACGCACATTTGTATCGGATCGATCGTCACTTAGTACAACGCTCGTGGTCAATGACGTCACTGATCTGCCGCGCTTTCTCTCTCTAACCAGAAATATTAAAACGGTTGTAGCTTCGTTATTTTTGAGATATTTGAATAGGATTCTCACCATTTGGCATATTTTTTGCCTTGTTTCTTCTGGAGTAGTCAAATTTTGAGTCAACATCCCTATTCTGAATTTCGTGACAGAATGAGGGCACGCGACTACAATACACAAACACACATATACTTACATAAAGCCAGTTCACTACTCAGTCGACTAACCCATCATTGAGCAAAATGAGATTTTGCTCACTTCGTAAGACAATGCGGGTAACTTTTTAATTTGATTCGCCACCATCTGTCATTTCGTAGGCTGCTGTTGGCGGTGATGATGATATATTTAAAAGGCGAGCAGGTAGGTAGGTTTCTGTCTAATTAACAGGGGGGGGTTTCTCAGGAATGTGTCGAATAATATGCTTGTAACTATTTAAGAGTTTGCTGTAATAAATAATTTGTACAAGAACCGTATTATACGACGTTTTTTCCCATTTGTGGCAAAGGATCTTTTGTATATTCAATCTCACTTGATGTTCATCCGCCGTGTATCACTTACTGTGAGATATTCAGCACAGTAGTTACGAGTATCAGTCAAATCAAAATGGCTTTCGCTTGTCCCTAAGTGCGTACTATAGTATTTGAGAAAAATGTGCACCAGAAGCGTTAAAACGACTAGGTACGTGACACGTGGTGCAAATACTAACATGTCAACCACGGGGCATAATATTTAATGTCCTGTGATATCGACTATAATTCTATTTGGCTGTTTATGAATTCAACTTTCAATTGCGTCCTTTAAAAACGAGTGCGTCGGAATTTCTGAACCGCAATAGAAAGACTATAAAAATAATTTATGGGCTTCCGACCGTTTTTTTTGTAGAGGATCTATCATACTGAACTGATTGCGTTGACATCAAGTTAACACTTCCAACGCTGTCTACGCGCTCCAATCCTAACGTGTAACGTATCAAAACGAGCGCGCATAACAAATGTGAATTTGATGTCTATCCAAATCATTTAGACAAATAGACTCCAGCAATCACTCATAAACTATGGCACGAGTGACGTACACAAAAGAATTCGATGGGGATTTTCATTTCACATCGTAAAAAAGTCAGAAAGTATTCTTGAAAGATATACGAGCATCGAGTCTGGATTGGTTTAAATTATAAGCGACATTTTTCATTTCTCATATTCTAAAAGTAGGTATAATTGCTTATCTAATTTCGGGATACCTCTCGTATATTTTGCTGTTGTCACATTTTAAAACATTGTAAAATTAACTCCACAGCTTTAAGCTAAGTGCTCGAAATCACTCCAAAGAGTGGAATGAAAAAGAATAAGAGGTTTGAATGAAGACACCTACAATTCAATTTATTTTCAACCATCTTAGCTTGCAGCAGCAAGCGAGAAGCAGTTGTTCTTAGGGACTCTAAATCAAAGCTAGGTATCTAATTTAAACTTTCATAATTGACTCTTTAAAATGCAAAGCTCCAAAGTAAAGTGAAGACGTTTAGCCATAAACTCAGTAGAGCTCATAAATTACAAGTTGTTCCCATTAGGATCAGCCTACATACTTTCAGTGTATAAGTCGGTACTTACAACTTTTCTTACTGCATGTCTAGGCGGCGAGCCAGTAAAACTCAAGTTAAATTAGTTATAATCCGGGAAAAGGGATATTGAGTATTAAGAAAGATCCGGAGTACAAAAATCCAATAAACAGTTAATTAATTCGGTTTTTTAGGATAACAACGGACCCTTACAGTTTTGCCATGTCCGTGTGTCCGTCCGCGGCTTAGCACAGTTAGTAGTTACTAACTGTTAATACTCGTACAAGAAATCTTGAAAAAATATTATGTTGGCTAGTAGCACATTATTACATAATTCATACTAATATTATAATTGCGTAAGCAACTCTGCCTGTCTGCTACCTCTTCACGCTTAAACCACTGAACGGATTTTGATGAAATTTTGCATGGATATAGTTTGTATCCAGATTAAGACCATAGGATAGATTTTATCCTGGAAATCGTCCCGTAAGGGTATACCCTTGTATGTGAAGAGAATAAATAAAAACTTGTACGGAGATATGATATAACTATTTCCATTTCACGTGGACGAAGTCGCGGGCAAAAACTAGTGATTTTTTGACGGAATCCTACCACAGCTAAGCAGATATTACTCGTAGTTACCGAGTAACAGGTAATCGAACTTAAAAATTGAAAAAGGAAACTTTCATACAGTCGCCATAGACAATTTGTGTGAAAAATATAGTAAGTAAATAATAAATAGTGAGCTTTAAAGTCCGTATAATTTAACGGTTAGGCAACTACGAAACCATACATTTCACATGGCACGACATGCCGCTTTAAAAAAATACTGAGCAAGATGTCGTAGTCGCGTCAAATCGGTTGATGTTAATAGTAGACGAGAGCTTTTCCTGTATAATCCCGTTAGTTTTAGTAAATATCTTGCTGTTTCTTTTAAATATAATTACATTTACATTTATTTCTTCGAATTGTATTGTCCTGTTTGTTGACTGTGATCATTAGATCTTTGCGTTTAATTTAAATAGGTATATAAATATCGTGGGAATTAAACGTGATTTTCGATATTGTAAACACTCTGTATACGTAAGAAAAAGACGTTCCTATACATGAAGATTAATCATTATTTACGGAGAACCTAATCGGTCGCGATATATTAATGTCAATATAGTGACACATTTTCTTACATCAAGAACAATAGCATTCCAAACTCGTTTCTCCGTAATGAAAATCCCTTAGCATTAAATTTTTACACGTCGTTCATTTGCCGAACAATCGAGTTTCATTCGCGTGTTTTTCTTCCAGTCTCCAGGAATTTTTGCGACGTTGACACGTTTCTTTAAATAATGTTTCAGACAGAGTCGCTAATGGGGGTTGCACTGTCACGCCGGTATCTTTCGTAAGTGCGATAATAAAATAAGAGTGGGCTTGTTAATAGTTTTAACGAACAAATAGAAATCGGACACTTAATAAGTAGTATACGTAAATGTAGCATTTTCATAAAATAGACCATGAAAATTCAAGTGCTCTCATATCTACAAACTTACAAACAGAAAATATGTACTGGACTTAGCTCGGTAGCTTCCTTTTACATTAGTCTAAGTAGCGAGGTCTTAAGTGAGTCATCTAATTGTAAAACTAAAAAATAAAGCTGAATATGAAATCACCGCCATCAATGAACAAATATCGCATTATAGAAAAGCCCTGCAATAGATACTACTTAGAACTTCTACCTTTCTTAATCAATCCGACGGCATTATATTTACTTCTGTAGGTATATCAAATCGCGCTACTGGAGATGACATATTATAGACATAGAAATGAAATGAAATTTTATTAATGCAAGAACGTAGTTGTTATATAGGTACATTTTAAGTTTTAAAATATTATTGCGTAATGTGATGTAGTGTTTAATAGTAGGATTGTTAACGAAGGGTTGAAAGCCACCCATTTGAGATGAGATATTTGTTACTGCAAAATAACAAGAAAATACTAATATTTACTTCAAGTTTAGAAAGAATGAAAGAAACATTTATTCGCAGACACAGAAGACACACATATTACAAAAAAAACAACAGAAGAAAACAAACCACAACATGTGTGTTCCCGTGGCAGTGAAACGGACACTGGCTCAGCATTATGCTGAGGTGTCACAGGGACCGGAACCGCTTACCCCAACAGGGGTTTTTAAGCGGGTTGTCTATCGCTGGTTTTGAGAAACCATATCATTTTGGTTAAGCTTATCAAGGGGTTAAGGTTTGAACAGCTAAGCCCATCTTTTTTGTTAATTCGAGTTAAGTCATAACCCAATCAAAACCCTGTTTAGGGTTTTTAGCGGTAAGCGGTTCCGGATTGAGTGACAAACTAAATTGATCCTTATTGTCATAGCAATTCAAATCATTTTGATTTGAAAATACCGAGCCGTTCTCTGAATTAATTCAAGTTAACTCGAAACCCTAACAAAACCCTTTCCTGGGTTTTGCATTAAACGCAATTCATATTGATCCTAAGCGGTATACATATACGATTCAATTATGATTGGGGTTCGGCGATCGACCTTGCCACGCGGCTCGCCCTCAGCAGCGCAGGCGGCGGCGGTAACCTGACAAAGGCGTCAAAGCTTTTAAAAAATACCGCTACTACTTTTGCTTGCGTTCGCATTTGGACCAAGCTCTCGTAGAAATAGATGCCTTAATCGACCGAACACAAATTTATTACACTTATTTCAGAAATTTGTTTGTTTACCTATGAAAAATGGCGGACAATAATTTTTCTTGAAAATCAATATGGTGTCATCTTTGCGGTTCCTCAGGGTGCCGATTACGAAATTGACATCCATTTTTATATATATGTACTAGCTTTTACCCGCGGCTTCGCCCGCGTAATAAAAGTAATTTTTATCCGTCTACAAAAAAGGAGGTTCTCAGTTTGATCCGTATTTTTGTATGTATGTATGTATGTAGATACGTATGGATGTCATTTCCGTAATCGGCACCCCGTGGAACCATAAAGACGACATCTATATAAATTTTTAAGATAAATTAATTTCCGCCATCTTGGATTTGAAAATGGATGTCATTTTCATAGTTGGCACCCCGAGGAATCTCGAAGATGACAACCATATTGATTTATAAGAAAAATAAATGTCCGCCATCTTGGATTTGAAAATGGATGTCATTTTTGTAATTTGCACCCCGAGGGGAACCTCGAAGATGACACCCATATTAATTTTTAAGAAATATAAATGTC
The DNA here is from genome assembly GCA_963556455.1 of Epiblema foenella. Classification (NCBI taxonomy): domain Eukaryota; kingdom Metazoa; phylum Arthropoda; class Insecta; order Lepidoptera; family Tortricidae; genus Epiblema; species Epiblema foenella. Next base: position 11,163,312 of record OY747107.1, on the reverse strand, counting down.
CGCCATCTTTAATTTGAAAATGAATGTCATTTTCGTAATCGGCACCCAGAGGAACCTCGAAAATGACACCCATATTGATTTTTAAGAAAAATAAATGTCCGCCATCTTGGATTTGAAAATGGATGTCATTTTTGTAATTTGCACCCCGAGGGGAACCTCGAAGAAGACACCCATATCGATTTTTAAAAAAATAAATGTCCGCCATCTTGGATTTGAAAATGGATGTTATTTTTGTAATCTGCACCCCGAGGAACCTCGAAGATGACACCCATATTGATTTTTGAGAAAAATAAATATCCGCCATCTTTGATCTGAAAATGAGTATCATTTTCGTAATCGGCACCACGAGGAACCTCGAGAACGACACCCATATCGATTTTTATAAAAATAAATATCCGCCATCTTTGATCTGAAAATGAGTGTCATTTTCGTAATCGGCACCCAGAGGAACCTCGAAAATGACACCCATATTGATTTTTAAGAAAAATAAATGTCCGCCATCTTGGATTTGAAAATGGATGTCATTTTTGTAATTTGCACCCCGAGGGGAACCTCGAAGATGACACCCATATTGATTTTTAAGAAAAATAAATGTCCGCCATCTTTAATTTGAAAATGAATGTCATTTTCGTAATCGGCACCCAGAGGAACCTCGAAGATGACACCCATATTGATTTTTAAGAAAAATAAATGTCCGCCATCTTTAATTTGAAATTGAATGTCATTTTCGTAATCGGCACCACGAGGAACCTCGAAGACGACACCCATATCGATTTTTATAAAAATAAATATCCGCCATCTTTGATCTGAAAATGAGTGACATTTTCGTAATCGGCACCCAGAGGAACCTCGAAAATGACACCCATATTGATTTTCAAGAAAAATAAATGTCCGCCATCTTGGATTTGAAAATGGATGTCATTTTTGTAATTTGCACCCCGAGGGGAACCTCGAAGAAGACACCCGTATCGATTTAAAAAAAAAAAATGTCCGCCATCTTGGATTTGAAAATGGATGTTATTTTTGTAATCTGCACCCCGAGGAACCTCGAAGATGACACCCATAATGATTTTTAAGAAAAATAAATGTCCGCCATCTTTAATTTGAAAATGAATGTCATTTTCGTAATCGGCACCCAGAGGAACCTCGAAAATGACACCCATATTGATTTTTAAGAAAAATGAATGTCCGCCATCTTGGATTTGAAATTGAATGTCATTTTCGTAATCGGCACCCAGAGGAACCTCGAAAATGACACCCATATTGATTTTTAAGAAAAATAAATGTCCGCCATCTTGGATTTGAAACTGGATGTCATTTTTATAATTTGCACCCTGAGGAACCTCGAAGATGACACCCATATTGATTTTTAAGAAAAATAAATGTCCGCCATCTTTAATTTGAAAATGAATGTCATTTTCGTAATCGGCACCCCGAAGAATCGCGAAAATGACACCCATATCGATTTTTAAGAAAAGGAAAAATTTGCTCCCCGCTCAAATTTGGAACCCTCTTTTCACCCCTTAAAGGGAGCAATTCCGAAAAACGCTGAAACATGTTTTGTTGTATTTAAACAAAGAGTCTATATACGAAGTTTTAAATCTCTCACTTCAAAAAAGATTTGCTCTCCGTACAAACTTGGAACCCCCTTTTGAACCCTTTAGGGGAGCAATTTCAAAAAACGCTTAAATATGTTTTGTTGAATTTAAACATAGAGTCTATGTACGAATTTTTAAATCTCTGACTTCAAAAAAGATTTGCTCTCCGTACAAACTTGGAACCCCCTTTTGAACCCTTTAGGGGAGCAATTTGGAAAAACGCTTAAATGTGTGTTGTTGTATTTAAACATAGAGTCTATGTACGAAGTTTTAAATCTCTCACTTCAAAAAAGATTTGCTCCTTTACAAACTTGGAACCCTCTTTTCACCCCTTTATGGGAACAATTTTGAAAAACGCTGAAATATGTTTTGTTTTATTTAAACATAGAGTCTATGTACGAATTTTTAAATCTCTCACTTCAAAAAAGATTTGCTCTCCGTACAAACTTGGAACCCCCTTTTGAACCCTTTAGGGGAGCAATTTCGAAAAACGCTTAAATGTGTGTTGTTGTATTTAAACATAGAGTCTATGTACGAAGTTTTAAATCTCTCACTTCAAAAAAAGATTTGCTCCCCGTACATACTTGAAACCCCCTTTTCACCCTTTTAGGGGAGCAATTTCGAAAGACGCATATATATGTTTTGTTGTATTTAAACAGAGAGTCTATATACGAAGTTTCAAATATCTCACTTTAAAAAAGATTTTCTCCCCGTACAAACTTTGAACCCCCTTTTCACCCCTTTAGTGGAGCAATTAAGAAAAACGCTGAAATACGCCATTAATATATTTATACACAGACTACGTGCCAAATTTGGAATCTCTAGAACCAGTGGTTTGGGCTGTGCGTTGATATGTCAGTCAGTCAGTCAGTCAGTCAGTTTCTTCTTTTATATATTTATTAAGATAAGATGACGGATATTTATTTTTCTTAATAATCGACATGGATGTCATTTCGAGGTTCCTCGGGGTGCCGATACGAAACTGACATCCATTTTCAAATCCAAGATGGCGGACATTTATTTTTCTTAATAATCGATTTGAGTGTCATCTCTGTGGTTCCTCGGGGTGCCGATTACGAAAAACGACATCTATTTTAGAATCCAAGATAGCGGACATTTACTTTTCTTAAAAATCGATGTGGGTGTCGTCTTTATGGTTCTTCAGGGTGACGATTACGAAAATGACATCCATTTTCACATACAAGATGACTGATATTTATTTTTCTTAAAAATCGATATGACTGTCATCTCGAGGTTCCACGGGGTGACGATTACGAAAATGACATCCGTTTTTAAATCCAAGATGGTGGACATTTATTTTTCTAAAAAAAACCTATGGGTGTCATCGTCGAGGTTCCACGGGGTGCCAATTACGAAAATGACATCCACTTTCAAATCCGAAGTGGCGGACATTTATTTCTCTTAAAAATCGATACCTACATACGTGCATACAAACATACAGGTCAGACTGAGCACCTCCTTTTTTATAGACGGTTAAAAATTACACTTAGTACGCGGGCGAGTTCGTGTGCAAAAGCTACTCATGTATAATAATGTAAGGTTTAAGTCCAATATTTAAAAAGTTACAATCCATAAGTTGAGTACGACTACTTTAACGATTGTGGAATAATCACGTCCGATGTACGCCCGTAACCGTAAGTTTTCTAAATTTAGGTATGGTAAATGGTAAGCGCACAAAATGTCTTCACAAACACAAACCCCTGCTCCCTTTTCTAGGCACTCACTCACACATCAATAAGTAAGCCCTTAAATTAAGCAAATAAAAACCATTTCGTAACCCTTTCAAAAACCCCTTCAGAAACCCTATCAAACCGCCATACACTAAATAATATCCAAAAGAAAAATAATTAAATATGACTGCAAAAGAAAAAATAATTCATAAGAGAAAAATAATAATAATATCCACTTACAACTTACATACAGATATCGGTAGAAACAAAAGAGAACTAAAAATTTTGAAATAGATTTTAACCGGTTGGTATATTTGTTGCTACTATAGTCCTGGGTTAGGATTGGGATTTTTGGAGCGTCAACAAATAGCTTACGCTTAAAGGTATACCTTCTATGCGCCCCTTGAATAGGAGGTGGGAGGTCATTCCAGCACTTAGACGCCGCAAACCTGAAACTGCCTCGGAAAGCCTGTAACTAGAAGAATGCTTACAATGAACGCCTACCTTACTGAATGCTAAAGGAAGATTGATAAAGTAGTCGTAAGTATTTCATTAAAAAGGAATTTTAGTTACTTTATTATCAAAACAGCACATTACATAATATGTACAGGAAAGGAATTAATACATTTAATAAACAATCACGAAACAAAACCAAATATGTTCGTATCGAATACTTTACCCGACGTGTACAACTCCTTTTACTAAGAGCCTATCTGATCAAAGCATGAAGACCGATTCGCGACCGTAAACGCATGCGCGTAATTTGGTCAAACAAGCCAAAGCGGACAGAGCAGTCAACAGTACCAGTTCGGACAGCGCGGCTAATGCACCTATCGCAGCTAAGCGCGTCAATTATGATAATTCACGGTATAAAAGGGGCGAGTCGAGGATTCACTCTTGCGCAGACTGTCAGTGACTTTGGTTACGAAACTAAATTATTAACGATGGGTTTTTGGTGTTAGACAGACAACAGCAGTGGACGAGAAAGGAGCGGAGTGGTTGGTGGAGCAGATAAAACTCATGTTAGAAGACAGACTTGTTTTATTATATTTTATACTTGCGACAAACGTGTGTACACGACAAGGTGGTTGCATAGACAACATATAGTTTTCTTAACTAGGCATAGACACAGTATGTGAAAGGGTGTATATATACAGCAATTCCAACACTTCCCCTCACACTTCACATCAAAGGAGAGAAAACTAGATGTACAAATTGACATGATATGCCAACAAACATTCTGACTCTACATTCAAATAACAAAGGTACAAAAACAGTGTTTGAAACTAGATATAGCAATTGTTAGGCAAACTTAACAGTGGGGTACTTACTTAACTGTATAACATACTTCCTAACTTATATCATGACAATACCTATGTCTTTAGGCAATCTCAAATCACTCATTAGTTACCACTATAAGTGTGAAATACCAATTTTTATTTTATCAAAAACTTCATTCAAGAAATTCCCGATAAAACAGCGTTCACGACAAGCATTGGAAAATTTGGCAAAAGCTTAACATTCAGCTCAAAATAAAGCTACACAAGAACTGCTTGCGAGATCACCAATTAGGACCTTAGTGAGTCATCTATCTAAAACATTAAGCCACTATGATTTCATTATAATCATTGGCAAACCCTTCTTATGCAAAATCTGATAGTTAAAAACATATAAAAGACAATAATTAATTGCCGCTAACAGATAACGCTAATATTTACCCAATGATCTATTTGTAAAATAATTACAAAAGAAATGGCTTAAATATGACAAAAGTGAAGTGAGGAAAACGCTTTAACAAAGAATTAAAACAATTATTATCCGTGTGATGCCAGGTTAGAATAGCACTTTCCCCCTTCCTCCCGTGGGTGTCGTAAGAGTCGACTATGGGAACCGGGTTGCAGTGTGTTGTGGGCGAGGGGCTAGCAACCTATCACTGCAATATCACATTTTCTCCATCTTTAAACCTAAAATTGCTAAATGTGGCACTGGATTAAATTTCATGTGCTCTGCCTACCCCATTGGTCATCAGGAATAGCATAAAACTTTGCATCCTAGGTATAGGTCTGTTACAGCGCGTACAAAGCACGGGGCGGGGCGTTCGCAACACTCGCTGCCAGACACAGGCTTGAGCACGAGCTCTGCATCCTTCCCCTCGAACAACACGTGCGTTCGAAGATGATGATGATGATCAAGGCAATTATTATTTTAATATTCTCATTATAAGACTGTTCATAAACAAGTCATAATGGACAATACAAGTGTACACATATACACACACATCACATGTAATACTCATATAATTTTAGTCATGTCAAGCATAGAAGTCAATAATAATAGAATAATCCACCATAATTATTATTACATTCAAGGTATTTAATAATTATCATTTAAAAGATAGCAAGGTATTTAATAATTATCATTTAATACTGGGTTCCTTCATTAAGTACGTAGGATTACCTACATTCTCTACTATGGAAATATTGATGAATAATTTATATATAGAAAAATAGAATGTTCTGGGAAACTTGCCCTCCTATAACGTCCATAGCTGCTGATTTCGTAAAGAGGTCAATTTGTCCTTGTAGGGGGTAAATCACCAAAAAAATATTATTTTTTATATGGTTAGGGAACAAAGGGTTTGTATTTTATATTAGGAAAACTTATTATGAATTTGGGGAACATAGTAGAAATGGTAGGAAAGGTTACGAGCGCATGCGTTTTGCACTCGTTGTATAAGCCTTTTAGAACGATCAGCAATACATCCATTTCCAAAGCTCGACACGCAAATCGACACTAAGGTAATCACGTATATTATAGTTTCATATTTTTAAGTATCTTTCTATACAACAGATAATCATCTTATGAATAGGAACTTTTTATTTTGATCATAGACTAATTACAAAAAAAAAATGACTAAAGATGTACGGATCAGATGACCGAACCTGTGACAGCGACCGAACGAAACTGAACGGCTCTCGAAATCTCGACTGGAGCGAGCGAGTGAAACGAAACTTGTGTGAACTAATTAAGAATCACGCGGGAGTAAGCGAGATGACGAATTTATACTGGTCATTCATTCACACACATATAGTTCGTTCATTCAATTTTGTCAGACGAGAACAAATAGGCCCGTTTCTTTCGGTGTACTAGTGTACTAAAAGAACTACATTTGAGCGAATGTATTAGTCAGGAGCGATCCGCTCAGTGAACGAGCGCGCACAAGCCTAAACTAAAAACAATTTGATGAGACATGACATTTTTTTAAATATTTTTTCTATGAAAAATGAGTTTTGAACCACCTTGGTTCAAAATTTGAAAGTCTAGTGAATATGTCAAGTGGGGTGTCAGATGAAAGGGCTTGAGTTAGACATTCTGAAACAGTTTTTTATTTATTTTACATCGAGTAATTTCGATTTATGAGGGAACATGTTAAAAAATACTGCTCCCGCCCTTATCTCCGAAGTTTACCAAAGAAAAAATATGGAATTATTACATAACGTTGATATGTATATTTTACAGGAAAAACATAACTATAACTCTATCTAATTTTTCTTTTTTTATCATCGATGAAACATTTCTATACTAAGTTTGTAATTTAATCACCTTTGCATGTATTTTTGTTTTATAAATTCCTACGCGATTATGCTGAAAGTACCTTCTTTCAAATAAAGATTTCCTTTTTAAAGCGGTTCACGTGATAAAGCATTATCCTTAACGAACCACCATACATATAAAGTTATTCAATCGCTCAAATTTGTAACAACACTCGCCGATGGATGGCGCTGTACCCGTGGCGTTCAATTTCTACACCATGTTGTCGAGATTTGTGTACGGAACCCTCGGTGCGCGAGTCGCACTCGCACTTGACCGGTTTTTTTAAACTATTAGGCCTTGTTGGACACGTGTGCTGGCTCACACCTATCGTAATATTTTTATTTTATTTATTCAGTAAAGCAAATGACATGACTTAAAATTAAATAAAACGTCCCGTAAAACTGTTTGCACAGTTTGGCTGTTTGGAACCATGAGTCTATATAATCTTAAGTATAAAAGTAGTAATCTTAAGTGAGTTAGTTACCTATTGTGCAGGGTCCTCCCAGTAGAAGAAAAGTTTAGGTATCTTATAGCCGTTGACCAATACGACTGCAACGACTATAAGATACCTAGACTCGTAAACAGTAGGCCATTGAGACATGACAAAAGACCGCAATATGTTGAACCAAAAAGTTGTAATTATTATGGTGAAAGAACACTGCACTATTTAACTCCTCGAATTTTTAATAACATAAATTTTCTGTCTGAAAATGATATTATAAGTAAAACAGTCTTTAAAAAGAGATTAAAAAATACATTATTAGAATTATACAGTAGCAAAAATATTTAAAGTTGCCAACGTCTTGTAACTTGCATACCCTTGTAAATTCATCAGTACCTAATAAAATAGAATAAGAACTCACATTTGTAAACAACAATTACCTTATGTTAAAAAGTAAACTGAGCGCGACGCGCCAACAAACTGTTCGCTACAGTTTGGCGCATTTTGTGAACTGTATTATGTAATTGTTTTTACCTGAATTTATCTATCTATCTATCTATCTATTATCTTAATCTAAAGTCTTAATGAATAAAAAGAACAGCCTTAAGTGTTGTGGCAAAAAGTAGATAGCATAGTCAGCTAGATATGAGGTACCTATTTACATACTGTCGAGGTAGTACATGTATGCTTGTGTTTGGGCGACACAAAATGCGGGCCCGTGCCGTCGCACGAGTTGTCTGCTCATAGATCCTGCCTAGCATCTAATCTCAATACTCCAATAAGCGGGTCCTTCCTTAAATTCGTAATTAGTTTTAGTGTCTTGGAAATCATTAATCATGATGTCTACGTTGGAACGGCGTCTTTAATATTATTCTCGTAATTTACTAGGGTTTTAACTCCAAGTAAGGGAAATGATGCGTGAAAGGCTATTTTTGATTGTTAAGAAGAGAAGTTATAATTGCTATTGGTGGCGTTTAATAATATACCTAACGTAAATTCAAGATTGAACTTCCTTCATTTATCATCAGAATTATAAATTAAACCAAAGTTCTATATATTTTAGCATTAATTAGTCTACTCTCAATTATTCAAGGGTATGAAATAAATGAATTGATATAAATCTCAATATACAATTCATTTGGTACACGAATTCGTCGTTTTGGTAAACTGAACTACTGGACTTCAATCAGGACTGTTATTCACAAACCGACTCGTCCTCACCTGTCACCTCATTGAAAGTTGAAACCCACATTTGAAAGTTTCCCTATAAAAACGGGTGAGCTGTGAGGTGACTGGATAGAACGGTGCTTAGTGAATAGCATAGGTGCCTCAATGCGAGTGCGCGAAGCACATTGGGATAAAGCAAACATGGAAGCAGACTTCTTTAAAAAAATGCTATTTATTTTTACTGCATATTTAAATGTATATTAAAAAATTTAAAAATACATATCAAAAGCATATTTTTGGTGCATATGGACAAGCTTAATACCTTCAAAAAATTAAAAATAACTTAGGTATACGGCTGTGCGTCGGCCGTGACATTTTATTTATTTCATTTAATTTACATTTTCTTCGTTCACACCAAGCTTTTTGATTCCTTGTATCTGATGAGATCTGCTGTAACTTTATTTCGTGTCTCTGTTTAATACTCTGGCCTTAAAATCATAAGGATTAATAAAACACGGCTGTGACATATTGTCCCTCGGTCGTGACATTTTATTGATATTTGTTTCTTTTATTTGTTGACACCGTTTTAACTCTTTTCTTTCGCGTCTTTGTTCATAACGGGATCTACTTGAATTTTGGGTGCATCCCTTTTTTTCGCCAAATTCTCGCCTTGATATATTATTTAGTTCTAAGTTTTAATTTATTTCCTTTTGTGGCGTCTTTATAACGAAAAATGAGAACTGAGTAAAAACCTATTTCTAGAAAATACATATCAAACAATACAGTAATTAAGAATAAGAACCCAGTGCCCACATTATTCAAAATAACTAAAAATATCACAACCGCGCATTTTATATGTCACAACCATGCACTCAAAAATCCACGGTGGTGACACTTTTTTCATACCATGGTCGTGACAATTCGAGACGTGTTCGATATAACTCAAAAACTAGTTTTAATTTAGCAGACATTAATTAACTAATTTAATATACAATGTAGGAGATACATATTATGTTATAAAAAACAACGTGACAGTTGTAGTTACGCTTAAAACTTTAACGCCGTGCAACGACGTGATAAGCTTGTCTCTATTTCGAAATAAATAAAGAAATGATTTTGACGCGAACACCACTCTGTTCAGCTATTAGCAAAACTGACATTAAGTGTTGACGACCTAAAAAATCTTTTTCACACCTGCTATTCAGAAAAGAGTTATTGTTGCCTTCGATGAGGGATCAAAGTTGTACTTTTCTTCCCTCATTTGATTATATATTTTTATGCAGTACCTTTACAAAGATTACTTTTGCATAATATGTATAATCTGTCACGAAATTCAATTTCGTTTTAGTAGAAAAAATATATATACCGCCAAATCTGGTAATCGGACACAACACGGTCAGTGACATTTTGACCTTGCAATTAAAAAATATATTTTTATAATTTTATGGGTAAAATTGTATTTGAACATGACATGATGCTATAGGTAAAATTCTAAGTGAATATACAGTTATTTGATTTTCTAAATACACATACGCGATTCTTACAAAGCACACAAAAACGTAAAGAATAAGAATCACCCCTAAATGGCCTCGACCCGACCCTTTAGTTTTTTTAAGTACTTTTTATTTTTCGTTATAGCAGCAACTGAACCTTTTACCTACTCAATTGAAAACGGGACCCTACCAGAGTCAGCGAAAAAACATTAAAAAAAAAACATGTGACTGCCTGCTTATTACTGTTGAGTACTGAGTAATAAATACCGAAAAAACACATTTCTTGACATCACTCCTAACTCCTTTTACTGCATGATTTCTTGATTATACATAACCTAGACAATCAGATGAATGAAATAATTAATCCCATAAAAACATTCCATGTAAAAATAGGCCAAGTCTCGAAACTCTTTCACCGTAATAAGTTGTGACATATTACGTAGAGCCAAGTCAGGCCTTATTATTTTGAGACTTGAGAATCACACAACTTTACCTCATTCATTAATTTTTGCATATCTAAAACTATGTACTATGGTGTGATTGCCCAGTCACAATATTTTATTTAGTAAGCAAATAAAATCTAATAACAATGTCTGACTTGGCTCTACGTAATATTTTACATGGAATGTTTTTTATGGGATCTCACTTCTTTTTGTAGGTAAATGTGTCAATACAAATCTATGAACTGCATCTAGAACTAAACACTTTTCATAGATGCAGGAACTACAAAAGCATAACTTTGTATTGATTACAAACTTACTTATGCAGTTTGTATATCTCTAAAACGTGTCTGAAATTGCAATATTTTAGGTCTTTAATGACTTGATATGCTAAAAATTAATTATGTTTAAAATTTGAAGCTTGTGGGTCTACTAGAAGTACCTTAGAATTATGATGATCAGTCAGTCAGTGTGTCAGTGACAAAACTAAGGAACTTTGATGGGCAATAGATCTAAAACTACAAGTTTAAATTGAATTGGCCTATATGTTACTGATACTGATAGCTAGTACAAAATTACAGGATGTTGAAAATGGCCTGAGTCGCTTCGAGAAAAGAATGGTACAGCCTTGTAGTAGGTACAATATAGTCAACTTATTTAGAAGCTTCATCACAAAACAAGTAATAAAACTACGTACCTCTGATTCGTGTTTAGAGATTTGTTGTAAGTTCTTGCTTCGTGTAACGGGCCACTAACGTGGCGTAGATACGAGCAACTACGTAATAACACACTGAATATCGAATACGAAACACAAGTGTTAGATTGACCCCTTCCAAGTTCCAATATAATATTGAATTTCTTCTGAATACACTCTTAACACGAACCTTAACGGATTACGGAGTTCGACGGCACTTTTATCTGTCGATCCTAATCCTTGTAGGTAAAACATTAAAAGTAGATTATTGGTGTGTATTCTGAATATATTTTCTTTTAATAGATATTAGGAAAATGGTACCCGAAGAATATTTCTAAAACCGGAATGTCATTTAAAAAGCTCACGGATTGTACGATCCATGGTCTAAGAAAACACCACATATGTCACTGTCGACGACACACTCACACTTACGTCCCCATACCGTCGATAGGCTGATGACGTAGGTCATGTTACCCTCACTACAAACCGCTGTACCGGATTGCCGTACCTGGCGCAGTATATCGACGGTGTAAAGGAATAACCCTTTAAGCGACATTTTGGTCAAAATCGAGTTATATATATCGTTGGAATCAGCGTTTTTTTCTGCGTCGTTTGAGCCGGGTTTCACATCGATCCGATGACTTATATGTCGCTTAAGGGGTTACAGAAATAAGGCCCAAATTTAAAAATCGTTACCTGATGCGACACATAATTTGATTAAAATCTTACCTGAGTCACTTAACCATATATACAGGCATAATCATAGTCGCATAAGTGATTTTTAAAAATAGGTAATTTTCCATGTGATGTCACTTACATGTTTATTCCAAGTACATTTTACATAGGTTACGGCGCTTAAGTGGTTCTTCAAAAGTGTTAAAATTAACTGTTGTCGCTTAAGTGAATGTTACAAAAATGTACCTAATATTTCATTACTTTAAGCGACATGCTTGGCCCTGGCCGAAATTGTCGCTTCAAGTATTTATTAAAAACAGCAATACGTTGGTTAAATGAAAATTGCAAGAGGTGTGATGGCGTTTGAAGTGTCGCCCAAATTTATAGTATGACGTTTAAGTGTATAATTTTTTGTATGAATTACGCGCGAAAGGGACTCTTATAAACGCAGTGTAACGCCGTCGGTCGCTTCAGTCACCGACAAACACAAGGAGGGGGTGGTTGTTTTGCCGTTCGCTGACGGAATTAACTAGGTACCGTATGCTAGTTCTTGCTTGAGACTGAATTGATTTTGCACGAAGCAGTAACGCTGCTAACTGATAATTTGTTACTGCTAGTAATTTGTAATTTGCTGCTAGTTAATTAGTATTTTCCCCAATTATTTAAGACCGCCACCCTGGGCCAGCGTGGGTACTACTGTCCAATCTCTGAGAGGAATCCTGTGCCCAGCAGCGGTATGTAAAATGGCTAGTGATGATTAAAACTTGAGACTGATTTGATTTTGTATTAAGCACTAACGCTGCTAACTAATAATTTGTTACTGCTAGTAATTTGTAATTTGCTGCTAGTTAATTAGTAACTTGAGACTGAATTTAGATGCTAATTAGTGCTTACAAAAGTGTCTTCAAGGCATTATTTTTGACTGAAAAACATTGTTGTTTTTACTATACCTAAATGTTTAAAATTAAAACTAGTTTATTGATGTTATGAGAGTATGTTGATTGTTAAACTTTTTACGAGCAGATTTTCTGATACTACGTTATTTAATAAGTTGAACTCTATTGTGATAATGAGTGAACTTGTCTATCTTGATGTTATGGCTTAAGCCAACCAATAAAACAACAATTTGATTTTTCCTATTGTGTTTCCTTTATAAGTGTACGTATTTTCTTCTATTATACTTAAATGAAAATTCCAATACTTTCGAATAAAATAAACAACAATAAATTCATCACATCCCTTGCTTATTTAAAACGACGGACAATTTATTTTTATTTATGCAAATACACTACTGTCGCTTAAATTAATTCCCGAGATCAAATTAGTTACATTGGTGTAGTTTCATTGGATTGTTTAGGGCCCTGGTTATAGCACGAAGGTGTCTCTTCAATGGTTCTTCCGGGATCGTTTCGGGGGCCTATTCACTTAAGCGACACTTATTTCAGAATCCTGTAAGATTTCAAGTTTGATAATATTTTTAAAATATAGCTATTAAAATTTGAGAAAACTTGTGTATAGAACTCAACTTTCTAAAATCAATAGTAAAAGAGATATTTTTTTTTTTGTCAATAAATACACTTTAATACGCTCTCCTGTAAAATTCAAAAAATGTCGCTTCAAGGGTTATTCCTTTATACCGTCGATATTATTGTATCATGGTACGATCTTACGCTCTTGTTATATATATGCCATGTTCGCATATTTTTGACAAGTAGTCCGCATCGATATTTTCGATTTCGTTTATTTTATTACCAACGATGTTACATAATCATATGGATTCTTATTAGCAATGTAATTTGTAACTTTGATGAATAAACTATGAAGTAGGTACCTTTTTTTTTTTTTTCGACGGGGGAAAATCTGTTATGGATACCTCCGCACCGTGGGGGCGGCGCGGTAGTTATGTCGGACTTGCACCGACTAAAAACCCCCGCTTGTCCTCCTCAACCCATTTCGGGCGGCTCTGGGATCTCCTACGGAACGCACCAGTGTCGCCCTAGAGTCCACTTATGTGGGTCCCGCTATGTTTCTATGACGATCGTAGCCCCCAACTACGACCGTCTACGACCCCGAGGACCCCCTTTTAGTCGCCTTCTACGACAGGCAGAGGATACCGTAGCCATATTCTATGCCCGGGCTACAGGGCACATGAAGTAGGTACCTACCTACGTATCTATGGAAGATAGTTATTCAAGGCAGGAGGAACGAAAACAGCGGTCTTAAGATAAAAATAAAAACCGGTCAAGTGCGAGTCAGACTCGCGCACCGAGGGTTCCGTGTACAGATGTGTATCGGTTCCAACAGTATTAAATCAGGAAAATCTCAACAACCTGCGGGGTAATCACGTAACTCTTTTACTACCGTTAGGTAGATTTTAATGTCAAATTTTAATTGTCACTTCATACATTTATACTTCAAAATTGACAGTAAAATCTATCTACCGTTAGTACATAAAGTTACGTGATTCGCCTGCTGGTGTGAAAATTGAACCCCAGGGGTACAGTGCCATCTATCGGCGACTTTTGTTACACATTTGAGCGACTGAATAACTTTGTATGTATGGTAGTTTTTCAAGGATAATTCTTTATCACGTAAACCAATTCCAATTTTTTTTCCGTATTTGAAAGAAGGTACTCATGAAAAATATTGCCAGCACACATACTGAAGCAATGTCATCTTTTTCTACATAAAGAATAAGATATTGATTAGAAAGTGACAACGTTATTTTTACTCTTTCTGCATCGAAATGCCTCGTATTTATATAACTGATTGCATATATAGAACATTACACCGAGTCCACTATTTAATATGTTATTGGGCTGTACCTGAAGTCGACGTTTATCGCAAATTTTGAAACCATTTTCATCTAAATTGAGCGCATTTAGGTCAACGAGAATTTGGAGAAAACCGTATGCAGGCCTGCGAAATATACACAATATTGTTTTCTTCCTAATTGTACCTAATAAACTTCGTCGAAGGCACCGGAAAACATTTTTTTTAAGAATTCAAAAATAAAACACCATAGTGTCGTATCCGTATAGAAGCCATGTGTCGTATACATCCAGTATCGGTACCATTTATTAAAGCGAAATTCGTTGTAGAAATCAAATATTCTAAACGTATTTTGAAAACTTCAAGTGAGCGCCTTATACCTATTATTTTTTATTGGGAGAATAGGGAAGCAATGAATCTATTCTGCCGTAGAACTGGAGATAGAATAAGTAAATTTTAATAGATTCATATT
Source organism: Epiblema foenella (assembly GCA_963556455.1). Lineage (NCBI taxonomy): Eukaryota > Metazoa > Arthropoda > Insecta > Lepidoptera > Tortricidae > Epiblema > Epiblema foenella. The sequence continues at coordinate 11,148,274 of OY747107.1, read as the reverse complement.
TAATTACCTAAATATGAAGCTCTCAATTGGTGTGTTCCTCTTTTCAAACAAAATACAGGGAATTAATAAAATTGTAAGCTTAGACATATGAAATGTTATCATTTCATAATCCAGTACGTTTATACATCAGAATTTGCGTTAAATCCCAAGGCCCAAACATCCTATTATGTATGTAGGCCAACATCGTAAAAAAGTCTGCAAAAAATCAGAACTACCGGATTTAACGCAAGTACCCCATACCTTCAAGCGACAAGGTACTGTACTATCAATTCCTACCCTTAAAAATTGTTGTGAAACCAAATAGTAAGACATGAAGCAGTGCAACATGCACGCATCACGCACCCATTAACCACAAAAAACCGTGTATTTTTTGTATTATTTTTCACATTTACACTGGGTTATTAAACCATTCCTCCTGAAGAAAAGTGATCATAATTTCTACACACATCGTTTCACGCATAGTACAAGTACCGACGTCTACATTTTTGGATTCACGCGCCGCTGATGCACTCATCCTGAGAAAGAACTCCCGAAGAGTTCGAAACATGTCGCCCGGAGTGACAATTAACACGTGAGTTTTAACCGTTTAGTAAAGTATAAATATGACTCACGAAATTTGGAATTCAAGTAACATTGATAACTCAACCAACTTGCAACATTAAACCTACTCTTCACCTTCTCACCTCACCTAATCGATACACGAGTGTTCCCATAAACTTACAAGCAACCGAACTGAGCGTAATCCTAAAAAACAGAACGAGAAATTGCTTAGTACAATAGAAGCCCAATGATAAATTCAAAGTCAATCAGGAGTTCTGATACTTATTTGATTGGCAAGAACTAGGGACGCTGTCCCGACGTTCAATCTGGTTCAATTCCCCTTGACTGGATCCAGTATGGTTTACTCGTGAACGTATTTCAGTATATATATATTCTCTTGGATTCCTGCTCCATCTTCACATCCAAATGGTCTTGTATATCTTCTCGAACCTTTCACTCTTACTGAGACAGACACTTTACTTTCAGCATATACATAACTTGTGAATAACGCTATTCTTTTCAATGCTCTTCGATGGATGAATATAATCAATGGATGAAAAAACATGACACCAAATTGGTTTCAAATATTTATTTGCAAGCATTACAGAGTATATTCATAGGTTAAGATTAACTCTCATTTTCAATTTGTTTTGTCAAGTAGGTATATGTTCCCCTTAATTATTCCGGGGAAATAAGATTATTTAATCACATTTGAAGTAAGAAATTAAGGGGGTGAGTTACAAATAATGAAATTACCTATATTAGAAATATACCGTTACACTTCAATGCTTTTTTCACTAAATAATTGTTATGGATGGCTCCTTTTTCTTCAATTCATTGACTTTCAGCTGCAGATCGTCACGTCTTTTCGTCAGCATTTTCAGTTTTTCAACAAGTTCCATTTTTCCGCTGCAGGCAAAAAAGAATGTGAATAGAAAGTATGGGACATTAATACCTAAGAAATAATTTTCCTTTTTAATATGTTTTTATAGTCAAACGATAATGTTTGTTTCATCCTCAACTTTACGCACCATTGAATCAAAATAACAAAGGAGATACAGTTGAGAACAGTGAGTGAAAATAAAACAGTTCTATCACTTCACTTATTGGTATATAATTTATCGCGTCCGTTCGCTTCCGTGCATATTTAACAAGCTGTTGTTTTCATTTAATTTAGTGCAAATCGGATCTCCTCTATCACTGTCTAAATGAAGTTGGATCGTCTAAATGTCTCAAAGTAACTTGTAATACGTAATAATCCCAAACTTGCGCTTCATTAACATTTATTTTTAACTTACCTCTGTCGGCGACTCCGTCGGCGTAGAGGTCGTTAATACACGTACGTACGCCTTAGGGTATAATTTCCTGGATAAAAACTATCCTATGTCCTTCCTCAGGATACAAACTATCTCCATGCCAAATTTCATCTAAATACCACTAGAGATTTAAGCGTGAAGAGGTAACAGACAGACAGAGTTACTTTCGCATTTATTAAATATTAGTATGAATAAAAGTATTGCCTACGTTATTTTTCTTAAAACGTCAGTACCAAGAGGAACCATTTAATTTCAATTATTGGAAAGCAGACACCCCTTTTACTATTATATGAATATATATTTTAATAAAGCGCCAGTTAAGGACTATTTTATTACAATTGTAAAGATCCTATTTCATTTGGACAGTGGTATTATAGCTGACTTCAGATTTGGAACAAATGAAATAAATACCCCTACCGTCATGTTCGATGTTGAACTCATGTAGGCAACAAATTAGTAAGAAGATTATGTCTGATGGGGCGACCGACCGGAGGTAATGTGAGACGTCAGTGATTGCGAACTTAATAATAAATGGTTGCTGGAAATAAGGCAATACTAAAAAAAAAATTATATATTGAAAAATGAAATCCGTTGACCATTAGTTAATAAAATAAATCTTATTTAGCTATTGTCAATGGTGATGAAAACGAACATAAAATTGGGTAACAAAATGTACTCGAATTCATAGTTTCGAAGGGAATAACTGTTAGGTATTTAATAGCAACCGAACAATTTAAAAGTACTGAATTTAAAACTCCGCGAATTTACACACGGCCGCCTAGCGACGAAAATACGCGGAACCTACGGCTAACAAATGTTATGGTAAAAAAGCACACGTAGCAACGCCGCGAATATTTAACATTATTACTTTTGAAAACGAGTGTAGCAGTAAACACATTTAAAACCAAACTCAAAAGGTTGCTATTAAACACTTCAACGCACGATCAAGAAAATGGTAAAAATTTAATAAATAACTTAGTATCCATCTGGAGTCACTTGTTATTACTTTAAAATTTAGGATAAGGATTAATTACTTAGGTCATACAAAATAAAACCGACCAAGTGCGAGTCCAACTCGCACCGAGGGTTCCGTACAAAGATGTGTACCGGCTCCAACCCTATTAATTCAGGAAAATCTCACAATCGCGTCACCATTAGCCGGAAATAAAGATCTGAGACAGTTTTATTAGGCAGGTGCCCGTTGTCTCACGCAATAGCCCAGCCATTAGTCCATTATTTTCACCACATAACCCAGTTCATTTAGACTCTATCAACCAGAAATAGTACCTGTATACCTACCCTGGCGGGTGCTGTCTCTGTATGCGTCCTATGACACGGGCAGGAACAGCATCCGCTAGTTGTATCCTTTGCATTTGATTAAAGTGTCAAAACGTTGGCAATGTGGTACTCGTTTGGTACTTCGGCTCCACGCACGCCTCCCAAAGGTCCGGGATACCAGTGTCCCGTGAACGGAAAGACATAATAATAGAGTCACTTAGGCATATCATTTCTGGTTGTGGTCATCTTGCTAACGGCGATTACTTGCACAGACATAACTTAGTAGCCAGGATGATTCACCAGCAACTTGCTGTTTCATTCGGTTTTGTGGACTTCAAAGTGCTTTACTATAAATACACAACTGCATCCGTTCTCGAAAATGGTCGAGCCACGCTCTATTGGGATCCAGTAGCAGCCTAGGTTAGGTATTTATAATGTTTTATTTTTTGTAAGTGTATGTTTATATTTAACTTTTTATAGATTTATTATAAAACCTAACTTAAGTACAAATATAAATAAAGAGATAATAATAAAAGTTAACAAACCTATGTCAACTAAAATAAGTTGTGTCCCTTTCTCACAAACATTGCATAAACGTCAATGTGATAAATAATGGCAAACACAGTTTAACTAAAGTAGGTTTCATTATAACTAAAAGGGCATCAATGTTTAAAATAAACGCATAATGCACTTACATTACGGCTGGCAGGTTTTCGGGTATATCTGTCTTCATAGTTTCAAGTTTTATCTTCAACTCGTTTACGACGTGTTGTCGCCGTGTTGCCTCGCTCTCTAGCTTGGAGTTCGTGTTGCTGACCTCTTCGAACTTTCTAGTCATCTGCTCCTCATTCTAAACGATGTTACAACAAATGCTATAATTATTATTTCCCCCTTATTCATAAAACTTAAACTTCTGCATACAGAACGACAGTAGGACGATTATATGTATGTAGGGACATTTATCTGATTCGCTCTAACGAAACAACTCCTATTGTGTCAAAATGCAAGAGATGGCGTCACGTCAGATAAGTAGGAATCCCTTGTATATAATCATGTTGCCGCCCGATTTTTATTATGATAAGGTGCATTAGGCTATTTTCGGTATATTTTTTGGCGAGTGAAGAGTATGCTCTTTTTTAACCTGACTGTAGCTTTATAGGCCGGGCTCAATAAAGCGATAGGAGTGCGCGGTTGGAGAGTGGCTTGGGGAAAATCCAGGGGAAATCTCCGACACGACCACGCCGGCGGTTTAAATACTGGAATATTCTAGAGTTTGCGCTCCAGTGAGATTGGTTTAGCGGTTTCAACCAAATCTGAGGTGTGAGTGGAATCGAGCAACTGTGTGTTTTGTCGCTGGTTCAATAAACCTAGCCTGGCTGAAAAAAGTCCAGCAAAAATCTCAGCTAGGCCCGACCCGGGTTAGACTCACTCTACCCGATATGCGGCGGTACCGGGACGAATAGGGACTATATGTGGCTGTGTTGTCGCGATCGCGCGGTGGGCGTCCCTGCCGGCGGAAATGTCTAAGTGTATACGCGTCATGCCAGAGGGGCTACCGCGAACCGAAAACGAACACAGTTCGAATATCTCCCTCTCCGTCGCACTTGCTAATTCGTGCGACAGAGAGGGAGATATTCGAACTTCGTTCGTTTTCGGTTCGCGGTAGCCCCTCTGAGTTGGACGCCGTATGCGTAGCGTTTGATCTTTCGATAGACGCTGTGATTACGGGTCCGTGAGTGTGTGCCTGGGACGCTGGACCGTGTGGCCCTAATCAGTGATCGCCGAATTACGACAATGGGGGAGGAATGGGAACGTAGTCGACAGCCTTCCTAACTAACGGATTCCAAAGGAGCTTTGTCAAAATAACGTCTGATAGTCTGCTTAAAGAAACCATACATGGTGCTAAACCCCATGTCATGGTGCAGACTGAGGTTCGACTGGTACCACGGGGCACCAGTCGCCCTACGGAAAAAACGATTGTGAATGATCTATGAAGTATTCCTTACGAGTGATTTTAGTGAAATTGAATATATTGATCAAGGCTTTTTTTAAATATTCCTGGATTTTTTTAAATATAAAAGTCAAATATTTGCAACATCTTTTTTATGGAGTGGATAATTTCGAAAACTCGTGGGATAATTTGGTAGAACTGTGACGCTTGCACTTTATGACATATCAGTTCAGAAATTTGTTATTTTCAACTTTTACTCCATTTTCGAGGTTACCACACCCAATGCACCTTAAAACAATATATGTATAGTTACAATATACATAGCAGATATAAGATATCTACAACATTAGGTATGTTATCAGCCCTCTTATTTAAAACATTTTTTTCCAAGTTCAAGGTATGGTTTTATTAGTTATTTTAATTAATTAGTAGCTTTAGTCTTGTATTTATTTGAAGTTTTCTCATAATAAACTTGTCGAGAAGGTACCTACAACATTAATTATGAAATATCGTTTATATTTTAGACACCGTGCTCACACCGTTTTACTTTTAAATTGAGTAAAATCTGTAGTTTATGTGAAACGTAAACTTATTTTGAGATAAAATTAAATTTTTTAGCCACGAAATGAAATCCGCGACACCTAGGTACTATTTATGATTAAAATTACTTTTAACATGTATGTTTGCCATAGTTACCTACTCATAATGAAAATATTAATATGAATAGCAATGCCAAATGGTTTTTGAAAAGCGAAGCTAAGGTTCTGAAATGTGCCAATTAATAATAATGAAATAAATATATGAAATAAAATAAAAATAATTTATTCCAGAAAAATTCCATGGCATAGCATCAAAAAATTAAAATTTTATGTAACAGATATAAATCAAAATCACAATAAATTAATAATAATATATATTGAAGATTATCTGGGCGTTCGAATATCTTTTAAAACCGCAAACACTGTATCAAAAACAATGAAATAAGGCCATTTTCAAAATACACATTATTATTACTTCTAAACCGTAGGTGACAAGATCACGGTTCTTTAAAAAAAAGACTAGGGAGCGAGCATGTCCAATATTTGTAACTTGATTTGGTAACTTTGTTTACCGAAGTAGGATTAGAAAGCACCACTTCATTGTACAAATTGCTCGGTTTTGATAGTTCAACGAAGAGATGTAAATTAGAGGGAAATTACATTTTGCTTATAGTTTGAACATAATGTTTGTTCTAGTTACTTTGGACTAGTAGTAGTAGTAAACACTTTATTGCACAAATCAAGTACATAGTCTAAAACAAACTTAATAATAGATATTTGTACAAAGGCGAACTTATACCTCTTATACTTATACCTTATTATTATACCTTTAAGGGATCTCTTTCTCTTCCTTTCTTCTTGGACTATTTATTTCATTAAAACTGACATACTGATGGCTTAATCAATCAATCAATCAAGTCATTATTCTTAAATACATAGGTACATACAGAGGTTGCTTAGGCTTTTTTTTAAGTCGTTAAGATACGATTTAGGTAGCTTATTGAAAACTCTAGGCGCCATACCAAATACAGTGGTGCAGGTAAGTATATTGCACTAGATGCCCGTGCTGCGCCACACGCGTATTACAAAGAACGCAAGCAAAGCCGCAGGATACAATATAGCCTATAAGCGCCATACCAAATACAGTGGTGCAGCTAAGTATATTACACTAGATGCCCGTGCGGCGCCACACGCGTATTACAAAGAACGCAAGCAAAGCCGCAGGATAAAATATAGCCTATATCCATCCTGAAGGTCCTAAAATCTGTACATTCTACGGCTATTATGGGGCTACCCGGGGGGATTTGGTTAAGACAATGGTTGTTTCCCTTAATGGGAAACAGCCACTTTTAGTACATTTTACATAGTAACTACTTCAAGTGGTCTTAATAAGTTTTCACATTCAAAAACATATATGTTGTGTGGTGGTCTTTCATTAACACTTTTGTCTGCTATAATTTATAAATAAGTCCGATACAGTTCACAGGCCCAAAAAACACATAAATCGTAACTTCATTTTTTGGAACTACTTATCAACAAGATAACTACAACCTGCATTTAAGAACCATTTTTTTCGTATTTGTATCTGCGTTCGTAGGGTTCCGTACCAAAATGGTCAAAAAGGAACACTTATGGTTTCACTTTGTTCGTCTGTCTGTCTGTCTGTCACATCGCTAAATATCTCAAGAACTACTTAAGCTGTCAATTTAGAATAGTTATAAATAAGGGTGACCCAAATGCATTGAACATAGTTATTTAAATTATTTATTTTTATTTTCTGTAAAAAATGACAAATAAAAGGTGGTTCAAAATTTCCAAGTCTAGTGAATACGTCAAGTGGGGTGTCATATGAAAGGGTTACACATTCTGAAATAATTTTTAATTTTTTACGTCGTGTCATTTTCGATTTTTGAGGGAAAAATGTAAAACAAAAATACCGTCCCCCTTATCTCCGAAGTTTACCAACGAAAACATATGGAATTATTACATAACATTAATATAAATGTTTATTTCACAGAAAAAATATAACCATAGCTCCATCTAGTTTTTCTTTTTTTTATCATCAAAATTTCATCAACTTTTAATCACCTTTGAATGTATTTTTGTTCCACAAACCCCTACGCGATTATGCTGAAAGTGGGTACCATCTTTCAAATAAAGAAAAAATAATTGAAATCGGTTTACGCGATAAAGAATTATCCTTGAAAAACCACCATACAAATTCGCCGATAGACGGCGCTGGACCCATGTTAAGATTCTCCTGAATTAATTGGGTTGGGATGGGTACACCGAACCCTCGGTGCGCGAGTCGGACTCGCAATGGCCCGTTTTTTTTTTACTTTCTTAATACTTTTCCAGAAAAGTACAGCTGGTTTGACGTAAAAATTACAATGTTTGATGGCTTATATATCTTGGTTTCAGTGACTGGTTGAGGTAAAGTGCGACGAGACAAATCAATACGGAAAAGTAAAGAGTTACCGTTTTACAAGGTCATGCAGATAGAGTAGCCCCTTACACAACAAAGAGATGTCTGGCGGACCCCAACTAGGCTGAGCGGTGTATCTTGGGCCCCTGAGTGCTAATATATGAGACAGATTTGATAAATGAGCTGAAAAGTTCCGAAGAGTAAACCCTACACAAAGTAACAAATTTTAGAAGTACAGAAGATTATAGATACGATTATATGTATATACTTACATAGAAACTCCGAGTTTGTCGGAACCGCTCCGCCTTGTTCCGCAACGAGTCTTCGTATTTGCGACTGTTAATCAAATGAAAACACAGGGTAACATGAAATAATAAAATAAGTGACTAACAGTGATTAAAATTTTGTATTTCACTACATTATGAGCTGGTAATGGTAGCGACGTAGTTTAATTCGATTAAATCGGCTTTGGAGAGCGTTTATATCTCTTCACAGTAAGCGTAATTATGATGTTATTTGGTAACAGGTCTTTTTCACCGCCACAGATGATCCCGTAAGTTGTGTCTCACGTGTCAATCTTTGTAGCGAAAGATTGAATATGAACCTTACTAGATAGCACGTAGATTGCCTTTACATCGACTTGATTGACTCGATATTTTTTTAGCTTTTCGTGGCGGGTTTCGATATGCCGCCACGAAATGTTGGAACAATCTGCCACCACCTATCAGAAACAGTAAATCCGTAGCATCCTTTAAAATCAATATTAAAACATATCTAATCAACTCACAAATTGCTAATGTATAAGCGGACACTCCATATATACTAAGTACCATATATGACAATGTTGTATCATCTACATATTTTAGTTTAACCAAATTTGTAGCTAATTTCCAACTATTTGAAATCATTGGCCAGCGATCTCTCCTTCTTCTCCATCATTAAGTTAAGCTGGCTAGTTTAGTTAAGATGTGTTATTAGTTAAGTTTATCTTTGTATCTCTCTTACAGGCTGTCCTGAAAACCAGCGCCTTAGCATATATTGCTATTGGCATATGCTGAGTGGTATCCTTTTTGGTGTTCATAACTCATACTTAATTTAGTGTTTATTTCATCTTATTTCATTTGTGTGTATTGTGTAATGATTTAACACCAAATAAATATTTCTTTCTTCTTTCTATATGAAGTCATTGGCGTGTGGGGCACTGAAATGTACTGACTTTATATATCAAGTATGTACATGTAATGTACGTAAGCACTTTATTGTACACAATAACAGGTTAAAACAATATACATGTCACATAAGATCATAGTACAAAAGCGAACTTATCCCTATGAGGGATCTCTTAAACCCAACCTTTGAGGGATTGAGTGGAATGTGAAAGAATGAGATAGACAAACTCACAACGTGTACAAAAACGTTTCAGTAAGGTAACTTATAGCTAAAACCAAAACTAAATAAATATATAACAACTATACATACAATAGATACATATTATAAATATATACTTATTCAAAATAATATACATAAATAAATATTTATGGACAAATATTACACAAATCGACCCAGTCCCAAACTAAGCAAATCTTGTAATATGAGTACTAGGCGACGATATACAGATATAAATAGATACTTAAATATATATAAAACATCCAAAACCCCGGAAAAAATATTCGTGCGCATCACACAACTAAATGCTCTGACTGGGATTCGAACCCGGGACCTCCAGCTTCGTAGTCAGGGTCACTACCAACTAGGCTACAGCGGTCATCATAAATAAATAAATAAATATAAGCATTCAACCAAATCACAAGTCGTTGGAGAGCCACAATTACTTTGAGTGCGACAGGCTGGGACTGTCGCATTGACTGGGACTGTCAAGTCAATGGCGGCGAAAAGGTTAAGATTTTCTCTCACTTTTTCAATAATTTTCCAACCATCGCATCGAAAGCTTACTAGTTTGTACCGTTAATTAAAATCGTTATTAATTGTAACCTTGTAGGTAGATGCAAGTAATTTTTTTTTCAGCCATAATACGCCAGCATTTCTTGGGAAATGTTCATTATGGAAAATCGAACAGAAATAGGTACCTACTCGTATTTATGTCTAATAGAACTTATTTTATTACAAGAGGTATCTTCCAGACAAACCAACGTCTGATTCGTCTGTCGGATTCACTGTATCGGAGCGTCTTGGGTCCAATAAGGTTATTGCATAATTTTAACCAGTCGTCTACCGGTCCCTGGGATCCCAGGGCTCATTACATAAGAATGCTATTGTTTACTTTTTTCGCCGGGAGACGACGGCTTACCTAAGACTCAAGTCAATAAAGGGTCGGCAACGCGCTCTAGAGTCGCAACCGTCCATAGGCACTGTGTTTTAAACGTCGCCATAAACGCATTCATGCACTGGATTTTCCCCAGACTACTCTCCAACCTCGCACTCCTATCGCTTTATTGGGCCCGGCCTATAAAGCCACAGACAGGTTCAAAAAGCGTTCATACTAAGATGGAATAAATACGGAGTACATATAGATACACTACATGTTGCGTTCGTCAGCAAATTCTTCTTCCTTGATCAAGTCGGCAAGTCGGGCTCGATTCTCACGAGTCTCCCGCAGGCGTGCCCCCAATTCCTCGCATTGCCGCTGAAGTTGGGTCCGTTTCGCCGTTAATTGGACTGTTGAGCAAAACCATGTGATATATAACTTAAATACCTATGCCTACACTATAAAAATATTATAGTAAAATAGAATAGAACAGATCGGAACAAAACAGAATAAATTATTTAAAAATCCTTATAGCTAATGTTACATTTACATTGCTTATAATTCTACTTACATTTACTTAAGGCGAGGCCATTCCATTGCAAATGTCCCGCTCTAACACGCGTGAGTTTGCAATTAACCATCCCGCTCTCTACGGAAGCTCTACGCGTAGTTTCGTAAATATTTAGTACATTTTAATAGATTTTTGGAATACTGGATCACTTATGAAAAATCTATCCAATTATTGTATTAGAAAAATAAAAAAGTATTCTTTTTGTAAAAGAAATTACTGTCGATGACAACTACGAAATCGGCACCATTTAGATAAGTTTGTTTTTACGATGATATTTAGAATTTTTTGATGGAGTTACCAAGGCATTTTTCAATATTATGTTCGGTTATAGTGTTTCTTTGTTTCTTTTTCAGTCTACAGTAATTTTTGTGTCCTGTAATTCTGCATTATTTTTTTTACACTAGTAGCTCAAACTTCAATCATTTCGTCATATCTCTGAATTGGCCTTGCCTTAAATTGATACAATGTGCATAAACTAGGATTACCTATATTCCTGTATCTTAGGCAAAAGACAAATAAAAGAGAAAACTATTTCTAATGACTTGAGAAAGTAATGAATCCAATTAAAATCATGGAAAACATGCTTGAATATACAATAGAATATATAATACATCATATATTTATTTTAGGTATGGTATTGCAGTATCAGCGTAACATACATAAATGTAATCTAACTAGGTCAACCGAACTAAAATATCTTGGCTACATAGTAAATGAACATGGCTTACAGACTGACCCTGACAAAGTCAAAGCTATTTTAGATAGCAGCCCCCACGACCCCACGAGAAGTCAAAAAGTTTTTAGGAACAGCTAGTTGGTACAGACGTTTTATCCCAGATTTCAGCACTAAAGTTGCACCCCTCACAAAACTTACTTCAACTTCCAAAAAAGCACCACCATTCAAATGGTCTACAGCAGCTTCAGAACTATAAAAGAAGCTCTTGTTTCCACCCCAATTCTTGCTTGTCCCGACTTTACAAAACCATTCGCTGTACATTGCGATGCTTCTAGTTTCGGAATCGGTGGCATGCTAACTCAAGTGTTTGATGGAATTGACAAGCCTACAGCTTACATGAGCAAGTCACTTACCTGTCCTCAAAAAAACTATTCGACCAAGGACAGAGAATTTTTAAGTATCATTCTTGCCTTAGAACATTGGCGTTGTTACTTGGACAACGGTTTAAAGTTCACCATTTATACCGACCACTCAGCTTTACAATGGTTTCTCAATCTTGAAAACCCTAGTGGACGCTTAGCCCCCTGGAGTATTCGTCTTTCAACATTTAACTTTGAAATAAAACACAAACGCGGTAAAGAAAACATAATTCCTGACGCCTTGTCACGATTCCTACCTATAAATATTATTAATTATAATAGTTCCCAAACGAACGACGATTGGTATAATAATATTTATTCAAAATGTATTCTACACCCAAATACAACTCCCGATTATATAATACATAATAACAAATTATATAGATGCTCAAAAACAACTACATTAGAATACAATTGGAAAGAAGTTATTCCTCGTGAATACAGAATTCCTATCATCACTGAAAACCATTCTACACCCACTTGCGCTCATTTTGGAACATATAAAACATATCATAGAATAAAATTGAAATATTTTTGGCCAGGTATGTACAAAGATATTTCAAATTTCATAGCTTAATGTGAGACTTGCTTAGCTTACAAGCACCAAACTCAACTTAAACTTGGCCTCATGGGTAAGCCTAAGCAATGCTCCCGCCCATTTCAATGCATTTCAATCGACCTAATCGGAGCATTACCAACAACACTTAAACGTAATAAATTCATTTTCGTTGTAACATGCTGCTTTTCGAAATACTGCCATCTTTTCGCGAGTAACAACGCAAGTCGCTGCTAGTTACAAAATAATTTTGAGTAAGTTCCTTTGTCAATCTCATGTTACAGGAAACTGGGGCACAACAGAACTGTCTGCAGTAGTCACGTACCTACACTGTAGACATAAGAAAGGAGATACCGGAGACGGCACCCTGTGTGCTCGCTTTATAAATAGTTTTACAACACGGACAGGTTCGGATATCGACAATTGTGCATTCAAGAAATGGATACAATTTTATGTCATTGTAAACAACGACTTACTATACTTTCAGACAGTGATGAGTTCGAAACCGAGTTTGACTCACCACTTGATCCTTGTGGAAGCACTCTTGTCGCATATGCATGTAGATAAAATAGGTGTATATAGGTATAATTTGTTTTATTTAACTCAACGAAAAAGCACTTGATATAGCAACTTATTTTGTTGCTAAATATGAAACGAAAAGATAGTCGATAGAAAACTAACCAAACTTATACTTGTTAAATATTCTTATGGCTAATATTCAAATTCAATACATTATAAACGTGTAATTTTGTGCGGATGTATGTATGGATGGATGTACATTCCTCTTAATCTCAAAAACTACTGAACGGATTTTTATGAATCTTTCCAGTATTGTAGATTAGACATCAGAATAACATATAACCTATAGCTTATATGTTATTAATGATAATGCAAAATTCATCCCTATATGAGGGTTAGAAAGGGGTGAAAATTAATAAAGCTTGAGATTTTACGCTTCTTATTGAACAATGTAGGTATTGTAATTTTTGTAGTCAGTGCCATTTCGTAAACTTCAGGCAATTTCTTTGTTACGTTGCTGTTGTTTTTGCATGAAATAAATAAATTAAAAAAGAATAATTGACAAGAAGGTAAAATTGCGATTCTTGCGTTGAAATATTACTTTGTAAGTATTGGCGATGAGCTAATAGTCGTACCGTTAACTGCTATCGACAGTAATTGAAATTCTTTGAAACTTTATATTGGAATCCGCAACAATGGAATAACTCCATCTATGACTGTTCGTTTTTATTACCTAAACAAATAAGTATTGTGTAGGCGGAAGGCCTGAGTATAAAAACGGCAAAACATTCGAAATTATAATATACTTATTACGCAACTACCTACGTAGAGAGTACGTACGTACGTAGGCATCTGACTTCGGGATGCAACTGTACTGGGACCCTAGGAGGAAGACCTACGTAGAGAGTATATAATATACCTTATTAGGTATCATCACGTTTGTATGTCGCAGTAGCCAATTTTGTCCACCGGTGTTTCTAGGTATTTGAAGAGATGGAACACTTCATACTCTTGAAGAAAATGAAAGCTATATTAGCTGTGCGGCCTGTTGTAGACGTCGAATCTATAAATACGTCCAAATATTTTGAACGCCACGCAACTGTCGATATGTTATCCCGGTCATACTCGTATTTCTATCAGCCCAACTGGGGAAGTACCTTCAGATTACAGAAGATCGGTGCCACGATAACCTCACGGCCTGTCCTCAAATAGATATCTTTTTCCCTGTGATGAGAGATAGCCAAAGCTACCGAGAAAGCCCTGCATTTGTGTCTAGTTATCGTTATACACAATGAAAACTCAAATCAATAAAGGCTCGGCAACGGGTTTGTGTCTCCTCTATCTGCTTTATGCCGTATGTTTATTTGATAACTTCATGGTATTTTAAAAACTGACTACTCACCGTTTTCTTGCTTGAGGCGTTCTATCTGCTCATTTTGTGCACGCGACACCCGCAGCGCCGTCCTCGTCTCGCGGTACTTCTGCTCGTTCTCCGCATCCAGTCGTGGCAGGGCCAAGCGCTATGGATTTTAAGCATTGCACGTCAGTAAAGTTATTTGGTATGCACTCCCGCATAGGTTAGTATCAGGGTGGTCACTTTTCTCTGCAGCTGGCTCTACAACATGAGACAAGTGCTCCTTTACTTAAGATTAAACTTTGGTACCGTTCATTTGGCATTCGTAGCACAGAGCGCTTTCTTGCCTTTTCAATGATGCTTTTATGAAAATATTCAGATAGCAGCTATTGTCCGCATCAAGCGTCGATGAACAGCCTTTACCGGTTTGCATCACAATATCTATTGATACTTATGGAATACCATATCACAGTAAAAAAACTTATATCTATGTTAGAAAGAACTTAATTATTACATACTTAAATATGAAAAGAAAAACACGTTGTGAACTAATGACTTTTTTTTTTTTTTCAAAAAGGTACATAAAGTTTCCAGTTTCAATTTTACTCGCCAAACTGACAAGACAGTTTGTTGGCGAGACCGCGCTCATTTTAACAAGTCTATTATCATGCACCTAAATTACATAATTAAGTAATACTTGTAATTGTAAGAACTAGAACAATAAAAAACATACATATTAACTAACTAAATCTGTAAACAGTTAAGGTAATCTTTGTAAAAATGTCTTTTTTAGTTTGCTTTTCGCTACATTTAAACTATATTTTTTCTCTTACTTTTTTTTTTACAGTCTAACTAGCAACTTGCCGGTGTGGAATCGATATGTAGTACGTATTTTATATTTTGACGTGAGCTTACGAAGCGGAGCAGCACTGATGCATTCGTATCGCCCCGCTTCCGCGCATCAGTGCCAGTCGGAAAGTGTTCATGTAGGCACGCAGTAAAGAAGCGGTACTGACTTGATTGAGAGATAGCACTGATATCGGACGGCTTACTATATAATATCGCACCACATCCGCCCCGCCAAGTCCTGACACTTGTCATAGACATAGATAAAAAACAAATGCTTGAAAATTGTATAACCTTACTCGTCAGAACGGAGAAGAAAGCAGCATTTAAGTTAGGCATTGGTTATGGCGTGATGATGACAAACGATCACGCCACAACCATGTGAGGAGCCTAAGAAAGCAATAAATCGTACCGTCAACTGTCGCAACTTGAACAATTACTCGGTACCTATGGATTATAAATTTATAACCAGAACCTGGCTAAATAAAGTGTTTTTACAATTACTAGCCGGTTACAGAACCATACATCGTACAATCAATTTACGTCCCATTTTATACAGTCAATACGACATGTTTTCTTGTAGAGCTATACTATTACGTATCATGAATATACTTTCTTATTTTTTGCAATCATATTCAGATTTAGGTACCTATTTTAAGTAAAATGATTGTCTGTTGAGTTTGTTTCGGCGTTTCTTCTGGACAGTTACTATTCAGGAACGCTAGTAGATTTTCACTTATAACAGTGCCATTGCCACCTACTTGCAGAATAAATTTAATTTATTACATTATTTTATTTATTTCTTGATTGGTAGCACATTCTATTAATAAAAACCTAGGCTATTTACATCAGGGAAAAGTTCGCCCATGTTCACTAACACTTTGCGAGTACGTGATGTGACCCGACAAGGGTCGGCCCTAACTAATTACTTTTTGTACAATTTTCCTCATATTCACAGCGAAGGTGGTATGTTAAAAGGGCATTGAGAACATAATAAATGCCACGCACTTGCCAAGTGCCTTGCGGAATGAATGGAAATGAGGGGGTTCAATTAGATGTCTATGTTTTGTATTTCAATTTGATACGTGTTCAAGCCTCGTGCTGATTTGTAGAGCAAAAATGATCTGCGTTTAATGGAAAAAGAGCGTCGTAAATTGGGTAGTTTAATCTCATGTTAAGTATTGGATTTCTTGCTTCTCTTATATTTTTAATTAAAACTGATATTACTAGCACATTTTTTTGTATATCACATTTTCTACTTCATGCTAAAAGTGGCACTAGAATTAAATTACATGTGCTCTGCCTACGCCTTTTGGGAATACAGTTAATGTATGTATGTGTAAGATTCAAATATGGATAATAGCTATCTCAAATGAAGCTAGATTTTAGTGTCCTATTATATATTACAAAACATAAGTTTTTGTTCTGCAATGTAAATAAAATATTGTTTCTGACTTATTTGGTACAGTGGATAAATAATGGTAAAATGGGTAAGTACCTATGAAACCCTCAACTGAAACCATGTCAGACATTATTACGTTTCGATTTCTAAAACCTTACACTTGTGTGTGAATTTCCGTAATTTAAATAAGTAGCCCGCCACTGAACTGAAATGTTACTGAATTAGTCTGGCTAATAACAATTTAAAAAAAGTGTTGCAACACTTTATACAAGTAATGTGTCAAAATAATAATTATACAATAGTACAACAACAATAGTACATTACTGCAGAGGCCGCAAATAGAGGATTATTGCCGGCCGAGCAGTTAGTTATAGCACAAAGTAAATAGCGGCGGCGCGCGCCGGAGCAGAGACTTCAACTATTTTTCGCTGAATTTGGCGCCCTTTTTAGGGTTCCGTAGTAAACAAGAAACCCTTATAGTTTCGCCATGTCCGTCCGTCCGTCCCCGCTTTTCTCAGTAACCGTTAGTACTAGAAAGCTGTAATTTGGCATGAGTATACATATCAATGACGCCAACAAAATGGTAGAATAAAATAATAAAAAAAAATTTTTTAGGGTACCTCCCCTACATGTAAAGTGGTGGTGCAATTTTTTTTCTTCCAAACTCCATCGTGTGGGGTATCGTTGGATAGCTCTTTCAATAGGTTTCTAAAAGCATTTTTTGATTTAAGAATCGGATGGCGTGATATTAAGCTTTGAAGTGATAATTTTTGCTATAGTCAAGTGTCCCCCCCCCCCCTGCCAGCTAAGCGGTGGCTGCTAGGCATGTGAAAAAAAATCATGGTAGTAGTATATGCATGGTAGCTAAGTAGACATTACCGTAAAGGGCAAATATATGATATCCCCTTGTTTTTCAGACAGAAATTTCATAGAATTTTGTTTCGCAGCAAATGTTTCAAATAATATTTGGTCCTTGTATTTTTATTTCGACTATTATTATTTCAATGACTATTTACTTGAATGAAACATATTTCACAGAAACACAATTCAATGAGTTTTGTAATATAATATTTTTATTTAACAAACTTATCAAACAGTAGAATTATGTTTGCTGTTTCATTATTTCGCACACAGAAAATTCATAGAATATCGTTTTACAGAATTTACTTATATTAAATAATATTTGGTTCTTGTATTTTTATTATGAATATGATTGTATCACCGCTTATTCACTTCACAGAAACATAATTTGCTGAAACACAATTCAATGAATTTAAAAATTATATTTTTTTATTTAATAAATTTATCAAAGAGTAGAATTATGTTTTAATGAATATTGTTTGTTCGGTGTTGTTTTCATGATATTTCAAATACATCAACACATAATAACTATGTGTACATATAAAAATATAATATCTATATATGATACAGGTTATTTTATTAATAAAAGCCCAGAAAGACCTGTTGGGACAAAATCGACTCTAACGCGGATAGGTTATTTTTTTTATAAAAGCCCAGAAAGACCTGTTAGGGCAAAATCGACTCTAACGCGGATATGTTATTTTTTTTATAAAAGCCCAGAAAGACCTGTTAGGGCAAAATCGACTCTAACGCGGATAGGTTAGAAGATTAAGATAGTTCAGTTTTACTAGAATGTTTACCCGCATTGTTGTTTTGAACGCAGTCTTGTAATTTTATAGGAGGGTATGGTATGCATTTTGTCAAAGGCATGAATTGGAATGTGTAGAAACTGCAACTCAATAACATGTTTTTCTGCGTAATAAGTTTTATATTAACTAAATAAGATAAGGTCAAAGAATATATGATTTGTAATTATATCGTAATGAATATCGAAACATTAAATTTTCTTTGTAATAAAAATCTACTATAAAAAATTCTACAAAGTAATTATTTTACGAATTGATTATTCTATGAAATGATAATATGAGATTTATTTTATGAGAAACAAAATTCTATACAACTATTGTCTTGGTAATATTTTTTACGTAAACTAAATAATATCAGTAAAAACAATATTTCATTTAAAATTCTATGATATGAATTTCGAAATATTAAAAAATATTGATATCAAAAATCATTGATTTGAGTTTCTACAAAGTAAGTGTTCGGCGTAATGATTATTCTGTGAAATGATAATATGAGAAACATTTTCTGCAAAACGAAATTCTTTAAAAATGTTGTCTATAAAACAGTGTACAACCCAGTAAAACCCTTCTACGAGTCCGTAATTCCGCATATGACCGGTGACGTGATGGACGCGCAACTACGGAACCCGTGTGCGTGGCCCGACACGCACTTGGCCGGTTTTACATTTATGTTATAGTCGAACTTTTTTCACGTTTGTGTTTTTAGTGGGATCACTATCATAGTTATATCTCGTTAGCTAGTTAGGAGTTAGTTGTAACAAGTTGTTTCGCTCCAGTCTTCGTCATGTGTGATGTGTGGTGTTTAATGGATATTTGATACTCTTTAACATCTAAGCAGTCTCTATGGAATGTAAACATGATAAGATGTATGTATAAACGAATCGATGTATGTATGTCTGTAAACTTATATTACCTACTCCTTTTTAAAATTCAGAATCAATACAGAAGTAACCCTAGTGAGTCTGGCAAGTTTAGGTGTGTATCTTCCAGAACGGCAGGATCGGCCCTTCTGTGTGGTTATAGATAGCTGAGTGTTGAGTGTTAACGAGGCCGATAATTCCCTGTTATGCATACTCATTGTATTATTTAATTGATATTTCATTAATTGCTTATTAATTTATTTTGTTTTATTTAATATTATTGATGATCACAATAGAGATTCTTGTAAATTCAAATGTAATTTATATTATAATCTTTTATTGGGAATAAATGAATCTGAATTTGTTCGCGCCGAGGCTTGTAATGTGCTTGTCTGAAAAAAATGCGATGAAATTTGAAAATTATAGGATAATTCGAAATGAAATTCTAAGGATTCGATAATAAAATCCGGCGGCCGGCGTCGTCTTCTGTTTCTGGGGCGAGGCGGGGGCTCGCGGCCCGGCGCTCTCCGGAAACAAAAGACGATCACTTTGCCGCACCCGAAATGTGATACGTCGCAGCCTGTTATAACGAACATAAACGTCAATATTTCATTGAATGTTTGAGAAAAATACCTTTTCGTACTAAATACGAAACTACGTATACAACACTAATACCTACTTACTATGCAATAAGATTACCAAAACACAATTATATACATATATTCTGAGTCTGATATATGTATAAGTAGCAATTTAAGGGGAATAATGTAAATACTATGATGCGAACTGCTATACCCCCTTTTTGACCCGTAAAGGGTTAAGCGATATTTGTCTCCAATGGCAGCAGTTACACGGTGATTATTATTCACAATACTGGGATGTCGATATTATCGTGGTGTTTAAAATTATATCGTGTAACTGATGCCATTGACAAGACAATGAAGTGGCAGTGGTTGACAAATATCTCAAATTTCATTACCCAAATGAATAATGTTGCGTCGAGATAACGTGCCGGAAAAGTGCGCACAACACATTCATATCATATTATAGTGCAAAAAGTCTTTAAGAGTTGTTGGTTGTCTGGAAGAGATCGCTTTAACGCGATAAGACCGCATGTTGTTCCCATTTAATATTTTAAATGTTATCCTTTTTTGTAAGAATTCCCTCATGTAGTGGTGCGATTGCCCTCCTGTGTCGTGAGGGAAAAAGGTTGAGCAGTCGTGCAAGCTCAATTTTTTACAGCTCCTGACTCGGACGGACTTGCATTCGAAACCATGCCTTTCTAATTCTAACCCGTTTTACTTGGATCCGGAGCGAGAGGGGCAATTATTCCGGATTTTGGATCTTGAAAAAGTCCACACTCCAGGCCTTAAACCTCATTTATGGACAATCATAGGGTAGGTACGGCGGCGCGGCACCCGCGTGAGGATCTCCCATACGCAAACATAATAAGGCGTTGATGTTACAGGCGTTTCGTTACTCGATTGGACAGCACGCGCATCGAGCTACCTGTCCTCCTGGCATGACATGGCATTAAATCACTTATCATACGGCCCAGCGCACAACACTTTCGAGAATTCGACATAATATATTAGGTAACCTGCGAACTCATCACTTCATTTTTGTAAGTTAGGCGACGTGCAAGGAGCAGGAATGGGCGGAGGCGGTAGGTACGATATTAAGGCCGTGCAGGCAAAAAAATCGCGTTCTTTGAAAGGCCTATCTGGAAACAATAACAATTGATTTTCATAGAAAAAGAAATCCAAAGTTAAGTCTTACTGTTCTTTTTTTACTCTGCCTACTAAAACAATAGGTACGTTATTAAGCGACACAATCGAGTTAAAATTATGTTATCCTCGTCAAACTCTCACAAGAGGAAATTTGAATAAAACTTCGCAAAGTTAGATAATTATCGAATTGGGTGTCGCTTAGACTGAATCAGCTTAATCAGCTGTACGCTGTCGGTGTCAAATGTCATTCGAACCAGTACCGGTTCTTTACTGCGGGTCTACACTTTGGCGACTTCCTGATTTGTAGGTGCGGAGGCGGCACGGTATTAGAAAACAGTCAACTAGCAGTGGTGTCAGTACTGCTTTTTACTGCGCCCCTACATTTAATTGAGTGCTTCCTGACTGACGCGGGATGCGCGGCAGAGGTGCGTTGCGTAGGCAGTACCTAATACTGTTCCGCTTCTGCGCATAATGTTACTACTGCGCAAATGTACTTACGTCAAAGAAGAAAATGTCACATATCGATTCCGCCCTGCTAAGTCAGGAAGTCCCATTAAATGAGTGCTTCCTGACTGGCGCAGAATAATCAGATGCGGGGCGATACGAATGTGCGCGGCTTTCACGCATTCAATTATCATACATCAATATATATATATGGATGGACCATCCAACTGAGAGTGTAATTATATTGCCATTTATAGCAAGATCCGTGAATTGCATAATGTCTATACTTTACTCTATACATACCTACCAACCTACCGATGCCTAGGTACCTAACGATTGTTGTTAAAACAAACTAACGTAAACGGATTACTTTAGAATAAAATGGAGCTAGTTTGATCATTTAGAACGTAGCATAAAATTAATAAAAATTTGCAAATAGGTAGACTAAATTCAGTAGGTAAGCAGCAAGACAGTATACTAGTATTTTCACTGCCTGAGGTCACACGTAAATAACGAAAGTAAGTATTTAACTACATACCTAAACATTCGGATTTTATGTAACCTACAAGGTAAAATGTAAGTAGCGCATAAAATTACAATTAGTATTTAGGTAGGCGATTTAAATTAAACCATAGAATGTATACCCACAATTTAAACTACAAACTATTGGTCAAATAACATAAATTATAATAAATATTGTGTACTATTTATACTCACTTGATCAATCAACATACTTTCGATCTCTTCTAAGTTGGATTTTAGTAAACATATTTGAACTTGTTGATCTTCAGGCGACAGCATTTTAAAAACAAAATTTGTTTATAGTATAACAACACTTGAACAACCTGTATTTATCTAATGCTTCCGCAATGTCCACGAGAAAACTGTGACGTGTATTTTGTCGTTTCCCGCCAACATTCAACGTTGTAATTTTTTTTCATCACTGCTCTGAATATTTATGGTGCAATATTTATTTACTTCATAGAAGCGAAAGAAACTTCATCCGTTCAGCCAAGTTACTTACCTACCTAGGTATTTACTTTACTCATGGCAATAAAAAATTAAAAGTACTTTTTATGTAGACAGACAAACGTGTTAGTAGTAACATAGCTGAAAACATTAATTCTCCCCCTTCGCTCTTAAGTTCATGCTCAGAGTGACAGAGAGAGATTTGTTGTCTTTGTCATAGTTTCACTGTGATTTCTCCTTTTTTTGTTTCCCAGAAAAAAAATATGCTGTGTGAAACAAATTACATTAATTATAAATTATTTATGTCTTACAAATTACGGCTAATAAATTACTTCAATATTAAACCAAAAATTTATTTTCACTGTTTTTACATTTTTTCCTTTATATGCACGCTAGGTATTTTAGTACCTATACGAAAAAAAACATTACAATGTAAAAATAAGATACTGTTCTTTAGGGTTCCGTACCAAAATGGTAAAAAAGGAACCCATATGGTGTCACTTTGTCTATCTGTCTGTCACATCGCTGAATATCTCGAACTACTCTAACCCAGACGCATGTACTTTTGGCTTTTTTTTCCCGTGAAAAATTACATATAAAGATGGTTCAATATTTCAGTCTAGTGATTATGTCAATCAAAATCGGATACAGTTTTTTCGATAATCGACATGGTTTACAAAAGAAAAATAATCGATTCAAATCAATCGACGCAAGAAAAACCATAATAGCGTTGCAACTTGCTGATTCGTGCGACAGAGAGGGAGATATTCGAACTTCGTTCGTTTTCGGTTCGCGGTAGCCCCTCTGGAATGAATATGCTTTAACCTGTTATTGTACAATAAATTGCTTACATACATAGAATCTAACACAAAATAATAGGCTAGACGGCTAGGCTAGGCTAGAAGGCAAAAACGGAACCCTTATAGTTTCGTATGTCCGTCCGTCCCTATGTCACAGCCGATTTACTCGGAGACTAAGCCCTATACAATTATGAAATTTGGTAGGAAGGTATTCTCCTTCCTGCCAAATTTCATAATTGTATGAACCGCTACTTAAAAGTAATGTAAAATTACAAAAAAATATTAAATTAGGGGGGGGGGGCACTCCATAAATGTAACCGGTGGATGAAAAAAAATTTCAACGCGCATGGTCGTGTGGGGTATCGATGGATAGACCTTTAAAAAAATTATAAAGGTTTCTAAAAAACTTTTCCATTTAAGTCAACCGTTGGTCAGATATTAGTTGTCAAAGTCATAAAAACTTCATAGTTTGGAAATTAGAGGGGGGCCCTCCAATTTCCAAACTAAGAAGTATAAAATTCTGAAAAAAATTGAGGTGGCGTGCATTAATAAATACTTTCAACGATTTTTGGTTTGAACAGGATAGGTTTTACGGGTTTTGAGTTTTCGCTTAAATACTGTCTTGCCCAAACAAAAGGACGTAAGTGTCTTGAGCTCCCTATGAAGATACGACTTTTTAGATTCAATGTATTGGATAGTGGTTTTAAATGTGGACTAGTAGGTGTTGGTACGGAACCCTTCATTGTGCGTCGTCCGACACACACTTGGCCGGTTCTTTTTACTCATACCATCGAACCAGTTTTTAAAGACGATCAAATGTTTGTATAGATTCAACTACAATTAGGGCAACACAACAGACAAAAAGGAGAAGCAAAGTATAGCTGACGAACACTAAAACGCTTCATACTGTTTAAGTGTGGGTTGCACCAAACCGTCTGTAAGCGGTGTTCGTTAAAATCTGATTGTATGGAAAGTTTGACAAGTTTCTATGGGATGACAGCTGCCGGCGCCATATTTGACGATGGCCGGCCTGTGATCGTATGTTGGTGCAACTGACCCTTACAACTAGATGTGACGTCACACTTTCGTAGGCTCGGTAGTACATTTGCTAAGATAACCCGGCCCGCAGCGCCCTGCGGCGGCGCACCTGTGATGTTATAGTTTGAGTTGTACGTGATTTCATAACCGTTCAATTTATTATGCGGTTATGGTCATCTCCGCCCCGGGCCTGAGACGGCGAGCACGATATATAGTAAAGCTAGTCGTTACTTATGGTTTTTGAACACATTAAAGAGGATTTACTAATTGGGTGTAGGTAATTAAGTAGATAAAATAGATTTTAAGTTATTGGAGAGTCAAAAGTGGCCCGAAATGGTGCGTGTATCACACTAACAAATAACCCACGGCCGGTGTGTAGCCTTTTTTGCTTCGCGAACTTGGCTGACACACTGCCCGTGACATTGATTTGTTATGTGCCCAGAGATCTCCGGGCCTGGGAGGTAAGGGCTTAAAAGATGGCCTAAGGAACGATTCATTTATTAGGTACTAAGCAATTTATGTTTTATAAAACTATTAGACTGATGACAGTGATGACATTCATGACTTTCTGAAAATGGAAAAAGTAGGTAATACGTGTCGTGCGTTGTGTGTGCATACGGTTGACAACGTCGAGCATTCGCAACGGTACTACGGTACTATACCTACATTATAAATCCAAGCCATTTCCACTTAACTGCTGTTGCAAGTTCGATGCGGCATGGAAGTACGAATGCTGTTAGTTTATTGAACATTTTTAACAAAAAAGGAGGAGGTTCTCAATTCGGTTGTATGTTCTCTTTTTACTGCGTCGTTCATGAACCGATTTTGATAATTATTTTATTGTTTGAAAGCATATGCTTTAAGGTTGGTCCCGTTGTTTCCAATATCCATCTCCGTGGGGAAGTGAGGGAACTACTCAAAACATCAGGGGAAACAGTGATTTTAGTATTTTCGTTAAAAAATCGAGCAAGAACTGATAAGACCACGGATGCTTATCCAATTAAAATTCCTAAACCCCCTTATTCAAAATATTTCATAAAGCCTATTTTAAGTAGTTAAAATTTCCGCTAACATTTATTTGTCCTTATCTTCGATATCAATGTTTGTGAGAAAGAGACATAGTAACTAAATAAACTTTACCAAAAAGATTACTTTATATCCCCAATGATGTATGTATGTACGTATTTTCTCTTACCCGCTATCCCGCTAATGTCTGGGATATTGCGGGCCCCCTGTAATTACATTAGGTCACGATTCGGCTACGGTCCCTTGTTGTGTAAAGTTAACAAAGCCGTATATCGAGATTTATTACCTCCAAAACTGCGGGTTTGGCTATAATCAGAATGTCATCACGTGATCAGAATGCAAAGTAGTAATATTTGACAGCAAAAGAAAAAAAAATGGAAATGCAGTGAAATAATTAGTAATCCAGTAACTTTATACATCAGAGCTTGCGTCAAACCCGGTAGTTCTGTTTTTTTTGCAGACTTGTTTTTGATGTTGGCCCAATGAATAATCCAAGTTTGTGACCTCGAGCGTCGAACGCAACTTTGTCAAAAATGTAAAAACCGATTATAACCCTATAGGACTAGTTGCTGATAGTAGCAGTAGGCCAGTAAATCAGAATAAATCAGAACTACCGGATTTGACGCAAAGTACTCCGTACTTTCAGGCGACAAGGTTACTGTACTATAGGTAGGTACGTAACGTTTTCTAGGTTGTTAAAGTACTAACGTTTTTTAAAATATTATTTTCATTCAAAAAATTAGATCTACCTTGCATACGTTTGAAACGAAACGTAATCACCTAGCTGGACGGAGAATCAAACATTCCTACTTCACATGGTACCTTACTACCTAGCCGTTAAACTATGTAGAACATCATCATATTATTATGTATTGCAACTTATTGCCCGCAACATTCGAACCGTATATATGGGGAATATTTGGTATACAAATCACGACCTTGGTACCTTGTCAATTTCGTCTGGCATCATTAACGCGGCACAATATAATTAAGCCTCTTTCTTATAAGAACCTCGTTATAAAAAATAACTTTGCCTGCTGTGAATAGAATCCTGAGAGTAAAGACGTAACTGCCACCGTCGTTACTATATTTTTCTCGCAACCGGAAAAATATGGCCACATCGACGGGGGTTTAGGTATGTACCTACCTTTAAGTATATCATATCGCGAATGCTGGGTGACAAATGATGAAACTTCACTGCTACAGGCTACAGAGTAAAAGGTAATATAGACATTGAGGTGTTACCAAATTTTCCATTGTGCCGCTGTAAATCCTATTGTAGCATTCTGAGCCTTCGCATTGTACTCGTAGCAAAATATTACGCATCATTACCTCATCTCTGAACGTTCAAGACATCGATTTAAATCGGTGAATATGTAGGTATACATATTAGAGTAAGATCACTGAGCATTGGAAGGAGTTAGCCGCCAAAAGGCCGTTACGATTAGAAACAAGCGATATTGAACCGTTAAGTTTAAGGAGAAACTTTTCCTCCTTGTGCGTGTTCTATCGCTTGTATAATGGGTTGTGCTCCGAAAAACTGTTCGACATGATGCCAACGGCCACTTTCTACCATCGCACCGCTCGCCGTTGGTAGGGCATTCATCCTCACGCCTTAGAACCAAAAAGGTCGCGTACGGTGGTTTCAGAGGAATTTCCTCCCACGGACGCTCCGGTTGTGGAATGAGCTCCCTCCGAGGTTTTCCCGAGGGACTGCAGTATGGGGTTCTTCCAGAAAGGAGTGTATAATTTTTTAAAGGGTTGACAATCCGCATGTGACACCCCAGGAGTTGCAAACGTCCATAAGCTACGGTGACTGCTTACCATCAGGCGGGCCGTACGCTTGTTTGCTACCGACGTGGTATTTTAAAAAAAAGCGTTACATCGAAAACGCCATTTAAGAAAAAAGAGACCTAAACCCTCCTACACGTATAACACGTCTGGCCAGCTCTACTGTCAAGCATGCAATAGTTTTTAAGAGCTTTGGCCTATCCAGCCATAGGGCAATCGCCGTCATGGAAATTGATGAGGAGGACTATACCCCCCGATATCGATTGCGTCAACCTACCTTTCACCTCAACGTGACAAACTTACTTAAGACTGACCTCGACTCACTAGCCTCCCTAGGTCCTTCGATCATCGTGGCCGGGGACGTAAATAGTAAGCATATTAACTGGGGTTGCATAGCAACTAATCCCAACAGCAATCGGCTTCATCACCTTATTATCGAGAGCCTCCCTTTCGATCTCCTTCCTCCCTTAGAACCGACTCATTTCCCTAATAACGTTGAGCACCGACCTGACATACTAGACTTAGCAGTCCTAAAGAAAGTAGCGTTAACTTTGCGTGCTTTGGACTCGGAACATAGGCCAGTTCTTTTGAGACTAGGACCTCACCCTAATAAGGCACCTCGTACCAGAACACTCGTGGACTGGAATAAGGTACAAACACTGACCTTGCAGACAGATCCTGCCCTGCTTAGAGATATCCCTGACTGTATAACTACTACTGAACAGACCGATCAAGCGATCGATTCCTTCACCAACTATCTCAACACTATTCGAAGTGAGGCCTCAAGGGAGGTGTCGGTGGAGGATATGCAAAACCGAC
Source organism: Epiblema foenella (assembly GCA_963556455.1). Classification (NCBI taxonomy): domain Eukaryota; kingdom Metazoa; phylum Arthropoda; class Insecta; order Lepidoptera; family Tortricidae; genus Epiblema; species Epiblema foenella. Next base: position 11,120,472 of record OY747107.1, on the reverse strand, counting down.
CCCTACCTAGTAATTGAGAGAGTAAGTGGCTACGAAAAATCGTGCAACCAGAACCTAACCACCCTTCTGCCGAAAACCGTCAAATCCTGCGCCACTTGTGTAACAATTCCAAACAGAGAATTGCCGAATTTCGGGAAAACTCGTTCAGGGATCCCACTCTCCTACACACCGACGAAGCCCATATTACATGGGTCGATTCCAAGGTGGACAGGAGATCGCATCTCCTCGTAACTTCACCCATTTTACCGGTGTCGGTTAAGGAAGTCAATGAATTCGTCAGGCGTCTTCGTGTTAGGAAGGCTCCGGGTGTGCCGGGTGTATCCAATCGCATCCTCAGACTTCTCCCTGAAACCCCCCTCCTCATTTTGATCGGTATCTTCAATGCTGCAGCGTGGTTCATTCCAGCCGCGTGGAAAGGTGCAGCGCTAATAGGGATAGCGAAGCCCACCTCTTATTCAACTTTCTAGAAAAGCTATATGCGGATTTTTATTACTAGGATTCTCAGATTTACGGCTGAGAATAACGTCATCATCGACGAGCAGTTCGGCTTTAGATCCGCGCACTCGTGCGTCCAACAGCACGAACAATGGTTTCTCTCGATTCCAGGGGCTCAGGACCGGTGTGAAAGCCTTCGACAAGGTCTGGTATAACGGGCTGATATACAAGTTATATCAGCTCGGTATGCCTGACAGTACTCGCCATACGAGATTTTCTCAGGGATCGAAGCTTTCAATACAGACTAGAGGGAACGTACTCGGACCCACACCCCATCCGGGCCCGATTCCCGCAAGCCTCCGTACTCTCTCCCACTCTTTATTCGTTATTCACGAACGACATTCCCAGGCACCCTAAATTGAAAATGGGGTTGTTCGTGGGTGATACCGCGCTCTTTATGACTCATTGTAAGTACACTTTTATATTAGGGCTATACCTCCAGGAGGCAATCACTGACTTAGGTCGTTGGTTTAATCTTTGGCGTATCGAAGTCAATCCGGATAAAAGCACTGGGATAGTCTTCCACCCGTCGGAAAACGTTAGCACAGAAAGACGGGTGGCTCCGATCTAAATGTTTGACCGGCTCATCCCCTGGGCCAACGAAGTCAAATATCTTGGAGTGACCGACTCGACAAAAGACTGACTTACCGTAGCCACATCAGTAGGGCAAGCAACCGTGCGTTGTTCGTGCTAGGAAGGCTTGGGCTGATGATTAACAAGTTCGATCCAGGTCGGGCCTAGCTGAATTTCTTGCTGGACTCTTCTCAGCTAGTCTAGTAGCTAGCTAGCTTTAGTCAACCAACGACAAAATTCCCAGTAGCTCGATTCCACTCGCACCTCAGATTCGGTTGAAACCGCTCAACCAGTCTCACTCGATCGCAAACTTTTAGAGTATTGCAGTGTTCAAAACCACCCGCGTGGTCGTGTCGGAGGTTTCTCTTGGATTTTCCCCATGCTTCTCTCCAACCCCGTACTCCTATCGCTTTATTGCTTTGGACCCGACCTATAGAGCCACAGTATAATATACATATTTTTTTTATGCAACGCCGGTGGCAAACAAGCTTACGGTCCACCTGATGGTAAAAGGCCACCGCAGCCTATAGACGCCCGCAACTCCACAGGTGTCACGTACTCGTTGCCGACCCTTTATAAAATTTGAGGATGCACTGTGTTGACAACAGAAGGGACAAATTTAGGTCCCTCACTCTCTCAACACAGTGCATCCTAGGGAGCTCTGGCAACCTTGCTCACCTCCAGGAACACAACACTACATACTTGTGTAGTAGATAATGTTATTATGGCTGTGGTCTTCTGCAAGGTGGAGGTACTTCCCAGGTACTTTCCCGTATTATGCAGGTTAGAACCCACGTGTCATTGCGAGCGCCCGCTAATTGAACTTGAACCATCTGACGAAGCACTTCGATGCCGCCTGTAACGCCTCTTATTTGAAAACCCATTATACTCGATTAAAGAGTATATGGATCTTAACTTACTGACATGTCAATAATTAAAACTAAATTTGAACTAAACTAATTTGTATTTTTGTGTTTTGAAATTCGTATTTTGTAATGGACATTTTTTTTTCTGACTGACGATTTTTTTTACTTTTTATCGTGTTATGCTGCCGTTAGGCCGCTAAATGCCTTCAAAATAGAACAATTTAGCGGCCTTTTAGTTTGAGGCCGGCAGTATGTACATACCAATTACGTTATTTTTATTTTGTCTACATTAAGTTATTTTTATTTTTCCTGTTATGACGATCATGATAACGATTCTTGTAAGTTTGACATGTATGCAAATTTATAATGTAATTCCTTATCACTAAATAAATAATCTAATTTAATCTAATGTATGAGCCCACTCCAGCCGTTCTTGAGTTATAAATGGTGTTTAACCCGACCTTTTTGTAAGAACAGCTGGATTCGGTTCATATATATAGATACACGCGAAACATGACACTAAATACAAAGCTATTGTCGTTGGAGCAATCTTCATGTACCTTTTTCTTGAGCCTTTCTTTGACAGCCTGATACGACACGATGTTTACTTTTTCCAGCTTTTCCTTAACTTTTTCCATTTATGTTCTTCTTAGTCTCCCTCTCTTGTGATATTTGTGATTCACGGCTTCCTAAATTAATCTGACCAACAGTTAACGTTGAAAGTTAAGCAATCAGGTAGCTATTTATCCTACGCACATTCCACGAGAGTCGAAACAATTAAACGGATCACCTGACAAGTGTGTTATTTGGTAGCTCGTTAGAGGTACGCTTATAAAGTAGTATACCTTTTACCCTGATTTCGTACTTCTTCGATATACGTTTCGTACTTTTTCTTGGAATTGTACGTCCTTTGTCGACGCAACCAACCAGCCCCAACCCTTGTTACTGTAATAAAAAGTGTTACGTAATTGGTCTGGTCGGGCACAATTTTCGGTCCATTGAACTGTAATAGTAATTTGTTCTTGTGTATCAAATAAAATATAGGACATTGGGGAATCAAGATATCGAGAGAATAACTTTGTGCGTCACTCGGAATGATATTTTCACCTCAGCAGCTCGAAATGCCAATTGCCGCGAGGAATCAGTGAGCAAAATGAGTTTTTGCTCACTCCGTGAGATAAAATAACTTTTATTTGTACGACACGATTTGCCATTTGACAGTTCGAAGTCTATTACAAAATTGAAATATTTGGACTTCATTCACTCTGTCCCTTTCAGTTCCTTACGAAAAAAGAGAGTGCCAGAAATAGGTCGATCCATAGTTCGACAACACATCGATATTGAAAATGCACACTAAAACGCGTTAAATATGAAGACGTTCGAAAACCATAAATTATCCTAAAAGTTAAAATTACCATAAAGTTGTTGGCAACGGTCCTTTTAAATCAATTAGTATTTTAAAGCCCGACCAGAAATATATGGCCATTGTCAAGAGGGTGTTATTATACTCATTTATATGGCAACAGCTCAGTAATGTCAGTATTGTCGGAATAATAACATTTTGACTTGTTTACCTATCAGTTTGTAACGAAATTTTTCCATTTCCCTATCGGTATTTTCCAGAATTTTATTTTATACATTGTTAATAACGTTCCGCTTTGGGCATACTTTGTCATTTATTATTTAATATTCAACACGTAACCTAAACCACCACAGTGACAACATGATTAATAAAATTATTGCCAGTGTAAAAAATTCGTTCCAATGAAATTTCGCAACATGGCGAAAGGCGATATATTTCTGGTCGGGCTTTAGTAATATACACATTGAAGTAAAACTATTGCTGAAGAAAAAACAGAGTTTATCACGTCAGTTAAGAAATATACTTTTTATTTTATTTTAGTAAAAGTTTACCACGGGTGCAGTTTCAAAACGCCCCTTTAAAAAATTGCTTTTTTATAATTTGTTTAATATGTAATATTGAATTCAAATTTTTTTTTACGTATTGCACTACAGATTAGTATTTAAATTAACTAGAAAATATTAGTGATCAGTGATGAAAGCTTTAAACAACACAGTGCGTCTAGTTTTTAGTGTACACGCTAGCTGGCGCGCGCGTGACATACTGAAATATGCCCAAGTCTGCCGCGTCTAATCTCGCGTCGTGCGCTTGAACAATGAACATTGTGCTGAGGAGTTAATAAAACAAGCAGTGCCTTATGAATGCTGAATTAAGTTTTCTTCCTGATTAAATACGAGAGACGTACGTAAAAATCTACGATATTATTGGAGTTTACTCCTTAAGTATCGAGTCGTATCTCAGTAAGTATAAGATCAGGGTAAAGATACGACTTCTTAATTCAGCACGTTATGCATTATGTTCGTGCGCAACTTATCTTGCGCACTCTCAGTTGTTGAATTGTCAAGTGTGTCTGTCAAGATCGAAAATAATAAAACAACGTGTAAATATTTTCTAATGTGCTATTTAATTGGTATAAAATTATTGAAATATTCACTGAGTCCAAAAGGGTGCAAACCTTGGACGCATTGGTTAGGTATGGAAAATTTGACAAAACTGCAGATTGGTTTGCTAGAGTGAAAATCTAATTGGGATACATGGAAATACAAAGCCGTAAGTCTGCTACGAATACTAACGGTCCGGCACGCACTAGGAATAATGGAAAGCTCGTCCCTGAAATCCACAGCACTCGCCCCTGGCTCATTGAGAGGTGCCGCAGTTTAACTGTTGCGACGTATATATAATGCCGATTTTGAGTAGTTTGTAAAAGCCGACGCCACTGCTCTTCTGATAATTTACAACCAATATGACGAACTATTGTAAATAAATGTTTATCATATTACGTTATTTTTTATATTTTTTTCTTTCTCCGTGTAGATGCACGATATCCCTGGTCATTTTTTTTTTTAACCTGACTGTGGTTTTATAGACCGGGCCCAATAAAGCAATAGGAGTGCGCGGTTGAAGAGTGAGCTGAGGAAAATTCAGGGGAAACCTCCGACACTACCACGAGAGCGGTTTAAACAATGGAATACTCTAAGAGTTTGCGCTCCAGTGAAATTGGTTCAGCGGCTTCAACCAAATTTGAGGGGCTACTCCGAAATTTGAAATCCGAACTTCGTATCATGCCGTCCCTTTCACTCATATAGTGTATAACACGAGAATGAAAGGGACGGTACGATACGAAGTCGGATTTCGAACTTCGGAGTACAGGCCCTGAGGTGTGAGTGGAATCGAGCTACTGGGAGTTTTGTCGCTGGTTCACTAAACCTAGCCTAGCTGAGAAGAGTCCAGCAAGAAACTCGGTTAGGCCCGACCTGGGTCGGACAGACTCTACCCGATATGCGGCGGTACAGGGACGAATAGAGGCTACAAGTGTCTGTGTTGTCGCGATCGCGCGGACGTCATTATACGACGCACAGGCCTTTACCATGAGTTTACATAACAGTACTCGCTAGCGACTGCGTAAAAAATTGTATGGGCAAAAGTACAGCGCCTGGCGGTTACGCAATAGAACTAAGAATCGGCATACTAAATCGTTTACGCAGTCGCTAGCGAGTACGGTCATGTAAAGGCACTGGTCAACATTTATCAATATCGATAACGTCTACGCGCTAAGTCTTTACTCCTATAAATATTGTAACATGCATGATTTCAGTACTGTAAAGTGCGGCCCCTTGGGTCTCAAATAGCCCCACTTTGCGGTAATATAAAAAACGAGTTCATTTATCCTCATTCACTAATCTATATAATTATTTACTAATCTTTACTAATATATTTTATAATCGTTCGTAAAGAGTAAACTCCAGTCGTGCGTCGGAGCTGACACACACTTTTTTAAACTTTAAATATGTTCTCACTGCTGAGGTGAAAATTTGTATGTGTCATACGCGAGCAAAGTTATTTGCATCTCGTGCTATTGATTCCCTACCTACGCTCAAGATTCTAAAGTTCAAGAACAGGGTTCCATTGTCATTTATTATATATAATAACACCCTTATTTCAAACATTGCTACTTTTATGAGACCTTTCTTTTGCCACTTCGCCTAAACTCGTCTCTTACACCCCCGGGATGTAAACTCATGCCTACGTGTCTGACGCCGCCAGGCAGTGACAGCATCGTTTGACTAGGTTGTGTATAATTGTAAACACTGAGGGAGTTGACACAACGCACAAACGAGATTACCCTAGCTAGACGATAGGATTGAGCACGTGCTATCTGTAGAGCAGGATAGCACGATTCGGTATTTTATAGTTGTCAAATAACTAACATCGGTTTTGTTCGATAGAGGCTTTACACGTACTTAAGTGCTATTAATTATTCTGTGCTTTATGTTGTCATCTTGCAGATTTAAATGAATTTTGTGAATTAGAAGTGTTCGCTCGGGATCAAAATAACGTGACCTACGTAAATAGGTATTGTGTTAATTAGGTAATCAAGTATCAACAGAATGTGTTTGAAAGCTGTGGCTTTCCACTTTGCGAGAGATCGGCTCTTAATTACTTGTGTCTTTAACATATCACTACTACACTAATTACCATTTATCTGCGATGCCAAAACAAAGCAAGTATAGTTGGTCGCACATAAACAAACATTTTGACATGACACTGCAGTAAAATGAAAGCAGAAAGAAATAGTTATTTTCACGTCACTAGCTCGGAAAGCCCTTTTTAGGGTTCCTTTCTAAAATGTAAAAAAAGGAACCCTCATGGTTTCACTTTATCTGTCTGTCTGTCTGTCACATCGCTAGATATCTCAAGAACTGCTGTTGTATACCTAAGGGATTTAGGCCCCACACGTTGTCCGCGGAACACGGAAACTCACTTAATCTACAAATCCTAACCTAGTTTTCACCTTGACCTAACAACTTAAATTGTTCAAAAACTCACGCGACAATGTTCTTCTGGTCCGTGAGCGGCGTACCTGGAGTCTCGACGGGGCCCCGGAGCTCTCAGGCTGTGGAACAAGGTTATCCTACCGCTGGTTTCGAAGAACACGTGAGAACGGAAACGGCACAGTTGGTGTCGAAATACACAACTTTTCTTACTACACAGCAATATACGCTCCGCGATACGTGTAGCAGGGCGCAAATCGCTTACAATTATCACCACAAGGGAGGAAACTATTAATATATGGATGGGAGAGAATTCAATGCACCATCGCAAAATCGTGTCATCAAAAGGTCTAAGGGATTTAGGCCCAACAATTGCCTGCCCTGAAATGAAGTAAGAGTGTATGCAGTTTATTTTATACCTTCGTTTAAGTTATCTCGAATTTCATTATTATTACTATTTTAATGCAATTGAGAGTTGACATGGCAATGGCAGCCCCCGACGGATTTTTCTGGGCCTGTAAATATACTTCGCAAACAGTTAACCGTTTTAAAAAAATATTTTTATCTCTATGTAATTATTTCTTATAGAGTCGGGGGATTTCCAAATGCATTATGTTTTTCATTTGAGTACATCCGTCGGGGGTATTTTCAAAATTTTTTATTTTGCCTTTTATTTTAATCTTTTTAGATAGCCGTCTAAGTATACCTATACATTTCACCCTCGAACACTCCGGTTGTGGAATGACCTCCCTACCAAGGTTTTCCTAAGGAGCTACAAAAAGAAGTAAGTACCAAGTTGCCACTTACGATCCCCGAGTGCCTCACAAGTAAACCTCAGGGCCGAAGATAGAAAATAATCCCGTTTGATAACCGAGTTAGCTGGGAAGAAAAGTGTCTTCCTCATAGAAAACCAAAAAAATAACAGTTTTCTACGAGGAAAAAAATAATCCCGTTTGATAACCGAGTTAGCTGGGAAGAAAAGTGTCTTCCTCATAGAAAACCAAAAAAATAACAGTTTTCTACGAGGAAAAAAATAATCCCGTTTGATAACCAAGTTATCTGGGAAGAAAAGTGTCTTCCTCATAGAAAATCAAAAAAAACTAACAGTTTTCTACGAGGAAAAAAATAATCCCGTTTGATAACCGAGTTAGCTGGGAAGAAAAGTGTCTTCCTCATAGAAAACCAAAAAAATAACAGTTTTCTACGAGGAAAAAAATAATCCCGTTTGATAACCGAGTTATCTGGGAAGAAAAGTGTCTTCCTCATAGAAAATCTAAAAAATAACAGTTTTCTACGAGGAAAAAAATAATCCCGTTTGATAACCGAGTTAGCTGGGAAGAAAATTGTCTTCCTCGTAGAAAACCAAATAAAATAAGGGTATTCTACGAGGAAAAATAAATCCCGTTTGATAACCGGGTTAGCTAGAAGGAATTATTTTTCCTAGTAGAATACCAGTTATCAAACTTGGTTATCTACGAGGAACAAGGGGCTTATGCTATGTTATATACTTTCGCAACTTCTTTAGTTATTACTTAAGTTCCCTTCTATAAAATATCTAGTTACCAGACAAAAGATTTCCTATGACGTGAAACGTACAGACAATGTTTGATGTTGGCAAATAATCTGCACGGCATCTTACTCGTACTTTTAATCTATTATATTTCGGATCCCTTTGTTCTAGTTAATTATGTAATTTACAGACAGTGCGTCTGAGCATATTATTAAGGTATATTAGGTACTACCCATTATATTAAAAAGGAATGTCATTTATTTGACTATAGATTTTACGGCCATCAGCCCATCGCCACGCCACTGCCTTAAGGCAGTGGCGAGTAAGTCTATCTCTCTGCCTGTCTGTTAAAACCGCTTAACCGATTTAGAAGAAATTTAGTATGGAGATAGTTAAACTTCGGCAAGAACAGAGTAAATACTCAAAAAATATATATCTCTGAAAACTGTAAATAGGAGTCCCCTATGGGAGTGCGAAACTATATATAAGGCATCAAATAAGTAGCTACATTTTTTTTAATAACAAATTTGGCAAGGCCGTTGCATGAGATCTGACGAAAATATTGAAATTTGAGCTTCCAGTGTTAAGAAATAATGCAAAATTACATGGACCACTGAGTTACTTGATTAATGGATATTACACGGAGAGAAAAAATTACTAGAAACAAGTAAAAAATATTAATTATTAGTAAAATTTTAGTGAATCCCAGGACAAGGAGATTATACTAACGGTTATAAACCAGTTTTACTAATAGTATTTACTAATACCAATAAAATTGTCCTACTTGGAAATACAATACCGTTTACTAAAAACAAGTAACTTTTATTTGAATACAAATAATGTAACATACTTGCTTTTAAAAAAATCTTTTTGGAAAAACAATACTGTTTACTAAAAACAAGTAAACTTGTACTTGAATTCAAATATGTAACATACTTGCTTTTAAAACTGTCTTTTTGGAACAACAATACTGTTTACTAAAAACAAGTAAACTTTTATTTGAATTCAATAATGTAACATACTTGCTTTTAAAACTGTCTTTTTGGAACAACAATACTGTTTACTAAAAACAAGTAAACTTTTATTTAATTTCAAGTAACCATAATAGCAATGTACAGATGCGTCCATACCTGGGGCGCTACCGCGAACAGCAAACGAAGTTTTGCCTCTCTGTCGCACTTGCAAGTTTGCACATAAGTGAGACAGAGAGGGAAAACTTCGTTTGTGGTTCGCGGTAGCCCCTCTGAGCCTGATCCATACGCTATCGAAACATACTACACATATTTAGATCGTGTAAGAAACGATCACTTCTTACGTGATCTAAATTTGCGTGGCACGCTCCAATCGCGCTTGGACTGCTTGGATCAGGTACAGGTGCATCTGTAAATTGCTATTATGGTTACATACATGTCACTGTCCCAATTTTACAGGTTTCTGTTATTGTACGGTCCACATACCGCACATTGCCATCTCAGCGAAATTACCTTCGATCGCGTAAACTTATAAAGTACGCGTCAGTACACGTTTACAACTAGCACTCAACACGCGTGTCCTCATTCGCACTATCATTCATAATATCGCGCTTTTATAGTAGTTTTACATTGTATCAATAAGGTGTTTACCTTGACTATATTAGTGAGTTATCATTACATCAAGCAAAGAACATTATACTTGGTGTGTGTGGCACTAGCAGCCCATACATCAATATGGTCCTTCGATAAAAAGTGAGTGTTTTTGAGCGTCTCAAGTGCAGTATCGCATCGGTTTGATTGGCTTCCCACAAGCGGGTCCCACCAGTCAGATTGAGAAGGCGTCTACACTACACAGCGAGGCACAAAAGCACTATTTACCAGCACCGCACATCGCAGCATCATACAATTCATAGTATTTAACAACAACAGAATATACCAGCATATCATCAGCATCATCCAGCAAACATCAACAGTACAGTATACGAGTATTGAGATCAAATACGCACACTTCTAATAACAAAATGGAAGACTTATTGGAAACGCAATTCCAGCTCATGGAGGCTATGAGGAGGTTCCTCGACAACTTCAAAAAAGACGGAGCAGATAGAAAAACACCAGAGAGGATTCCGAGAAGGTTACAAGTTCTCGACCAATATTGGGCCGATTTTCAAAAAAATCACGAAATGTTAAGTGAAGAGGATATTGATCACCCTTACTTTTCTGATAATCAATACGACATCACTAAACAATTTTACCTAACTACCAGACAGTATGTTAGCTCCTTTATGACATCAGAACGTAAACCGCTTACTTCACTAACAACTCCATCAACATCAAAAACAGAATCATCACCTCAAACAGATCCTCGGAGTCAGGCCCAGACCCGAATGGAAATTTCTCGTCAAGAGATACCTTCAGTTGAACCTCCATCATGTCCCCCGGGAACTGCTCGCGGGGAAGATGCACTTAACAATTATGAAGCAACAGAAAACGTATCACGCGGATCTCTTAGCAAAACAGACGAGATGTTACGCAAGCAGACCAGCAACTTTAGAGCATTTGTCAGAACTGTGTCTAACATTTCTTTAGATCACATAAATGAAAAATGGGAGTTTGAGGATGCCCTCAAGACTCTGCAAGCACGGTGGACTGCCATAGACACCCTTCACTGGGAAATTGACAGCATCTTAGAAAATAGAAACATTACATACGAGATGAATTACAACACCTACGAAATGCAGTATAATCAATTCAAGAAAGAAATCAATACAAAAATGTGGTCAGTCTCACATAGGGAAAAATCAACCCCTAAGATGGAAATTCCCATCTTCAGCGGCAGTTATCAACATTGGACATCATTTAAGGACTTATTCACTGAAGCAATTCATGCAAATCCCTCCCTTCCCAACGCTCAGAAAATGCAGTTTCTCAAGAGTAAGGTCAAGGGAGAAGCTGAAAAACTAATCCAGCATTTACTCATCAGCTCCGATAACTATCACACTTGCTGGGACATTTTAAATCATCGGTATAACAATAAAAAGATGATTTTTACATCTCATCTCAATATACTGCTTAGCTTACCCAACACTCAGCAACATTCCGCAGTATCAATCAAGAAAATCCACGACACCACAAATGAATGCCTGCACGCCATCAAGAACCTCGGTGTGGATACAACATCGTGGGATCCAATTTTGGTTCATCTACTCGCACAAAAACTAGACGCGGAGACGCACAACGACTATATAGAGTCATTGAAAATGCCACGCGAGTTACCCACCCTTGACGACTTTTTGGAGTTTTTGGAGAACAAATTTACGTCATTGGAGTCATCTCGTCGCAAACCAGAAGTATCAAAACCCTACCAGCACTATCAGCAACAGTATGACTCCTCAGCAAGCAACAAGAAATATCATTCCTACAAAGCATACAGTATCAACCAAAACACGCATCCTAAATCATACTCAAATCATTCAATTTACAGAACATCGAATAATTATAACATTCATTATAAATGTCCACACTGTAAGGATGACCACAAGTTATTTGCTTGCAAGCAGTTTCTCGGATTACAGCCCGACGGTAAAAGGCAAATGATTGTGAAATACAATTGATGCAAAAATTGCTTATACGATCATAAAGGCAATGAGTGTCATTCACAAAAGCGATGCCGCGTATGTAACGGAAATCATAATACTTTACTTCACGATGCCTACGGAAACTCGATTCCGGGTTCTTCGTCTAACAAGGGAATTGCCGCTGAGAATAAAACACCTAACAATAACAACAGCAACCACGTGTATCAAGATGACGTATCAGAAGTTCTATTAGCAACTGCACTAATCAAAGTTACAGCATTGGACCAATCTCAGGTGACCTTGAGAGCCTTAATTGATGCGGGGTCACAGACTTCACTCATTAGTGAGAGAGCAGCACAAATCTTGAGATTGCCTCGAGAACGATGCAAAGGAGTCATATTTGGTGTCGGTGCAAAAGAAAACAATTGCAAAGGCGTCATAAATATCACATGTACCGCATTGAACAATCAATACACTTTTAACACAGATGTTTATGTCATGCGGAACCTTATCAATAATTTACCAAATAAATCATTCAAGAAACCTTCATGGGACTTTTTAGAAAACATTGATCTAGCTGACCCTGAGTTTCACACCAGCAGCCCGGTTGATATTTTACTAGGAGCCGACATTTATTCAAACATCATTCAAGAAGGTATAATCAGACACGATAAAAAACAACCTCTTGCACAACAGACCCGAATAGGCTGGATTTTGGTCGGAAACGTCCAGCCACTACAATGTAACGTGGTTCTAAACAACGTAGAAGATATCCACAAGTTTTGGTCCGTGGAAGATATTTCAGAAACTTCGAACATGTCGCAGGAAGAACTTGACTGCTTACATCATTATCAAAAAACAACAACACGCAATGAGGAAGGCCGATACATCGTGAGCATGCCGCTGAAACCAGATTTTAAGGAAAAATTGGGAACATCGAAATCCATGGCTGTAGCACAGTTTCGGCAACTTGAAAATAAATTTGTCAAACAGCCACATTTAGCAGAAGCATACAAATCATTTATGAATGAATATCAAGCATTAAATCACATGGTTGAGTGTACTACTAACGAGATACCTAGTAACTTTTTACCACACCATTGTATCGAGCGCGAATCAAAAACGTCAGCACTTAGAGTCGTATTCAATGCGTCAGCAAAAACATCGACAGGATACACTTTGAACGACCTTATGAGTCGTGGACCAAATTTACAGCAAGACCTAATGAGCCTTATCTTGCGATGGAGACAATATCAGTACGCATATGTTGCCGACATTTGCAAAATGTTTAGGCAGATATTAATCAACCCCGAGCAACAGCAATATCAAAAAATAGTATGGCGAGCATCACCGGAAGAGCCGCTGCGAGAATTCAAATTAACAACCATCACGTACGGTACCCGAGCAGCTCCATTCCTGGCCATGATGACCCTGAAGCAATTAGCAACAGATGAAGGTCACAAATACCCAGCAAGTCGTGCAGCACAAGCATTAAAAGAGGAGTTCTACATGGACGACCTTGTTAGCGGTAGTTTTACCCTAGAATCAGCAAAACAACTACAATCAGATTTAATACAATTACTTCAGTCTGGAGGCTTCCATCTACGTAAATGGTCATCAAACAAAAATGAACTTCTAGAAGGTGTTAGCAAAGCAGAAGACATTCAAACAGAATTCACCTTCAAGCACAAGGAATCAACAACAAAAACACTCGGGCTAAAATGGAACCCTAGCGAAGATCAGTTTACATTTCAAATGAAACACGATATCACCGCAGCACCGATCAAGCATACAAAAAGATCCCTACTATCAGAAATATCAAAAATATTCGACCCATTAGGCTGGTACACGCCCCTTACTACTAAATTCAAACTCATGTTTAAACAGACTTGGCTTTCTAACATTCAATGGGATGATGAGCTCCCCAGCGAAATCAAAACTGAATGGGACAAACTTCGAACAGAACTACATCACATAAACGATTTTAAAATACCACGATGGTATCAAACTAAAGAGTGTGATAACATTGAACTACACGGATTTTCCGACTCGTCAACAAAAGCATATGCCTGCGTCGTATATTGCAAGGTCGACAACAAAATCACACTCGTTGCAGCAAAATCAAGATTAGTTCCCGAAACTAAAACCAAAAATCTCACCCTTCCCAGACTTGAATTATCGGGCGGGCTTCTTTTATCAAAACTAATGAGCAAAATAATACAAGCAATGGCGGGTCATCATATCAAGGTTTTTGGATGGACCGATTCAACGGCTGTCCTCGGATGGCTCCAAGGAGACAGCGGCAGATGGAAACCGTTTGTAGCCAACCGAGTCATACAAATAATAAAAGTCATTCCGCCGAACAACTGGCGCTATGTAAAATCAACTGAAAATCCCGCCGACTGCGCGAGCCGCGGAATAACTGGAGAACAATTAAAGCAGCATACATCATGGTGGAATGGACCTACATTTCTTTCATCATTCAAGGAAAATCAAAACGTAGAGCGCCCCGTCCACGTCACAGATCTAGAAGTCCGATCAATAAAACAAACCAACGTCACAACGCGTCATACCTCCGATGACGTAATACAATACATATTAAACAAATTCAGCAACATGACGCGAGCAGTGCGAGTACTCGCTTGGGTATTACGCGCGATAACACGTCATACAGAGAGATCTAATTACTTGACTGTGGAGGAGTTAGATCAAGCAAAAATGAAGATCATTAAATACGTACAAGAATGCGAATTTAAAGAAGATCTGAACCAAATCAAAACGAACAAACAGCTACATAAAAATAGTAAGATTTTGGATCTTAACCCGTTCCTTGACGAACATGGAATTCTAAGAGTTGGAGGCAGAATCAAACATGCCAATATCAATAAAAACAAGAAACATCCTTACATAATACCACACCGAGGCCGCTTAACAGAACTTATCATCGAGCATGCGCACAACACTATGATGCACGGAGGCGCACGTCTTACATTATCAGAAACCCGAAACAATTTTTGGATAATAGGGGGAAACAGAGCAGTAAAAAAGCAGTTACGGCCTTGCGTGAAATGCAAGAAAATTAAAGCAAAAAGATTGCAGCAACTTATGGGAGATTTATCAAGAACGCAGCCCCACCAAACGAGCATTGACGAGGACGACAACAATCAAAAAACACAGCAAACAAACGTGGCAAACGTAACAGAGAATGGAAATACTTCGCGGCAAGGATCATGGAAAACAACCTTCACATCAATGGCCTTGTCCTTATTTTTATTCATGGTCGTCGTTTCACCGGGACACTGCTACTACAATATCACGAAACTGGGAAAATCACTTTATTTAGATCGAGTATCAAGCATGCAAGTTATACGAGACGAATGGAGGCTTGTCGTATATTATGACATGAACCCCTATTGGGACGGCTCACAGACGTTTGAGAAGTACCTACAGCAAATCGACCAAATCTGCGCTAAAACAGAAAGCAAACCTCTCTGCGACATCATATTATTACAATTACATCATGGCCATAGCGAGTTACAATACTACAACAGCATGCTACTAAGTCAGCGTTTTGAATCACATATACGGGAACGCCGCGGCCTTGTCGACGGCGTGGGTTATATCGCCAATAGCCTATTCGGTGTCCTCGATCAACGATTCGCTGACCAATACGTGAAAGACATAACCCACATCAAAGAAAATCAAAAACACTTGGCTCTACTATGGAAGAACCAAACTTCAGTGGCAGAAGCAGAATACAACTTATTGAAAAGAACAGAAGCGTCGATCAACAAGCAACATAAAGTCATCAATCAACATCTGAACAGTTTAATAAATGCCACCAATACGATAAACAAAGAAGTTCAACACGCAGAAGTTATGAATGAATTAGCACTATCAACAATCATCGCCAACAACATGCTAGTCAAACTAAAATCAATCCAAGATACACTACTAGACACCATAACTGATATTCACCACGGCATGTTTAACATACACTTGTTGTCACCCGAGCAGCTACGCAACGAACTAAGTATCATCTTAGGACAGTTATCACAAGACTTATCATTACCCATCAATAACATACAAATCGGAATGGCGAAGATTTATCACCTATTGAAAGTTAAAGCAAGAGTTACACAGCAGTATTTAATCTTTGAAATTAAAATACCACTTGTCAACAGAGAAAGCTTCGACTTGTACAAAATTATAACGATCCCGCAACGAATTATCAATAAAACTATAAGCGTCGTACCAGTATCGGATTACGTTGCAATAAATTTACGCAAGGATACTTACTTAACTATGACAGATAAGGATGTACAACAGTGTCTACAATATGAAGAATCGACCCGACTCTGTCAAACACAAAAGCCAATCTTTCATTTTAAGTCAGATGCAAGTCTCTGCATCAGGGATCGTGAAACAAACAAATGTCAAACAATAATTTCATCATGCCGAAATAGTTGGACTGAGTTAAATACAATCAATACATACTTATACTACTGTTGCGAGAAGTGCACACTACGAATCATATGCGACGATCAAGTTTCAGCAGCGCAAACAGAAAAGGCCGGGGTTATTGTACTCGGCCAAAGCTGCGTCATCAAAGGAGAAGACTTCACTGTCATTTCTCATAAAGATCAGCAAAGTGAAATAAGAAGTTCATCGGATATTTACACACCA
Organism: Epiblema foenella; assembly: GCA_963556455.1. Taxonomy (NCBI): domain Eukaryota; kingdom Metazoa; phylum Arthropoda; class Insecta; order Lepidoptera; family Tortricidae; genus Epiblema; species Epiblema foenella. The sequence continues at coordinate 11,103,938 of OY747107.1, read as the reverse complement.
GAAATCAGTCAGATCAATCACATAATAAACATTACATTACCTTTATCGGACATCAACATTACTGATAATAAAATTGAAATAGACGAAATTAAAAGCCAAATTCAACAGTTGAAAGGCGAGACTGCCCTAATGGACGACATATCGTATCACGACGTGCATCAGTACTCCGTTATTTACATTTTACTCGTTGCTGCTATAATAGCAACCGGAACAATGATTTGGCGCCGCCTGCGCGGCCGCTGCAGAGGCAGCGCCGATCTACGATCGGAACTAGAGGACCAACAGCCATCTTCAATTGTGACTCACGTTCCTCAAATTCAACCTAGAGTCCTGGACCGCTCATCAAGACACGAGCTGCCCACGGAATTAAAAGTTTTATCCAGCATTCGCAAGACGACACAGAATAAAGCTACCTCACCGGTTTTGCATAAAACTGTGATCAACGACAGCGATCGTCTATAATTTGAAAATTAATATTTTAGCATTTAAGATGATTCTTTATTTTTGTCAATTGCTTTTATCATTCAAATTTGTATCATTTTCATCTCACGCTTTTCTCGCGGGGCAGCATGTACGGTCCACATACCGCACATTGCCATCTCAGCGAAATTACCTTCGATCGCGTAAACTTATAAAGTACGCGTCAGTACACGTTTACAACTAGCACTCAACACGCGTGTCCTCATTCGTACTATCATTCATAATATCGCGCTTTTATAGTAGTTTTACATTGTATCAATAAAGTGTTTACCTTGACTATATTAGTGAGTTATCATTACATCAAGCAAAGAACATTATACTTGGTGTGTGTGGCACTAGCAGCCCATACAGTTATATTTTTAACGTAGTTAAAATTAGACTTAGTGTGACACATTATGTCAAATAATAAATAAATTTGCTAAAAGTGAAACCTAGAACTGTAATATTGAGCTAGTCAAGTGATACTTGCTTTCTTCAGTATGCACATTTACGGGGTACAAGGAGTTAATTCTTTATATTTTTACAGTTACTCTTCAAATAATAGGAAATGATAAATTAAATCTAAGTAAGGACTGTACGAATGTAACAAGACTAAAAAGACGTTAATGAAAGAACTAGTAGCTGTAAAAACAAAACAGGTTTACACATTTTAAATAAAATATCAGGTATTTAGTAATTAAGTATTTTTATTTAAAGTTAAATGAAATCAAACATTGGCAAATTGAGACAAATACAAAACTTGGCAAAACATACAGAATCATCATTTATTCTAATCTATTGTTACATTTACACAAAGTCACAGTCAAGAGGCCACCGTGTGGTCACATAAGTAGACACATCATTTGGCATGACATTAATATGATTTGGTACCACATAAGTAGACAAATCGTGAGAGTCAGGATGACGGGTGTACCTAAACAAATATGTAAATAAAGTGTACCAAAAATTTGTACTATTTTGTACCTCTTTAGAAAAAAATTGTACCCTTCCGCATTTAAAGTTATTACAAAGTGAAGGTACACCCGCCATCCTGACAGTCAGGATGGCGGGTGTACCTGGGAAAATTATGATCCTACCAATTATCAACCAATGTTAATATCTCAATTTTTTGTACCTTTCAAAGTATTGGGAGAAACCCCACGACTTTAAAAAGTCCTACGTTAATAAGTCCATGCCCCACCACAGCACCACGCAAGTTTTTTTTATTTTGGCACAATCACAAAATTCACAAGTTGATATATTATCACAGACTACTTAGGATATTATTCAATTGTTTCGCCGCAGAGGTTACAAGCAAAATGGACGAGTCAACGATGGATACGGGGCACGCGAGCGGGGTAGGGGCGGCCGGTGCGTTTACGAATCTTGTTATTAGTACACTTTACTAATATCTATAAAGCTATTTTATTATTTACGGAAATAAGTATAAAACTCATAAGAATAAGAAAGGGATTTGTTATTACAAGATTACCAATGATAGAAATCAGAATTGATTTTTAATTATTAGTATTCATTTGTAATCACCGACATTAGTATATCCTATTTGTATTATCTAGTAATCTTTACATACTGGTGCTAGTACACCATTTATAAACCCAAGGAGAGTTTTATAGAATTTAAAGAACTCTAGTTATTCCGAGTAAAGAATATTAATTTCAGTATGAAGTAAAACCGTTTTGTATTTCCTATACTATGAAATTAATAAAATTTCCTTGAAATTATATTATTTACTAATGCCTAGAAAAAAAATGTAAAAATTAATAGAATTTGATATTCCCTTCTTTTAGATATCAGGTTATTAATACGAACAAAATTTTTTCTCTCAGTGTAGCTGTGGGTTACATTTATTCATTACAAACAATGTTCTCATTCAGTAGGAGAATACACGTGCACCATATCAATATTAAGTAAAAAAATAATTAATATATAAATACAAACTATTTAAATCATTAGTTCTAACCATTACTAAATATAAACCTAATAAAGATCCCCCAAATCTATCCCCTGTGGCAGGCTGCCCACAATTACATTAAGTCGCGGGCAAAAGCTAGACAAGTATATTAATGATATTATATCCTTTCCGCTTTAAGGTACATCTGAACTACACACAATTTCAGCCTAACCAAACATCAGTAAATCCGTCTACGTCTAATTTAAATTGGTAGTTTTCATTATAGCCACATAATCGTCGGGGTTAAGTGCGGTATGTAATAATTATCATTATGTAACGATTGTATAATAGTATATTATGCAACTGGTGTATAATAAGGGTATAAAAAGGTGTGTGGTGTGGGTTGCGATGTGAGCCTTGGCGAACATCGCAAGTAAAGACACCACGAGCCTTTTTATACCAGTTATACACCGTTGCATACAATACTTTTTCTACGACTCATTTCAAATACAAAGTAACTACCAATTTTTTCAGACTTTTCATGCGCCATATTTTCCCTTAGTAATTGTGCAACTTACTTACACAATTTCTTCAGTAATGCTATATAACTTCTTCGTGGATTTTTAAAAGAATCAACGTACCTACACATTTCTTCATAAACGCAAAAAAATTGTTTGATTTAAGTAATATAATCATTTATCAGCTTGAATGTTTTCGTTTTCAATTGGGCATTTGGTGGGAAATCAAAAATATGACACTTTGTTTATGGTTTGTTTTTTTTTTTAATTTGCTAGACTTGGCATCCGACCTAAACTGAATTCAAATCCGGATCGAATCTTAACTGTTTCGTTTTCATAAATATATCCGAAAATAGATAAAACTTGTTAAACAACACTAAAAAGATGATAAATATTAGTAAATTAATTGATACATAAAAATCTAGCAAAGTTGCGTTAAGTTGGCAGCACTGATTTTAATCATAAACGTTTCACTTGAACGCACCAAAGAATGACTACTAAACATAGTATTTGTAGTAGTCTGTGGCATCCAACTCTGCTTTAATTTTTCATTAAAGTAGGGTAAGGAGTGTGTTTTTGGGCAATAGACTAGATAGACTTTTTACAGAAGAAATAAAGGATGTATTTATATTAGAGTTCATGATTGAGTTCGTAAGTCGCGAAAAAAAGTACAGGAGTAGAAAAACTACTATTTAGATAGGTAACTTTAACAAGTAATTTAGGATACATTTTGAACGAGAACCTCTGAGATTTTTACGATTATTTAGTGGTCCCTCATTTCGTCCACGTCGTCCGTTTTGTTATTAACAGAACAAAATATGTTGCGATTTATAACGATTACAACTTCTCATCGCCCAGGCTCGCAATTCTATTAGCAGAATTGCCTCGTTCATTCATTCATTTATTTATTCTCTATTAACAATATAACATTATGTCAGAAAATCTTAAAAACTAATTACATTCTTAAAATGTATAATTAAATAACAATCAGGACATGTCGGCAAATGAATATTCATAAAAGCAAAAGAAATATGTCCTAATAAAAATAAGAAAAAAAAGAAAACGTCAAAATAAAGATTTAAAATTAATAATTGTGAATAATAAGAAATATTTGATATATAACAAATAAATAATTCATTCTGCGATACATAATCAGATAAAAGTCACTCATTATTGCATTGGAAAAACTCTTCAACGGAATAAAAACATTTAGGTAGCAAATGTGACCTTAATTTATTTTTAAAAGTATGTGGGTTGGAAACAGATTTCAATTCGATTGGTAGCTTATTAAAAACTTTTATGGCCTGGTAACTAGCACAGAATTCTGTCCCTTTGAGCTTTGGAGTAAAGGGGCAGGTTAGGTTTTTTGTCCTCGTTGCCAGCCTTGCCACCCGAGTCTCTTCTGATTCACTTTTTGCCAGAGATTTTACCAAATCCGTACAAAGTATCAGAATCACAGACTTGGCACAGTTAGAATTCCTAATTTGATGTAAAAGTCCTTACACGAAACCCACTGAGGTATACGCACCATTATTCATATTGCTCGCTTTTGAATTATGAAAGCCCTTTTTATATTATATCTATAAGTTGCGCCACAGAATTTTACACTGGATCTAAGCTTCGAGTCAACTAAGGCATCACCATCTCTACACTCTCGCGCACGGCCTGCCTCGTGGCGTCTCGCCGATAGTGTGCAGGCGGCGTTACACATCAACAGCACGAGTACCGACGCAGGTTCCGCGCCTAAGGCCGCATTCACGTAAGCCTACTCCGAACTTCGAAATCCGAACTTCGTATCGTGGCGTCCCTTTCACCCATATAGTGTATAACACGAGAGCGAAAGGGACGGCACGATACGAAGTTCGGAGTAGGCCCTCAGGCTATATATGCCGCGCTATACGCCGCGCGAACGTCCAGGCCCCTTATTATGCTCGCAGTTACCGCGTGATAAACGACAAGATAAATAAGGGCGGACTTAATGCCATCAGGCATTGTCTACCAGTCAACGAAATAGAAACTTGCAAATGTAGGTGCAACGAGAAAATAATTCATAAAAGTTAAATGATTTAAAAAAAACACATATATTCGTAACTAACATATATTTACCAGGGATAACACAACGAATTTATTCTGCACAAAGAAATGTGACATTTCCACTAAATCTCACATTTACATGGTTATATACCTAGTCGGAATAGTGATTGGAAAGCCCAATCCAATTTCAATAACATTATTATTTCTGTAACCTCCCTTTCACCTTAAAATCATTTAGAAAACTGAACTTTAGTGTACTTTGCAGTAGGTTGCTTTAATCTAAATTCTAAAATGTCGACATACGAAGTTAGGAAAGTTCGTTTTACAGCCGTGAGCAAGAACGGGTCTTTGTTTTAGACCACAAAAGCATGCACCAGTTATGCAAATTCGTACATCCGTTAGGGAGATAATGCTCCACAGGGTAGTAAATAACGGTTAAAACGTGTCCGTTTTAATATCTGAGCCAGGGTGCCTAATTGAATATTAATTATTTTAGAACTCATAGGACCTATAGCTATTACATTAATTTTGTATTAAGCAGTACCGCTGCTAACGTAAACCACAAATTTAGAGATAAAGAAAAAATTGAGAAATTTAGGCACCGAGCAGGATTTGAACCTAATTAAAAACCGGTCAAGTGCGAGTCGGACTCGCGCACCTAGGCTTCCGTATACAGATGTGTACCAGTTCCAACCCTATTCAATCAGGAAAATCTCAACAACATTGTTTGGAAATTGGACGCCTTGGGTACAGCGCCATCTATCGGCGACTTTTGTTACAAATTTGAGCGACGGAATAACTTTGTATGTATGGTAGTTTTTCAAGGATAATTCTTTACCAAGTAATTTGAAAGAAGGTACTTGCAGCATAATCTCGTAGGAACTTATAAAACAAAAATACATGCAAAGGTGATTAAAATTACAAACTTAGTATAGAAATGTTTTTTGACGATAAAAAAAAGTAAAATTAGATAGAGCTACAGTTATATTTTTCTTGGATATAAGGGGGGCAAAACGGTTTTTTTTTACCTCTTCCCTCATGAAGCAAAAATGACTCAACGTAAAAAAAAAAATGATTCAGAATGTGCAACCCAAACCCTTTCATATGATACCCCACTCGACATATTAACTATTTTCAAATTTTTAAACACCTAGGATCTGTCATTTTTCACAGAAAATAAAAAAATATTTAAAAAAGCCATGTTCTATGAATTAACGCCTTCTTTATAACTATTCCAAATTTCAAATCGATAGCATAAGTAGTTCTTGAGATATTTAGCGATGTGACAGACATACAAAGTGAAACCATAAGGGTTCCTTTTTTACCATTTTGGTACGGAACCCTAATAAATTTAGTAGGGTAGGAATTGAAATTAATTTAGTATGGGATAGCGCATCGTAACTGACGATTTTCAACGTGATTTGAGACGTTAGTGCCGTCAACCGTGCTGTACTCCTCCTTTAAGGCGTTTGTATAAATGAAGTAACGATTGGGGAATTTCGGGCCGAGTGGCAGTTGCCACATTGTATTGATGTCGCTTGTCGAAATCGCTTATACTAGCTAATTAACGAAAATTCTGACTTCATGACAATAATTACTAAGTCAATCAAAGGGGTTCCAATTTTTCTTAGTCGGCCCAGTGAACGGCACTTCACAATACATAACTACCTATATTATAGGTATGTACCAGAACTTAGTTAGATATATCTAGTAGGCAGAGAAGTACATCGAGGTTTCCCAATTCACAGCATGCATTATTGTCTGAACCCATTTTTAGGGTTCCGTAGCCAGTCTGTTCATGCTTGCTAGGACATAGTGACTACGTTAATACTAGTGTCTTTTTATAGGGGATTGACGAGAGACATCATCCTGTTGTGGATTCGTTTTTATTATCAGTGACTTAGAGACCATATACATCTCTAACAATATTAAATTAATTTTAATTTTGACGCTCAGAGACCATGTACATCTCTAGGATATTATATTAATTTCATTATACTCCTTGTTTAATCTTGAGACCTTATACATCTCTAACTTGACTGATGTTGTAATATTTGTAATAGATAACTTTGCAAGTTTATCTTCACTGTATGACATTAATTTAGTTATAATTGTAAACTCGAAATTATTATTCCTTCTTGAACTGTAAATATTAATATTTTGACATGAAAAATGTATTACTTATTATAGTCAGACTTTCTTAAATTGTAAATTAATATTTTGACATGTAAAAGTGCCCTTGTGGCCTATTTGCAGAATAAATGTTTGATTTTGATTTTGATTATGATTTAATGGCAAATACGGAACCTTTATAGTTTCGCCATGTCTGTCCATCCGTTCGTCCGTCCGTCCGTATGCCACAGCCGATTTACTCGGAGACTTTAAACACTACAATTATGAAATGTAATGGGAAGGTGTATTCTATGAACAGCTACATAAGTGATGTGAAATTACAAAAAAATATAAAATTAGGGGTAGGGGGCACTCGATATATTTAACCGGTGGTTGAAAAACAAATCTCAACGGCCTCAACGCACATCATAGTCGTGTCATCTATGGATAGGCATTTAAAAAAGATATCCAAGTTTTCTAAAAAAATTTTCCATTTAATTCCAATTCCAACAGTTGAATTATTAGCGTACAGTGAGATATTAGCTGTCAAAATCATAAAAAGTTGTCGTCGCCAATTAATTTCCAAACTGATTTTTAAAATTGAGGTGGTGTGCATTAATAAATACTTTCAACGATTTTTGGTTTGAACAAGATATGTTTTACGGTTTATGAGTTTTCGCTGAAAAGCTGTCTTGCCCAAACAAAAGGTCGTAAGTGCTGTGAGTTCTCTATGAAGATACGACCTTTTAAGATTCAATGATGATTTTTAGATAGCGGCACAGATTATTTGGTGGTTTTTCATAATTTTCCGCGAAACCGCTTCAGTGCATAATATGATGATTTTCAAACTGCGGGAACAGAGTGTTGCATATTATCTAAATATTACAATTTCCAGTCCGTGACATCGATAGTTTCCCGTGTAGTCCGATCTAAAATTGTATGAAAATCGTACCATGACGTTTCACCTTAAGTTGATAAATCTCTTTGTAGTTGACTATGTCACACGAACTAAAATTTTTTTATAACTTTTCAGTACCTAGGTAAGTAGTCGGACGCAGAATGCAGTGTAAAAATTGCAATTTTCTCCTTTCCGCCGAGAAGTTCGCGGTACATGCCTTAATCAGCTTGGAACTACTTAATACTCGTAAACGTTTCAAAAACTATTCATCATCGTAAGTATACTTATTAGACGTTTATAATAGCTCTAGATACTCAGGCAGCCATCAAGCAGATCTAAAGAAGACAGTAAGGACGCTAAGCTTAAGGCTGTCCGGAACATGGACTGTCAAAAAATTTCCGGGTGCTGGTGGTGGTAGGGTCATTTGCTACCTTTACATCCTTGGACCCTGAGTACTAAGAGTCACGGTCCTGGAGGTACGATTTTGTGATAAAAAGAAGATTCTAGAAAGAAGTTCGAGAGCATCTTAACAACTCCTTTGCTTGATAAGTACAACTTTCTTCACCCTACTAGGAATAAGTTCGCCTTGGTACTTTAATCCTATGTGACATGTGTATTGTTTTAAACTGTTCTTGTGTACAATAAAGTGCTTACATCCATATATACTAGGGCTCCCGTTCGTGTCCGTGTTACGTGTACCTACCCGTTTCCGCATACACGTTTCCATGTTACACGGCAACGGTTTTAAGTTAGGATTCGTGTAATTAAGATTCGTGTACAGATGTATTGCAAAATAATTTTCCTTCGGGAAAACTCGGATCTCAATCGGAATATAATGGCACCCGAACTGTCAATCAATGATTGTATTAAATGAGTGACGTTTTTATATCCATTGTTGAACTCTATTGTTTAGTGTCAAATGTCAAAGTGAAAAATGTTATTGTATAATATAGAGATGTTACAACCACCTTCAATAACTTTGAAAATACTCAGTTTTATTGTCATTAGTAAACGAAACATTATCTTCACTTTAAAACATAAAGTCCAACAAAATAAATGTTATGCCCGTTGCGTCCGAAATTCGCTGTTGAACTTTGCCAAAATACTCTGAGTTATTGCTATTTTTGATTTGCTATTTTCTGATATTAAGTATAGGTATATATTAAATATAATTCCTTGGACTGTATCTTTTAACCGTTTTTGAGGTTACAACCTTTTTATAAGTAAACTGTAAATATAATCAAAACTATTGCGAATATTTGAATTGCGTGTTAGCCACTCTATATATATTGGTCTGCTGATGCGACTTACCCCTACGGCTGTAAGATGGGTACTGAAGCTAATTGAGAGAGCACGATAAATACGAACTTTTCCGAAAAAGTACGAAGGAAAATCATTTTGCACTATATCTGTACACGGGTACCCGTCCGCCCGTCATAAATATGAGAGTTTGTTTCGACTTTACTTTATGTATTAATTATGCTTAGCAACTAAACTTGTTTTAATATAAGCATTCGTGATGTTATAGTAGATTGTGTCTCAAAGGAGTAAAATGATATATTTATGGCGAGGGCGGTATATTGAATTCTGAGTGAAGCGAAAGATTCTACAATAGAATCTTGAGCGTAGCGAGAGATTCAAGTGTTTACGCCCAAGACGGAAATAATTTTGCTACCGTGTGACACATGCTGTTTTTCACACCGTCTATAAGGCCCGCTGCTAAAAACATGAAATATATTACAAATGATTTTACTACAGAGTATCACATACTGCTTTTCACACTTTCTATGAGGAAAAGAGTCATTGTTGCCCTCAAATGAGGGAAGAAAAGTACATCTTTGATCCCTTATTCGAAGGCAACAATAATTCTTTTCTGAATAGCAGGTGTGAAAATAATATTTTATGCCTAAATAAAATTAATTAAATTTCAATTGAATTATTCATATTTTATCTTTAAGGGCGCCTATACTATTCCCCAATTATTTTTTTAATAAACCATATTTAGGTTAGCCTTAAATAGCATTTTACAAAGAAAAATATAAATAAAATATTCTTATTCAAGATTTAAGTCATAAAATGGATATAATACTACATGTAGTTGTAAGTTAGGCAAATTGTATTAGACTTCGAATAACGGTTAAAATTTAAACTATTTGTCTAAAGAACGTTAAAGCTACATTGAAATGGCAGTCAAATCAAAAGGATATTATATTATAACGTTATTTTTAACGATACGACGATGTTTTTTTTTTGTTTTTATGACGATATGCTGAATATTGAATTCGATATTAACGAAAATTTAAACACAAACAGAATTGTATCTATATGATATCGGTTTTTTCATAAAAAGACCTGAATAAAGTAAATAGACGTTCTGGAATATAATTCATTGAATATAATCAATATCAATATAAAATTACTAATTAAAGTAAACGAAATTGACAACTAATTATATAAATAACGAAATAATGTCCACAACATAGACTATAATTAAACTGCGAACTATTGAGTGGAAAATAGTAAGAAAAATGTCGGTACTTACTCGTTAGATATTGTAATCGGTATTGGAGAACACAACGTGCAAAAAACTTTTTCTCCGAGTATAGTGGCATAATTCCACACCCAACTTCTTTTCATTTTTTAATCTTATCAATGTTTTTTTAATCTTATCTTTGACATACCACAGGTTTGGAGGCATTAATAGGATCGTGGAGGAAGGACAACATGTGTGCTGGGGGCTGTCGGCTTTCTTTTACTTATTGCACTTGTTTTCCATTCATGTATTGTCTCACGTACTCGAATTCATAATGAAATTCTGCCGCCGCGCCATTTTGTATCTTCAAACGCGATAACTCGGCAGGCAACAGAAAATAAAGATTGGAATACATGCATCTGTCTGCTAACTTGAATGAATGGAACCGTGTTATCTAAAGTGTATTGTTGAGATTGACCAGTGGAAGCGGAATTATCGCTTTTGAATGTGCATAAGGATAAAATTTAAATAATATTAAGACTTAAAAATATATAAATGATAATAGTAAGATAAAAGAAATTAAAAAAAAATCATTGAATTTCCTTGATCAAAGAACATTTTTGAATGAACCTATCCATTCCATCAGAGATAGCGTGCGAATGAACCTGAAGCATTGGATGACGAGACAGTCGCGTTAGGCCAATACAATACGCATAATTTTGTTTGTATAGCCGTGAGAGCGTAATATTGCAGAACGAAAACGCTTGCACAGTGATAAGCACCTATTTTTAAAGTTCTGTCTAATTCGACAGAGCTGTTATTTTGTACACTTTGTACACATGCAGGTCTAACGTTATGATATTAGGCGATATGATTACGAGTATCTTAGTAAGTATTTAAAATTTTCGTATTTTCAAATAATAATAATAATAATAATAACCACCGGTAGCTTAGGCCCCGCCTCGCTGCCGGCGGCACACTAGGTTAGGATTTTATAATATTTTTGTGCTTTGTAAGTGTATTATTATATTTTACTTTTTATAAAAATATTGTAAAACCTAACCTAAGACCAGAGATAAACAAAGAGAATAATACGAGTAATAATAACGTTTATTCATGAAAGTTGCTTACAATGCTTCACACTATACTTCTGCCAAACCAGAATATGGTTTGTATATATAAAACAAGAATGAATATTCCGAATAACGTTTTATCGTTTTGATCTAGAAGTCATCAAAATGTAACCTGTCAAAGTTGTGAATGCCATCTTTGAACAAATAACGTTATTATATCGCTTAAACCAGTATCGCTATATATATATTATTAGTAATTGTTTTATAGCGATATAATATATACTGCCATAAATACGCGTTAAATATAGCTATGAGTAAAACATTTTCCTAAGACAATGTTGTGAACCATAACGACATACGAAAAGAGCGATATTGGAGGGCCTATAGACATGCATACAAATATTGCTCGTTAAGATGATATATTAAATAATTATCTGTTTATAAAACCATACACTATACTATATATTTACCACCAGAGATGGACATTAATCGATTATTTTTTAATTAACTACTTCATTGATGAAACAATTTAGTAGCGATTAAATTAATATATAGAAAAGGAAAGAGTTTTAACATACTGAGGGGTGTAAGACAGGGTGACCCGATGTCTCCCAATCTCTTCACATCGCTACTGGAAGACATCTTCAGGAAATTGAACTGGAAAAGAATGGGCCTGCGAATAAATGGAGAATACTTGAGTCACCTTCGCTTTGCAGATGACATAGTCATTTTGAGTGAAAACCACCAAGACCTTGAAGTAATGATAAAGAGCCTAGAAGCAGAAAGTCAAAAGTGTGGACTAAAAATGAACATTAGCAAAACCTGCATCATGACTAACGCGAGACATAGGCCAGTTCAACTTAGCCAAGGGACCTTAACATATGTGGAAGAATATACATATCTAGGTCAGAATATTTCATTCCAAGCACAGACCATGGTCGAAGTAGAACGACGAATTAAAAGGGCTTGGAATAAATACTGGTCTCTCAAACACATATTTAAAAGTAAACTGCCTTTACACTTCAAAAAGAAAATATTTGACAACACTATACTGCCGATAGTTACATATGGATGCCAGAGCTGGGCTTTTACCAAAGAGATAGTTCGCAAACTCCAAGTCTTCCAAAGGTCCTTAGAAAGAAGTATGCTGGGTCTAAGACTCAAAGACAGAATAAGGAGCAGCGAGATAAGGCAGAGAACGAAATTAAAATGTGTGACAGAGGTAGCCTGCAGGACAAAGTGGAGATGGGCAGGGCATGTAGCCCGAGCACAAGATGGCAGATGGAGCGAACGGGTGCTCCACTGGTGGCCACGCGAGGATAAGCGCCAACGGGGCCGCCCGCGTCGTAGATGGTGTGATGATATCATTAAAATAGGAGGACCCACATGGACCAGAATAGCCGCCGACAGAAAAAGATGGCATCAGATGGAGGAGGCCTTTGTCCAACAATGGACAACCCAATAAAACTGAACTGTTACATATAAATATTCAAAACTGTAAAGGGAAAAATAAAAGGCTTATTATTATTATTATTATATTATAAATTAATAGACAGGTTACTCGAATAATTATTAAATAATCCCCAATTTCATTGACTACATTTCTCTATTAAAAGTTGGAAGACGCTCATTTTACACGTAGCTGTAACAAATATTCAATATATCTTGTCATGTGTACACCTGCAAAATCATTCTAGTGTGCTGTGTGGTATAAATTTGTTTCAATAACACAATTATAATTTTGACAGTGCAACACTCTATGGCCTTCCTAGGTAAGGGTTAAGGATATACGGAGTGGATGGAATACAGGTAGTTTAGAAAGAGCGAGAAAACAACTTTTTTTATACTTCTTACCAGTTGATTACTAGTCTGTTTCTATTTGTCAATGCAGTAAATTAGTCACTTCAATTGCATTGCACGTTACGGTCAAAATATAAATCTATTTTTAGGATTCAGCCGACATGCACATAATGCCATTTCGAGATATAAGCGTTTTGAGTACGCGTGTTAAATGTATGGTCTTGGGTAATTTTGGATCTTTTATACCTGGTAAATTGTTTAGTTAGCTAATAAATAACACGTGGCAATTAATAAACCTGAGTTCACTTACGCTTTATCGGTTAGTTGTTTACGCAGGACCAGAGATTGAAAAGTAGATAACAATCCGTTAATACATATATGGCTACCTAATACCCATATTACGTTTGCCTTTGTCAGTCGATAAGGCGTACATCCCCTTTGATACCATTTGTCAGAAAGTGACGAATGCCTTGGTATGTTATTTATCAAAGGATAATAACGTCCATAATAGTGTTATTTTAGGTACAATGTGGTTATACGTTCCTAAGTTGTCATGGTTACCCGAAAATTAGAAATACAATCGAAAGGAAATTAATCTAATTAGTCGATTATAAATTTAGTCACTGGAGATTAATTGACAGTTAATTTAATCGTGACTAAATTAGTCGGAACTCGTACAACTAAGACTAACTAATCTTAATTTTTAATCGTTAGTCGCGATTAAGTAGGTTTTTATCTTAATCGCTAGTCGATTACATTTTGCCCATCTCTGTTTACCATTATATATTTTTCATTCAAACTTTAGAGCGTAAATTCAAACCGTTGCGGACGGGTGAGACCGTGTCTGAGATTCGGAAATGGGTCTGCGTGTTCCGAGACACGCGTGTCCGCGTGACCGACACGAAGACGGATCTTGGCCGGTTCGTGTAATTCGGATTCTTAGTACCGTCGGGCTTAAGAACACGGGGCAACGGGTCGGCGTGTAACACGGATATCGGGAGCCCTAATAAATACTTTATACTATGGATATCACAGTTAACTGACCATTAGCAGACCTTATATCACGAATGGTCAGTTAACTCTGTCGACGATAGTTCGCTGCAGAGAATCCTGACCCCTCTACATAGAAGTTTATACGCAAGGAGGTCAACTTTCGCTGTAGCTGACTGTACTTACATAGCCGAGTCCGTAGACCAGCTGCATAGAACTTCTCAATCGCAATACCATACTTCAGCCCCCATTTAAGCTCATAAGGAAAGATAAAACACATATTTTTAATGACTTTCTCCGTGCACATATTTTCGGAACCTACTACAACCGATACCGACGTACTGTAACAGTTTAAGGCCCAGAGAAAGATATACTACTTACAGTACTTAGTACTTAGATACTTTATTTATCCCGGATGAAAGTATGCGAACGTACATATTATTTTCTCAAACATGCAATGAAATATTGACGTTATGTTCGTTATAACAGGCTTCAAAGTATCACGTTACGGGCGGAACAACTCGAGGGAACTGTACAGGAATTTGATACAAAATTGAAGGCCTAGGCCGGGAAGTATTTTTTTTTAATTTTAATGTAAACATGGCGTCTGTGGTGTTCATGAACAGGGCTGCAACCGCAAAAGCACTATCGTATTTTTTTTCTCTATCGCTCAAATGACACTTCCCATTGGAGCGATAGAGAAAATACGATGGTGCTTTCACGATAGCGCTCCAGGCTAAACAGCAAATTTTTTTTCTAGTGGCTTAATGGTTATCGGACCAAAAACATCCGCGTCAAATACGAACTCACGAACTGATATTAATCTGAATACAAATCTGTATGATTCAATATGATGACGAATAAATTTAAATTATTGTCTATAAGTATATTTAGTATTTAAAATATTGTATAGGTACTAGTCTCCCGGCGAAAAAAATAAACAATAGCATTCTTTTGTAATGAGCCGGGGGATCCCCGGCACCGGTAGACGATTGGTTAAGTCCGCATAATGTAAAGGGTGGACAAATACGGAACCCTACATTGCGCTAGGCCCAACACGCGCTTGGCCGATTTTTCTCTCAATCTTTCTCGCGCATTTATGAACTTGTCTGTACTTATCAAAATCATCATCTATTTACAATACATGCAGTTCGAGTTACCTATATTATTTGTATGGCTTCTTTGCAGAATGTATGTTGGTTAAATTATAATCTGCCTTAATGAGGACCTCATTACATACCTCACCTCGTACATCAAAATGGAATAACACGAATATGGTACGCCTAATTTATTTCAGATATATTCATGCCGCTCATGTATGAACGAAGGATGGGTGACTTTGATCACTGACTTCGTTTTTCATTGTGTACACCTATATATTTTGGGTATTATAGATTTAATATAATATTTTACATTTTTTTTTTTATTGGATGATTGTAAATGTCATTTTGCTGATTTCATAATAAAACCGGAATTTAAAGCCGGCGCTGTTAATCCCAACAACATCGGGCATGCGCAGTCTGCTTGTGTCGTACCCTACACACACACACAAACGACACGATGATGCAATACACCACTTCGATGACAGAATAATAACCCAACTAAATCCGATTGACCCAACCGATCTCATTCCCTCACTCGACGTTTCGTACTTCCCTCGCGTAAAACGAAACTAGCAGCAAGCGTTGCTATTTTGCCATGTTAATCTCTCACCTCAATGTCTGACACCGAGTCTCTGTCTGCCAAGTGATCATTGGCCGGTTAGCAGCAATTACTATTCTATACCGTCGGTTACACGGTTCAGATCATTGGTTTCAAGGAATTAAACACGTGGTAATACTGTCTGTGGTCCGGTCGGCTCAAACTAAATTTAATCTTCGCGCTACAATTCTGTCCTGTTTCATTCGTTGGGTTAAGATAGGGACGAAAATAAAATTTGATTGAAGACAAAGCTAAGAAACCAACACACCGTTTTATGTGGCAGCAGGAAAACGAGTACGTACAGTATTCGTTTAATTCGTTGACGTGCCAAAGCAGGCGGCTGCTGTTTCAACGTTACAGAATTTTGCTGAGAAATTCCGAGTTATCAATTAACAAGTAAGTGTTTTAGTTATAGTTACTTTAATTCTAAGATGATGATGGAATATTTTAGGAAAGGTTATCAAGTCTGTTTCAGTTAAATAAAATGCTTAATGCCATATTGGTATAAGAAACGCATGTTTTCCGCAAATTAGTATTTACTTAATACAATTTTTGCTCAAAGGGCGTTACAATAAAATGTAGTGCCCGTTGCACACAACATTACCTAAGTATAGCCAAAAATCACTAATTTCCCTAAGGATTTTTTCTAGTAAGTCCGTAGTACCCTTTTCGTATACCTACTTATAATTAAATTTTAGGTAAGCGCTTATTTATTACACCTACTTTATTCAATCACTGACGAAAGGGAAACGCAGCCATATGTTGGAGTCAAAACATCTAACTCCCCTTTAACTCGTCGTCTACCGGTGCCGGGGATCCCCAGGCTTATTACAAAAGAATGCTATTGTTTATTTTTTTCGCCGGGAGATCACGGCTATATAACTGGGTCCCTCGTCCCATTACTGACACAGCCCGCTATCCAAAAGTCCCGCCGAACAAGTAGGTACCTATGTAGTCCGATCCTAACTAATATGCTGTTTATAATTGTTTTCAGACAGCAAGGATGTGCGGTATTTGGGCGATATTTGGAGTCCAGCATGGGGTGAACTTGAAGTGCATTAAATGTTTCGCCGCAATCACGCATCGCGGGCCGGACGCGTGGCGCGTTGAGCAAGATGCGCGCGAGCCGGGTGCAATGCTCGGTTTCAGCCGCATCTCCATCGTCGACGGCCTCCACGGCATGCAACCCATGAAACTGCACCGCTACCCCCGCTCCATCCTCATCTGCAACGGCGAAATCTTCAACTGCAAGTTACTCCAAAAGGAACACGACTTCCCCTACGAAACCAACTGCGACGTCGAAGCCATCATCCACCTATACCACAGCTTCGGCATCGAAGAGACTGTGAGGCGACTCGACGCCGAATTTGTCTTCTGCCTCGTCGATGGTGAGCAAAGGAAAATTTACTTAGCCCGAGACCCGTACGGCGTCCGCCCGTTGTTCCGATTCCACGACCCAGAAAACGGCAGCCTAGGCATTTGCTCCGAAGCTAAGGGCTTAGTCGGGCTCAAACAAAACGCCAGCGAAACGGCTACCTTAGAACCGTTTCCACCCGGTCATTTCCAAATTTGGAATATGCTCGACGGCGGTAAAGTAAAACTGGATCACACGGAACAATTTTTCAAACCGGGAATGTCTCTAAGTTATAAACCATATGTACCCGAAACAGAATTAGAGAAAATGAATGTTTACGAGAAAACGGCACATTTATTAGAAGCCGCCTGCAGCAAGAGATTGATGTCGGATCGAAGAATTGGGTGCTTCCTCAGCGGGGGGCTGGATTCTTCTCTAGTGACTGCATTGGTAGTCAAACTCGCGAAAGAGCACAAACTGCCTTACAAAATACAAACATTTGCTACAGGAATGGGAGATTCTCCAGATTTAGCTGCAGCACGCATCGTAGCGGATTACTTAGGCACCGAGCACCATGAAGTCCAATTTGATGAAAACGACGTTCGAGAAGCCTTAGACAATGTGATTTACCATCTTGAGACCTTTGACATCACCACAATCCGCGCAAGCATTCCTATGTATCTTTTATCGAAGTATATCAAGGAGAAAACTGATACGACAGTGGTGTTCAGCGGGGAAGGTGCTGATGAGGTAGCCCAAGGCTATATATATTTCAGAGATGCGCCTTCCGCAGAGGCAGGTCATGAAGAAAGTTTACGTTTGCTGTCCGATATTTACCTGTATGATGGGTTGAGAGCTGACCGCACGACGAGCGCGTTCAGCTTAGAACTTAGAGTACCATTTTTAGATATCGAATTTACTCATCACTACCTAGGCATGGATCCTAAATTGCGCCAGCCTCAAGATGGTGTGGAGAAGCATCTGTTGCGAAGTAGTTTTGAGAAAAGCGGTCTGTTACCAGACTCTATATTGTGGAGGCATAAAGAGGCCTTTTCTGACGGGGTGGCGTCAGTGAAGAAGTCTCTGTTCACGACAATAGCGGAGATCATAGCTGACAGATATAAGAATGAACCAGTACAGTACAAAGGCATTCAGCCTACTACGACAGAGTCCAAATACTATCGTCATGTATTTGAGAAATCATTCCCGGGGCAATATAACTTCACGCCCTACTATTGGATGCCCAAATGGGTAGAAGTCTCAGATCCTTCTGCCCGGTTTATAAAACATTATGCTGCTAAATAAATACGATAGGTACAACATAATAGAGGAATCTCAGTATTTATGAAAAATAAAAGTGATGACAAGGTCATTATTTCACTTTTATATTTTGTCTTAGTTCCTAGAAATAATAGGTACCTTAATATTTTAAATGCCTATAGGGGTGGCTGTAGTTCAAAATATCGAACCATTGTTTACAAGCATTAGGGTAGGTAACCACAAGTACGACATCGAATTGTTTCGTAGTCCCATAAAAATATACCTAATTTTATTGTGTTATTTGAATTGGGCATCGTTTTGGTATCCAACTATATTTTGGGGAGGAGCAGTCACTGTTAAAAATAAATACTTAACCTACATACAAGTTGTATCCGCATGAGTGCAATAAACATTTGAAACTTGAAGTTGGAAACTAGAAGTAATCGGTAAATTCAATTCAAAAATAAGTTAAGTTATTCAGAATAAATCTTACACTAGCACAACATTTATAATTCAAAGCCAATCCTTGGATAGGCTTTTAATGCTGATAAATGTTTTAATAAATAAATATATCTAAAATTCGAGAAAGTGTCAGAGGCCTAACAGATCAACAAAATTCGCTAAGCAAGTGCAGTTAAAGTTATGCACTTTGCAACAACGACGACGCGGAGAATGTTCTGGTCGTTCGTCGGGCTTGAATCTAACATGGCTGCCTGCATTGGATTGATACCAGCTCGTTCCACTTGAGAAACCGGAGAAAGTTTGACTTGGGTCCGATGACTGCAAAAGATGTTTACTCGTCGTGGTTGTCCTGTCAATGCATGCTACATTATTCGACGTGAATTTCTCGCAAGTAGGCACTTCTTGGGTAGTTCCCGATGCTTCGTCCTTACACACTTTAGTAAGTCCTCCACGTAGAATACTAAACAAGATCAGGCAAGTTGGACAAAAAACACTGTAATTACGCAGCTGTGGTACATTGTTTTGAATCGACCTTTTTGTTTCATTTGATGCAACCTCTTGGGTTAATGTATTGTTTCTGCAATCTGTTTGATCAGTTTGAACGGTCATGACCGGCGACGTGGCTCTTGACGTATATAGTGGTCTTTTGTGTTCCTGACTGTTCCAGTCACGCGTCGTACAAGAATCGCATTTGCAATTTAAGTGCGCTAATAGGTACTTAAGATTCTGTAGTTCTTCCGGCTCTTGGGTTTGAATGGTCTGCGAGTTTTGCCGAGGTTGAAATGGCACTGACTTAGAAAACTTCGACCTAGTTTTGTTCATTGTTTGATTTAGTTACCCGACTACGACGCAGCTGGAGTATGGTCGTGGTACAGTGTGGTGGGGTTTTCGGGGTACCGCCATAGACGGGCTTTAGTTCACTGTTGGTTTCTATTTAGACATTTTGAAATAGTTTGTTATTGCTATATGCTTGTCTTAAGTTTGACTCCGAAGGTTACTTTAGAAAATGTCAAATGAACTGTCGTCAATGTCATTATCAGAGAGAATCATATCTGTGATCACTACGTTGTCATATCACTACATAGTATAAAACAAAGTCGCTTTCTCTGTCCCTATATCCCTATGTATGCTTAAATCTTTAAAACTACGCAACGGATTTTGATGCGACTTTTTTTAATAGATAGAGTGATTGAAGAGGAAGGTTTATATGTATAATAACATCCATCACTACATAGTATAAAACAAAGTCGCTTTCTCTGTCCCTATATCCCTATGTGTGCTTAAACCTTTAAAACTACACAACGGATTTAGATGCGGTTTTTTAAATAGATAGAGTGATTGAAGAGGAAGGTTTGTATGTATAATAACATCCATTAAATAGTGCACCCGTGCGAAGCCGGGGCGGGTCGCTAGTCATTATTAAAATATTGTCACATTCTCCAGACCTGGTCCTGTACTCAGTCTCACTCATGTTATTCACTATACGAGTGAAAGGGACGGCACGATACGAAGTTCGGATTTCGTACTTCAGAGTAGCCCCCCTGGTTCCGATCTAGGTATTTTCAGGCGGACGAGCCGAAAGCAGCACTTAGCGATTTAAGTCGCATTCGAGCGCTGTTCAGTTCCCTTGCTCAAAAACCGTGTCGGGGAACGTGCCGAGGAAAACTGACGTGTGCGGTAAGCCTAAAGTAAAACGCATAAAAAGTAGGGAAACTGATATGACATAATGTCAATGACATTTCACGACAAAGAGAATATATTAGGTATGTTTCAGCGTCAACACGAATAGGCACCATGCATAAAAGTACCTAAACGTGTAAGACTTTTAAAGTACCCGTCACATACCTACATTTGACCGTCGGTATAAAATGTACCCAAATACAATGTGATTGTAACGTAACAATATTCTGCAATTCCAACAATAGCCGACATTAGGTACTGGGTATAATCCAATCCTTTGTTCAATCCATATTACAATGTCAAAACCGTGTCTCGATTCTAAACCTAAGGTAAGAAATGTTACTTTTTAACCATAAACAGTCTAACCATATACAGGTAGTTTGATATTAATTAATACCTAAAACCTAAAGCTTATTATTTGTTAATAAGATCTAGATTCAACTCTGGGTTAAAATATACGAATAACATACGAGGTGGAGTGGAGTATGATATTACTCGTAATGCTATGCTGCTAAAACATAATAACACAGTAAACGAAAGCCGTAGATTTTTATACGAAATTATACAACGAACGTGGCAAACAAGCGCGCGGCCTGCTTGATGTTTACTACGGTTGTAGTCTTCTGTAAGCCTCCACCTTCCACACTTCCATAAATATGAACGAGAAGGCGTTCAGCTGTGCCCTACCTCTGTCTCCGAGTTTAACTTTCCAATCACTTGCTTGCTTCTAATTTCAGCCGTTCTGCGAATGCCAAAAGAATTGCAGTTGCAGCGGCTATCCGAATGTCTTGCAAAAGGTCAATTTGAGTTCAAGCTCACATGTCTGTAACCACGGGACTAAACCAAAATGTTCATGTAACGAACAGCCAAAGAGAAGGGCAGGTGGGTCAAAAGCAGGAAGAAAAACTAGACGAATATCTGTACTTATTAGATAATGCAATAGGTTTAAGTACATATGTATAAATTATGTTCCGATCATAGGTACAATTATAATTCTATTAGAACAGTATCCTGTGGCCACGTGGTCCGACTGCTTTGTCCTACTAATCGGACGACGTGGATATTTTTTTCCCGTGACTGGTCGGTCTACCTGGACTTTTTTATTCGTGTTAAGAGTATTCGCGTTCGGGTGAAATCTATGGATTTGGCCTGGGGCACTGTCAATTACAACAAGAATATGCTTATTCCCAGAGTGCAGTCGCCATTCGATATATATATATCTGTACCATCTGTACTCTTCAGGGTGTTCAAAAATATCTGAAAAAATGTACTCTTACGCCTTGACAACATAGGCGTGTTCAGATTTTGATGAGCACTTTGTTCGCTCCGATACATCTGATGGCGAATGCACATACAATTTTGATTTTTAACATAGAATTTCCTGATTCCTGTTAGTTGAATCCGGCCTAACTCTTAACTAAAACAATGTTACCCAGGTGTTTGTCAACACTGTATTCAAGACGAGCCAGTCCCAATACCGGACCCTAAACGCACGGCAAGCATTATGCGTATACTGAAATATGACAAGAGCTGCAATTGCAAAGTTGTGACCCGTGCAGTACGAGCAGACGTGCATCGCTATCTCGGCATGGTTGACCGAGAACAAGATAATACAAACGAAGGTCTTGACTTTATTGATAAAACTTAACTTCAGTTTACTTAACCTTTTGAGCTCCAAAAACTTATCACGAGGTGTCGTGTTCACAGCGCCAGCGACACCTAAAGTTGTCAATGCGTGAAATGTCAAAGCAACCTACATGTTGTCAAATAAAGTCTAACTTCGCTCCTCCGCAAAACGAGTTTGGCATGTGTGTGACACAAGGGCTGACTGAGAAAAGGCGTTCAAAGGGTTAAACCTCCTTCTGAAAGCTAATGTCAAAGCAACGGATAGAGATAACCGTATTTTAGATAGAATAGGTTAAAAGAACGGCATGAATATGTAAAAACCTGTTGTTTAGTTGATTTTATTGAACATGCGATAAACAGTATACGGAATACAAGACATTTGCAAAGAAAAGAGAGAAAATACAAAAGCTAGTTTTTAGGATTGAATGAATAAGAGGCATAGCATAACAGTCATAAACTCATAAATAAACTTTTTCCAAATAACACTTTCCTTGCTTTTTTTACGATTAAAATACGATAGCCCAAATTAAATTTAGATTGTTCGTTCAACTTTATCCGCATCCTCGTTTTTAGCAGCTAATTCATCCCTAGCTTTCCTAAATCTCTCACTAATATAGCTCCAATATTTGCCTCTAATTTTATCATACTTAGTCGCGAGATCTTCACAAAGCGCTACACCTCTAGTGGGATTATGTAGACAACCTATTTCGTCCTTCTTTATAGCGTCGTCACAAATATCTAGAATGAATGCGAGAAGATAAGGCGAACGGCACTTATTCTTATAAAGGTCTTCACAGAAGCCGGTTACCACGCAATTTCCACTGATCCCTCTTTTATCGTGTAGCAGGAGACCTCTTAGATAATTCCAAGCGCTTTCATTATGCTTGACGTATTTGATTTTCTCCATTGCGTAGCATATTTCCTTCTGCACGTTCATATCGGACCAGCCGAGGTGGTTGTTCATGATGAAGTACCGCTGGTTCCACGCGGAGTTGTTGCGGACGTCTTGTGTGATGAGATTGTCAACGAACTCCATTTCGCGGTCGTACATTCTGTAAAATGGGAAATCACATGTTATTTTAACGAATTCGGGGCCAGCCTACGCTATTATGCTACGCTGTACTGCGTAACAGCATTTTTCGGCTTTGAGCGGAAATCGCCGTATGACGCAACGACATCATGTGCCTTAAATGGGTTAACAGACATCAGTATACTTATATATGGATATATAATACTCACCTTTCATTGCATTATTGAAATCTAAACAGGCCTCAAACGAAATGAAAAAAATGGGAAACTTTACAAAGAAATGCGATAAAAAAGCGGGCATTTATAATGCTCTCTGCTGCAACTTCGCTTGACACTTTTATCATCTCATCCTCTATACACAATATCCTCTTTTGAACTGCACTAAATAGAACAAGTTGTAATAGTAATAATATATTTTACAAAACTCTTAGTAGACATAAGGATATATTTCTGATTGTACTAGCTCTGAATCTCGTATTTAGTGCAGGGATTCGTATTATATTCTGAACAAGGAAAGGATGGGATTTGTGGAACATTTTGTTTAGTATGGTGTAACAGAATTAAGCCATGAAAAAGATTGAAAACTACTGCTTATTGTAACTCACCCAAAGGTCTTGATAGCCCATTGCCTGTGTTGCCAGGCATGGTAATTCTTGGGGTCTTGAATTAGTGCATCACTGGTGAGGCTGAGCTCCTGTGAAGGATCTTGCAGCCATTCCACAAGAACTTTCCTGTGATGCCACACCTGGAAATTGATGTTAATGGGTATTCTTTATTAAAATATAATACTAGATATGTTTTGGTTTCAACAAGAAACAGACAATTTAATATTATACTTATCGAATTGGTCCAATAATCTCAATAAGGCTTGTGATTTCATAGATACATAAACATGTATTTAAATACATAGAAAATATCCAAGCCTCAGGAACAAATAGTAGTGCTCAACACACAAACAAATGCCCTTATCAGAATTAAAGTCCGGGACCAGCAGGTCAGGACAAAAGTTAACTAAATGTATCAATTGTTTCTCTGTGTAAACTAAATGTAACTGATCTTATTTTATGCACAAAATACAACTGTACTTAAATACATTGTTGCAGATGCAATTGAAAACTACTTATTTCGCATATGCTTATTTTAATATAAAGAATAGGTAAAATCATTTGTTTCTTCTGCCACAACCATTCAATAAAATGAGATAGAGACCAGAGAGTATTATAGTATGTTCATAAGATATGTTTGGGAGTCATTCTAGTTTTGAATTACTTACTTGATAATTCTTTGGTGAATGTGTGATAATAGACTCAACATAATCTAGCTCAGATCTCAAGTCTGTCCCTAAGGCTTTCAGCAGGTCTCTCCTGCAACATAAACAGTGTACTAGGTTCAATAATCCAGTGTTCCAAACCACACGCGTGGTCGTGCCGGAGGTTTTCCCCTGGATTTTCCCCAGGCTACTCTCCAACCGCGCACTCCTATCGCTTTATTGGGCCCGGCCTATAACAGTCAGGTTAAAAAAAAAAAAAAAAAAAAAAAGGTTCAATACAAATTAAGGGACACTAAAAGGTAAGTACTCTTGAACTACTTATACTTTTTCAGGACCTTCATCAAGCTATAAAGGGCCAGCAATGCATATGTTTTCTAGGATTGCTGTCCCATATTATATATACAGTATAGTATACTGTATATTGAGCACATATCATCACATCAGGCTTGTGGTTGTAGAATGGCATTTTGAATCCATATGTCAAGTTTTAGGTCTTTCAGCAGTTATACACTTATTTGTCACAATTGTGGTAAGTATAAAACACAAGACAGTCATCCCTTGTTACACCTTTCTAAAAAATAGTATAGATGTATATAATAAGTGGTTACCTATACTGCCACACAGTGTAATTAGCCGGGTTAAGTTCTACTGCATCTTTTGTCAGCTGCAATGCTCTTTCAGACTTCTCATTATTCTGGAGCACTGCTCTAAAGTAGCCATAGACATCTTCAACTGAAATGATAAGGATAGAATTATACTAGGTGCCCAATATTTTCATATTTTGGACAACTTTCATAAGCGTAGACAGAATGAGTAGCACAAGGGGAATCTGTCTCTTTCTAAAAACTCTTTGGTTCAACAGTGACACTTACACACAAACTTTTTTATATAAAAGATTTAATATGAACCAATTAAAAGCTCGATGGTGACTGACAAAGTACTCCATAACATAACACCTATAGTCGTTATGGTGCTGTGGGAATGACAGCACAACACCTTTAGGCATCCTTGGCATTAGAAAGGTTGAAAAATTGATGGATAGGTATTTTGTCTTGCACACAGGACAGTTTGCATGTAGTCTTATGCAAGTAATGTTTATATAGCATGAAAATACACACAGTGCTCCTAAACCAGTGTCTTCTTTTCATTGAAGAGACTTCCTGCTTTAAGGGATTAAGTTAATTTAAATTTTCAGTTCATATTTATACCCTAAAGTGTAACTGAAGAAATAAACTTTTATAAATAACATGGTTTCACCATAATAATAGATTGCTAACTGATAACAATTGCTATTGTAACAATTCCAATAACTACCTATTTTAATAGCGTCTGAGATATAAATAAAATAATGATAACAAGGACGTTTGAAAAGTTTAGTGATCATGATACATACATTTCTCGGAATGTGCAATCACAACTACAGGTCGAGGCCCATCATTTTCAGGTAATGGGGTGACATCGCTCCACTCAGGACGGTCGCGGTACGGCACCCAGGTACCTTCGTTGTCCCCGTACTCATTATCAGACATGTTCACCGAATTACACAATGAGTAATACTGATTCGGTACACTTTAAACTAACTCTTATCAATAAGAGTAAACTTACACGGACGTGAGCAAATAACAGTGCTCAAGGGTTTGAATTTAAGTAGGTGGTTTATCTATGTTTATTTGTGGATTTCAACACAGGTAATTTTATTTAAACAGGGACTTGGCAATGAAAGTGGAAGCTGAAGAAGTTACGACCAATCCAAATCAAACGAGCAACCTCTACTCTCATTGTCACAATGATTGTCACACATGGTACAATATGATTGTCACAGATATCAGAGTAAAGCGGATGAGCGCTATGAAGTTGAACGTTTTCTATACTTCCGATTTATTCTCACCTAACGTACTTCTCAATAAGTAAGAAGGAGATAGTTGCCATGCTATCTGTTTCTGTCACTGTCGCCGCTTCTGATCACTCCGTGGCGAGAGTTAGTGCAGCGGAAGATAATTCTCTACAAAATATCGACATCGATATTTAATTAACATGTTTAAGAAATTCTAAAGTTGATTTTATTTTAATGCTAGGCATGTTGATGTTTTCACTTAATTAAAAACATAATCTGTTATGTTCATATACTGCACTTAAGATTATAATATTCCTTACATAATCAGAAATCAGAAATTATTTATTTGCATAGACACAGTAGGTATAGGAATGTTACAATACATTTTGTTTCATGCATCTAGCTGTAAGGTATGCAGATTAATGAGGGTAGATCCCCCTCGCTCCAAATGCAGTTGTCAAATGTCAGTGCTCTCTTTCGAATAAATACTGTTACCGTATAGACGTGGTTTGTACTTTCTCTGACTTCCGAAGGCCCCAGCAGTCGTGGAACTCCTCAAATCTTCAGTGGCGACGAGTAGTTATTATAAACAATTACCTACGCGCGCGGGTGGACATTTTTGTGGTGATAAACATTAAAGTGGCATAAGTGTGTAGCGGAGAACAAAGGAAAATGTCCGTTGGTAAAATTGGTTCGTTTGACGTGGACAAAGACAGTTGGGACCTATATGTGGATCGGTTAGAACAATATTTTGTGGCGAATGAGGTGAAACCGGCGGTAAAAGTGGCTACTTTAATTACGGTGATCGGTAGTGAAGCGTACGAGTTGATGGTCAGTTTGTGCACGCCCGACAAACCGTCAACAAAAGGTTATGATGACCTTGTAGCCGTAATGAAGAAACACCTACAGCCTACACCGAGTCTGTTGGCAGAACGATTTAAGTTTCGTCAAAGGAACCAGAAGAGTAATGAAAGTATTGCGGAGTATGTGGCGGAATTAAAAAAGTTAACCAAGGGTTGCGAGTTTACCGCCGCTACTCTGAAGGAACATTTACGAGACCAGTTTGTGTGCGGGATCGGGAACGAAAGTATACGTCAGAGGTTGTTTGCGGAAGACAACATAACGTTCGACAGAGCATTAAAGTTGGCCGTGTCAATGGAGGCGGCGGAATGTCATGCTGCGTTGGTGCAGGACCGGGCTGTAAGGAGCGAGGAGGTGCCAGCACCATCGTCGGCAAGTGTCTATCAGCTGGCTACGAAGGGATCGAGTCGGCGCCGGACGGCCAGCTTCGAGCGCAGTGGCTCGAGCGGCGGCCCGAAGTTCGCGTCGACCGGTGGTTCAAATGCCATAAGCGGAGCGGGCGGCGGCAAGCGGAGTGTCGCTAAAAATAATTCAGGTTGTTCCGATGGGCAATCGGGACAATGTACAGCGTGTGGGGGACGGCACAACGTAACGGCGTGTAGGTTCCAAACTTATGTCTGCCGCGTGTGCAATAAGGAAGGGCATTTAAAGAAGATGTGCCCTAACCTTAGAAGAAGTTCTTTCCATGCTATGCTAGAAGAACAGGTGGTGTATTCCAGCAGCGAAAGTGAAGAGGTAAATAATTTTTCCATGGATACTAAAAAGTTTACACAGTTTGGACCATACAAGGTAGACGTACGAGTTAACGATGTAAACTTGGTTATGGAGATAGATACGGGAAGCGCCATAGCATGCGTTAGCTACGATTGTTACAAACGAAATTTCTCTCAATACGAATTGCAAGAAAGTGATTTGAGTTTGCGTTATTACACCGGGGAAGTGGTCAAGCCCTTAGGCAAAATAAAGGCAGATGTGGAATATAAGTATGTGCGTAAACAATTAGACTTGTATATTGTGGATCAGGGTAAAACAAGTTTAATAGGCAGACAGTGGATAAAAGAATTGGAAGTACAATTACCGATAGTGAGTTGTAATAACGTAAGCAGTACAAAGCATGTTTTTGATCTGTGTAATTTCAGTTCCAGATATTGTAAAGTGTTTGAGGACGGCCTTGGGAGGTTCACCGGGGGGCGCGTCGGGTTCCGGCTGCGCGAGGGTGCGGCGCCGGTGTTCCTGCGCGCGCGGCCGCTGGCGTACGCGCTGCGCGCGCCGGTGGAGCGTGCGCTGGAACAGCTGGTGCGCGACGGTGTGATCACTCCGGTAAGCTCGTCCGACTGGGCGACGCCGATTGTACCCGTGATAAAAAAAGATGGAACCATTCGGGTATGTGCTGATTTTAAATTAACACTGAACAAATGCTTAGAGGTTGATCGTTTCCCGTTGCCGCGAGTGGAAGACTTGCTTGCTAAACTACACGGCGGGGAGCGTTTTACGAAGTTAGATTTATCACAGGCGTATGCTCAGTTTGAGTTGGATGAATCAAAAAAATTTACCGTCATTAATACTCATAAAGGTTTGTTCATGTTCAACCGCCTCATATATGGGTTATCTTCAAGTCCCGGTATTTTCCAGAGGAAATTAGAGCAGTTATTTGGAGATTTACCGCGGGTGGGAGTATTCTTAGATGATCTGATTATTACGGGAATAGACGACAAATCTCATCTTGAGACCTTACATGAGGTATTTAAAAGACTTCAGTTGTACGGGCTCAAAATAAGAAAAGACAAGTGTACGTTCTTCGCGGACTCTGTGACGTATTTGGGTTTCGTAATTAGTAAACAAGGGGTACACACGTGTCCGGATAAAGTAGAAGCAATTAAACGAGCGCCGGAACCCAGTAATATTTCCGAATTACGTTCATTTTTGGGGCTAGTCATGTATTATGCGAAGTTTGTCCACAATATTAGCACGATACTCTCACCATTTTATAATTTACTTAGGAAAGGGGTAAGTTTTAAATGGGACCAGGAATGCCAGAGCGCTTTTAGAAAAATAAAAGACGTATTAATGTCAAGTGAAGTTCTCGCGCACTATTCCCTCGAGCTGCCGGTGGTGCTGACGGCAGACGCCAGCAGCCGGGGCGTGGGTGCGGTCGTCTCACACGTCACCCCGGCCGGCGAGCGGCCCGTTGCGTACGCCTCGCGAACGCTTAACTCCGCAGAAAGGGGCTATTCACAAATTGAACGGGAAGCTTTAGGGATAATATTCGGTGTGAGAAAATTCCACCAATATCTGTACGGTCGGAAGTTCACACTTCGGACCGATCACAAGCCCCTCGTGTCTATCTTCGGTGAAAAAAAAGGAATTCCAGTAATGGCCGCAAGCAGATTACAACGGTGGGCGGTGTTGTTATCGGGTTATAATTTCGACATCGAGTACGTGCGCAGTAAAAAAAATGCGGCGGACGCCTTATCCCGTTTACCTGTCGGTCGACCGACTAAGTTAGTGAACGAGTACACTTATTTGAATTTCGTGCAGGATTTCATCCCCGTCGACCGGCAGTTGGTACAGATGCAGACAGGAAAGGACCCAGTATTAAGACAGATAGTCGGTTACTTACAAGCGGGTTGGCCGCCAGTGAATAGGGATGAAGGCGTGCAACCGTACTTTATTCGGCGACACGAGCTGTATTTAGACAGGGGGTGCGTGGTATGGGGGTACCGATTAGTGATTCCCCCAGCGTTAAGAGAGGTGTTACTAAAAGAGCTTCATGTGGGTCACTTGGGAATAGTAAAAATGAAAAGTATGGCTCGCAGCGTGATGTGGTGGCCCGGGATCGACGCCGACATAGAGAGCGCAGGCAAGAGCTGTGCCACGTGTGCGGAGGTGGGTGCAGCACCACCACGCGCGCCACCGCAGCCCTGGCGGTACATAACGGACGTCTGGACCAGGCTACACGTAGATTTCTTGGGTCCCATCCAGGGTAGAACCTTTATGGTAATCATTGACTCCACTTCAAAATGGTTGGAAGTATTCCAACTCCAGTCTACCACGGCGCGTGCAGTCATTAAAGTATTAAGAGAGACGTTCGCACGTTACGGATTGCCCAGGGAAGTAGTGTCTGATAACGGTCCGCCCTTTACCAGCAAAGAGTACGACGCTTTTATGACACGAAACAGGATCAAAGTCACGTTTGCGGCCCCATACCATCCTGCATCCAACGGAGCCGCGGAAGGGGCGGTGAAACTCTGCAAACGGGCGATCAAAAAAGCGACGCGTGATGGCTGCGACATAGACGAAGCGCTACAATCGTATTTATTTGCTTATAGGAACGTAGCTCATAGTACCACCGGGGTATCTCCGGCCTCATTATTACAGCGTAGGAACCTGCGGTCGAGGCTAGATTTGCTACTGGACGACGGTACGATAGATCGGGTCAGGGGACAGCAAGTGAAACAAGTAGCGTACGCCGGCGGTACAACTCGAGATTTTAAAGTAGGAGAGAATGTGTGGTATAGGAATTACAGTGGGGGTAACAAATGGTTAGATGGTAAAATTAGTAAAAAAACTAGTTCACGTAATTATATAGTCGCAGCGGGAAACGGTCAACCTGTACATAGGCATGTCGATCAAATTAAAAGTCGCTGGGTGAATACGTATGAAGGACCCGGACAAACACCACCACCACTGAATGCTGAGTCGGATATCTCGGATGGTTCCAGGAGTGATCACAGCGCCGAGCGCTCGGTATCGGTTTCCGAGCCTGAATCCCGTTTGGACTCTGCAACCGAACGGGGCCCGCCGGCTGGGCCCGAGCCCAGTGGCTCCTCGGTGACACTTTTAAGACCGACTCTAAGACCTAGAGATAAGTTATTACCTGTAAAGCGATTTGGTTTTGAGATTGACTAATGCCGGCTGAGTATCACATAGATTATGTAATATAGTTAGAAATAAGGGTGGAGGTGTAAGGTATGCAGATTAATGAGGGTAGATCCCCCTCGCTCCAAATGCAGTTGTCAAATGTCAGTGCTCTCTTTCGAATAAATACTGTTACCGTATAGACGTGGTTTGTACTTTCTCTGACTTCCGAAGGCCCCAGCAGTCGTGGAACTCCTCAAATCTTCAGCATCAGCATTCTTGCATTTCTGCATGCAAGCGTGCAAATACATAAAATGTCAAAAGTTACGGTCCATTAAAATGTCAAAAGAATAAAAATAAAAATAATTGAAATAAATATAGGAAGTCAAATTGAAATACTAGTAAAATTAACATAATAGGCATATCACAGTCAAAGAGGCACAATAAAATCAGAAAATAATAACAATTATATAACTAAATATTACTAATTCTAATGCTGGTGTTCGAGATACGCCTTTACGCTGTAAAAACAATGCTCTAAAAGCCAGTTTGTTAGACTGCGTTTAAAGGCGTTTCCCTCCAGCAGCTTTAGTTCCTCCGGGAGATGATTATAAATACACATATGTAAACAATACACATGTTGAAGACGTTCCTTTTGTATATCATCTTGTGAGTTCGAGGGTGATATAAAAGATTCATTATTTTTACCCCGGTTTGCCTTTCAAGTACTTCACCACGTTTTAAAGTAAGAGTGGTGTGATCTGACAAAATTACATATGTCTCTTAGGTATAGGCATGTCAAAGATAGGATTTACAATATAAGTTTTTTGAAAAGAGGTACGCAACTTTCGTCCCACCACGAACTACTAATGACCCTGATACACTTTTTTTGTAGTATAAGTTATACATATAAATACTGTAGTAGGTAATCGCAATTTGCGTGAAAACGATTAATAACTTTAGTCATCCCCCAACCACCCTTAAGAAATAATTGTATCATACACTATACTTATTAGGGTTCCGTACCTGAATATAGTTATTATTCTTAAAACATCGTCTGATTATTATAATTTCTCGTGACTAGAAAAGAGGTTACCATCGGTAATTGTTAATAAATGATATATCAAATAGTGAAGACAATTAAAACAGAGTAAATAATATACTGAACTCTATGTTCATGTTTTATACCTGTCTACAGAAGAGACAGGCACAGGAAGTACAAGAATAAATGAAACTGGCTCATGAATAAAACAGTTGTGTATTTATATGGACACGAAGCTTTCCCCTTTTGACACTTGCTTGTTCAGTGATGCGATTTATTGCTCCCTGTACTACGTCAAATCAATCCATTATTAATGTAAATTGTTTTCCGGAAATCTGAAATTGACATTTTACTATGTAAATAGTAATGTAATAATATTTTATATAAATGCCTATATAGAAACAATTTACATCGATTAAATATCGACATGTTTTTTTTTCATGAAATTAAAACACTAGCCTAATCTAACCAAAGTTTTATTTTTAACAATAACTCTCTAAAATCAACTTCGAACAAGACAAAAGCTACTTATTTATAGTAATAAGCATCTGCAGTTTATCTGAGACTATTATATTGCATAATGTACTTTAATTTTATGAAATAATAGCACCAGTTTCTAACCGATGAAAAGTGGTGCTTTCTTCGGACTTTCGCCGATCTAAAAGTGCTCCAGCAGTATGGCACTACGCACGACATTCTGCCTACATAGAAGTATATAACACTTGCACAAAACTTATATTTTGTTGAAATATTAATATTATATGCAAAAAACCGCCTTTGGTGCCGTTTTATTTTGACATAAGAGGTGTATTGTACTTGTATGTCAAGTTTGGTGTGTTTTCAAAAAGGGGGACAGTTTGGTGAGGACCGAAAAAGTTCGTACAATCTATCCCACTCTTAACTCATTTTGGTGAGCCATAAGGATTACAAGAGACAGCTATATGGAAAATCGTTTGACTTAATACTGCCGGTCTGCTTTACTCTGTGGGGCTACCGCGAACCACAAACGAAGTTTTCCCTCTCTGTCTCACTTATGTGCAAACTTGCAAGTGCGACAGAGAGGGAAAACTTCGTTTGATCGCGGTAGCGCCCCTGAGGGGCTACCGCGAACCGAAAACGAACGTAGTTCGAATATCTCCCTCTCTGCCGCACGAATTAGCAAGTACGAAGTTTTCCCTGTCTGTCGCAGTTGCACGTTCGGACGTAAGTGCGACAGAGAGGGAAAACTTCGTTTACTGTCGCGGTAGCGCCCCTGTGCTCATTGTCAACTTTGACAATTGACAAGGACATGACGCATTGAGCGCGATTGGTTTCACGCGATGACGCGTGACGCATGGTCTAAGAAAACAAGAGGGGCTACCGCGAACCACAAACGAACGAAGTTCGAATATCTCCCTCTCTGTGGAACGTATTAGCAAGTGCAACAGAGAGGGAGATATTCGAACTTCGTTCGTTTTCAGTTCGCGGTAGCCCCTCTGGTCTGACAATAAGGATCGTGACACGAGGTCGAGTTGCCACTTTATAGTAACAAAACGGAAAATTAAGGAAAAAAAATCTGCCGTTATCATGCAATATAAATTGTTTACGCATTAAAATTGGCATTTACTTGTTTAAGCATACAAAATAGGTCAAGTTGAACATGAATGTACTTAATAATTTAATAAAATACTTACAGAATACATGGAAGTCAGGGAGTATCATAATACACTACTGGCAACAATGCTTACTCACACATACGAGCGTCATGTCAGTCGCTTTGACGTTAACCGCGATCTCGCTCGGATGTAGTGAATTGCATATATCGCTCTCGGTCGGTGTCAGTTTAAGCAGCAATTGCCAAACTTTTTTGCGGTGCCGTTGCTAATAAGAGTTGATGTAGGCCAGATTTTAAAATGGTAGCCTGTTCTATTCGGAACTGTAAGAGTAGAAGTGTTAAAGGCGGAACCTTATTGTTTTTCCACACTTCCACAAAACGAGTCAGTAGCCAACGAATGGCTTCACTATTGTGGAACGAAAACAACGAAAAAAAATGGTACACCGTACTACGTAAAGTTATTTGTTTTCTTAATTTGTGCATTTTAATGTTGTTGGGGTCCTTTTTATTCAGTCAAAATATAATTTTGATTCTAAATGATAAGAATAGTGATGTGGCTAAGCCGATACTTGACAATTGGAATATCAACCTATTATTTGCAAAAACCCGCAATCGTTGTGTCATGTTGTTATACTGATTGAATATAGCTGGTTCTATACTTTGGTATAAATGATTAGAATTCATATTATTTGGCAGGTAGAGTATGTTCAAAGCACTTTTGACGTGACAACGTCTTATAAATTGGTTTGCCGGGTGACACTTCAAGAAACTGCGTTACGCTCCGCTCACGTTATGCGCTCACAATGAGAGCGAGTGAGAGGCATGGTTAGCCCGCCTAAGAGCGAGAGAGACAGACATAAAAAGTCGTTGTCACGTAAAACTTTCGCCCGTATACCGACTTTACAGGCAACCAATTTTTTACCTTCTGGCCATTACAAGCCACTGTCGCAAATTCTCCTTAATCACAATGGACGACATCCAAAACAATTAAGGCCTGATGCCATAACTTTTTTTGTAATGGTTGTAATTTTGTTTTTTATACAGTCGTTTAATATAATTTATATCCTATTTTTTAAGTAAGACAACTATTTTTCCCCAAAATACAAAGTTTGAGAACCATCGATAGCAGGGAGTCCGAAGGTCGTGTCACCCACACTACTAAACGATGTTTCCGTTTGCCATACCTGGCGAAGTATATTATTGTGCCATGCGCGTGACGTAGTTCGGGGTACGTTCCGATACCATGAAAGTATTATTTGTAGACTGTTCACGACAGGACTTTCCACGGACTTTCATTCAAAATTAGGTATTACTTTAAAAACTATATTTCAAGAAGTTCAAATTAATCAATGCAATTCATTTCAATTACTTCAATCTTCCTCTAAGTGTGTTCTACGTTTTTGTTTTCCTGGGCACGCATAGACACCAACACACGTGGGAACGAGATACAGTGCAGGCTTGCGCAACTAGGAACAAAATTTACAAAATGTCACTTTTGTATGGAATTTGGCAAAAAAATAGTGGCGGATACTGCTATCTCGCTCCCTCAGTTAATCCATCTCAGTCACATGTCAATGTCACCCTGGTCACTTCCGTTCAACTTGAGTGATCGCCATATTGTTTCTTTGTTGATCGGTTCGTAGTGTGGTTTGTAGTTTGTTATTTTGGTATTTATAAATAGTAGAATCCTTAATTTAAAGTGAAAAAGCATGTAGTAAGAAGGCAGTATGTTTTTCAACATGCCACGGACTATTTCAGCCTATAGGGTATGTGTTATTTGTGGTTTTCGTGCCGGTCGAAAAGATGACGAGAAAAGGAAATTAATGGCAAGATTTCCTTAAGATCACGACCGGTAAGCAATTAATTGGAGATTATTTATTAATATGTACCACAGCAAGTTACATGTAAGCAAAATAAGAAGCGTTATTTACAATTTAGTTTTATTCGTATACTATACATACTAGTGTTGGCCGTAACATATCGATAACTAGCTTATCATATAGAACTCTGGTATTTTTCAGTTGCAGACAGTGGGTGAAAGTGATTGGCAATGAAGACCTAGCCTACGTTCCGATTGAGAAGTTGAATGAATTAAAATTTGTTTGTGGTGACCACTTTCAACCCAAAGATTTTAACCGAAAGAAAAGTCGTCTAAAGAGATGGTTAATAATTAATATATTTAAAGCAACACAACTTTATACTTTTTTAATTTATTTATTTCTAGCCCTGCCAACTGCGGAATAAGCGCATGGACGTCGTAGTGTAGTCGTCATAACATAACCAGTTGAGAATGGATTCAAACCCCAATTGTTAATAAAGGAGCATCCATTATTAATGTGAGGTGTTTTTGGCAAAATTCGATCCCCTCCCGCCAAAAACATCTCACGTAAATAATGGACGCCCTCTAACTGGGATTTTTATAAAAATGGAACCCACGACGTCACTAGTCATCGTTTATCGATATCGTTAACCGTACTACATCAAAGTTACATCCCTGTCGCGCTGTTATGTTGGCATTACCTATTTCCTTTTTTTATTTTTTTGTGGTAAAGAATGTTTGCCAAACTCTACGTCAATGTCATGCAATGACAATGTCACTGTCATCCAAAAACTAGTTCGAAGTCCCGTCTCTTAGATTAGATCGTAGTGGTTATATTCTCTTTGATGAAGTGATCAAAAGCAGGGACAGTGACAGATAAGACGTGTCAGATAGCATGGTAACTATCTCCTTCTTACTTATTGAGAAATATGTTAGGTGAGAATACATCGGAAGTATAGAAAACGTCCAACTTAATAGCGCTTATCTGCTTTACTCTGATATGTGATACACTGTGATTATTACTCACAATACTGGGGTGTCAATATCTACTATCAACCCAGTATTGTGAGTAATAATCATACTGTAACTGATGCCATTTTAAAGAATATTAGAATTACGATTTGAAACGGGATATTTACCATGTATATTTGTAATATCCCGTTTCAAATCGTAATTCTAATGTAAATGACCATGTGAGCTTGAAATCTTAAAGAATATTGAACAAACTAAAGCGATTTAACCCTTTTGGCATGCATGATCGACTTACGCGTCATGATCCTTGGGCATGTTTCGGGTATTTGTGGGATAGGTAAGTTACATGTATCCCGCGCTAAATAAAAACTCAAAATGTATAAATCATATAAAAGTATATTAAATAATAAATTATGATGTTATAACTATCAGGTAATAAATTAAGAGGAATCTTTGAGCTTAATCAAAATGGTTACAACTATCGTCCACTAGTCATTATTTAACAAAACGTAGGTAATTCTACCAAGAATAGGCCAGGCCAAGGCCATTGGTGTAGGTCATGTGGGAAACGGCAGGAGCAGCAGAATATGCTACACCGAGAAGTCCACCAGCGGTGGCCACCTGAAATAGGTATAAATAAAAAGTTTTATCATTACGCCTCACAACACACACAAATAGTCAGTTGCTCTATTCATGTTTATAGGTATTCAAAATATGCCAAATTAACTATTCTGCCTTAAAGCAGGTTCCTACTTCCTTGAAACGTTTTAACGCGTTGCATTCATGGAATTCACCTTTGCATGATATATATATATATATATATCGCT
The DNA here is from genome assembly GCA_963556455.1 of Epiblema foenella. Classification (NCBI taxonomy): domain Eukaryota; kingdom Metazoa; phylum Arthropoda; class Insecta; order Lepidoptera; family Tortricidae; genus Epiblema; species Epiblema foenella. The sequence goes on along the minus strand of OY747107.1, from coordinate 11,066,480 downwards.
TTTTTTGATGATTGGCAATATACTCGTAGAGGTTGGCGACGGTAATACCGTCCTATTGTATTGAGAGTGGCTAACTTTATTATTGGAAAACGGGACTTAATCATGTACAATACTACTTAATTTAATTATTTTTTTCAAGGTTTGCCCGACGTTTCGAATGTATCACAACATCCGGGGTGGCGAGCTGACTGGCGTGTGGCGTGTTGTGATACATTCGCAACGTCGGGCAAACCTTGATAAAGGTAGGGTCAAGTGGGGTAAACGCGGTTGTTAACACTCAAAAAGTCTCTGATGATTCCTATTTCATTAAAAAAGAATCCTTATTCACTATCCTTTAATGTTACAAATTTAAATTAACATAGACCACAGTTGTCAAAGGCTTTTCTTACTTTTGAGTTGTTTTTGAGTATAAAAATGTCGCGAAAATTTTTAATCCTAGTCGACTAACTTTGGTTGCTGTCGCTCACCTCACCTCACGGTCGAGAGCGCGCAGTGCTCCGCGCTCTCCGCGGGGGCTGTACTTGCGCCGGCGCGGCGAGTGGTCATTAAAGCGCTTATTACACCATCCTGAATTCAGAATCCTGACTGAGCTAGGAAGCAGATTCAGGAAGGTGTAATCGCATTCAGGAAGCAAGGATCCTTCCTATCCCCTCCCTTGCATCCTAGTTAGGACGCCTGAATTCAGGATAGTGTAATAACTGCTTTAAGCCTAGGCCTAGTGAGCGTGAGGTTGCGTTAAGTATGTTGGTGGGAAAAATGACAGGCTTTAAGGAAAATGTAAGACGTAGTGTAGTGTAATAATAAGAGGGCAGGTTTAATAAGTCAAAGTAATCTAGAATATGGGATAGGCGACTTCGTTCTAATAAGATAAGCTATTAAAACAAAAATAAATTCTACGTAACTCGAGTTATAGAATTGGAAAACAAAAACCCATCAGTAATTTACCTAAAGAGACAAAAGAAAATTTTCTTTGTTTATGCTGTGATACCCATGTTATATATTCTGTTCACAAAGACGAAGTTGTCATAAAAATATCCGCTCCGATGCCAAAAACTAACAGACAACCATTAATGTTTCATATCGACTTCGAAAAATATCAGGTCGAGTAATTTCGATGTGTCTTATATTTGGACTGACTTAGTTTTTTAACCGACTTCCAAAAAAGTGAGCAGGTTCAGAGTTTCAGAGGTTCTCAATTCGAGGTTGTACGAGTATGTTCTTTTCTTTTTTTTAAATATATGTTACCTCAGAATTCCGTCGTCCTTTATGAACCAATTTGGATTTTTTTTACTTTGTTCGAAAGCATATGCTTCAAGGTTGGTCCCATTGTTACTAGAATCTAGTTCTGTTGATGGGATCCATGAGGAATTGAGGGAACACCTCAAAAATTCAAGGGAAACATATAGTATTTTCGGTCATAAATCGAACATTTGCATTCAGAAAGTAGCATTTTGTGAACTGAAACTGATGAAGAGGACCACGGTCATCCAAAACTCCTAGTGTTTTGTGGGTGGCATTAAGATATTTCGATCAAGATACTTAAACGACTATGACGAAGTCAATTTAAATGGTCTTGATGTAATGTCACCATCAACCTGATCTGGTAATTGAAGCCGGAAGGTAGGCAACGGAACTCCGTAATAAAACAGCCGTGTGTGAGCTTATTATATTATGAGATCGTTATGAGTTGCTCTCTGGTAGTGACGATTCACTCAAAAGTGTGAAAGAAATAAAAAAAACCGACTGGAAAAACCAACTAAAAAGTAATAAATAATTTCCTTACTTCAAATATGAGACTTTACGCTTCTTATTGAACAATGTAGACGTACCGTATTATTTTAATTTTTGTAGTCGACGGTGCCATTTCGTCAAAGTTAGACAATTTCTTAGGATGGAATTAAGTAGTATTGTACGCGATCGAGTCAGATTTTCCAATAGTAATCAAGTGGCTAATTACACCAAAAACTTACTTTAGCAACCGGAGCGGCATAAGGAGAGACGCCGACGTGGGACACCAACGGCGAGGCCAACGCACCGTGGTAAGCTGTAGTCAGGGGCGCCGCTACGCCGTGGTACGCTGGCGCGAAACCATGGTACGCTGGTGCCAGACCGAGCCCACCAACCGCCACGCCGGGGTTACTCACACGGACGTCAGATTTACGTACACTTGAGAATGGCGTGTCGATTGCCTTTGAGTATGTTGATATCTAGAATAAAAAATAAATAAATATTTGGGGACAATCTTACACAATCGACCTATGGTCATACGAGCCCCAATGCAAATGAGTACGTCTGGTAGGAAAAAAATGTACTAAACTAACGTTAACCTAAAAATTCTGGGGGACGAAGGTGTTTGGAAGAATTAGCAATATAAAAACAGTATAAGTTATAAATCGTATTTTATTTATTCAATGAAAAAAAAAACGAACTTTCCTTGGTAATAAAAAAAACATTGTTTCACCAATTGTACTAAAATGCAAAAAAGTTCGTCTTTAGTGTTACCGACGCAGATTAGAACGTCTACCACTTGGTGGCGTCTCCTTTTGCATCTAAAACGGCTTTAATTCTGAGCGGCATTGTATCTACCAGCTGTCGACACTCTTCCGGGGTTGTTTCATTCCAAACACAGGTAAGTTTCTCTTTAAGATCAGCTTTTGATCTGGACGGGTCCTTTCGCAACTTCTTCTTCATTTTCCACCACAACGTTTCTATGGGAGACAAGTCCGGGCTGCTGGATGGCCACGACATGGTAGGTATTTTTTTCTTTTTCAGCCACGCCATCGTTGCTTTAGCGGTATGGCATGAGGCACCATCTTGTTGAAAAGTATACGCATTTTTATACTTTAACTTACGTATAGACGGCAGCAAACTCTCTTGTAAGATGCTTTTGTATTTTTCGGCATTGACGGTTCCATCTATAAATTGCAGACAGCCGACACCCTGTGCCGACATGCAGCCCCAAATCATTAAGGAAGCTGGAAACTTTACCTTACGCTTAAGACAATCTTTTTGAAATGCCTCTCCTTTTTCGCGAATGACTTTACTTCGTTCATCGCCTACTGTGACTTCAAATTTAGATTCGTCACTCCATATAATTTTACGCCACTGATCGACGGTCCAATTTCTGTACTTTTTGGCGAATTTCAACCTGTTAGTTTTCTGCCGTTGTGTAAGTAACGGTTTCTCTTTAGCAGTGTAAAAACCGTAGCCCATCCTCTTCATCACTCTCTTGCAAGTATCCACTGAAATGTTTTTTTTAATTGCGTCACGCCATAGTACCGTAAGTTCTCCAGCTCTTGCACGACGATTTTTCTTGATGATCTTCCTCAGAATCCTGTTTTCTGCTTTAGTAGTAATTCGTGGGCGGCCGGATTTCTTTAAACAAGAAATTTTGTCGTGTTTTCGATGATGCTCGATGATAGTTTGGATTGTAGACCTTGGCATAGAAAGGTCCTTGGCAATTTGGTACGTAGATTTGCCTTTATTGTTACTGGAGATTATAATTTTCCGCACTTCTTCAGTCACTGGCTTACCTCGTGCCATCTCGATAGAAAAACGATTTGGAGTAATAAAAAACTAGGCTGAATTTGCCCTTTTATATAGTGGTTTGTCATTTTACATGACAGAGAATATTCCGTATTCAATTTGAAAATAATATTTTATATTACGAACCCTGGTAAACAGGTTTTATTTTAAATAGACGACCTATTTTGCCTTAAATATGAAGCAGACGTAATTATTTGCGTGTGAGATGTAATATTTATAATTAAATTATTTTAAAATAAATAACGAGATGTACACTTTGTACAACTCAAAACTAAGCTAGCTTTAGTGACATTGCGTCTAGTGTATTCCATTAATCATCAAAGTCGATTCGGGTAGAAATACTAGTTTTTGAAAAAAAATACGCATGCAGAATTGCGACTAGACGAGCTATTTTGCATTGGGGCTCGTATTGGTTATACTAGGGGTAGGTACTAAACGACGATATACCTACACGAGTTCATAAACATATGTATGTACATTTCCAAAGATCCATAAATATCTGTGCAACCTTAAGTCGTTAGCAATAGAGTCGTGTTCATATATTTTTCATCAATATTTGTTTGCGTACATATTATCGAACTCAACTGTACATACTTATATATACACGTGGGCGTCAATAACCCGAAAGATTTAAACTAACGATTTTAGAGCCTAATTAGAGTATATAAAGTTAAATATAACATATCATAGAACCCGTAATTTAAATGATATTAATTATTTAAAACAAATCATAAGTTAAAAAATCTCAATTCTAACACACCCTAAAGGCGTGACGTAGCCACCTACCTCTTTTACACGCAGACGCACTAACTGCATGATTGTTAGCCAGTTTCACTTAATTAAGTTTGGTGTCTATCCTACAAAAGGTTTCATTACTGGATTTTTCGTCGTGATAAAAAGATGTGACTTACAACTAAAATACCTACAGCGTAGTGCTTTAAATAATTATGATATCTTTATCTTACACATTTTAATCACAAGTAGCTTTCCTCTTTCTCTTATCGCTAAGACTAAACTTTAGTTTTGTTCTGTTTTCATCCCGAGAGTGCAAACTATTTACCTTCACTGATAATTGGCTGATAGTTTCAAATTAATGTTAATAAAAAGACATTTCAAATTATTACTGATTGTCACGCAAGATAAAATCACTCTTTGAAGTAAAGGTTTGTTCAAAAAGAAGCGGTCAATTAATTATGATTTAATTTTTACTGAAATAGTAATTTAATTAAGACACATAATTGGACCCATGTTGATATATAGCATTATTTACTCGTACTGTCGTCAATAATACGTGGTTTAAATATATCGGGTTATTAACGCCCACGACGTATAGATAAAAATAAATACATAGAAAACATACACGGCAAAAGTCTATTAGGACGGGCATCGCAAATCTATAACAAAATACCAGCAGACATTAAACAACTGGAAATAAAACCTTTTAAGAAAAAGTTGACGACGCTATTAATTGAAAAATGTTACTATTCTACTCAAGATTTTATTAATATGACACGGATCTGTAATTCTATTTAATTTATTTTTTTAATTTAATTCACATTTTAAAGTACATTATATAGTTACGTTTCATGATTATTTCATATTTTGTTTATAATTCGTTTGACATTGCACTCCTGTTTTAATAATCATTTTGTTACTTTTCGAAGACAGACGTTATTGTTTGACCTTGAATATTTGTATGCCAACCGACAAAACATAGAGATCCATGTATTTATGTAAGACCAAACTCTGTACCACCTATGTTTCACAAATAAAGATTCTGATTCTGATTCTGAAAGGCATTAATTAGGAACAAAATATAATCGTGTTCATCACGCAAATAAATCCGATCTGAGTGTTATTTATCTACCTGTCCCAAGTTAAAAGGCGATCTCAGTATATTCGATTGCTGCGTGGCAATGGCAGGCTGAGCCGGGTAGTTGCTGTAGGGGTTCCAGGCACCGTAGCCGACAGCTGGCGCCAAAATGCCGGCGGCTTGGCTGACTGCGGCCAGGCACGCGAGGAGTACGATCTGAAATGGTACAGCTTGATATTTCACTAAGGGTTGTTCCTTTAAAAGCAAGCGGAAGTATATTTCTACTAAACGGAGTTCTGCTAATCAGTAATTACTTATATTATAAGTAGTACCTGACTATGGCTTAGGTTCGTGAAAAGGGCTCCAGCACACTGATAAAAAGTTTGCTTTTTGGAATACTTTTTGATTCAGAATCTCAACCGAATGGCCAAAAACTTGATAAAAAAGTACACAGGTCTCTTTAATCTATAGATTCATCCGTGTAAACATAATGTCCTGTTCCTCACTAGGTAACTATACTTACACGCATTAGGTAGTGATGAGTAGAAGTAGAATTTATTCCTGGGTGTATATACCTACCCCGGTATTTACTTACACACTTCTGTTCTGTTTACATTCATGCAACATAAAAGGAAACCCACAGCTAGGTGCCAAAATTGGCAATTAATATTAGGTATTACGAGTATGCAACCGGCTGTTTGAAATTTGCTTTCGAATGCATATTTTATGAACATTTTTAATCAAATCAAGTCATATATCATATATGTAGTAAGAATAAAATAAACTAGGTACCTAGTGTACTCGTACCTACATAACATCTTTAGTTAGGTACCTAGTACCTTCGATAGTCTTATAGGTCTTCTTCTTGTATACGGTCACCAGCATTAAGATTAAGATCTGCCAAAATAAAGGCGGCATAAATATCTGACACATCCTAACAACTCTACAATTAGAGTCGTGTCACATATTTAGTGACTGTACCTAAGGCCACGTGAAGATTTCATACACGTAATTTAAGGGTAGCCATACTAATAAAACAAGGTCTGACAATCCGGATCGTGACACCGCATACGTCACTGTCGATGACACACTCACACTTCCGCCTATATACCGTCGATAAGCGGCGATGCAAGGATGATGACGTAGGTCGTGTCACCCACACTACTAACAGATATACCGGATTGCCATACCTGGCGCAGTATATTATTGTATCATGAGGCTATAGGTACAATACAAATAATTATTTTCTATACTCACTTTTAAAGTCATGTTCACGTCGGACCCTTCGAAGCTCGGGTACGAATATGTAGCGCCTTTAAGCGGACTATGGCTTTTATACTTCGCTAATGACAACACTTACTGGTTGAAGGGCCATGCCCTGCACATATGTGTAATAAGCGTGATAACACTATACATAATGTCACAGGTACACCTGTACCTACTGAGGAATGATCGCATATGCGAATTGCATTGTACTTGTTTACGGTTTTGATATTTAGAAAAGTACCTACCTACACAGTGCAGCAACGTTCGTAGCACTTCCCGACTGTTATCGATGAGTCTTCATCCTCTGCAAGTACTGCAAAACTTAATTTAGGTATCTAACTTAGGTAGTAAGTTAGGTACCTATATTAAGTTTTGCACCATAAATTTCTACACCTACCTTTGACTTTAGGTTCTTCCGAACGTAACGTTTAAAATGAAAACGCCAACCAGGCAATTAGGTACCAATACCAACCTATTTCGATTACACCGAAATAAGGCATACTTACCTACCTACTCAAACATTATACATTGTATGGAAAGTTTTTATGGGATGACAGCTGCCGGCGTCATATTTAACGTTGATCGGTCCGTAATCGTAACTCGGGACACCTCCCTTAGGCATGTTGACTTAAATCAATAAGTTCGAATTCTCTATATTTTTTTACATATGTACCTACTTTAAGTATTAGTTAAAACTGGCGACAAGTCAAGCGATTATGGCGTTTCCTAAATTCCGAGAATTGTCGCCGAGCTTGTCACTTAATTATTAATATTTGACCGAGATTTACATAAATTAGTGGCACTGAAAAATAATTTTTGTGAGGTTTTCTTACACCTCATCGAGATACTGATATTTTTATAGGTATCATAATCATCAAAACTTAAGAGCTTCGCTCTTGTCGGTGGAGTAACCGCCACTCTTCTGTATTCATTGCCAGTTTCTTGACTTTTCCATGCGACTCGGCAACTTCCTCCCTCACTTGGTTAAAGTAAGTCAGTCTAGGTCTTCCTCTTCCTTTCCTGCCTTCAATTTTGCCCTCTAAGAAGAAGCTATAAGTACCTATATGTAGATAAGTGTAAGTATTACCTTAACAGGTACCTATGGTGCACTAAGTACCAACATAACATTAATCAGAATTTTATAGTTACACGCCTATGATACGCACGTTAATTTAAGTCGGATGGATAAATTTAATATTTCATACAATAATTGGATACAAATTACAAAAAATTACACACCAATGTATTTAGTAGACATTTACAAGGCAAATGACTGGTAAGATAAATTAGTGTTCTAGATTTTATATGAGACAATTAAGTGTTGGGCCTATTTATGCATGCACTTTAATTTACATATTTAATAGACTCCAAATAGCCCATAAGTATAAGTGATTCACAACTCGTTTCAACGCCACACCGCTCACTCCTCGTAACTATATCTTGACGCCAGAATTGACAATATTTCATAATTTTCAAAATTATTAATTCGAAAACCATTTCGGTAGAAAGATGTTAAGTACACAAAAAAATATTTTCGGATTTTTTTCGCCATTAATTTTCGAAAGAATCCCGAAAAAGTGTAAACCGGAAGGTGACGTCACTTTATCTGCACTACAGAGAGAGACCTTAGTTGTGATACGATAAAAAAGTTAGTTGTATTTATTATCCGGTTATCAAATTTCTGACATTCATTTTTTGACGTTGATTTGTTTTGTCAACTGTCACAACTTATTTATTGGATTTTCGGATCTTTTCACGACGCTTATAATTTTGTCACTGCTTAATTCGCACGTTTTTAAGGGTCACAAAACACTGTCCTACTGGACTCCGATATATCTTCCAACAATTACGCACTTGGCATATTAGACCAATGAAGACTTCAAAGGGTTTTTCTTAGGCTAACAGCACGAATCTGCCCCATGTGGATAGCTAGATGATGGTGGAGTACACATCGGCAAGTGATAAGCATATTCCGACCCAAATACGAACATCCTATACCGGCAACGCTGTAGGGTATGTGGAAGTCATACGAGACGCAGGAAAATGCATAGTGCAATGCCGAATTACTCCAGAACAGAGCATTCGCACAAAACCTATTGTGCATATATTGACGAAGATGATGTGACCATCCGATTAATGCCATCACTCATGTCACATGTCTCGCTTGTACGAGTAGGTATGTAATAAATATTTAGGATTGTTTTTTGTATGTGCACAAAGAAATAAAGAGAAGAAATAGTACTTAACATTTTTAATGACTGGTTTTATTACAATTGTACTCCTCCTTCCTCTTCACCCCAATTTGTAAAACTCCTCACGAAATCAGCATTGTGTACAATTAATGTAATAATAATAATATGGAGTGTAACAAATTCGAGAACAGATCTGTTAAAGCCACAGGGAGGCACATTGGCAAGTATATATTATCATCTGCCCCAAGTCATTAAAGGTCATGCACTTAGCCAGTTAGTCAAGTGAAACAATAAGCAATCTTATAAACTCTTAATTATCGGTGATTGTAGATTTATCAAACCACAGGCCACAAGTGCAGCATCATCTAAAGTATGTGTAAGTGTTACGTCGGATGAGCACTGCACACCTTGACATACATATAGGTCAGTTTTTGCTTCCTAGGAAGTGTCAAGTATCAATTCTCCATTGAGAAGATCGATGTTTCACATAAAGATGTCCTGAATATTACAAAGCGGAGCTTGAGTTTTGCATTGGTTAGTTGTCGTATTCACCTCCTCCCAAAACGCTCTTCCAAACTGAAACAATACATAATAATCAGTTGTATATCTACAATACTTTGTGTTACTGAGGTGAAGTTATTTGTTGTGTGGTGGTTGTGTGCCGAGATCGATATTTAAAGCAAATAAAAATAGAGAGTACTTACATTCAATGATCTTCATCTTTAGTAGAAATTGCTTTTCAGAACGTGTTTTCGATTGTTTTTAGAATCGGACTAGCTTTTACTACTTAATACCATAATTTTAAACGTTTTCATCACGAATATTTAAAATTTTCAAACCGCTAACGAAAAAAACAACTATAACAAGATTAACAAGTCTCAAATGTCAGTGTCACTACGGTAGTGTCAATTATTGTCAGATATCGTTTTCTTTTAATTGCGGATCTGGATTCTTGGTGGGATTCTTGTTGTGCATAGGACGTCATTAAGTACCTGTACCTTATTCCAAGCCTAACAAATTGAGATGGCGACATCCGTTTCCACTGGCAACATTGCCATGTTCCAAGTGACAGGTGCAATCATACCGGTTTATCCCCACCTTTGAACCAGCTGCCGTTATGGGCTGCGCGCCCAGCGGCCATCATTGGCGTTTGGCGTTGGGTTGGTATTTTTTACTTACGCCCTTTTGGAATGACCAATTTTTCAAAATGCTTTTTTTGTATGTTTTCATGAAAAACAAAAAACACGGGTTCCTTAAAATTTCACCTATTTTCTAACTAGTTCATAAAATTAAGTAGTTGAAAATATGAAATATTGTCAATTCGAAATAACAACGCAACGCGTAATTGGAGGTTTGTTTTACGGGTCGGCCGGAGGTAATTTTCATTTACATTACAGGGCTGCTGGCTACCGATAGTAGGTACCGACGTACCACGAGTTAAGGAAGGCTTGGGCCGATGATTAACAAGTTTAGTAAAATGTCACTTAGAAATAAGCTGACACTCTACAAAACTTGTGTTGGTCCAATCATATATGTCTTATGCAAGTGTAGCTTTTACTCACGTGCCTATGACATCCCTCAAGCAGCTTCAGGTCATTCAGAATCGTTTTCTCCGTAGGGCGACTGGTGCCCCGTGGTAACCATTCGAACACAGTCTGCACCACGACATGGGGATTATCATCATGTATGGTTTCTTTAAGCAAACTGCCAGACGTTATTTTGACAACGCAAATCCCCATCATAGGAATCCGTTAGTTACGAAGGCTGTCGACTACGTTCCCTCCCTCCTCCGTCTGTCGTAATTCGGCGATTACCGATTAGGGGCCGCACGGTCCGGCGTCCTAGGCACACACTTACGGTTCTGGACGACGTAATCACAACGTCCATCGAAAGATGGAACGCTGCGCTTACGGCGTCCAGCTGAGAAGAGTCTCAGCTAGGCTAGGTTTAGTGAACCAGCGATAAAACTCCCAGAAGTTCGATTCCACTTACAGCTTAGATTCGGTTGAAACCGCTCAGCAATCTCACTGAAGCGCAAACTCTTAGAGCATTCCAGTGTTCGAATTCGAAACCACACGGGTCGTATCGGATAGGTTTTTCCCCTGGATTTACCCCAGGCTACTCTACAACCGCGCACTCCTAATAAAGCCACAGTCAGGTTAAAAAAACCCACGAGTTACATCAACCCCTGACATGTAAATGGAAATCGCATGCAAGTTCTTGCAACGTGTTGATGCAAAGATTGATGCTTTCCCAACCTTATAAATCAACGTAGTACCCCTATACATATTTATTTCCCATACCACTGCGAAACCCTATCCTATACCTACCAGCGTGGTTCAATCAAACCAACGTTAATGTATTGTATGCATATTGTATTGTATTTTTTTTATTCAATACAATTTAATATAGTATTGAATATTAGGTACTTACCTATATTGCGTTGAGCGGTAAACGTAACACTATTCCTAAATATAAAATTGACAATAAATCATAAAAATCATTTACCACTAAAAGTCCATATTATCAATTTAAAGTGTCATTAATGAATTGTACAATGAATAAGTAGAGCATAAACAGTAGATTATAGATACCTACACCAAGGGGATAAAGCACTGTTTTATGTCACGGCGCGATATTGAATCCTGAACGTAAGATACGAGTATTAAAAAGGACTCCAGATTTTACTCCCGAGCGTAGCTGGAGAGGGCGGATGTTATATGAGTTAAAAAATGTATAACAAAAATTCGTGCTATGTATATATATATATATATATATATGTATATATATATATATTTATCATGGGAATAAAAGAAGTAAAAACTCGTCAGAACAAAATTAAATTAAATTCAAAAACTTAGTTCCTACAGGTTACCGTAAAATTACGATAACTCAAAAAAAAATAACATAACAATTAAAAAAACAAGATTTTCTAATTGTACGGCTGTATGAAAAATGTGACAGGTGAGGACGAGTCTTGTGAATAACAACCCTTTATATGTGCTACTAGACGACGATAACAAGGCAATCAAACGTCTCTTTAGTCAAAATTTCTCAAAGGAGCGTGTAGGATATTATACCTACAATGTAGAGCAAGACCATCAAGTTTTTATGTCAGCTCACTGCATTTATGTAATCTGTTATCAGCTAGTTATGAGTGCAACTTGTGAGGCTTGTGCATTATTTTGCCCTCGTTTTACAATGTAATTTTTATAAATCTAGTACAAGCTAGTTTTATTTTATGACTGTTATATTTCGTTATTGAGGACTTACAGACAACTTGTTCTTACAACATGTACCTTTTTACATGCGTATTTAGCATTTATTCGCGTGATTTCATTAGATAAAAATCTGAATATTACACACTTGTATTAGGGTAGTAAACGGGGAGACCACAAACTTAGCTATCGCAAACGTTTTTTGAGCGACAAATTATAACTAAAATTTGTCGCTTTGACTCCGCCATAGGCTATTTGTATTTCCCTCAGGCGAGCCATATGCTTGTTAGTCACTAAACTCAGGTAGAATGGATGGAGCGGCCGCTTTATAGGCGCCGAGCGTCGATTGTGGCAAATCAGAAAAAAAAACCGGTCAAGTGCGAGTCGGATTCGCGCACCGAGGGTTCCGTATACAGATGTGTACCGGTTCCAACCCTATTAAATCAGGAAAATCTCAACAACATGGGGAAATTGGACGCCATGGGTACAGCGGACTTTTGTTACAAATTTGAGCGACTGAATAACTTAGTATGTATGGTGGTTTTTCAAGGATATTCTTTATCACGTCAACCGTTTTAATTTTTTTTTACTTTATTTGAAATAAGGTACTTTCAGCATATTCTCGTAGGAATTTATAAAACAAAAATACATGCAAAGGTGATTAAATTACAAACTTAGCATAGAAATGTTATTTGACGATAAAAAAAAGAAAAACTAGATTTATAGCTACAGTTATATTTTTCCTGTAAAATATAAATTGATACCAATGTTATGTAATAATTTTATATTTTTTCCTTGGTAAACTTCGGAGATAAGGGGGGACGGACGGTATTTTTTTTATATTTTCCCTCATAAAACAAAAATAACTCAACGTAAAAAAAAATTGTTTCAGAATGTGCAACCGAAGCCCTTTCATATGACACCTTTGAGTGATGCGGAATGAATCCCTCCATCCTCAATAGAATTGGGGGCCAAGGCCGGAATTGACTAAACTTATACTTATTGGAGCCTTGTAAGCTTGTTTGTAGGTTCGATTCAAAAACAAGCGTGAGCTGATTTCGAACACAGTCATGTTAACATGTCCATGGTATTGTATTGTATTTCATTGCGCATGTCTCCCGTCACACGTGTTTAATAGGCATTTAGGCGCGGCCGCCTTGTTCTCGAACGTTATTATTGCATTATTATACCAAGAGCCAGTTCGAGTATGTGACCTAAACCCGTCACCACATTAGACCACATGTATGCCAATACAGTAAAATGACACGCAGCTGTTGTACGTTAATGCGCGGTTGCCAATTTGTCTCGACTCACCTATCTCCACCATCATAGTTAGACCCTCGAGGTAATGGACCTGAATTTGGCATTAAGAAATAACGCAGCAAGAGATTGGAGCGAGATACATATTTAGGCTGTTTCATAAAATTCAGGAAAATAACATACACACAGCGGCACAGGTTGTATGCCAAACCTCTATCATGCTGGCTGTATATAGCATAGTTCCTTTCAAATCAAGCTGTCTGAAAAATTATAAATAGAAGACATTCCGGAGTCATCAAGCAGTCACCCTCGAAGCTTTGGGCTCTGGGCCACGAAATTAAAGTACCTCTCACAGTCGACGAAACGAGTACCTAATGTGTGCAGGAAAGGACTGACTTTAGGACTCATTTCCATTGACCTTTACACCGTATCTGGGGAGCGTATGCAAGTGACGAACTATGCTGTGACGGACAATGAAAATAAGACCCTAAATATACTGGTTCGCCTGAAGCGAGTTATTAGCAGGTATCGTGAATATGAGGGTAGGTCACCTATTTCTGTTTCTAAAACAGCTACTGACCTTTAATTGCCCACTCACCTGAAGCCATTTATTGGCTGTCTTGATTGACATGAGTTACCTACTACTAGCTTAGACTAAATGACAGGTATTTATATTCGCTCAATGGATATGTGGAACGAATATGCGAACCAGAGCGTTTTCTAAACATTTAATTATGTACATCCGTCATGGCATCCCCACGGAGTATTTCAAGTGCATCGCCTGCAGTGCAGTTGAACTTGCACATTTTATCATAACGTATCTTCAATAAACACAGGCAGCGGCAGCTTCAATTTAAATACAAATGAATCGCCAAAACATTCAGCTGATTATATTTATTTGTATAATCACGACAATTGATGGAGAAATATGGTATTCAGCGACAATAATAGAAAACCGGTCACATCCAGTTCCTGGACAAATAGAAAATATATTTAGGAGCAATTACATTCAGGATTCAGAGCACCAATATATGCCGTCATTGATATTTAACCGGACGATAATAGACGAATGGAGAGGTATATCAAAAAACAGTCATGTTATTGAAGAAAGAATACCTTCACCTGCCTCCTATGTTAACACAACGAAGGAAACTCTGGAGGATAGTGAAGTTTTGTCCCAACCTAACAATAAGGATCTCACAACCGATAAAAACCACAAATTTAAACCATCAAGAACCTACAACAATACTATAAACAACATAAACTTATATAAAGTCAGTCATCACAAGAGAAGAGTGATGCGAAAAAGGTGTCCAGCATTACGGCCAAGGCAGAAGAAACAACTTGGGAACGACAAGACGAAGACGAGGTTTCTAGAAGTATTTGAAGTGGTGGAGTTTGATCATGTGGCGTGTTCGTCGAGCAGTGGCTTGGAAGGCACGTGTCTACATGAATATGATTGTGTGAATACTGGAGGGCAGACAATGGGAACTTGTGCTGATGGTTACGGGATCTGTTGCGTGAGTGAGTACCTACCATTTATCTATTTACTTAAAATTATCAAAACTGTAGTGGCCACACTGCGTTGTCTAAACGCTCGTGATTTCTTGGCCGCTGACATAAGTGTCTTTGGCGTGCAAAAGATCTATTTTGGACGTAAGTTATGGGTAGGTATTAAGCTGTCATCAGGATCAGAAAAAATCAAATACCACCCGTCGTAAAAATCGCACCTTCAATTAATGCTGATGCCCCCTTATAGGTAGGTATTTGTTGATGCCATACGCCTTTATTTGCGACTATACCTATACGTATATGGAAAGTACCTACTCAATCCCCACGTATTTAAGTAGGTATTATTTGGATACAAGAACTTAGTCTTCACATCATTATTGAATATGGACTGAATACGATATTCTGTTTCGTTTTGTATAATTTATTCCAAAGATATATTCCCTATACCCCACTGGGCCAGCGTACCTACCGTCTCATGAAAGTATGTCTGTACGCAGTGGGACTAAGCTGACGATGAGGTTCAAATTGCAGTTCAATCATCATGTGACGAAGCGATCGCAGCGACTTCGGGCTGGTTCGTAAACCCCGGATTCCCCGGCCCCAGCTCCGAGAGATTGTCATGTGCTCTAACAGTCAACAAGGCTTCTGCAGACATCAAGCAGATTCGACTGGATTTTCTCAATTTTGAGGTGAGAATTTGGTATACTTTAAAACTAAGCTCCTATCAACGTTTCATCTCTTCATATTCTGGTCATGTTATTAGGGTTCCGTACCAAAATGGTAAAAAAGGAACCCTTATGGTTTTACTTTGTCTGTCTCTCCGTCTATCACATCGCTAAATATCTCAAGAACTACTTATGCTATCGATTTGAAACTTGGAATAGTTATAAAGAAGGCTTACCTACATACATATAACATGACTTTTTTTAATATATTTTTTTATGGAAAAATATAACTGTAGCTCTATCTAGTTTTTCTTTTTTTTATTGTCAAAAAACACTTCTATACTAAGTTTGTAATTTAATCACCGTTGCATGTAAGTATTTTTGTTTTATAAATTCCTACAAGATTATGCTGAAAGTAGCTTCTTTCAAACAAAGAAAAATAAATTGAAATCGGTTTACGTGATAAAGAATTATCCTTAAAAAACTACAATACATACAAAGTTATTCAGTCGCTCAAATTTGTAACAAAAGTCGCCGATAGATGGCGCTGTACCCATGGCGTCCAATTTCCACACCATGTTGTTGAGATTTTCCCGATTTAATAGGGTTGGAAACGGTACACATCTGTATACGGAACCCTCGGTGCGCGAGTCCGACTGACCGGTTTTCCTTTACGATTATCCTAATTTTCAGCCTCATCACACTTGCTGGGTTTTTGGGTTGAAATAGGAGCTGCTATCCCTGTGCCACTCGCAAAACGAAAGGTCTTATCCCTGTCGTATGCGCAAGAGTTTATTAGAGAGCCAATGGATTTCGGTTGGTACCTAAATCACTCACTATGATATTGTTTTTCGCGCTGTATCAGGAACTAAGGTTGATTAGGAATGAGGAATAAGCATAATCTGTGACAGAAGAGAGAAAAGCTGCATTATGTTCGTTTTATGGCTTTTACGGAGGATTTAATTTTGAGTGGTCTGTGCAAGACCAAGTTTTTCACTACACTAATAGGTATAATGATTATGATGTTTCAGCTGTTACCCCCAACAGCAGGATCGTGTGAGCAGGACCAGTTTGTGGTGTCGGGACAGAACGCGAACAGCCTGATGCCCATACTGTGCGGCATTAATACCGGCCTACATGGTAAGAGAAATCTCTCTTCCGTTAATGAATAGTTTGGCAAAGCAACTGATGCTCATTGGTCAGGTCAAGAGAGAAAGAAAAGCAGAGGCAGAATACTTGGTTTTAAGACACATTCTGCTCTACGCCTTCCCCTGTCTTCTCGATAGCATCAATGTTATCAAGTAGTTTACGCAATTGAAACACCAAAGGCATATAAGAAAGTCGGAAGATCGACCAGTTAGAAGTCTGCGACTTATGTTGGTGACGTCCCACATGTTGCGAAGAATAAACCCCAATTTCATTACAGGGGTTATTCTTCACTGCTCTACCACATGCTTATATACGCGACACGTTTGTATACCTAAATATAAGTACTTTTTCAGTTTACATCGAGGTTGGCGACGTGGATGGACCAATCACCTTGTCAATCCAGACGGCTTCGTCAGACAGTCGATTGTTTGCTATTAAGGTACCAAATAAACACCTCGGTTGTGATATGGTGGGCGTTTCTTCTTAATTTATATAATTTAAATTAGGTCAATATCAGATTTATTCATACTGGTATAGTAATAATAGAAAGGATGCAAATTAATTTTAATTTATCTTTATTTAATTTGATTTCATTTCATGTGATTGTATTTAATTTGATTGATTGTAATTATTTTAATTCGATTCATTTTATTTTTTGTAAACTAATTTTAAAACTATGGGCTTCTGCCCTGAAATAAATACCTACCGCCGGGGAAAGTACCTAGGTTCGTAATATTTGAACATTTACTTACCTACAGGCCATATATGTATTATGCCTGTAGCTATCGCGCGATAAACGACAAGATAAAGTATCCGTCACTTTCTATCATGTCGTGAATGTCGTGACAGAAAGTTATTCGAAATCGGATTAGGTACTTACTTGTTCAATAAAATTAAAAAGCCTTATAATGCCTAGCTACTTATACGAGTGAGTTATAATGATATAATATTAGATTGATTGACAAAAGACATTAAACAACACCAACACGTACGTTTAACCATTTGATTTCCAGGTCACTTCGTACCTTGTCATAGTGACATTAATATGAGATCACTAGCGGCTTTCATATTGATTTTCACTGTGACTGACCTGTGGTACGAAGTGGCCCAGAAATCAAATTGATTTACTGTACCTATATATGTTATATTATACTTACTGATACTTATTTTAGATATTGGTTGCCAACTTGCCAGGTTGGCTGTGCTAAATTGTAAACTTCTTTTGTTGAAGTCGTTTAGGTAATTTTTATCTTATCTTTATTGCCATGTGAATTTTGTGAATGTATAAATAACCAAACAAATGATTACCTACACTGGATTTACATGTTCAATGGAACATTATTCCTTACATCAGGTATCACAGTTGACGGCTGGCGATGACCTAGCAGCTCCGTCGGGATGTCTCCAGTATTTTAAGGGGACTAACGGATACTTGGAATCATTCAACTATCGCGACACGTCCGATACGTCGATAGCTAAAGTACCGTCGTATTTGGTAAGGACAAGTCCAAAACACGTGTAATAGAGAATATGCTTTTTTTTATGATGCCATTCGAATCAGTTTTTAGAGAGGGACAAATGTGTATATGGTACAAGTAGGGGTACCTATTAGAACAACACAAAAGACACAAATTGATAACAAAGTACAGCAAAAATCTGAGCGCTCAAAACGCACCCAAAACTCCCATACTAATTAAGCATAGTGTGTGACGTCATATACTTACTACGGCCGCACTACCATTGTATGGAAAAATGGGTAATATACTGTTTTGGTCATGAAATATTGCGTTTGGGTATATTGTTATCATCCATTTTTTTTTTGTTTATTACAACATAAGAATCCTGATGGTACTTTTTAATTTACTTTTTTTATACAGTTGCTCAAAAAGTGGTACTTTATGTAGCTGTATATCGTGCGCAAAGTTGCGTTTCCCGCACTAGTGCTTTTTACTTTTCAATTTTTTTTTAATTGTTTGTCCAAGCCATACATTTTAGGTTCAATCAGTTTACTTATTTATTTAGTATATTTAAAACATTAAAATTGCATATTAAACAAGTTAAAGGGTTATCAAATACTGAAAAATCTAAAACTGTTTGCTTTTGCTGCCTGATTGAGTAGACCAATGACCGGAAACAAGTATTATGTGAGACCTCCGATTAATAGAGTATTATGCAAGACCGCCGCGCCGGATGAATGAACGCTTGTCATTTTTCGTCAAAACATACATTTATTTAGATATAAATCAAATATAAATTAATTTTAATATTAAAAATAATTGCTTTCTCATGTTTAAACTACTAATCCTAATCCTAATAATATTATAAACGTGAAAGTTTGTGCGGATGGATGTACGTTCCGCTTAATCTCAAAAACTACTGAACGGATCGTTATGAAACTTTTCAGTATTGTAGCTTAGACATCAGAATAGGACATAGGTTATAGTTTATTTCAAAATTCATCCCTTGAGGGGGTAAAAAGGAGGTGGCCTTCTTGTGTGACATAAAATCTCTCCCAAAATAGTTTTTGATTTGGCTGAATGCTGATAACGTGATAACCATGGCATGTTGAAAAAAGTCTATCAATTAAAAGTTAAACCGAATTTTGTAATTCCCGCCTCTTTCATTCATAATTTCAAGAATTAATTTTGTAATGACGTATTATTTTAATAATATTTTTGTATACCACAAATGTGCGATTTATACGATTGTTAAGTAAAATGTAGGCATGTAAACTACGCCAGATGTAGACCATGTACGTGCGTAGCCCACAAAGATACATTTTGTTGTCTCTTTTAAGCTTACTGTTTTATTTAGTTTTGTTTCTTTGATATTTTTTCGTAACTGCATTAAAAAACGTCGTTTGATATACGTGCGGAAGTGTCATTTTCACTCGTCTCGAGTCTTGTACTCGGGAGTTGTACAAAATGACAAACCTTCCGCACTTGCATCAAAACCTTCCGGCCGCCATCGCAACTGTGTTTCACAACCAGTTGTCTACGAGGATTTTTTAGTCTTTCACGGCAACCAGTTGTGATATAAGAATATTTATTCTTCTTCCGCAACCAGTTGACAACAAGGAAAAAAACCGCCGCCATCGCAACTGTGATTCACAACCAGTTGTCTACGAGGATTTTTTAGTCTTTCACGGCAACCAGTTGTGATAGAAGAATATTATTCTTCTTACGCAACATTTCTAATCTCGACACATTATTTCAAGAAATTATTATTAAAACCTTCATATTTCTTACAAGTCGTCGTCGTCGTCGTCATCTAGGTTAAACCCCCGTTTCCTGGTGGTCATACCGGCATGTCATACTAATAACTATGACCACGCTTATATTGGTGGTCATACTTGTCATTGTCCCTCTAAATATAATACTTTGCTTGTCCCCTGTAGATATAGTGGTACAGTCAGCTTTAAAAACATCTGCACAATTTAGTGACATAACATGTCGCTTTAACATCATTAGTGGCTCACCATACAAAAGTATCTAAGGAGTGAAACCAAAGTGTGCCGATGTTTATGGCCAATTATGGCAGCTGGAAATATTTTGGATAATACCTTAATAACAGTCAATGTGTCATTCTTCATTTTTGGTATATAGCAGTCCAGGTTTTATTTTATGGTTGTGAACAAAGAAATTAACTCTTCTATAGCAACTAGACTTTTTGAGATTTTCCTTGTTGGCAACTGGTTGCGGAAGAAGAATAAATATTCTTTTATCACAACTGGTTGCCGTGAAAGACTAAAAAATCCTCGTAGACAACTGGTTGTGAAACACAGTTGCGATAGCGGCCGGAAGGCATCAAAATGTACTTATTAAGCCGTCGACGAATAGCATTCTTTTGTAATGAGCCCTTTTGTAATGAGGGATACCAGGGACCGGTAGACAACGGCTCAATAAAGAATTGCTTCATTTTTCGATACTTTCAATGTGTCATATCTTTTTAAGATTTTGAGCATATTTATTAATTTACTGTTTTTTGCCATAATTTGATGGTCTGCTATTCATATAGTGACATCTTATTAATATTCATACCGCATGCATATTCTCTATTCTGAATCTTATTATGGGTAGTTAGTTATACGTTATAAAACCTATAATTTCATGTAGATAAGTTGGCTCGTATTATCATGACATTAATTTTATTTTATTTTTTCAAATTGGTGTATTGATTACAGAACAACCTTAATTATGCGATGTGCATAGAACGTGCTGCCGAATCCTGCAGTGTCACATACACCAACGCGGGTATTATGCAGATTGTCAACTACGATTCAGGTACCAGAAGACCAAAAAAACTGGGTCGCTTATAAAGTTGAGTTTTCGTAAGAATGAAGTCCCAATGTGTACAGTCGAATACAATGGTACGTGTCCAATTTCGGACCTTAATACGAGTAGCATATAAGGCAATAAAGTGGATAAGTACATCTCTTTGTAGGTAGCTGACTTACTGTCCGTTCCCTCTCATCCATGATTCCATAAGAAGCTTGTGCCCCGCAGTTGCACGTATACATATATAGTTCTTGCAATTCACTTTGGGAATGGATTTGACGAAATTAAACTTTAGCGTCATAGTAATAGGACTGTCCACTCGTATTCAATGTGAATTGTAAGAGCTATACGTGATGATGTCTGCTATTAGGCCTTCATTGTGAGAGCACTAAGATCCCACGTTTAATTCTTGAGACAGTGCACTTGTACTAGTGACATATAGGTTTTATTAATATTATTAAATTCTTTCGGTTACTCTTATGTGTATAGTACAATTGGAGTGTTAGTCCTCAGACGTAAGTCACAAAACGTGTACATATTTACAAAGGGGACTGTATTTGCATTGCCACTTTCACTACCCTATACCTACCAGACTACCCGGCTCCGCGGGCGTCCGCATCCGCACGCTGCGTTACCATTACCGCTAGTAAGCCTCACGGGCGTATTAAATACGGGCGCATCAATGCGCTAGAACAGCATCGAAAGACGTCACGTCCTTTGAGAAAGTTAGAGAGAAACATATATCACCACGCCTCAACGCCCTGTTCCTATACTCGTGTGCCATCTGCGTTACACAGTAACTTGTATGTCGTCGGTTAACACGTTGACAGCCAAAACTCACCAGCAAAACTGTCATTGGGTACTCTTAGAAACCTCGTCGTCGTCGAAAACGATGCGGAGATACGAGCTTTATTTTAAGTAGGTAGCTATTTGTTACTAAGTGAATTTTGATTATCAAATTCGTGTCAATACTATTCACAGACGGCTTACCAGTGATTCCACCGGGCCAAGCCGGCGTGGAGATATTCAACTGTCCCAGCGACTGGCTACTGATGGCCGCGGCTAGACTGTGCGGCGGTCGTTTCAACGACGGTTCCGTTCTACAGGACTTTGCACTTGATGCGCCTATTACAGGTAGAAATTAAATATATAAATTGCTTTATTTAAAACTCACTGCCAGACTTCAATCTTCCTTCTACCTATAGCAACAGCCCGCCTAGCGGAAGCTAGCGGGTTTCTGGCAAACGAATACTACTATCCACACGTCCGAAGCACAAACTAGACTCTTGATTGAGTTGGTGTTTAAAACGGTCCGACACGGGCGCAAGGGGAGATGATGAAGCGTACCAGGTTACCAAGTAGTATTCATGTTCACTGGGTAATGCACGCAATATTTGAATGACTTTTTTAAATGATTTGAAGCATGCTACAATAAATTTGAAGGGATTTACCAAATCCCTTTTTCGTTATCTGACCTAAATCAATCTTCTTTTGTAATTCTCATAACTCTTTCAATGTTTCAGATAATGGTGCAGGCCCCATAGTGGTATGGTTCAGGTCTGACGAAGGATATGTGGGTCGCGGATTCAAATTACAGTATCAACAAAACTCATGCAGACCTTAAAAACATTGAATTATTTTGGTATTTCAATAGAAAAAATTCAAAATTACTGCAATAGAAAATAAATTGTGTCCAAAAGGCCACAATTGATTTATATGATTATGACTTATGATACAACACAAGAATGCAACAAGGAATGTCAGGTGTTTGTAACACTTTTGACCAATAACAACTCCATCATTTAATATCCCATATCAATTACATAGTTTAATATTGTGACTTCTATTTGTTTTTGGGTGCATCCTTTTTCTCTTTTAAATTATCCCAAACTATTTTGTGAAAGGACAGCAACACTGCTACCATGATGGTCCGTAGAATCCCCAGGCAGGATATTTGCACCAACACTTGGCTCAAACTATCAATGGAGCCGCAGAATAAAAGGGACATCACAGTTCCACTGAAGCCGAATACAGAGTATTTTCTTCCAGTCTGAAAATAATAAAATACCATTGTACCATGAAGCTCTAGTATAATAATAACATAAAGGAATTATTTTAAATGGATAACTCCTGCAGACTGCCTACAGACGCCACATCCCTCAAGATATGACTAAGAAGAAGATGATGTAGGTTATTGGATTCATTAAAAATGTAGATGATGAACTCTGTATTAATAATTAATATTAGAAGTTGTCAGGTTCTGAAGTTTACTAAATTACAGACCTGAACGAAAGTGAGTTTATGTATATTAAAAACATTAGCAGCTCAAATTGTAATTTCAATCTATAAGATATTAGCGACTCTTTTAACTATTGCAGTTACTGATAATATTAATCACCTTATTTTACAAAATTTACAACTAAAGATCCTTGAATTATAAAAAAACCGGCAAAGTGCGTGTCGGACCACGCACAATGAAGGGTTCCGTACCAACACCTACTAGTCCACATTTAAAACCACTATCCAATACATTGAATCTAAAAAAGTCGTATCTTCATAGGGAACTCACGGCACTTACAACCTTTTGTTTGGGCAAGACAGTTTTTAAGCGAAAACTCAAAAACCGTAAAACCTATATTGTTCAAACTAAAAATCGTTGAAAGTATTTACTAACGCACACCACCTCAATTTTTTTCAGAATTTTAAACTTTATAGTTTGGAAATTAGAGGGGGGGGGGACACTTTCTATGACTTTGACAGCTAATATCTCGCCAATGGTTGACTTAAATGGTTAAGTTTTTTAGAAACCTCCATATCATTTTTATAGGCCTATCCATCGATAAACCCACACGACTATGTGCGTTGAAATTTTTTTTTCATCCACCAGTTACATGTATGGAGTGCCCCCCCTAATTAATATTTTTTTGTAATTTCACATCACTTTTATGTAGCAGTTCATAGAATACGCCTTCCTACCAAATTTCATAATTGTAGTGCTAGTCTCCGAGTAAATCGGCTGTGACATACGGACGGATGGACGGACGGACAGACATGACGAATCTATAAGGGTTCCGTTTTTGCCATTTAGGCTACGGAACCCTAAAAAGCAGAAAAATCTCACCATAGCGTCATGAACCAGTTTCTTGCCAACACTCTCAGCTGTATGCAGGCCACCACTCCCTGATATGAGCAAAGTTTCCTTAGGCTTGGTCAAGTTCTCGTTCTTCAAACCAGGGGTGTCAGTATCCGGGGGGAAAGCCAGTGTCAGATGCACCCCAGTACCAAGTAACTCCATGAAAAGAGCTTCAGCCAAACCTCGCACCGCCCACTTCCCCCCGCTGTAAGCACTGTAGCCATAGATACCTGAAATATTATTCAGTCATTAACCTCACAAATCCTGGTGCTCCCTGGCCAGCAGATATTGACCCGTTAAACATTACTGCTATTTTCTATTTAACGTTAATTTTTAGACATTTAAGAGATAACTAATCAATTAGAACTCACCAAGTAATGATGCTTCTGAAGATACAAAAACAACAATCCCCTCGCGCCTACGCTTCATTCCAGGCAAAACGTACCTTGTTGGATAAGCCGTACCAAAATAGTTCAAGTCTATCATTTGCTTGATATCCTCAACCTTCATTTGGTCGAATGCCCCACATATGCACATCCCGGCAGAGTTTATCAGCATAAAAATAGGTCCAATTGTAGTTTCTAATTCGGATAAACATTTAGATATAGCGTTGTAATCTGATGTGACATCTAAAGACATGTATTGTATCTTTTGGTTTTTATCTGTACATTTGCTTGTTATTTCATTAACTGCGGAAGTTAGTTTGGTAACGTCTCTACCGATGATCGTTACGTGGGCTCCCAAACTGGCTGCTTCTGTCGCTGCAGCTTTGCCGATGCCGCTGGATCCGCCGGTCACCACTACATGTTTACCTTTCAAATCTGTATATATCGTTTGCTTCTCTGAGGAGTAATACACGGCAAAGGCTAGACCCCCTATAATAGCGAATATTAACACACCGATAATAATAATCATCATTTTAAAAGTATTCTATTTAGACTAGATATTTAGAGCATATAATACATTACAGAAGTTACAGAACCCCTTGTTATAGTTGTTATCGCTTATCGCTCAACCGCCGAACCGTACCGAACCGACGATGTTGCCAGGAGTGCTACCGCGAACGGCATTCGAAACTTTCCCTCTCTGTCGCACTTGCGAGTTTGCACATAAGTGAGACAGAGAGGGAAAACTTCGTTTGTGGTTCGCGGTAGCCCCTCAGGGGCGCTACCGTGACAGCAAAACTTCGTTTGCTGTCGCGGTAGCGCCCCAGAAGGGCTACCGCGACGAAAACGAACGAAGTTCGAATATCTCCCTCTCTGTGGAACGTATTAGCAAGTGCAGCAGAGAGGGAGATATTCGAACTTCGTTCGTTTTCAGTCGCGGTAGCCCCTCAGGGCCCTTAAAACCACAGAGAATATAACCACTACGTTCTAAGAGACGGGACTTCGAACTAGGTTTCGGATGACAGTAACATAGTCATTGCATGACATTGACGTAGAGTTTGGCCAAACATTCTGAACCATAATAAAATAAAAAAAGGAAATATGTAATACCAACATAACAGCGCGATAGGGATGTAACTTTGATTTAGTTCGGTTAACGATATCGATATCGATAAACGATGACTAGTGACGTTGTGGGTTCCATTTTTATAAAAATCCCAGTTAGAGGGCGTCCATTATTTACGTGAGATGTTTTTGGCGGGAGGGGATCGAATTTTGCCAAAAACACCTCACATTAATAATGGATGCTCCTTTATTAACATTGGGGTTTAAATCCATTCTCAACTGGTTAGGTTATGACGACTACACTACGACGTCCATGCCCTTATTCCGCAGTGGGTAGGGCTAGAAATAAATAAAATATAAAAAGTATAAAGTTTTGTTGCTTTAAATATATTAACCATCTCTTTAGACGACTTTTCTTTCGGTTAAAATCTTTGGGTTGAAAGTGATCACCACAAACAAATTTTAATTCGTTCAACTTCTCAATCGGAACGTAGGCTAGGTCTTCATTGCCAATCACTTTCACCCACTGTCTGCAACTGAAAAATACCAGAGTTCTATATGATAAGCTAGTTATCGATATGTTACGGCCAACACTAGTATGTATAGTATACGAATAAAACTAAATTGCAAATAACGCTTCTTATTTTGCTTACATGTAACTTGCTGTGGTACATATTAATAGATAATCTCCAATTAATTGCTTACCGGTTGTGATCTAAAGGAAATCTTGCCATTAATTTCCTTTTCTCGTCATCTTTTCGACCAGCACGAAAACACATACCCTATAGGCTGAAATAGTTCGTGGCATGTCGAAAAACACACTGCCTTCTTACTACATGCTTTTTCACTTTAAATTATCCCATACAAATACATGCGATACAAAGTTATATTTTTGTAAGTTCTGCATGAAAAGGTTTTACTTCTAGATGCATTCATTAATTTGTATTGACGCAATTACCTACAAAGAGAAGTGAGATCCCATAAAAACATTCCATGTAAAAATAGGCCGTCTCAAAACTCTTTTTTCGTAAAAAGTTGTGAGATATTACGGAGAGCCAAGTCAGGCATTGGTGTTAGTCTTTATTTACCTACTAAATATAATTTTGTAACGGTAATCACACAACAGTAGTTTTAGGTATGCAAAAATTAATTAACAAGGTAAATTTGTGTGATTCTTTTTTATTTAGTAAGCAAATAAAGATTAATAACAATGCCTGCCTTGACTCTACCACACTCTACGTAATCGTACAGCTTTTTACGATGAAAGAGTTTCGAGACTTGGCCTATTTTTACATATAATGCTTTTTATAGGATTTTAATTTTATCCCTTGTTTACATTTCAATTTTGTGATATTTTTTTAGTATAGATTATTAGCTATGTTATTCCGAAACTTCGATTTTAGGCTGAATACAGCCCACATACCCTTAGGACATGATACAGATACCATTAAAAAAAATGAAATGTCAGTCTGTCTACATAAATACATAATACACATACTTCGTCATTCGCTCGTGTAAGCTTTTTATGTTTCGATCAGGTTTCAAGTATTTGCAATCTAATTATAATTAGTTATAAACGACATTGCTTGTATGATTATATGTTTATAAACAGTGTGATTACATATACATCAGTTATTTTATGAATCAGATTTAGTGCCGTTCTAGCAAAAGGTACAAGCATTCATTTGGAATCCAGTGCGAAGTTTTTGCTTTATTTAGCAAAAAATGAATTCAGAGATAAATAGATTGAATACTTTCTCTAATTGGCCTTTGGGAGCCCCAGTGGATCCTATACGGATAGCGAAGGGTGGCTTCTTTTATACTGGCCAGGGTACAGAGGTGGAGTGTTTTAGTTGCGGTGGCAAAATATCCCAATGGAACTATGGTGATCAGGTGATGCTGCGACATCGGCGAATGGATCCAAACTGTCCTTTTGTGGTGAACCCTCAGATGGCGGGAAATGAGCCACTTGTTTTGGACCGTGCATTCACGGCCCAATCAGCCACAGCTCCTGTGCCTGCTCCGATCCCTGATGAAGAAGTAGTGACTTCTCAGGACGCTGGCCCGACTGATGAGGATGAAATGTATAAAAGTGATGCTCTCCGGCTGCTGTCTTTCATTAATTGGCAGGTATGTATATTTTTTCAGTTTTTGTTGTAAGAGTCAACTTTATTTTGATTATAGAAATATCTACCTGTTGCAGATCAGAATGCCATTAGAAGCTGTTGAATGTGTTTTTGCAATAACAATAAGTACTAACATGTTGTAACATGCAGAAATAAGTACATACAAGGGTCATAAGGCACATTAAAATGGCTTCATTAAAAAATAACTTTTGGTAGTTATTGACAAATTTACTCTAAGGCCACAAACTCAATGCGACCAGGTACCACCTATGAAATCATGCAGCTGTTGTACAGAACAGGTTCATTTAAGTCTATAAATTTTGATTGTATTGCCCCACTGTCATCAAGTCCACGGCCTAAAAGGTTATGTTCCTTTATTATTACTCATTCGTTTTTTATTTTAACCTAAAGTATTACGCATCTTACTTCTTTTTTATTTATTTATAGCCTTTTATTCAGAAAATTACAATGTAATGCTTAAACTACAGTAACCGCGTTTTTTAAATACTTCTGTGTGCCTTCTGGCAAAGGCCTCCCCCAGTCTTCTCCATTCGTCCCTGTGTGTGACCACTCTGGTCCATGTCATGCCGGCCATCTCTACAATTTCGTTCTCACACCATTTGCATTGTCTGCCTCTTTTCCATTTGCAGCCTCTTGGGTACCATGTTGTCAAGGTTTTACCCCATTTTCAGGTCCTCTTATTATATATCCTGCCCACATTTAAGATGAAGTTTGTAGGTTATGCACCTTTATTATTACTCATTGCTCATTGGTTTTTTTTTGAACCTGACTGTGGCTTTATAGGCCGGGCCCAAGAAAGCGATAGGAGTGCGCGGTTGGAGAGTAGCCTGGGAAAAATCCAGGGAAAAACCTCAGACACAACCATGCGTGTGGAGAGTAGTCTGGGAAATAATCCAGGGGAAAAGCTGCTCATTAGTGTTTTCATGTTATTCTATAGTATTATTCATCTTACTACTAATTCCATATAAATATTTGATTTATATACCATAAACTTCATTGCTATTGATCCTATTATTTTTATAAAAGGGCAATGGCACCTTAAGAAGCCATAGTCAGATATGAGAGAATAAATTACTTAAAGAAAATAGAAAAGAAATAGATGTGAGGCTGCTAAAGTCATTGAGCATCTCTGGTAATGATTTTACCCCTAAAAGAAGACTAAGAACTTGTGTTATCTCCTTTGGTAGTTTATTATAAACTATTGGACCAGCAAAGAGCAATGCCAATTGTTATAAATGGGTGTTACAATGTGTTGAAAGGTGCCGTTCAAGTATTACGTAAGCAGATTTATTACAATTATTTACCCCCGTCCCCCCTTGTCAGCAAAAGTAAGCAAAGCTCTTACGTCCCCCCCTCCCATGCTTACGTAAGCCTACTTGGTTCTAAGCGAGTATTTATACGTATTCATTATTTGTGGGAACCCCGAAAATGCGTTTCGTTTTCAAGTATAGACAATGTGTGCGTTGTCATTTGTGTAAAAAAATAAATAACTATAGCTGACGTAATCACCATCTCCCCCATGTCATCAAAAATAAGCAAAGCATAAACCCCTCCCCCGCCCTGTATGCTTACGTAATACTTGAACGGCCCCATAGTACAATATTATGTTACACCTACAACATATTACTAGTGGCACTGTGAGCTGGACCTCAAGTGTCTTTTTTAAAATTTCCAAAATTATTTATAAATTTATCTAAAACCTGACTCCACAAAAAAAAACTATATAATTATATTGAAGCTGCTCACAAAATTGCACGAGGATCAGTTGAGAAATGTAAATGTAATGTATGACAATCAGTTTCTGTTTTATGACCGATTAAAGTTACATGAAAATCAAGGTTTACTTTCAGACATTTGAAAAACCGGCCAAGTGCGTGTCGGGCCACGCACAGTGTAGGGTTCCGTAGTTGCCCGTCCATCACGTCACCGGTCATATGCGGAATTACGTACCCGTAGAAGGGTTTTTACTGATCTTAGTACTGATGATGTACCTTTTTGAGATGTTGTGTTGTATACATATTTTTGCCCTTTACGGTAATGTCTACTTAGCTGTGATAGTTTTCCTTTTAAATTCATCGTATATACTACTACCATGATTTGAGGGGGGGGGGGGGGGGGGGGGTTTGACCATAGCAAAAATTAAGAAAGAAAGAAAGAAAACATAAAATATAGATAAACAAACGTAATTAAAAAAAAAAACAAGGAATCGCCACAAAAAGGTTTCGCCTCAGCGTAATTATCACTTCAAAGCTTAAAATCACGCCAACCGATTCTTGAATCAAAAAATGCTTTTAGAAACCTTATAATATTTTTGAAAGAGCTATCCAACGATACCCACGATGGGGTTTGGAAGAAAAAAAAATTGCACCACCACTTGACATGTAGGGGAGATACCCTAAAAAAATTTTTTTTTAATGATTTTATTCTACCGTTTTGTCGGCGTCATTGATATTTATACTCATGCCATACTGAGAAAAGCGGGGGACGGACAGACGGACATGGCGAAACTATAAGGGTTCCTTGTTTACTACGGAACCCTAAAAATGGCCCTTATGGACTAAAACAATCAAAAACTTCAGTAAATTATAATATTTACATTATCTATGTAGCAATCTTATATCAGAACTTGATATTGAATTAAACTTGTTATTACAAATTATGCTTACTTTTTATGTTATATGAAAAATAAATTTCGCATAGTGGAATAAAGCATATAATTATTTTTTAACTAAAACCGGCCAAGTGCGTTTCGGTTCACGCACAGTGAAGGCTTCCGTACCGACATTTTTTTTTTTTTGAACCTGACTGTGGCTTTATAGGCCGGGCCCAATAAAGCGATAGGAGTGCGCGGTTGGAGAGTAGCCTGTGGAAAACCTCCGGCACGACCACGCGTGTGGTTTGGAACACTGGAATACTCTAAGAGTTTGCGCTCCAGTGAGATTGGTTGAGTGGTTTCAACCGAATCTGAGGTGTGAGTGGAATCGAGCTACTGGGAGTTTTGTCGCTGGTTCACTAAACCTAGCCTAGCTGAGAAGAGTCCAGCAAGAAACTCAGCTAGGCCCGACCTGGGTCGGACTGACTCTACCCGGTATGCGGCGGTACCGGGACGAATAGGGACTATATGTGTTAGTGTTGTCGCGATCGCGCGGTGGACGTCCCCGCCGGCGGGAATGCCTAAGTGTACGCGTCGTGTCAGAGTTGGACGCCGTAAGCGCAGCGTTCCATCTTTCGATAGACGCTGTGATTACGTCGTCCGGGTCCGTAAGTGTGCCTAGGACGCCGGACCGTGCGGCCACTAATCAATGATCGCCGAGTAACGACAGAGAGGGGAGGGATGGGAACGTAGTCGACAGCCTTCCTAACTAACCGTACCGACACCTACTAGTCCACATTTAACAACTATGAAATACATGGAATTAAAAAAGGGCGTATCTTCATAAGGAACTCAAGGCACTTACGGCCTTTTGTTTGGGCAGGACAGTTTTTCAGCGACAACTCAAAAACCGTTAGACCAATTTTGTTCAAACCAAAAATCGTTGAAATTAATGGTTACCACATCAATTTTTTCAGGATTTTAAACTTATTAGTTTTGAAACTATAGCGGTTGTGACACTTTTTACGACTTTGACAGCTAATATCTCACCAACGGTTGACTTAAATGGAAAAGTGTTTTAAAAACCTTAATATCATTTTTAAAAGCCTATCCAACGATACCCCACACGCCTATGTGTATTGCATTTTTTTTTCATCTGCCTTACATGTATGGAGTGCCCCCCCTAATTTAATAGTTTTTCGTAATTTCACATCACTATTATGAAGCGGTTCGTAAAATACACCTTCCTACCAAATTTCATAATTATAGTACTTAGTCTCTTGAGTAATAAATAGTAATAGCCTCTCTTTGTACCTAACTCGTAAAAGTAAAACTTGACACTAGAATTGAGTAAGTGTAGTTAATATTATTGCCTACTTATATTTGTAAGGTGTATCACCTGTCCCAGTAAACAGAAATTGCAAATAAATAATACTAATAACTGGTTAAAAGTAATTAGAATAAGTTATTAAACTATTTTATATCATTATTATCTGCGCTCTGCCATAAGGGCCCTTTTTTACTAAACTTTCAACCAATTTTAATACATAAATACTAAATACTTAACATATACGAGTGAAAACAAGCTACAAATACACGTCTAGTCCTACACTTTATCAATAATGTAATAATGTTTGAAGTATTTTACTAAAATGCTGATATCTACGAAACTAGAATGTGTAATAAGGTCCCTTTTGATATGAACCGTCACATATATCATGTTTTATGTATTTTTTTTATATATGACTGCGGCAAACATGCTTACCTGTTGGTTATATAGCCTATGGACGATTGTCGTTCCTTAGGAACTACAAGCGCGTCGCCAACCCTTTACTGACTTTAGAATTTGTTCTGTTGACAGCTAGAGACATATGCAGGTCCCTCAATATCAACACAGCACATCCTCGGAAGGTCTACAACTATTATTTAATTGGTTTTATAAGTAACTTAAAAACAAAATTTTATTAAAAACACTCGTTTTTCACTGTATATCACTCAGCACAATGTACATTCCTTAATTATTCAATTTCCAGGATGACTCAATATCCCGGGAAGCGCTAGTCAGCGCTGGATTCTACCACGCCGGTGAGGGTCGGCTGCGGTGCGCCTGGTGTGGTGGAGAGATGGCACCTTTCAGGAACCTTGGCTCTTTAGGAGCACCTGTTGACATACATCGAAGGTACTCCACTTTTCTTTTCTATGATTACTGTTTAACTATATGTCAAAAAATAAAATGTTTATTCTAAATTCAAAAACTTATTATGGGATGTTGTCAGTGTAAAGGATAACTTTTACTGTACATTTATGTATGTACAGCATGTATTCACAATGAAACCATTATGCTACCAGATGTACTAGTCCACAGAATTCCTTGTTATAGTTAGGGTAAGTTGAAGTGTAGATATTTGTTAGGAACTTGATAGTATGTGAGTAATAGGTTTGCTGTAGTTACTTATGAGTTATGACGCATGCATGAAAAATGCCTTTAAGATCACTGGCCTTTGATTTGCGTGTATTGGAGTAAAATTGTAGATCGTTAATGGCTCATAGCAGTTACAAGGTATATTTGCAATAAAAATGGTGGTAATCTCTGTATTGTCCACTCTTCTCTGAGTATAAGTGTGTTAAACATATCTCTCTAAGGGCCTACGCACACTGCGTTTTTTAAACGCGCCGTAGACGCGCTTTCTCCTACTACCATATTTACAGTAGCAGATCGTAGTAGGGAAACGCGCGTCGACGGCGGATTGGTGACAATCTTTCAAGAAGTTGCTGGAGAAAACATTGAAGTTCGCCATAGTCTAGTGTGTCATACATTACGCCGTTTTACCGCTAGTGACTTAGCTTATAGTTGAATTCTGTGATTGCAATTGATAGGATTTATACTTTTTCCCCTAGTCATAAAATCGATATACGTAGCTCAAATTACTACTTTATCGAGGATAATATAAAATTTCTCGCTCTGCCAGGCGTCACCGGTGGGAAACCGCTACACGGAAATCGTATTAAAGTATCAGCTTTACTTTCACAGGTACTTCCCTCGGTGCGATTATGCCCTCCGACTAGATAATGCGTATCGGGCGTCAAATATATCGCCGCCGTTTTCACCGCCGCAGACCCCTCTGGTGGAATCTCCGCGAAATTCTGTAATGTCGTGAGTATAATGAATTAATAATTTTAAGGCTCTAACCAAACTGTCTGAATTAGGAAACTATTGTAAACATTGAAATTATAAAACACAATAGGGTCTTACACGTATTTTTGAAAAGAAGCCTAAATTAAGCCGTACGTTTCAATTACCACGTGGAATTTATATTTCTATTTTATGGAATCAATGAATACTAAAATAATAATATTGAAATTTGCAGTTTCAATATCCGCTCGAAAACGCGAGCCGCCATGTCTGTGATGTCATATGGCACATAGTGAATGACAAAATCGCAGTTCAACCGATTCGTTGTTATATCCGTCACTCGTGTCAGTTGTCGAGTAACATTGCATCTGCCTACATGAGTAGTTGTATTTTTGTTTACTCAAATATTTTACAATTATTTTATTGCAGTTAGATTGCAGCTACGTTATTATTGTTTTTTCTTATGTTGATCGATTCTAATCGATTATCTTTATTTCGTAAACCATATCAATTATTGAAAAAACTGTATGCCATTTTGATTGGCCGCATCACTAATGGTATCTGTCACAAGTCACAAGAGTCAAACACAGCTGTTAAGTTGGATGCACATAATGGCTACGTGGAAAGAGGATAATACCCAAAGTACAGGACACAGTTATACGTTAAAGTGAGAAAGACATATTTTCATGTATGTTGTGCCCTCATCGTCCATTGTGTTGTCCGGAGTTTTAGTTGTATGACATCACACTTGACATTCGTAATAGCGGCTACCGTTTTGCAAATTTTTAGCACAGTAATAATATGCCTGACTTTTAAAAGTAATTATAAAATTTATTTCACATGATCATGAGTTTAGATCAACTCAATTCGACTTAGGAATAGCAACATTTATTTTATTTTTAAAATTTGTTTGTTCATTTTTCATTCACAAAAATACCCTATTGTAAATTCAATATGGTTAATATACCACAATTTTAATTTACAGTCAAGGAATTTAATTTCCAACCCACCTAAGGTTCAATATCGTATAGCAATCTGTCATCATAAGAGCTATCTAGAGCATGACGCTACTTTGACATATCGCATGCATTGTTTTATGTTAGTAACTATTAGAGAACAGATTAACTACGTTGACATGGTGAACTGAACTTTGGGATGCCAAGGCACTTTGCCAAAACTGGAGTTATCTCATGCATCCCTATTCCTTCCTTGCGTAACTCCATTATTGGAGCTCTTAATAGTAACTATGTAAGTTAACTGTTAACTTTGAGCGGCAAGCATTTTATTTTTCAAATTAATGTTCTAAATTATTGTACAATTTTCTCGACTGATACTGACACATGTTCGTAATTAGAAAAGCAAATGATAACTTTTAGCAAGGAGTTTATATATAATGTGAAGTGACAAATAATACGTATTATTGACGTTTCAATGCTATTACTGGATTGCGAATGTCTAACGACATTTCAATGAAATAGGTAGGGAATTATAATTCCTTGACTGTACCATTGGTACAATGAATATTCTGATCTAATAGAATACATTCTATATTTAATGACAGTACGTGATGCATTCGAATTTGGCTGAATAAAAGTTTACGTTGTTCCTATTTCTCTTTTAGCGTTTTATTTTACTTGTTTATTTATGGTGCGTAACACGTCAAAAGTGTGGGCGACGAAAGAGGTAGGATGTATGAGGAGAAGCAACTGCTTTCTTGCTATAACTGTGTGTGTGTGTGTGTGCATTGAACTGAACGGACATTCTTAAATTCCAAATCTATTCCCAAACTAACCATTAAATTTAAACCATGGTCCTGAAGTTCATTCTACTAATCAGAGCCATCTTACAGTGAAGGTGCGATACACAACTCTCGACTTCTCGCGCGAGGAGGCATGCAAGGTTGTCACCAACTGGGTGTGGTACCAGTGATGAGCGGAGTACAACATCCAGGCTTGGCGAGTCTGCCTATAAGGCTGGCTACCTTCGCAGAGTGGCCACAGGGCCGGCCACAGGGACCACAGGCGTTGGCTGAGGCTGGATTCTTCTACACGGGGCAGGATGATCAGGTACATACTGTCACCAACTGGGTGTGGTTTCCGTTACAGAGCGTGGAGTATAGCATCGAAGCTTGGCGTGTCCAGCAAGGTTGGCCTTTGCGGAGTAACTACAGGAGGCCACAGGCTGAGGCGGGATTCTTCTGCACGGGGCAGGATGATCAGGTACATACTGTCATCAACTGGGCGTGGTTTACAGGGCGAGGGGTATAGCATCCAAGCTTGGCGAGCCTACCAGAATTGGCCACTGCGGAATAGGGAGACCACAGGGGCCACAGGCGTTGGATAAAGCCGGCTTTTTCTACACGGGGCAACCTAAGTCAAAAACCTTGATCTAAACAAATGGCAACGATAGGTTGGTTGTAGCACACTCATTACTTGCTTGACTTGTAAATGTGCCAAACAAGAATTTGTTTATTTATTCCATTATAATTACAATATTCGATGACTACTGGAGGTGAGCAAGGTTGCCAGAGCTCCCGAGCATGCACTATGTTGAAAACGAGGGACCTAAATTTGTCCCTTGTGCTGTCACCACAGTGCATCGTCAAATTTTATAAAGGGTTGGCAACGCGTACATGACTCCTTTGGAGTTGCGGGCGTCTGTAGGCTGCGGTGGCCGCTTACCACCAGGTGGACCGTACGCTTGTTTGCCACTGGCGTTTTTTAAAACAATAAGACTACTTTTTGGTGAATTTGGTGTTTTATGGTGGTTTGGAATTTACAAAAACACTAAATAAAAAAGAACAATCTTCCATCTGATGCTTAAATATTAAAAGTCAATTAGGTATGGTTATTTAGTTCGATAAATTATACCTATAATTGACCTTACACATTCCTTATAAAATTACTCCTATGAGGAACTACATATATCAACCAAGTAGATAGTTTAGCGTATATGCCCGGACCAATAAAGGTGACTGGTTTATTTATAATGTACATTGGCATGCTTATGAGGACATCCTCCAACAAGTCTTGTGTTTTTTTTAATCCTTTTAAGTATCTAATTCCTATTTGCTTTATAAGTCTAAGTTTATTGTACAACGAACCTGTAGTCCTTCTATCAAAGGAGGCACTCAATTCACATTCATGTATTTCCACCAATAATAATTCTTAATTATATTATCAGAAGCATGTGTAAAAGGATGTTTCCAATAGGGCACATTATTCAAATAAATATTATGTCATGAATAAAGCTTTAATTTTAGAAGCACTGAAATATAAATAAGCACTTAGTTTTCGACCAAGTTTCATCATAATCTGTTCAGCTGTTTTTGCATTTATAATATGTGAACATTGAAAGGTACCTTATGGCTGCTGCTAACTACACCTTTATCGCCGTTGTTCGAATATAATAGTGAATCGATGCAACGTGCCTTTTTACTTGTGGGAATGCCTTCACGCATCCTCCCGGGAACCGCCCGGTCTACCGTCCGAAACCATCAGGGTATGCCCATCA
Source organism: Epiblema foenella (assembly GCA_963556455.1). Taxonomy (NCBI): domain Eukaryota; kingdom Metazoa; phylum Arthropoda; class Insecta; order Lepidoptera; family Tortricidae; genus Epiblema; species Epiblema foenella. The sequence continues at coordinate 11,029,612 of OY747107.1, read as the reverse complement.
GGGAGTATAATTGGCGGCGACACGGGATAGCTATCATGTCACCGCGAACACCGCTTGGCGCAAGCTGTTCCCTCGCTTCCGAGGCAAGTGCTCCCCTACGCGTCGGCAAGCGTGCAGGGCGTCATCACACAGTTACCTACCTAGGACAACCACGCTGGGAAGGAGTGGGAAGGGGAAAAACCCCGGATTCACCCCCTTGTAACTTTTTATGGAGGTTTTCTCCCTCGCAGCAACCACCCGGCCACGGCCTGACGGTGACAGCCCCCGCTCCCGACTATAGCGGCCCTCTGCCACAGTCATGGTTACTGGTCCGTAGTTATCTTAACAGGCATACCGCATAGCCTGTCCCGCACGCCTTGCGACTCTGATGATGCGGAACCCGCCATCCCCCGTGTCAGGATATTAGTAGCACCGGCAAGCGATTACTTAGGGTTCACTAAATGATGACATGTCGTTACCTCCAGGGCACACCGGCCTAGACTCTTCCCCTTCCCGCGGATCAGCCGGATAAGACACTCGAGGAGGTTACCCGACATAGCGCCCCGCAACGTAAGCGCCTGCCGCCATAAGGTCCATTTCAAAGTGGACTATCACATATTAGTAGGATGAAGGACTAAATGAGTTAACTGACTGATGTTTTGACAAGGTCTGCTGCTTCTACTGCGACGGTGGTCTGGGCAAATGGGAAGCAAGTGATGAGCCTTGGGCGGAACATGCTCGCTGGTTCCCAAGCTGCGGGTTCGTGCAGCTCGTGAAGGGCGCCGACTTCGTGGCCCAACACCGCGGCACTCGGCCCACGGTACGTTATTTAACGATAAGCCCGCAGTCGATTTAGGTGCCAATGTTAGATATGTTGAGCGCTAATCGCTATATTTCATGGATTGCACTACCTCAGCTATCTTTAAAAAAATATTATAATTGGTCGCATCATAATGTTTACTTCCGTGCATGGCGTGAACAAGTTGACAACTCGAGATGTTTTTTTGTCGAACTTTGAACTTAGAACACGTTGTATAAGGTTCAAATTTCTTAAATTTTTCACCTCGACTTGTCAAATTATTCACGCCTTATACGGATTTATATGTATTTATTACTTGCAGGCGCCCGCCGACAGATCTCTCAACACAAGACAACGAAATCCTTCTGTTAATGTTCCCGTATCAGAAAGTCAGGTAAATATCGTCATAAAATCTGTTTTAAATCATTTTATAACAAGGTTGTTCTATTTCAATAAATATTTGAGATCTGCGGCCCTAACACAAAAAAACGCCGCGAAACGGAATAGTAAATTCGATCCTCTTTTCTTATAAATCAAATTAACCAGATATTATTTGGGGGAACCTTGGCGGATATTGCCTCGTCTTTTGGCAGGCCTCTGCGCTGTGTGTTATTCTGAGGATGCGACCATCTTGTTATGTTTCACTGCTATAGTTAGTTTAATTCCCGTAGATTCCGTTAGCGTGTGCTTATGTGTGGGCCATGAATAAATGTTGTAAAATGTACTAGCTGCTTTGATTGATACTTTACTATCTGATGTTGACTGTAATGGGTGCAGGTCAAAAGTCAAAGTAAAATCATTTATTGCGTGTGAGTAAAAAGGCACAAGTCAAAGGTCAAAGATTATAAAAAGTTACTATAATTATAAAACTATTGATTAAATTGTACACGTTAAATATTAAAACCATTAATAAAAATAATATTAAAACTACGAGCTATCCATACTAATATTGTAAATGCGAAAGTGTGTCTATTTGTTACCTTTTCACGCTTTCGCGTGTGACGTTACGCCTGCGTAGCCTCATACTAGCATTGTATGGAAAAAAGGGAAAATTGCCGTCTTCGCCGTGAAATATTGCGTTTATTTACATAGTTGCCACACAATTTCTTTTTTATCGAAACACTAGCGACCAGCCCCGGCTTCGCACGGGTGCAATGCTGATACTAAATACACTACAGAAATATTATACATATAAACCTTCCTCTTCATCACTCTATCTATTAAAAAAAACCGCATCAAAATCCGTTGCATAGTTTTAAAGATTTAAGCACATACATAGGGATATAGGGACAGAGAAAGCGACTTTGTTTTATACTATGTAGTGATAGAATTCTATTGGTATCTTTCTATTTACATTTGGCCAAAAAACATAAAACAACATCTTTGCGAATATTTGTAGTTTTATGATTTGATGCCACACTCTAAATACTAACAGATCATCCCTATTTCAATAATATTACCTAGGTGGAGGAGCAAATGGACTCGCAACAAGCTCTGGTCGCTTTAGGAGCCGGCCTCGACGCGGCCCGAGTGCGGCGGGCGATCAGAAGGAGAATGCAGACTACTGGTATGTGGGACTTTCATAACAAACTTAGGATGTGTTAACTTCGGTTGGTGTTCCACTTATCCAATTTCTTTGACCAACTTCTTTATGCAATCTAGGCTTCATTCCATTTATCCAATATCTTTGTCCAAGTATTTTTTCATGCTTAGCCATATTGATTTTAATATCATCTTGTCTTTGATCAAATGTCGGTGTCCCTTCCAAGTTTGAAAATCATCCAATTTCTATGATCAAATGTATATTGAACAAAGAAATTGCATAAGTAAGTGGAATACCACCCGTAGGGTGAATTGCACCTAACCGTCTTTAATAGTAAGCGGTGTTCCATATCTGATTGTAACAAAAGTTTACAAGTTTCTTTGAGATTACCGTTGTCGGCGTTATATTTAACTTTCTGAATAAAGGCTTTACCTTGACTTTGCACCATCTGTGAATGTCATAGGTTTGCCGTTCACGACATCAGAAGCACTGATAGACGCAGTTCTAAATGAGCAGCTAAACGAGGAGAGTTGGGGCGTCAACACCAACCAGCGATTCGCGAGGGACATACTCGCTGAAGCGCTTAGAGAGTTTGCTCCAGCCGTTGGGTAAATATGAAATCATAGTCATTAATTAGCCTATACAAGGTGGTACATTTCGATCGCTCAGTATAGCAAGTTTGTAACTATAAGACACAGATCTGTTCTTATGAAGCATGTCATCGATTTTTTCAACACTAACCAGCGATTGGCGAGGGATATACTCGCTGAAGCGCTTAGAGAGTTCGATCCAGCCACCAGGTAGATATGTCTAGCAAATATTCGTGCTCATCATACAAATAGATGCCCTGAGCGGGATTCGTACCCAGTACCTCCAGCTTCGTAGGCAGGGTCACTACCAACTAGGCTAAAGTGGTCGCCGATATTATACTTCGCACTGCTGGGCACAGGCCTCTCATTGCATGAGAGGAATTAGGTCCAGGTTTGTTAGACGCAGTTGGACGAGAAGAGTCGGGGCGTCAACACTAACGAGCGATTTGCGAGTGACATACTTGCTAAAGCGCTTTTAGAAAGTTCGCTCCTGCCGCTGGACAAATATGACATCATATGTTCAGTACTTCTAATATATATTATTTCGAAACATTACAAATAGTTACCACTAAAAGCCACCAACCTGTTCGCGTTGTCATACAAATTGAGACTAAACGCAAACCCGTTCTTTTGCGTGTATGTTTCGAAAGCAGTAGACTAGAGATTTTGGTGACAAGTTAACTTGTGTCACAGTAAAAAAAGTAGTCTTAATAAAAGTAATCATCAAATCCACGGAATTAAATTTCGAAGTTATTACTGATTAAAATTAGGATATTCATATGTAGCAGGATGTAAAATTAAGTATAATTACGGAATGAGAAGATCATCACTTTTGAACCTATATAATATTGACACAAAGTCGAAAAGTGACGAAGATTTTCAATCCTTGGCTATACTCTTACAGTATAAAAATAGATCCTTGTAAAAATTACGACGATATGACGATCAAACACGAACAAGTTATTAAAATAATGGGGAATAGTAAAATGGTATTGTAGCACGAGTCTAGTGACGTCGTTTATCGCCAAGGCACGACTTTCTAATGTCGTGATGCGCGGACAGTAGTAGTCAAAGGGTTAACACATTCAGTACAGCGCCAATATTTCCCTAGTGGTAGCACTAGGAGGCCTAGCTGATGAAAGTCATGCGTTTTGCACTTCGCGATCAGAAACCGCGAAATCTCGCGATTATATATATATATATATATATATATAATTTGAAACAGATAACATATCTAAATTAGTTAGTAGTTAGTTGCACCACCTACAATCTTTCTGCTTTTGGCGGGAAGTATGTATGTATGTAAATACTTTATTGTACACAAAACACAGGTAAAAAATACAGACATATTCGGTTACATTGTACAAAGGCGAACTCTTCCAGTTAACCTTTGAGCAATTGAATGGAGAACAGGAACCAGAAGTTAGACAAACTAACATGTGTACAAGGGCTATATATATATATATATAGCCCTTGTACACGTGTTAATAAATTGCGTATATACTACAAACTATACAATAATACTTAAAATACATAAACTACTGACTATACATATAATGCATATAAACTGTATCCAATTAAATCACATGTCACTGGAGAGCCACAACTTTTTTAACTTATCCTTGAGTGATGCCACAGACTGGGACTGTCTAATCGACAACGACAATCCGTTCCACAACTTGACGGCACGCACCGTGAAAGACCTCGAATAAGTGCGCGTCTTATTAGACTGTATCGCAAGTGTTAGGTTGACTGGTAGAGAATGCCTCATGGCATTAAGTGCGCCTTTTAATAAATAAAAAATAAAATCACACAGTAACATTTATTTTGTACAGTAAGATTTATTTTTGTGCAATAGATTAAATAAATAAACCATGGTGCTTAAAATGTTAAGGGCTAAGATCCAATGATAACACGGCATTATTCTGTGACACACTGTTCTACTTTAATTTTATAATAGTTGTTTATCGTACTGTTATAATTCCAGAATCATCCCGTCACTAGACTGCGACCAAAGATCTCAATCGGAAAGTTCGTCACGGTCGCGGACACCCAACGAATCTCACTCCAGCCAAGAAGTGATAGTCGCACACGCCGACACTAGTCAAACTACCAACACGGTTGACAGTAATGACAGGCCTGACAGATCTGACAGAGTCAGTGACGACGCTGTGGGAGTCGAGAGTGAGAATGAAAAGAGCCCAGTTAGAAAGAAGTTGTCTTTGGAGGAAGAGAATAGACAGTTGAAGGAAGCTAGGCTGTGTAAAGTGTGTATGGATAGTGAGGTGAGTACTCAGATTTACTTGTTTAGATTTGGAAATTTACAAGTATCTTCATAGCTACTAACTCGATAAAAAATATTTCACTGATATTTAGAATCTTACAACTGGCACAAATATTTGGCAAGGACGAAGTAGCCTTTTTGATCAATTTTTCCGGTCTACTAGAAGATTTGTAATTTGTAGCTTCGTAAAACGGCGAGATAGCGGAATCTAAATGTTTGTCAGTTTTAAAATAGAGTCCAAAACTGACAAACATTCAGTTTTTTGTTTTACTGTAGGTGAATTAGACAAAAGGAAGAATTGGATTATTAATTATTTTATTTCTACAATGTATCGGATGACTGCATCAAACACGTCAATTATTGATTACGTTACAGTATAAAGTAGGATTTTATTACGTTGATACCGGGTAGAGTCAGTCCGACCCAGGTCGGGCCTAGCTGAGTTTCTTGCTGGACTCTCCTCAGCTAGTCTAGGTTTAGTGAACCAGCGACAAAACTCCCAGTAGCTCGATCCCACTCACACCTCAGATTTGGTTGAAACCGCTTAACCAATCTCACTGGAGCGCAAACTCTTAGAGTATTCCAGTGTTCCAAACCACACGCGTGGCCGTGTCGGAGGTTTTCCCCAGGCTACTCTCCAACCGCGCACTCCTATCGCTTTATTGGGCCCGGCCTATAAAGCCACAGTCAGGTTCAAAAAATATATATTTTTTCAATAGTATCAATGTAATTATTTAATGATTATTGCTTGATGGCGTAAATCAAGGGCCGTTGCGGCATGTCTGCGGTCTTTGGACACGATAAACGAGTGCTTATTTAGGTGACTCAGAAAATTTAGTTCTGGTGATTGAGATGGTTTAGTTTCGAATAATTCGAACAATTATTCGAAATTTGATTTTGATTTTGGTGTATAGTGAAAATTAAACTTTCAAATGCGGAAAAACTTTCTTTTTCTAAAAATGACGACTTATTTTCCGCATGTCCACATTCACTATATTGCATGAACGAGAGTGAGTTAGTGTACAGTACTTTTATATCACGAACGTGGGTGAGCCGTGGTTGTGTGTTGGGCAATATGTGTGCGTCAGCGTAGGAGGTATGTGTTCACATTTTCTATGTGTTCGTATGTGTCACAACTACAACTATGGTTAACCCGTGCTCGTGAGGTAAAAGTACTGTACTTGTACTATTTATTTAATTATTTATCGTATGGCAATTATTTCGATCCGTGAGATCTTCAAGAAAACAGTAGGGTTGCCAGTTTTGTTGCACTTTTAGCACTATACAGAGGGGTTAGGTGTATGGTAGCGGTAGGTACTCCCTACGGACATGATGCAACTTCGACCTCCCTTGTCAAATGATCGGGCACGTTTGGCATACCTGAACGGGGGTTTTGTTAGCGGTGGGCCTTCTGTACTTGTACTATTAGTTATTGTGTGACACTGGCAGGTGAGCGTGGTGTTCCTGCCGTGCGGGCACCTGGTGTCGTGCGCGCGGTGCGGCGCCGCGCTCGTGTCGTGCCCGCTCTGCCGCCAGCCCGTGCGCGCGCTGGTACGCGCCTACCTCGCGTGACCGCGCACCGGTGAGTATACACACACACACACACACACACACGCGCGCGCGCTCACAGAGACACACACACATTTCATTTATTGTACAAAATTTTATTGCCGGCTATATTTTTTTGCATAGTCATCATATACTCGCTGAGTTACAATAAGTCTATTCGAGAGTTTATCTTGATTATAAGCTGTTATGGCCATCTTCTGTCTCCATTATTAGATCAGCTCAGTGGTGCTATAATATTGCATTGTCACCAAAGTATCAAAATAAGTATTCCAAATTCAATCAAAGTCAAATATTTATTTATAGTCGCTATGTAACTACCATACCAATTAAGCATTCAAAAATATTTTCTAAAACATAAAATGACTGTAACATGTTCATACATGTTATGAATCACATGTTTGTGGACAATCTTGCCAAATCGACCTAGTCCCAAATTAAGCAAACTTGTACGGTCCCGTGACCGTCCGTACTTTAATTATTATATTATTAAGCCATTTTGAGCTCAATTTATACTGGACACTTCATAGCTAAACTTGGTTAGACTATAAAATTAAAAAAAATTGTTTCACATCGAAATGGCTCAGCAACTAAAGTCAGTGAGTGTACTATCGGTACTAATCGACGATGTACATACTATATATATATATCCAAGACTTAGGAACAAATATGCGTGTTCATTATACTAATAGATGCCTTGATCGGGAATCGAACCCGGGACCTCCAGCTTCGTAGGCAGGGTCACTACCAGCTAGCCTAAAGGGGTCGTCAAATAGTCTGGGGATAACTTGTCAAAATTCAGTTGCATGATTTGTGCCACACGTACAAACATACTAACTAGCAGGGCACAAAAGCTTTTAAAAATACGCAATAATAATCTGATTCGAGCTTTGAGACCTTCATCATCAACCCAGCACAGATTTCCCTCAAGATTATTTTACTTTTACAGTAGTTCTATGAAACATTGAATGGAATGGAATCTACCAATATTGTTGTTTTAGAAATCCATCATTATCAACACATTGTTTTATAGGTATATTCAGTTTTACCGGTTGTAGTAAATTAACGATGACGTATCTGATATTATAGTATATTTTGCGGTCATTACCATGTGGTCTTTAGTAAATCAATTATTCTTGGTTACAGATTACATTGCTTGCCTTCAAAAACACTTCACGAAGCATCACAATTATTATATCAAATGCTGTTAGTCGTATAAAATAAAAAATAGGGACGTTGACTCAAAATTTGACTACTCCGAAAGAAACGAGGCAGAAAAATATGCCAATTGGTGTGTTGCCAGAGCTCCGGAGGATGCACTGTGTTGAGAGCGAGGAACCTAAATGTGTTCCTTCTGCTGTCAACACAGTGCATCCTCAAATCTTATAAAGGGTCGGCAACGCGCACGTGACTCCTCTGGTGTTACGGGCGCCTATAGGCTGCGGTGGCCGCTTACCATCAGGTGGACCGCATGCTTGTTTGCCACCGGCGTTGTATAAAAAACCCTATTTAAATACCTCAAAAAATAACGACGCTACAACCGTTTTAATGTTGCTGGTTAGAGAGAGAAAGCGCGACAGAACAGTGACGTCATTGACCACGAGCGCCATACTAAATGACGATCGTTCCAATACAAAGGTGCGTTTTGCGGAAAAGGGACAGAGTATGCCCCCTCTTAAAACTTTGAAGACTTATATAATACGTAATTGGGTGGATCAACTATTTTTTGTTGCTCGTTACCATGGTTACGTCTCTTGAATCACTCTTTAAAACTGTGATTTTATAGGGTTTATATCTACCAAATATGAGTTTTAGCTATAAGCATAAATCCATTTGGACATGGGTCATCCTTTAAGCATCCATGAAGTCCATATTATAAAGATTTTACTAAGAAACTCTATTACTGTTGTCTCCTCAGTGACGGGACAGAATAACAACAAGAAAAATTTGATTGACCCAATTATTCTTTTGATTTACTTTTTTCGCCTTTTGAGAATTTGATCCATTTACGAGAAAGTTATTGATTTTCTTATTTGGTGTCAACATCCCTATACCATAACTGTATCATGTATTGCCTATTTAATTTATTATATTGTATTATGTAGGTATGTTGTGTATACATTTATTGGTCCGAAGACTGAATATCATGGGTAAGATTTCGAGATATTGTCCAGTTGTGGTATATTACGGAACTGTTAAAAAATGTTACCTTATCTTAAGAGTCATCTAAAATGGTGTTCCTGTGTGCTGTCATTTGACGATTGGGTGATTTCTGTCTTCAGGCTTAAATTCTAATGTTATTAATAGTAGATGTATTAATATTATTTCTGTTGATTCAGATGTAAAATTTTACTGAGTTTTAAATCTATGTAAATATATCACGTGTATTGGCTTCATAATTTTACTATAGCATATAGTAATTATAGATTGATGTAGGTATAGCAGATACTAATTGAATTATATAATCTGGTAATGTCTATACATTAAGGTGTTACTTTAAAATAATGAGCCTGCTGTACCAATGTCTGAGGTCCTTGTAGTTGTTTATGAAGAGATCAACGCGTATGACGCTTAGTTGCACCATTTATGAACACGACAAAAAAGCTCCTAATAGATGGCGCCAATGTGGCAGAGGTCATACGAAGTGTGTGAAAGTATCATACGAAAGTAATTAATGGTAGAAAGATCCATAGTGAAACTAGCTACAGCAGGCTATATTTATTTTAAAAGTGCCACCACAATGTATAGACATTGGCATAATTTACTAGTATCTGTTTATAGTTAATATTCTACTACTTAATAGAGAACAAGAACAAGTTTTAAATAAGTACATTTTTCTTCTATAAACAAGAAAAAAAGAATTAATAACTGAGTACTGGATTATTTGGTTGACAGATATTTATCTAGTTAAAAGTATGCATACATACAAATAATTTAAGTACATGTGACACTGACATATGCTCTTATTCCATTGGATATTCTACTTTAACACTTAACGTAATAGAGTTTTTATTACATACCAACACATTGCCTAAAAGTCATGTTTGTAATAGAAACTATCACATTAGCGTGAAAGTAGACTATACTGTACGAATCGTTTTGCAAAGTATATTACAAGACCCGAATTAGTTTACACTCGGAATAGCTGTCATTTCATATACACTTTGACGTAAGTATATGAAAAAACCGTCACCTCTAATACTATTCTAATCGGGGCAAGGTAATACTTTACGTTTGCCTTTGTAATATGTTGAACATGTGTCATATACTCGTAGTTCTCAATAATGAAATACAATAAATTTAGAAACAAGGAAAAATTGAAAAAAATAGGCACCAAGCAGGATTTGTAGTTTGCGTTAATAACGGTACTGCTTAATAGAAAATTAATGAAATACAATATTGACAAATTCTTAAATCACGGCGGTGTTTTATAAAAAGCCATGAGAGTACTGCTGTTTGTATAAAATAATTACTTAATTTGTCCTCGTTTTCAGTTAGCAACGGTCCTGATTAACGTAATTGCTATTTATGCCGTTTATTAATTATGGGTAGTAAATAGTGTTATAAACAAAATGATAACATTTTCCTGAATTATATTAATAATATCTGAACAGTTATTGTTATAAAATTAAAGTAGTGAGTCTGTAGCCAAAGATATGGATTTACAATCATAGGTCATTGTATCAAATATAATAGGCCAGTTTCAACAAGATATTTATTATTATTAAGATATACGTATTATGACTAGGTGGGATATATATGTGATTAAATAACAATCATAATTTTAAAATGTGTACGTACATGTACATCATGACTTATAACGTGACCTGGAGTGTCGTATGGGGCCTGGTAGCCCAACATAATATAAACAATATAAAAATAGGTCGAATACAATTGGACTTATATATTATATACGTGACCATGTACAGAAAAATCAATGAATTATTAAAATAAAATTATATTCTCAACATTCATGTATATGTTTTTATTACCTGCGCATTTAATGCAAAATTAATAACGATTATTAAATGCTCTCCGCAGGCGCTATTCATCTACTTTTAGGTCTGAACAGTATTTAGAAAATTTTTAAATACTTGACCATTTTATGTCTTAAAGGTAAGTAGTCTAAATTCTTGGCACTAATTGATGTTATAAATGTTATAATATGAAAATCTAACTAGGAAGTATTTAAAAAAAGTTAATCAAACACTACACGAAGGTGACGTATGTGTTTATTGGTCACGGGCAGTAATCTATAATTAGCATGTTTGTTATCTAATGTTTTTTTGGAAGTTCAAGATGGCAAAAACTTCAAAACAAATATGTACGAATGTAAGAAAACGCGAAACACGCTGCTTAAGATTTGTTTTTACTCTAAACGATAACCTAAGATTTGTTTTAAACGGTGTCTATATAGTAGAGAGCAAGTTGGCAAAATTTTAGAATATTGCGGAAAGGTACTGAATAACTACATATATCGATATCCTAGTGCACACTCGATTAATTACTGGGAAAATTTTGTTGTAATTAGTACGATAGTGCATAAATCACAAGGTTTTAATTACACTACATTTTCCCCGTCCTTAGTACGAGTGTGTACTAGGGAATCGTTATATTTATCTTGAGGAAGGTACTAGTTGTTATTTAATCTTAACTATTTTATCATATAATATATATCGTACTTCATAGGATTATGTGTGATAGTCGGTAGTATATGCATCTAAGTTATACGGATTTTATGTAGCAAATACATGGAATTGTTGAAAACGATCTGAAATGCAATAAGAATTTTAATGTTCACTAATCGAATAGTGTCTCTCCAGTGAGGCTATGCTAATCTGAAGTAAAGTCTATCATGTCATGTAATTTTGAAGTAGTTTCATTGAAAATGGTATTTTTGGGAAAGGGCAAATGCCTAAATACCTATATATATTTTTTAGAATTTGTCTTGTCGCGCGTTAGAAATATTAACGTAAACATTATTATTAATTGCATGTACAGTGACTAATTGTCTTCGTCCCAATACGTATGTATCCAGAATAAGTGTAAGTTGCGTTGTGTAGTGCTGCGTGCCAGGAGTCATGGCAATAGCGATCACTATCGCGATTTTCGTCCCAACTTCGTAAAACATTAACTACCGATTTTTTAATACACGTACGGTCGATATCCAAGATATGTATCTAATTAGAATAGAATAAGGTGCAAAAGTGTAAATATAACTTTGACATTCACTGTACCTTCTAGTACCTACGAACTATGACATCTGGATGAAAGTCACTACAGTGATCATTGATCGCTATTATCAAGACTTCTGGCGCATACTACCTATAACCAATTTTAAAGCTGTGAAAAGTTATTTATAAAGCTTTGTTATATTAGTCGTAGGCGGTGCGGTAAATCATTCGTATTGATTTTAATACATCTATAATGTATAATTATATTGGTTTTAAACCTAAGATTTTTTTATAGGACTTGTTTTATTTCAGCATCCTTTTTTGTATCGGTATAACTTTTTCTTTTATTTTAATAATTTGCTGCTGGGTTGAAGTGAATAGGAGAAAAAATTTAATCTAAGATTAAGCGTCATAAGAAACTCAGATTCTTATTTGGTCGAATAAATACCCAGGGTGGGTTGCACCAAACCGTCTGTAATCTGAAGCTGTGTTCGGTAAAATGTGATTGTATGAAAATCTGTTAAGTTTGTATGCCGGCGCCATAATTTAATATTGCTCGGTCTGTAATTGTAAGTTGGTGCAACTCGCCCTGATTCGCAGTTACATACGTCCTGACACGCTCTTATCTCGCTGATTATATTGATGTGAGATCAAAGACAGTGTTTTTTTAGTACAAAGGTGAAGTGCGTTAAGAACTTTCGCTATGCAGTCGGCGCCGCCGTCTGGCCTGATTTAGACGCTCGGAAATAGCGCAGACGGCGAATCGCGGCTTAACAGACATAACGAGCCAGCAGTATGGATATTCTGGAATTGCACATTAACATGACGTTAAGCTGTGCCGCAAATGTTAGGGCTGGCTTATAGTCAAGCCAGTAACTATCAAATTTAATGATCAAACCCCGGATTGACGTGGGCTACACATAGGTAGTACCACAATAAGTTGTTAGCAGGGATCCCCATCCATCTCCGGATTTCTTAATTTAGAACCTCCGTTACCTCCATTAAAGTTCGAAACTCGATTTTGTACTTTTAAAAGTACACGGATACTTAATTAGAGGTTGAAGGGGGGTTTTATGGTTGTTACTTTCTGGGAAAGAGGCTTATATTTGTAATTTCATCGTTTTCATCTTCAATAGAGATTTATCTGTTATACTTCCTAATTAATACTGTAATATCTCAAAATTCCATCGTTTGTGTTTTTTTTTACTGTAGCGGTATGCAAATGCCATTCTAGAAATCGTTAACTGTTCTGTTTTAATTATAAAACAACAGAAATAAAGTGTAATCTTAGGTTAAACGCCAAAACTTTCGTCTCCTCGTTAGATTCTATAGTTTGGCAAATTCGTTCGTGAGTTCGTTCGCTCCCGTAAATTTTGCTTGTCAATGATGTTTTGCTCACCGTTATACACTATAATTTTGCACCTGCGATTCGCGGACGACATTGTCATTATGGCTGAAACGCTACAGGATCTACAACAGATGTTGGACAGCCTCGCTAATTCGTCTCGGCGAATCAGTCTCCGGATGAACTTGGATAAAATCAAAGTTACGATCAACGAGCATGTCGATCCGGGACCGATTTTCGAGAGCGGAGTCTGCCTACGAGCTAGGGCCGGTGCTCCAACTAGGTCGAACAACTTCGACGAGAAAGTTAGGAGACGGCTAGGCCGCTAGGCTGGGCAGCGTTTGGGAAACTTCGTCGCGTCTTCTCATCACCGATACCAAAAAGTCCGAAAACGAAAGTTTTTAATCAGTGTGTTCTCTCTGTAATGACTTACGAAGCGGAAACGTGTCCACTCACTGCGTCTTGTCCATCAATTTATGGTCGCTCAGCGAGCTATGGAGAGAGCTATGATGGAAGTTTCTCTTAGGGAACGTATCCGAATCGAAGTTATTCGTCAGAGAACCAAGGTTACCGACTTAGCTCAGCGTAAGCTGAACTGGCAGTGGGCAGGTCACATATGCCACAGAACCGATGGCCGTTGGGGAAGAATGGTTCTTGAGTGGAGACCGCGTTCCGGCAAATGTAGTGCAGGGCAGCCTGGATCTAGGTGGGGTGATAATATTCGTAAGGCAGTGGGCAGGGATTGGAGTAGAAGAGCTGAAAACCGAGCTCAATAGCGTGCCATGGGAGATCCCATGTCCAGCAGTGGACTGACACAGGCTTTTGATGATGGCACTACCTATATGAGATAAGTAGGTTACGGATATGACTCCCGATATCCCTATCAAATATTCTGCGTTAACTTAATCTAATTTGATATAGGAATATGGTATAAAGGTGATGTCGATTAATACCATTAATGTTTGAGTATATTATCCTATTATAAATGCGAAAGTTTAGATGTTTGGATGTTTGTTACTTACTCGATCCCGCAAAAGCAGCTAAACGGATTATGATGAAACTTGGTATACAAAGTCTATATATCCTACTACTTTTTATCCCAAAAATCATTCCTTGGAAGGATGAAATAGGGAGTGGAAGTTTACGCAAACGCTAGTTAAAATGATATATTGATTTAAACTTACACGATTTCCACACATTATTATTGGTAATTAATCGTGTGCAATACCAATTTATTTACCTTTTTCAAGGTTTGCCCGACGTTAAATTAATATTGTACGCGATTAAGTCCCGTTTTCCAATAATAATAGTTAAAATGATTTCCTAAGCAATGAATTGGTTCATTTGTATTGGAGTACCTATGTATGTCATTGTGATATATTTATTTAATTTGTATAATAGCTACCTATATACAATTTGCTTGGCTTTACTTCCAGTAACTGCCTATCGGCGGACTGATATTTGGGTAGCAATCTCGTGTGCGTTTTCTTATCAGCGATAGCAACCGACTGACGCTCCTGTCAGTAGCGTGTATTGTGACATTTCATACCGCCCCCGCTGTCTTTCGTCCCCCGTTCCCCGCAGGACTATGGTAGTGTCATTTCTGAATTTGCCAAGCTATAGTTTCGTCTAATTGACATTTAGAATTTTTAAAAAGTTTGTACTTTTAGTCAAAAATACATTCAGACTAAACTTCGTGAAACCAGACGCTTTTCAAAATAAACACCGAAGTGTGTTTACTCCATTTACTAATTGTGTAGACTGGTGTTCTTTACTGAATTAATGCACACTATGATGTGATGCTTTTAGCCGATTATTAATAGAGGAAAGTGCATCGCCGACGAAATCCCGAACGACTGGTCGGGGATGAATCACTTTCAAATTGCTATTAAAACTCTGAATGAGACTGGGGGACATTTGCCTTGACGTTGATGTTTTATACAGCGTGTAAATTAAATATTTAAATGGTGGTTAGTATAGGTCCTTAGAGGTGTGTTGAGATAACTTTTGCTGAAAATTACAATGGAAAAATAACGATACAATAACAATTAACGATTCAGCTCGCAATGTACCCCAAAACACTCAAGTTGACGCTCGTTGACAACTTAAACTTACTGCCAGGGCGTAGATGCAGATGTAAAATGGTCCCACGACAATGGTGTTACATTAAATTCTGATAAGACTAAACTCATACACCTTATATGTCCATAGTAGATACTCAACCACTTTTGTATACTCATATAGTTTTACATGTTTCCACAATAACTTAAATTATTGCCAATGCAAACCAGTTGAAAAAGTAGACTGTGTTACTTATCTTGGAGCCAAGGTTGATGTTTCATTTTCCTGGCTTCAACATATTAAGTAGTTAATATTTGTAGTAAACTAAGAATACTATTAGGAAAATTTTACCACCTGAGCTTTAAAGCATCAAATAATGTCTGTACTATGCTATCGTAGATTCTGTGTTGGGCTTCTCCACTTGATTGTTATGGACTTACATTTAAATCCTATATAGATAAAATAGAAGCTTTACAAACCAGATCATTGAAATTACTAGTGAATAATAAAACTAAAGACAGTGTAAGGGCGATTATTCGAAATACCTTTAGCAGTCAATAATCATGGCAATCGAGTGCATAACCCATACCCATCGAGCATATACATGGCACAAGGTCGGTGTCCGCGGGTATGTAGGAAGTACCTCGGGTCTTTTATTATTATTATTTAT
Source organism: Epiblema foenella (assembly GCA_963556455.1). NCBI lineage: Eukaryota > Metazoa > Arthropoda > Insecta > Lepidoptera > Tortricidae > Epiblema > Epiblema foenella. The sequence goes on along the minus strand of OY747107.1, from coordinate 11,013,601 downwards.
TTTCCTATTTTGGAGACCGTACTCTAGCCAAAAGAATCCCGTATTTCTTAAATACTTTGCCCGAAGACATCCGACATGAACCAAATAAGCGTAAATCAAAAGCACCACTTAAAAATACCTACTAAACACTTGTATTGTAATAGTTAAATTTAACCAGTAAGATTTAAAGAGACTCACACCTGCAGACAAACTGTTAAAACAGTTTTGCAGGAAACCGTCATAGCATAAGAAATTTATGTATTTTGCATAATAAATAAATAATATATATCAATGCAATTACATTGATAATTGATAAAGCTCGTATTTCATTGATAATTATAATTTCAAAAAATATGACTAGAGGGTCTTTATATCTAAATTATGTCTAAAACCCGTCGTCTACCGGTTCCGGGGATCCCCGGGCTTATTATAAAAGAAAGCTATTGTTTATTTTTTTCGCCGGGAGACCACGGCTTAAATACAAAAATCTCAATGATCACACTATTGTACCTAATGTCCGATTTAACTTTTTGCTCGTATTGAATTTACTCGCTGAATGATGCGATGTATATATGTTATCGTTTTCCTCGCGGCAAATATAGCATATCTTCTTGCTTGTACAATCAAATCCTTATATTAGGTAAGTTAATAAATTAATAGCAATTCATTGTGTCGCATTATAGGTATTTCGGTATGAGATGTGGAAAGATGATTATTGATTATAAATTTTTAAGATTTACTAGTTAAATCTTAGGGAATTATTATGAATTGATAAGAATTTTAATTGAATAAAGTATTTCGAGGCATAAGGTAGGTACCTATGTCATGTCAAGATTGTCAAGGCACTGGCTGGCAGCACTGTGGCTGTGGTGAAACTTCAAATCCACCAATTAGGAATGTCTATAATCACCATTATTTTGATTGTTGGATTTTGGCACCTAGACCCCATACAAAGCTGCCAGCTGGTGTCATTATAAAAACCCATAATAATAAACCTCATCTAATACCAACTATGTATAATTATTGCAATTATGGTTAGAGCTGTTTCCCTATTTACACCGAGGTGATCATAAATCTTATCATAACAACGCCTAGGTAACAGCGGTTGACCCATGCTGGGGTCATGACCCTGTTATACAATGTATTTTAACGATGTGGTAACCTGACAACTGATTGCCATGCCTGATATCGGCAATATATTATCAGCAGATTCCGCACATGTTTCTGGGGGAAACTTCTAAGTAGGTAGGTAACCTATGTATGTTATTAAAATATCGTTTGAATGAAAAAACGTGGTTATACCGATAAGGTCAAATGCGTTTTGCTGGAATGGTTTATCGATTCGGGTTGTAGGTACGTATACTGAAATAACATTGACACACAATGTTATTATTAGTCCAGTGACTCCAGTGAGCGATAAATTAAACAACTCCAAGGGGCAAAAATGTATTAACCGTATTTTTTTTAGGGTTGCCAAAATGGTGAAAACGGAACCCTTTTTTTGTTTTTTTTTAGGGTAGCCAAAATGGTGAAAACGGAACCCTTATAGGAAATATTTTGTCCCTGCCCAGGTTATTTAATGGAGAAATTAGGAGTTACAGATAAGTGCCATATTAGCCAATGGTTCTCGGTGGTACATCTCAGCCAATTGGGACAGAGTCCTTAAAACATGGCCGGCTCAACTACCAGTGATAGAGTTGAGGAAAATCGTTAAGAATTTCCTTGTTGCTATAGGTACTTATTTAGTTAGCGTGAGTAACCCGTCCTCGACTGACACAAAAAAATAAACAATAGTATTCTTTTGTCATGTGCTCGGAGATCTCCGGGATGGGTAGGCAAAGGCCTTATGATTATGGCAAGATCACATCAATGATGATTTAAATAAATCACCTAAGTATTCGTTCTTGTTCAATAAGTTCCTCTCAATAAGAAAAAGACTGCGGTCTGCGCATATTACCAGTGGGGCTTCCCATTTGATTTGATAATCCAGTCATTAAGTAAGCATGTGTTGCATAGGTACAAGTTGAATTACTTCAACTTGCTTTATACTTGGTAGGTGTATACCGGGTCACAATATTTGTCGGGCGTATTCACTCAAATTTGTACCTTCTATTTTTATCAGATTTGGAATTTTTGGTTTTAGTGCTAATAATCTTTTGTAGGTAGACTAGGTATTAAGTACATTGACTCTGATCTAAAAAAATGTCCCCAATAGTTTTCCGTAAATTTATTAGGTTTCCACTATGTGATTGTCCACACAATATGTATAAAAAAGATAGGTACGACCTTATTTTAATTCACGATTTCACAGTATAGGTTTTAAATCTGGACTAGTAGTAGGTAGCAGGTAGATACGGACGCAGACCTTAAGCGTGCGTGGCCCGATACGCACACGCTGGTTTTTTGTCCTAATCAGGATCAAAATAATTCTGAGCAGGATATTTTTTTTTCTCTTTTACTGCAATCTGTCTCCCTATTTATGACATTCAGCACTATGGCAGCAGCTGAGCAGGATATAAATGCAAAATTACCATATTTGGAGAAAAAAATACAAGGTATATTTTTTTGTGAAAACACCCTGTAGGTAGGTACCCTACACCTCCTCGGAATGCGACGCCGCGCAAGCCCCGTAAGACATGACGCTGCGAAGTGCACATATATTGTGACTGGGTAGTAAAGACTTATCACACTACTAGCTTTTCTGACTCTTCTAGCTAGCTTAGTCTGACTTCTACTAGCTGTCATTTTCGTAATCGGCACCCCGAGAAACTACAAAAATGACACCCATATCAATTTTTAAGAAAAACAAAAGTCCACCATCTTGGATTTGAAAATGCGTGTCATTTTCGTAATCGGCGCCTCAAGGGACCTCGAAAACAACACCCATATCGATTTTTAAGAAAAGTAAAGATTTACTCCCCGCAAAAACTTGGAACCCCCTTTTCATCCCTTTAGGGGAGCAACTTCGAAAAACGCTGGAATACGTTTTGTTTTATTTAAACAGAGAGTCGCTATGCCGGTTACGCGACCAGCGTCAGTTTGCGACCACCAGAAGAACGAAGTTTTTACAATGATAAAGTAATAAACATTTTTACAGACCTTAAAGAAACTGTGAGCCGTAGGTATGCTTTTTATTTGTTACCTAGTCAGCAAATGGGAATCCATTAATGAAACGTGAAAATATCCTTTCAGTGTATTAACTCATCCAAGTACCTAGTCGTAAACCAGCGCACTAAATTAGCTGGTCGCTAACCCTACTAGAGTTCATCACACCAATATTTGACTTTAAACCTTTATTGTATATGAAACCATATATTGCAGATATATTTATAAACTTATTCACACGGGTCAAAGTTCAAAATTAAACAAATAATTGTAAACGTCATGCGGCAAAGATTTGGGATTTGAACCCAGGATTATCAGCTTTGCAGGCAGGGATCATTACCAACAAGGGTAGGATTCTTTATTTATTATCATAAAGGACCCGTTGCGACTCAACGGTCTGAAGCATTTATTTATTTAGTCGCTAAGTAGCGGTCAGTCGCCGCCATTGACAATCGTTTCATACAACACATCGCAAAGGGAATACTCAAGTGCTTGTGGGGTGCAAAGTGACTGACAGCACGTCTTGGAAGTTGCCACAGCTGTTTTGTATAAAGATATGACTCAATCCTTCTTGGAACTTCATTGACGACATAGGTACCGAACACTAAATTTTCCTTGTGTTTTGCAATACTAGAAATGTTTATTGCACATTTATTCATTCCTTGATTCTTATTCCGTTGTGTAAGATTCTCGCTAGATGACGCTGCCTTACCGATATCAATCGATTTATTGAAATGTACGTTAGCTACATATTACAATAGCGACTTTAGTGCATTTACGTAACATTCAAGTTTGCGTGACTTGGTTTATGTGTATTTGATGGAAAAAAATCTTCATCATCTAGGCATCTACCAAACGAGAAGAGCACGTATATAATTTTCAATTAAGTACATATAAAAAGAGGCGCATTTTTATAAACCAAACTATAGAATCGCCATTGCAATATAGCTCTTGTCCGATTGACTTAAGGTCTCCATGATTAATCATCCGACATTTAACAAGGTATAATGGCCGGTTTGAGCGGTGAGTCAGCGCGAAGGTGGAATTTAATTAACGACTGCATAGACGCTGCAACGGCCTTGCAAGGTTGCTGCGTTGGCGCTTAGCACGCGTATGCCGGTCGAAGCCACTAAATGCTGTCTTTAGCTTAAATAGACCACTCGACCGACAGGTCAACTCTACTATTATTTATTTATTCTATTTTGCTAATAAAAGTACAGAACACTTAAACTATATTCATTTTCCTGCAAATCTGTTTTAACAGTTTGCCTGCAGGTATGAGTCTATATAATACAAATAAACTTACTAACTATTAGAATATAAAATATATGCGCACTAACGCGTGTAAAGTGGTCCGTTTGGCCGGATTTAATCCGTTTCCATACATAAGCGGAGTGCATTGATTATTCTGAAATCTAAGACTAAATGAATGTATTACACAAGGGACATAGAACCTACACCTGCTATTTTTATACAAAGACGGTGGCAAACAAGCTTACGGCCTGCCTTATGGTAAGCAGACACCTTAGCCTATAGATAGACGCTTGCAGAAGAATCACTAGCGTGTTGCCGAGCCTTTGGTTGGCTTAAGGATTTGATCTCACTTAAACCGGCAGCTAGGTTCAAAATGCATATGTTTCTTATTTATTTATAGGTATGTACTAGTCTATTACTTTAGCATAGATTAGGTCATCAAGGAAAACTTGAAGGTAAACTTACCTGGCCATCTATTGTAAATATGTGGGTGTTAGAAATATAGTACCTATAGTTGTTTGTTTTCCTGATAATCTACATCTTTAATATTTTACTTACTTAAAAACTGTCAATTGAAATATTTTAGAATCTTAATATAGTTAAGACTAGAAGCTAAATAAAGCCTAGAATTCAAGTAATTTCACGATCGGCCGGCGTTCAAAGACTATTTATGAAGAAATCCTTGGAAACCGGTTTGTCTTGGGAAATACTAGGGATACCTTACTTGCACATAAAAGGAATGCCAATAGTTGGATTAAAAGTAGATACTAAAACCTGGATTTTCATATGTACAACGTGGAAGATATATAAAGAATACCGAGGAAAACAATCGGGACATCTCTGACAAACGTGAGTTACTTTTAAAATGAACGTTGTTCCTTCTTTCCTCAGCTGGTGATTCATCGTTACAAACTAAGAGGGGGTCAACATTTTATTAAGATAAGATGCAAACTTTCTACCAACTTTGAAAGAGAAGTGCAACTGCACGGTTTGCAATGGTAAGTGGAATTAAAATATCAATGGAAACCTGAGCAAGTGCGAAGGTAATTATTCCACGCGTCGCCAGCCCTATAAGATTAAGCAAATTTGCGCGCACAGCCGGTGACTCACGCATAACTACACTGTGCTAACTACGCCTTCTATAGATTATAGTGTTTATTCAGTAATTTTGTGGATACGGTATTTTTTCGTACGAAGTGAATTATGAAGTTTCTATTTTACACACAACACGAGAAAGTAAGTACTTACCTATAAATACGTCTTGTGTTGTGTGAAAATAAAAAGTTCACTGCACTTCCCTCTTATCTATCATTCTTGTTCTGTGTCCTAGTTTAGTTCTTTTCCATCAATATTTAGCTCTTAAGTACTTTGATTTACTATTAGCATTATCGTCACCCATATACTTAACCTTAAACCGGAAAGGACACGAACATCTTTGAAAGGATTACCTCAATTGGGAATCGATAATGTGGTGGGTCTGATTTTAAACTTACTATGTACATTATACGATAATCTCCAACGAAGGGCGGCCGTCCACCCACTCGCTCGCGGCATGGCAATTACATGCGAGTGGGCGCGGGCCGATTCTGCGGCGCCGACGCTCTCCATATCCGTCCTATTGCTATTCACATCTCGTTCCACCTCACCGCTTATCTCTAGTATATCTCGACACCAGGAATCGTAATAACAACGAACATATAATCTGAGGTCTCACACTGGTTCGCTTGAGGCAAGATGAAGTGTTGTGAACACCACTAAGAACCAGCTATGCTCACAATCTGTCTGGATTCACTTCAGTCAATGCTAGCACCAACATATCTTGACCGAGACTCGCGACATCAACCGTTTGGCGAACGCAGATCATACTTTTACGCTAGTTTTCTTCAAGCGAGTTCGTAAGCATCGTGAATAACAGCCTGCCATCCCTGGACATAGGTGGCAATCAATGTTAATACAAAATCAACAGGGGGTGCTTACACCTACGACCTCCCTATTCCACGATTAGGTACGTTTTTGAACGTTTTTAACAGACTTCAAAAAAAGGAGGAGGTTCTCAATAAAATTCGACTGTATGTTTTTAGGATTCCTTACCAAAATGGTCAAAAGGAACCCTTATGATTTCACTTTGTCTGTCTGTCTGTCTGTCACATCGCTAATTATCTCAAGAACTACTTGTGCTATCGATTTGAAATTTGGAATGGTTATAAAGAAGGGTAACTCAAATGCATAGAACATGTTTTTTTTATTAAATATATTTTTTATTTTCTGTGAAAAATGACAGGAATTTGTAAGTCTAGTGAACATATATGAAAGGGCTTGAGTCACACATTCTGAAACAATTTTTCATTCTTGATTTATGAGGGAAAATATAAAAAAATACCGTACCCCCCTTACCTCCCAAGTTTATCAAGGAAAAAATATGGAATTATTACAAAACATTAACATCAATATGAAATCGGTTCACGTGATAAAGAATCATCCTTGAAAAACCACCATACATACTAAGTTATTCAGTTGTTCAAATTTGTAACAAAATTGGCCGATAGATGGCGCTGTACCCATGGCGTTCAATTTCTAAACCATGTTGTTGAGATTTTCCTGAATTAATTGGGTCGGGACCGGTACACATCTGTGTACACATCATCGTACACCATACCGAAATACAATCAAAGACTTAGGCAAAGAGACGAGAGTAAATTAGTAATGCCAACATGCTCAACTGCTTTATTTAAAAAAAACTGTTACGGTATGAGCGTCACCGTATATAATAAGATACCAGAAGAGCTGCGTAAACTACATGACAGATTATTTATGACAAAATTAAGAAAATGGCTAACAAATAAATGTTTTTATACAATTAGGGAATTTCTTGACGAATAATAATATTTGACATATTTAATTTAGTAATGCATGAGCTCATTCGTAACATTGTAATGAAAAATAATGTAACATAATAATTTAATGTAGGTATAGGTACATATTTTTTAATTTATAATAGCAATTTAATGTATTGATAAATAGTGTAGTGTTAATTTAAAAAAATTATAGATCAATAATAACTTTAATCATTATTGTTAAAGTTAAATTTTGAATTTAGTATTTGCATGCTGCTATAGGCTAAACATGTGAAACTACTTATACTTATTACCTATGTCAACTTCAATTTACCATGTTTACGCAAATAAATCATTCATTCATTCATTCATTCATTCATTCATTCATACGGAACCCTCGGTGCGCGAGTCGGACTCGCACTTGCCCGGTTTTTTTTGTATGTTTGTTACGTGATTACTCTGCCATTTGTGAACAGATTTGGAAAATTATTCCTTTGTTTGAAAACACAGGTATGCCTATGCTTCCAGATTGGTCCCTTTGTTTTCATAGTTCGCTTCTGACGATGGGAACCATGAGGAATTGAGGGAACTCCTCAAAATTTCCAGGGAACCATAGAGATTTTAGTATTTTTGGTAACAAATCGAGCATTTGTATTCAGAAAGTAGCATTTGGTGAACGGGAACTGATGATGAAGACCACGGATGGTCATCCAAAACTCGTAGTGTTTCATGGTTAGCGCTAAGATATTTCGGTGAAGATACTGAAGCGACTGTGACGAAGCCAATTTAAATGTTCCTGATTTAATGTTCCCTGATCTGGTAATCGAAGTCGGAACGTAAGCAACGAAACTCCGTAATAATATATTGTAGCTTAGCCGTGTTTGAGCTTATTGGATTTGTCATGAGATACACTCTGATAATAATTCACTAAAAAGTGTGAAATAAAATATACTAAAAAGTTCGAAATAATTGACCTATTAAGCTTAGAAGTTATGCAATATTTTTTTTACTTTTTAATGTTTTTTTTTGGGGTCGGCTTTTATTTAATATATTTATTATTATTTATCATAAATATGTTGCGCATTCACTAACGTCATCTATCGTCCTAATGATAAATATTGTATGAATTGGTAGTGTGATTATCTATGTGACACAATTGTTTAAGCACCCTGTACAGTATAATTTTTCCTTATATTTTTATTCCCATTCCCCTTTCTAAATGGTAGACGGAAATTCTCTTTTTAATGTTGATACCATACCACAATTACCTACTTCCTTCATTATATCAGAGTATGCCTCCAGCACTGATAGTCTATTTGTCATTCTAAATTAACTGCTTTTAACTTATTGCATTAAGGAACAAAATATTCGTTATTTTCCATGCAAAAGCGCTCTTCTTGTGTATTAGGGTGGGTCGAAAATCACGAATTTTGGAGTACCGCAATGTAATAGGGCTCAAAAGTTGATGTGTATTCTGTAGATTACAGGAAAAATAATTAAAAAATTCTAGCTTTAGACTTTTAACCCCCGCACCGCCGCCAAAGATCGATGTTAAGGCCTAGATTATATAAGTACTTAAATAAAGTACGTGACAATTATTTTAATAATTTATCACTTAATAAAGTAAATTAAACTGTAATAAAGCTAAATTATACTGAGACATTTTGGTTATTTTCAAAATAGTCGACATTATAGCGTTTTGAAGTTTGATAACATAAAATATTATGGCACAAATAAAGCAAAATGCTATATTTATATAAATTTTTGCTACTATTTTTTAAATACAAGCTTAAATGTAAGAGCTAATCGAAATATTACAGGAAAGAGTTGTTTTCTTCTAAAACATACGGTATTTATATGTTTTTAATGGTACGCAATAGTACCAAATAGCCTTAAAATTGTGTTTTTCGAGTATTGTTTCTCGTCTCGTGTTGCTTTAATCGATATATTTTTTGTTTCTATTGTCTGTGTTTAGACCACTAATGATCCGTTAACAGTTTTAAATTATAATTTTGCCGGTTTAAGCACATCAAAATGCGTTTTACATAAAAGGCCAATTCTCTAGTTTGGCTACATGATGACAAAATATGATACATGGATAAAATATAATAAAAAATAAATAATTTTGAAATAAAATAGTGTTATTTAATGATTTAAATAGTTTGTATTTATATATTTAATATGGAGTGAAAATAAAAAATATAAATATATTTTTATATTTAACAGCTGTGCGGGGGTTAAAAGTCTAAAGCTAGAATTTTTTAATTATTTTTCCTGTAATCTACAGAATACACATCAACTTTTGAGCCCTATTACATTGCGGTACTCCAAAATTCGTGATTTTCGACCCACCCTATTGTGTATTGCTCGACGAACGCTTTTGCTAGCGTATGACACCCTACGTTATGAATATGTAGTGCACATATATTGTATGATTTCACTTCCTCCTACGGTCATCCAAGATCCGGTCATACTGTCGGCACAATGTGTCATGTACCCAGACAATTAAAATAAGTAGGTACTTAGGTACCTACAAAAGGAAATTAATTGCACTTTTTAATTCGTTCCCAATCGTTTTCAAATTATTTAATATTTTAACTGCCAGAGAAACTACCTACACCTCAACGACGTGTCATCAAATATAGGATCAATGAGCAAGTTGGAGCTATTCTTAAATGTTTTAATTAAGGAATTACAGGATAGCGTGTTCAAAATAACCAAGCAGCTGGGAATCGAGTTTTTTGGACGCTTCGGCGCCGTCGCACTTATATAAAATTTCTTAGATATCGGTCCTGATGCGTGGTTTTATCTGAAAGAAACTTGAAGGTACCTTCAATTATTTTAGTTGTGTGAAGGCAACTCCATCTACGGTGAAGAATGTGAGACTTTCGGCGTGGGCGCATCAGTGAGTCAGTCACAACTCCTTGGCCTACGCGATGTCACGATTCAGTGTCGTTAAGCTTTGCGCCTTCTTTCTGACATGACGGTGAGGATACAACACAGTCCGTATTTAACTTGTACAGTGTTTTCAATTTAGTAGACGATTTTGGTGGCGCAAACGGAAAACATACATTTAGGTACCTACTTGACATTTTAGTGCACGATTACTACTTACTTATTAGGTAGGTATTCATTGTTAGAGGTTCAACCAAGGTGTTACGCATATGTATATGACACATTGTGCATACTTACCGAACAAAGCATCATCCGTCTAAAACATGGTAATAAAGTTGTTTATTCGTTACAGATAAGCAGATCTTACAAATCTCATCTAATTGAAAGAGCAAAGTTACCTTTTTAGGCATGCATCATGATTGGCCATATCGCGCATGGTCTAGCATGGCAGTTCGCTGCGTGATGCAAGCTATAAGTTACAACGTAATAGGGAGATAAATGACCTTGGATTTAATGTTGTAGTGTATCTTGCAGGACTGCAATGCAGGGCCGTATGGATGGGGCTATACTCGTGAACAGAACAGAGTACGGGCACTCGATCTAAAGCGAGTACCTCCGATATACAAACATAAAATTCTGGATTATGCCTGTTGTGAAACTAGAAAATGGGAGGGCTAGCATTTCATGGAAATGACAATATTGACAAGACAACGTAATTCAGCGGAACTGTAAACGAGTATATGGTTAATTGGAGGTGCATGCGTAAAAAGGCAGCAGTTGCTTTTTCAATGAGGTTATTTTTATTTATTAGGCGCCACGACTTATTTGAACAGAAATCGGAATCCTTATTTGCAAGGATGTAGGTAGATTAATACATGATGTTGTTGGGTTGGAGTATTCTTTTTATATGTTATACGTTCGACAATTTAACGGCGTGCAAAAATCAATATGGAGATTACATAAAAAAGGGTATTAAGTAGGTATAAATAAATTGTAAGTATAGGTACCTACTCGTTCACTAGTAATCCATCATTTCGGAACTGTTTATCTGCTTCCGCCTTCTATTAGAGTACCGAAACAAAGAGTCTGAAATAACTAGATGTATAAGTAATGTTGATATGTCAACGGGACAGGCATGTTGCATGGTCACTTGACGCATCACAGATGCATGACGGACTGGTCAAAGGTAAACAGCTGTCCGGACTGCAGTAACATGAGTCCTATTGTGTCGAGGGGCGTACTCGCTATCAGTGGTGAGTGGGTCACTCGATAACACCGCGTTCCACTAGTATCAGTTAACACATAATACACACCACTCATAAACCTAATAAGTAATGTATAGTGTTGGTATATGAAATGTGGGTAACTACATTCTGTGGGGTCCAGTAGGTATCTAGAAAAAACTAACCGCTTTCTGTTTGAGGCAAATATTTAAAATAAGCCATCATAAGTCAAATCCGGAGTGCTACATCGCGAACCACAACCGAAGTTTTCCCTCTCTAATATCGCACTTATGTGCAAACTTGCAAAATTTCGAATGCCGTTCGCAGTAGCAGCCCTGCAGCAAATTAATAAATTATTCCAAAATACATATCAAAATGAACGAAGTTTTTCTCATCTTTGTATGATATTGAAGTATCTGTATTATTAAAGTACGATGACCGTAAGCTCAAAAGGGCTGTGGGCAGTAGGAGTCACCAGGGCATCGGCAGGTACTGACCTCACAAATATGGATTATCTCAATAAGGCTGTAAACATTCCGCGAGATAGGCCCGGGGCAGTGATCGAATAACTTCGTTCATACATTTCTTAGTTATTGGGCTAGGATGTTATAGTCCATAAAAAAGTAGGTAGGTGATTTCTAAAATTTGCTAAAAGATACGATTGTCTTTGGGATTGGCTCGTAAGTATATAAATATTTTGGGCTCGTAAGTATATATAAATATTTTATTGAATCCTATTCATTGTCACTTTTGAATTTTAATCCTAATGAGATTGTGTCGAAAAGTACCAAAAGTTTAGATTCTTCGATTGACTTCATGGATTAATCAGGTCCTAGGTACTATTTAAAAGAAAATAATGTTGCCGCCTGGTACTGCCAACTCCACTGAAATGCGTTCATAGGGAATGGTGACATCACATGCATGTAGGTGATGTATGTAGACACGCTTTGTAAGGCCCGTTGTTGCAGAAACAATGGCTCAGAAGTCACGCACTGAATCACGCAGGATATTAGTGTGCCTATTGACTTTCTACTACTCACAACCACTGTCAACTTTATCATAGTTAGTTGCAAAACTTGGTTGTGATTCCTGTTTGGTCAAGTTGATTTCAAACGTGTATAGATGTTATGAGACGAGTTCTGCAGCATCAAACCAACGTTGTATTAGGTAGTGGATTGAAACTTGTTCTACCTCTTAAGTCACCTACCTTCTTAAGTCAATCCTTATTAGATTAATTATGCAGGGCTGTCTGTATATGGAGTTTTATTTTTTTGACTTGTCGAGACAAAAGAGTGTGGTGCGGAGTCGGTACAAGAGATTATGTGAATTGGGTACCTATTTGAAACATAGTGTGGATATATAGATAGAAAACGATCATATTATCACAATAAATAGTAAATTATACAAATTAATCAAATTATTAAAATATTTTTAATAGGAGGTAGGCCAAACGTAAGAATGTTTATTGGGTTTAAAGATACCAATAGAAGCCTCATGTTACAATAAAAAAAAGAAATTGTATGGCAACTATGTTCATAACGCAATATTTCACGATTAAAATGGCAAATTACTCGTTTTTCCATACAACGGTATTACGAGGCCAAAGAACTGTGACGTCACATTTCAATGCCTATCAGTATGGAGCGTTCTCAGTGCTCGTCAGCTATGCTGTATTTTCCTCTCGTTTTCGTTTTTTGTGTTGATTTAATTGTAGTTAACCCTGTACAAACATTTGATGGCCTTTAAAAACTGGTTAGAATGGTACCATAATAGTCAAATAGTCAATTGTGGGATTTGCTTCGATTTTTTCTGCTGCTTAAGTCTATGTACTTAAACATCTGCTTAAAAACACATAGAAAGAAAGAAACATTTATTCTCAGAAACAGAAGACACATATTACAAAAAAAACAACAGAAGAAAATCCTTTTTTTCTCATGGCTGATGCTCTGCTTGTTTTCCATTTGGTACATGAAAAGTGACAGCGTTTGAGCTATCAAATAACTTTGTTGCCGGCATACCTGTGGTAATATATTCCTCGTGCGATGAAGCGATCTGTAGTGACTACCACGCTATGGCTAAATACTTGTGCAACCAACTTTACTCTCATCTTTTTGATTTTATTTGGATTTATGTGCTCTTCTGTAAGCTTGTGAAGGCATCTGGAAGCGATGATTATGAATAATCCGGTAATGAACATATATTGGCATATTATTATTATTCTGTATTTTAGACAGACCGCTGACGCTGATAAGTCTAAATCATAGTTCACTTGGCGCAGGTTAAAATGGTATAGCTTTATATTTTCATAAGTAGGTAACTTATGAAATGAAGTCAACTCAATCTACCCACAAATTTTCACCATAATGTAAAATTTATTTAAGTAAATCATAAATTGGAATACAAAAAGGCAGGGGTGTGAGCAGTGATTATGTGTAATAGTCATTAATAAATAAACACTTACCTAAATCGGCACATCTGAAAACTAGTGTCCGACCGAAGTTTCGGTTTCGGCCTAAAAATCATGTTTCGGCCGAAGGTTCGGTTTCGGCCAAAAAACTTTCAACATTGTAAGTACTTCCGGGCCGAACTCCGAATACGGTCGGCACAGCCGGCAATGGTGTAGCTCGCACGACTTCTCGCGAACAGTACATCTTATTGTAGCTAAGTACTTTATATTTTTATGTCTCACAAAAACATAAATGTGAAAAGTGCCAAGTTCGTAAACAATTTAGACAATACATCTTATTGTAGCTAAGTATTTTATATTTTTATATACCACAAAAACATAAAAGTGAAAAATGCCAAGTTCTTAACAATTTCGCTAATAAAATAAATAAGTAGGTAAGATCGAACGGGAAACCAAGTTCTTTCAAGGCTCCTTAGAGCACAACTACAGTCATGCATAACGTTATTAAATTCCTTAATAATTTGTTATGTTCTTTGCTGCTCAATAGTACGACTTTCTAAGTTTCCTGTTCTTCAAATTCCTCAGTCCTCTGCTTGATACCTTAACTTTGACACATTCAAACTTGACATTTTTTGATGGGATATCATTATTTTTATCAAATAAGTAGGTAAGTAATCAAAACTAACGATTTCCTTTCGGTGAGCGAGTCTAGGAAACGTACAACCAAGAATACATTTAACAGGTCGACGCTGGAAAGGCAAAATGGGATAACCGACATTTTTGGCGATATTGAGTTATACACACCGTTGAAATCGGTAGATTCTGCCGATGCCGCTGCGGTGTGTATAACTCAATATCGCCAAAAATGTCGGTTATCCCATTTTGCCTTTCCAGCGTCGATGTGCGTAAGTTATATACTTCCGGAACGGGAAATTAAATACATATTGAGTAAAAAAAAACATTTTGATGAGTAAGTCTGTCAGTCAGTAAAAAATAGTGCTTTTAAGAAACGGGTACCCAAGCAAGGGGTTTTTTATAATTTTAAAAGATCTATAAAAAATTCGGTTACAGTTTCGGCCGAAACTAGAGTCAACCTTCGGTTTCGGTTTCGGCCAAAAAACATGTTTCGGTCGGTTACTACCGAAAACACAATATCGGTTTCTGCCTTGGTAAGGCATTTCCGAAAACTTAGCAAAAACGCAATAAAGCAATGACAAAAACGAGTTTATTATATCTAGGTACTTTTTGAAAGCGATAATCTAGGTACAAACTAGTATTAGTAGCATTTGAAAGTAACCAAATAATCAAATTACTTTATCAAAGAGTATCACTACATAGTATAAAACACAGTCGCTTTCTCTGTCTCTATATCCCTATATCCCTTTGTATGCTTAAATCTTTAAAACTACGCAACGGATTTAGATTCGGTTTTTTTTAATAGATAGAGTGATTGAAGAGGAAGGTTTATATGTATAATAACATCCATTAAATAGTGCACCCGTGCGAAGCCGGGGCGGGTCGCTAGTAATAATATAAAAAGACTATAATAATATATGTCAGATAAGTGCGTTTCTTTTCACGAAATTATTTTTTTAGCTTGATTCATTGTGTTGGGATTGGGATAAATGAAAACGAAATCTGCTTGAGACGAATTACAGAAAATAATCGACATCAAATGCAATAGGCAGCAGCACTTTCTACTCGAAATGGCTCTTTTTTAAAAGTTTTTTGCCCCTGCCTACATACATACGTAGCGCTATTTTCTTAGTAGTGTTTATTTAAGATATATTTTTAGTACATCGTCTATATATACCTATAGCACAAAAAACAGATAACCTTATCTCACCGTATGACAGTTCATAACGTAACAGTTAAAATGATTTTTGCCCAGGCAACGACTATTCCGTTGATGCGAATTTAGTGCACACATGATATCGCAATTCCAGTTAATCCACATAGAAGCATTACATTTAACGATCCAGGCATTTGAGCTAGTTGCCCAAGCTAATGCTTCCGCAATTCGCTGGTGATGTCGCAACGCAACGCAACAACCACAATGCTTGGCTTTCACTACGAGTCGCGACTTTTATGGGTGAACGTTTCATACGAGTAAGTAAGCTTTATTCCTACAGTAAGATAGTCAAGGATGCTAATTTGAAAACCTATTTAGGTACATAATAAAATTTGTTACGCAGGAAATCCGAGAGACTTTAACTACATTGCTAAGTTACAGCCAATTATGCTATTTTTGTTTCCTACCTACCCCAAATATCTTCGTACTTGTATGAAAAAATACGGGCTTGCAGTAATTATGTGATTAAATAAAACAAAACTGACATAAATAGTTTTGATATTAAGTAGTTAATATAGTTTCAAAATCGTTTGTACATATGGAAAGTTTACGCTGACGTTTAACCCTTATGAGTATCGTAGAGCACACTATCTTATCACAGTACCTACTCAAAGTATACTTAAACAGCATTAAGATAAAGTGTCCTTATTAAAAGCAGAGTAAATAGTGTAAGTATGTAAATATCTTAATTGGCCTGATAATGTTCAGTACCTTCGTATTACGGCGTAATTGCATGTTTATTGTGCGAACGCAGTTCTCACTCAATTCTTTGATATCTTCTTTTCCTCTTTAGGGTGACGTACCCAATGGGTAAAACGGGACCCTATTACTAAGACTTCGCTGTCCGTCCGTCTGTCACCAGACTGAACCGTAATAGTTAGAGTCGAAATTTTCACAGATGATGTATTTCTGTTGCCGCTATAACAACTAATAGGTAATAAAAAACAATTAAAATAGATATTTAAGGGGGTCCCTCTCATACAACAAACGTGATTTTGTGCCGTTTTTATAGATAATCCGACCAGCTAAGTCCAACTTTTGGCTGGATTTTATGCCACACCTGTCCATAAAGTGGCAATTACCGCTCGCTTCGCGTGCGGGATTATCCGACTTTGGTCCCACAATTGTCGTGAGTACAAAAAATTACTTAGGTTCCTAGGTATTAATAGTAATAGTACATTCCTTACCTAGGGCGGTAATAAAGAAAGCCTCAGGTGGCATACTCATCACCCTTGCCTTCGGCTCTGGTGTAAAATAAGGAGGTAGTTCCACAGGTGGGCTGCTCCAAATTTGAGCGCGTTCAAATACACCTACCTTTTATACCTTTAT
This sequence comes from Epiblema foenella, assembly GCA_963556455.1. Classification (NCBI taxonomy): domain Eukaryota; kingdom Metazoa; phylum Arthropoda; class Insecta; order Lepidoptera; family Tortricidae; genus Epiblema; species Epiblema foenella. Next base: position 10,996,723 of record OY747107.1, on the reverse strand, counting down.
GCCTGACCTCCCTAAAATGACACAAACTTCAAGCGTCAAGGTAAAGCAATTATACAAAGCAATCACGAGTACCGAATCAATGATATTTACATGCATCCTGGCTGTTGTCTATGATAGCAGTCGTTAAGCCAAGTTAGAGGCAAAGGGTCGCTTGGCAAAGGGGGGTCGAAGTTGCACCACTTCCCAGCCACCACGTCCGTAGGGAGTACCCACCGCTACCCTACACGTGACCCCTGGGTGGTGCTAAACGGTGCAACAAAACTGGCAACCGTACTGTCTTGTCGAAGATCTCACGGTTTGAAATAATTCCCATACGATAAAATAAAATTATATCTACTTCTTAATCATGAATCCGATATGGACGTGCTGATAAGTACATAGTTAAGAGTAAGTATGGTAATTTAAGTATGTATTTCGCGTGCCACAATTGTCTTTGATTTTTACAAAATCCATCATAACCACTACCACCATACCTCTCTCGTATTTTAATCTAGTCTTTGGTACCTATTGAGTAAAACAGGTTCATACAAAATATGGATTTAAGCATCGGATATGGAATACCTACAAATCCTTGTTTTTGCATTCATTTGAAGTCTCCGCCTCTCTGTTTCAACATTTTTTAGTTTTGTTAATTGAGTCACGTCAGCAGTGAGTACAGTTGCATCGCCGACGTGCCTTATCCAGCACAGTGAGTAATAACTGCAGGAATTCAAAGCTACATGCATAGACAATACTATCGATGTCATACTGACCAAGTTGGGTGGATTGCGGCTGGCGCCAGCGAGTCATGCGGCTGTCTTGCGAATGTTTTCATAATAAACCCCTTGTTTAGATGTTAAATGGATACAGCAGCTTCAATGTAATTAAATTAAAGAAACTACTTTCCAAGTATCGTGATGCAGTTTATACACATGATGGAACTTTTGGAGTGACTAATAGTTAGATAAAGCAAGCGATCGTTAACTGAGATGAGCAAGTTAATTTAACCCAATTAGATTTTGGGTACACCTAATTGAATTCATTACTGCGCGTGTAATTTGCTGCTACTTCTTATCACACTTGCCTTCTGTTACCGAATTTTCTACCTGAACTACCTAAATTATCCACATAGTGGTCAAACAGCAATACTTTGGTGGTAAGTAGAAAGGGTTTAGAGCGCGGTTAGGTACTTCAATTGGAGCTAAAATCAGTTTTCCTAATATGTCAAGGGGGTAACGTGCGATATCGAATAGGTTAGGAACCGCTGGTCTAGATGGTAGTACCTAGTTTTTATGATGAACTATCTATCTAATCTATCTTAAAACCTCAGTGAACAGGAATCTAAAATCTGAACATTCTTTCTAGACAATGAATTATGGAGTTTTTCATCACAAATTTGTCCAGTCATAATAAATATAAAGTTCCTATACGCACCTCGGCATACGTCTTAACAAGGAGCGCCTTGAATTAAGTACCAGAGATACGGAATTGTATGTTAATAACAGTGACCTTTACCGAAACAGACGCGTATTGTTAGCGCAAATAGTGGACTGTTTACGAATCACGTTTATTTTAGCCCCGGGCATTACGATGCCTAGTGGAACCGCTTAGTTGTATTTGGTCCTTCGTGGTCCTTTTATGAAAAAGCGCTATAATAGGTACTTACCTCTTTATAAGGCCTCAAGCTCATTGCATATTCGAATTTGGTGGAGGTCGACTACAGGTTATCCCCGTAGCATAGTAGATGTCGTCGAAATTTCTGCAAATTATCAGGATATACCAATTAGACATGAGTAGTTCACGAATGAATGATTTAAATGAAGTACTTCACCTCGTGTCACTCGTTCATTCACTAGTTCAGTTGGGATTCATATACTTCAGACCTGTTCATGAATCATATCGTTTACCTACTCATTCGCTCCGAGAGTGACATGATGCCATATTGAATGAATGACTGATATCATTACCCAATCTATATCTGTTGAGCTATTTAACTAAACTGAACTAGTGAACTAAATTATTGATATACTTCACAGTGAAGGAATGAAGTATATCAATTTTTAGGGTTCCGTATCTCAAAAGGTAAAAAAAGGAACCTGTAACCTGGAAGTTCTGGCCTCCAGGCATGCCTATGATCAGGTCTTTTAGATGTTGAGGTGTTATACCATCTAAACCGCCTGCGGAGCCGTTTTTGAAAGAAGCAACAGCGAACTGGACCGCGTTTTCTGAGCACTGCACGTATGGCAAGGCTGGGTGGGTCCGGAAGGTCAGGTAAAGCGGACGGGTGTTTGTTTTGTAAACCGATCAGCGTTTCCGGGGTATCCGGGGTGGACGTGTCGCTGGAAAAAAGCATTTGAGCAGCACCTTTGAAGTCTCCATCGTTAATTTTTGATTCCACATTTTTTTGGATTTTACTGGATTTGGGATGATATATAATATTACTTGTGTCCAAGGTCTGGGGCCGAGAGCAGTTTGCTTTTATTTTTGAAGTCAAAGATTTGTTGATATTGCGTTTGTCGACGTGCAGTACGTTATAGGCGAAGGATAGGAGGCAATCCCAGCTTGAGATAGAATTTTCAGTAACGCAGTCATCTATCACTTTAGTAAGATGAGTTGCAACCGTAAACCTCGCGCCTCTCGGGATACGTTTTATAATGGGGACTGAATTTTTCAAGGAGCTTAGTTTAGTGGACAGATCGCTGTAATTGAAAGCCGTCGGGGCTAATGAGGGGTGAGATGCAGGGATGTTTGAGCTAGAAATGATTTTATGGCATTTTCCTAGATGTATGTGGAGGCCACGACGTCCATTTAAAAGTTTTGGGGCTGGGCAATGCGGGCATTGAATATACTCATCCTGGGACACTGATTGGCTGCTTGGCTGGCTGTCGGCAAGCGTATTTGTAAGCATCGGGGGTTGAAGATACACTGATACTTAAGTATTGAAAATAGACACATATTGCACAAATTGTAAATAAACAAAAAGACCTTCAAATTGACGTCGCTGTCAGGGCTATGTCCGTCTTGTCTGGGGGCACTACTTTCTTCTTTCGACGTGTTTCCAGCCGAACGCGTTGTGTTCGCGATCGGCGTAAGTGAAGTCGACGTATTGGTTTAGGTTGAGCTGGGGTTTCAATGCAAGTGTTCCGTATACGTCGTAACCTTTAACGGGTTTTCGAATTTGACAGTTTTCAGGCTCATGTCATGGATTCCTTGTTGATACATTATTTTGCTAAATTATTATAAATAAACAGAATCCTCTGGTATTTTATGCTAGTATACGTTTTCATAAGATAAATCAGCAGAATTGCGTTCAGTTTGGTGATATATTATTGGAAAAATAAATATTTCAGCTTAAGACGAAAAAATATGTTATTATTTATTCTTTTGAGTTACTTTTTTGTCCATTTTAGTTTGCGTTATCTTAATATTATACATACGAAAGTTAGGATGTTTGAATATTTGGATGTATGTTAGGTACTCAGTCACGCAAAAACGGCTGAACGGATTACGATGAAACTTTGTATATATAGAGTTTATAGCCTGGATTAACACGAGTGATACTTTTTATCCCTTATATCACCCCTCAAATTGATGAATTTGGGGGTGGGAGTTAAACTTATGAACCAGACCAGAGTCATGTAGATATTTACAATTCCTGTTGACGTACGGAAAATTCGATTCAGCGGAACCAGTATAAGGCTGACCTCCGAATATTTGTCACGAATCTTAGGATGAGGCGACTCTATAGACAATTGTCAATATCACGACATTTGACAACGTCATTGGCATAGACGTGTCATTTTATACCAATGACATCAGGTGAAGTTGAAGCTAATATTGAACATATTTTACACAATTGAATTGAACATAATTTTACACTTTGAGTCTTATCGTGGCTAAGATAAAATAGAATACAATACAATACAAATACTCTTCATTGCACAACTCAATTACAGGAATAAAGCAGGTTTTCGCATTATTTCGTTTTTATTTTTACGATCGTAGTTACAAATAGAGTACCTATTACGCTTCTACTTGATTATGATGAGCTATTATTTTGACAGATTTAGTTCGTATATATGGGACACTGATAGTACTAAATGATCTCCAAACCAAAACGACTTATGTCAATTAAAATCAACGCATTTCAGCCCCTATAGTTCTAGCAATTACATGCATAATCGCATGAAAAACAATAGATTAGAGTTACTTAATACACTGACCCATAGCCTCTAAAGCGCTTGTGTTATAAATATAATACAAAATATGCTGACCCATCGAGAATCGGAGATTAAATAGATTGCGCTTTGATATCTGCCTACCGTAACTGTTAAGAACCTATGGGTCAACTAAATTTTATGGAGTTGTTAGTGCTTGGTTTAAAGTTACAACAATGACTTTGTGACGCTGTACCCAATTCGGCGTTCAATTTGTATTTTGTACATCGCGCTTCCTGATTAAGATATTTCCTGAATTAAATGGGGTCGGGACGGGTACACGACCTGTGTTCGGAACCCTCGGTGCTCGAGTCAGACTCGCACTTGACCGGTATTTTTTTCTTTTTGGTGACACATTTTGCGCGTAACTAATACCAAAAAATTGACGGTGAGACAGCGGTATTCAATGATGTTTCGCATGTGGTATTCCATTTAGAACGGCTCCATCTTTTGGATAAATTATTACCTGTTCGTATCACCACCACCATGGTATCGTACCATTGTTAATTGTGTACCTATGTAGGTACCATCTAGTCTGCCATCTCGTCATGTCATGTCAACTGTAAACACATGTTTCCTGTACCCGACTCCATAGAAACCTCTCCCCAATTAGCACATGCAAGCTAACAAAGACTCCTCGGTACGACAGGGATGAATGGTGCTACATGAATGGCCGAGTCAATGGCGGCATCTAATTGGTGTGGTCGTGATATCGTAATTACTGGGACTAAACGCAGCTTCACGTGACCGACTGATGTATCTAACCTATGTTTAAATGCTCTTAGGTAAATTGCGAACTACATCCGGATTGTTACGTGCCTTCTGGGAGAATGCAATGTGCAGATTAGCAAATAATTGGAAGGCGCGTGTTTTTAAAGCGGGTGCTTTCAGAGTTTAACGATAGATGGCGTGAGAATATAGAACGCTTGCTATATTCTGAAAGCACATGCGTTTTTATAATGCCTTATGTGATGTTTAATTTTGAACCATATCGAGAAGAGCGAAGAAGTGGATTTGGCGGCAACCCAAGCTCTTCTATACGGATAATATTTGACAAAATATTTGATCTATTTTATTACTAAGTACGGAGGACTGTTCCTCTTGTTAGTTGTGTTCAGATACCCTCAGGCTAGGAACGAAAGAGCACGTGTTATGCGGCGAGCGCGAGCGAGCGGGATGCCATTATTAGCTGTTAAACATTGGCTTTGTTAGACAGAAAACATTCTGTATGTAAGTAATATTAATTATCTTGTGGTATGTGCTAAACCTTTCATACCTACTTAATAAAGATTTATAAATCGTTTGTCTTTGTCCATCACACTGACGTTTTTATGTGCACGTAGGATACTAAATCATTTTAAATGCAGGCATGTAACGGCATGTTTAGTTTTATGATTGTCAAGAGTCGGGTACCTATGCAAAATTGCATCCCCATTGTTTAGGATACGAAGTATTTTACCTCTTAGGTTACGGTTATATTACGATCGACTTTTATTAGGTATCAATCCAATCCAATTGATACGAAATGCTAATGATATGTACTTAGGTACGTCTACGACTTCCTATTGTATTTTTCGCTTTTGTTTTTGTGTGCAATGAAGTGTTTTACTACTACAACTAATTTACTAACATAAAATGGAGCCTCTGATCTGTAAGCCAATCAGGCCAACTTGGATTTTATAATGTTGGTAGGTATTTATACATCGGCTGAGTATATGACACTACCTACTTAACGACGTAGCTGTCACATCGGATCTCGCAGTGTTCCAGACCCATGGGTCTTGAATGCAACCTGACCTATCAGAAATTGATTAAGATGACAATAACAATTTTCCTGACCAAACGTCGTTTATACATTCAAAAAATATCTAATATAAAGAGAAATAAGGATAATAATATGTGAATAGTAAATTTCTGCTTATATGGCTTTTTTCATGCATATAAGGTTTTACTACTACCTACTAAAAGTTAAAGCCTAACGTTTAACCCCAGAAACAGTGAGAGGTTATACCAATACAGTAAGGATTTGATAAATAAAGCGTGTAGAACGGGTAATCTGTATTGTTTGCCCGATCGTGGGTGGCGGGCAGGTGTGGTCGGTCAACACGGCAGGAATGCGGTCGTCAGAAGCTTCGTTCATGGCTGCGGTGTACTAATTCATTCACATACACGGTGGGCTACGAATAGTCCTACTCTGTGGAAGGATGAATCTAACCCGTCCTCTCCCGGCGAAAAAATGTACAATTATAATAATAATGATAAGACGATTATTCAATGATTGTTTACATGGCATAGCATTCTTTTGTTATGTGCCCGGAGATCTCCGGCACAGGTAAACAAAGGCACGCGTAATTTATCGCTTCTTATTTAATTTCTAAAGTCTACCGCGGACTTCCCTTTTCATTTAAATGTTCATATGTATATAGTGAAGATGCTTGCATTATATTCGCGTAATTCGCGTTACCTATCTTCTTTTTTAATATACATGGTATAAAAAGGGTTGGAAATTATTTAGACGATTCTAAATCTTTGTAACGATTTCGACAAACAACAAACTAGTGATGTCCGCTACTGTCAATTCATTAAGGAAATGGAATGGCGACCCTAACATAAATCGATTAGTTTTTGTGCACTACTTTATCCACTTTCCTGAAGGATGTGGGTAGTAAGTTGTCATCGAGCGGGCGTTTGCATACATTACCAACAGAGGTCGCTCTTATTCAGGTCGTGACGATGTCGGTGAATTAAATGAAAACGGTTCGGTCAGGGCTGTCTAGTATTGTTGATGTTATGTAGGACGCATTTCATTCAATGTTATCTTCGTGGTCTCTTAATTGCCTAAGGAAAACTCTAGACACTGCAGGCTGCTTCATGCAATTAATTGGACACAACTTTTTATGCTATTTTATCTATTATGTTATTTTTACACCTCCTGCGAACGCTCCAGCTATGTAACGAAGTCTCTGATGAGATTTCCCTGAGGTCTAACTGAGATTATTAAAAGGTTTGTCAGTATCACCTACGACACGCAGACCCCGCACGAGTTACTTGCAAGCACTACGTATAAGATACTAGTTTTTGCCAGCGACTCCGTCCACGTAGAACTCGTTCAACGAGTTATCGCCCTTCCACACAAACTTCCACCCTCTTAAGGGATGATTTACATGATAAAAAGTATCCTTCCCCGTCCTTAAACCTTAAACTACCTCCGTACTCAATTTCATATCAATCGGTTCGGCGGTTTAAGATTGAAGAGGTGACAGACAGACAGATAGACACATTTTCGCATTTACAATATTATAAGTAAGTATGGATTCTAAACGATTACCGCCAGACTGTACGTTTGTTTGCCACCATAATGATCATAAAAAAATAGCTCTGTGTTCACCTTGAATGTAGAAAAAAGGGTCAGTGGCGGATTTGCAGTCTTGGCTACCCTAAGAAGGGTGGTATTAGACGTCCTTTTCTCAGTTCCCTTTATTTAAGTATTTCATTTGTTTTGTGCCACATTGCCCGCTCCTAATATCTGAACGTTTTAGACCCGGGCCTACTAGGCCTTAGGCGAAATCCTCCACTGGGTGAAGTGGTCACAGCGCCTCTATATACGGATTTACAAAACGACGCTGGCAGCCGGCACCGGCAGCCCTATCAAAGTTTAAAAGGCTTTGACAGCCCTACGTTAACCGGAAGAGTAAACCTACAAGTGCGATTGAGTTATGATTAGTTTTAAAGTAAAGACTGTCACCACTTATTTGCTCTGCGGTCACTGTCAATCAGCAGCCCTACTGTGGTAGCGGCGGCCCTACGGGCCCATTACGCCGACGACGCATTTCCGGCGGCAACAGCGCATATCCGGCGCGCTCCGTTGATAGTAAACAAAGGGTCAAAGGGCTTCCGCCCGGGACTTCCCATAACACCCTGTTAAGTGTTCGTTGCCTGCTGATTAAAAGTTGTTTTTTTAATTCTATTAAACTAGCGAGCTACTGCTTCTCCTACGTATGAAATATTAATAAAAAGATTGTAAATATACGACTTCAGAAATATCACTAGTGCGCTTTTAAATACAAACGTAAATTTCTCGAATATGGAGAAAAAAAGTAGAACGATCATCATCATCATCATCATCAGCCTGTGTCAGTCCACTGCTGGACATAGGCCTCTCTCCCATGGCACGCCATTGAGCTCGGTCTTCAGTTTATCTCCTCCAACCCCTTACCACTGCTTTACGAATAGGCATCATCGCTTCACCTAGTTACAGGGCGCCTTACACTACCTTTCCTCACACGCGGTCTCCACTCAAGAACCCGGATACGATCCCTAAGAGAAACTCCGAGCATAGCTCTTCCCAAAGGTCGCTGAGTTACCTTAAGAGGATTTTGTAGCAGAATTTTTCATACATATCATTTTTGGAAAAATTTCATACAAATGAAAATATGAACCCTTAAAGATTCGTTTCTTTTTGAGTCGGAAGGCGTACAGTAAGTGCATTTAGTGCATAGCCACGATAAGGCTCCGCCCCGTAGGTATGTCATTAGTCATTACAGAATCAAAAATCAAAATCAAATCTATTGGAATATGAGCTCTATTTGCAGAGGGTAATGATGATTTTCCAGCATCATTAAAAAAATTTCATTCGTCATGTTAGAATCGCAAGTATTTAATCACATTTAAGTAAAAAAAAGACCTCCTATATCTATAGTTAAAAGGCGGCGTTAAGAATTGCTGGTTGCCTCTCATTGGCTATAGGCATGTAGGGTGGTGCTTTTACAATAAATATAGGCAGGTTATTCCTACCTGTCATCACATCAATAATTTGTTACCGCTGGTAACAGCTGGGATTTATTTTCTCAATTGTTCCAAGGGGCAACTAGTAACTGGGAAGAAATCCCTGCTGTTACCACTAAAGAGAGGAAAGATAGTTGTCCCAAATTCTCGGTAGTGGTAACAGCTGTTACCAATGGTAACTAATGTGGGAAAATGCCAGTTGTTACCAATTGTAACAAATTAGTGGTAACGGTGGGAATAACACTTTGATTAGCTCCGATGAAGATTGTATAGTATTAAACCTCTCAAATACCTGTTTAGGTATTACTCATAGGTTGATAAATATTGGTGTACCTATATCTGAAACTCTCCCTGATTGGCTGATACAGAGCGTAGGGAGGTGTCAGCCAAATTAGTAGGTACCTATAATAGAAATTTGGTTTACTTACTTAGCCATATCGCCTTTTAATTTTGAAACTAGCGAATGAAGAGCTTTCCACATGAAGCGAAACACCGAGAGCAGTGGAAAAAGAGGGGTAGGCTGGTGGTCAACAGTGACATATGAGATATTGAGAATGACATAGTAGGATTACTTCCACCTGAAACCGTACGTAAAAGACGAAACGCCAAAGTCTTATTGTAGTCTCTTGAATCAGTACCACCAACTCCTTTGTTATATTGTACAGTATTTGATAGCATCTTTCGTCAGTTAAAGTACGAAACCGCGCAAAATCGTGCATTTTGGCCGGCATTGCATCACGCGAGTATACATTATAATGAGGCTCAGTTCATTGAACCTCGCTAACAATGCTTTGCTACAATCTTTGTCCTCAATACAAGACCTACATTTGTAAATAAATAGAATCGCTGCTATTTAATAGCTCTGAATATGACGTGCGTAAGACTGCGCGTGCGTTGCGGTTTGGGCAATATGGGCGCACATCGCGCTCAGATTAAAATTATTTAATAGATGTTGAAACGTATTTATGACGAAGTGTAAAATCACAATGAAGACTATATCTACTAAACCAATAGACCAAGACTTGCGACACTAGCATGTCAGAATCAATAGCCAAGCAACCGACTTGAACCACTTTGATACGACCGACCATTGTTACTAGCAGGGCCTAACCTTTTAACTAACAAAGGGATAAACCGATAATCGTTCTATGTCCATCAGGTCATCAGTCAGCAGAGATGAAAGTGCCCGGCGATGTGAAGAATGAACACGATACGAAAGCCGCCGCGTGACAAATGAGTCCGTTCTCATTGTTGTAACAGCTTTGTATTAAGTAAAACAGATCATGATGGAATGCGGTAATGACGGTGCCCATACAAAGCGAAGTGAAATGTCTTCGAGGATGATCTGAAGTTATTATGAAATATCAAGAATGAGCCCCATGTTGGCGATTTGCACACACTTGGCACACCATTGCCGAATTCTCTACCTTTTAATAGACAAGCATTTGCAATTTGGCAGTCAATTGTCTTAGCTTAGTCCTACCGTAAGGCCGGGGCCACCCTGGCTGGGCGATTGACGACACGATGGCGTTTTTTGAACAATTTGGGCTTGGGTGACTTGATGTATTGAGATCGCCGTCTTATCTTGCCAATAGTCCGACCGGTGCGTTCGCGGCGTGAGATATAAAATGCAACGACATGTTTTCATATAATGCGGACAGAGAGGGGTCTGCTTTTCGGAACTCACATCTGACTGTTTTGACTTGTGTTGACTGGGCTTTCACGACTATGCATACGAGAATGTCCGACGTCCATACACCCATTCAAGTTATTATACCGACCCTTCTTGAATTGGAAGCAATTTTCCCTATCCTATACTATTGTTTTATGTGTCAGAATTAAAAAAAAAGAAATACATACAAAAATAAGACTAAAACTTAAGCCTAGTCAAACAAACCCCCGCGAGTTGTACCGGTGCAAAAGAACCCATCATACTTGCCGCGTTACCACGCTGAATGGCGATGGGCAACCTTTGCACCAGGTAAGAACCCGCGCGAACATCGGACCCTCTCTCCTGGATACGTCGCCCCACTTCCATTAGTTAAATTGGTTACATAGTAAATTTATCTAGTCTGAAATCTCTCTAAAATGTAAGTTGTACGTTGTTATGACAACTGATAATCTTTCACAAAGAGTACGCTTTATCGGCTGCTGGTCTCCGATAAACGGATCGATAGGAATCAAGGGCAGATAACGAGATGTTAAAAATAAGATAACAGAAACGCCCATTAAATCTACCTCCTCAACAACGCGAATATTGAATTGATGCTTGTTTGTGAACTTCATATTTGATCACCTTATCAATATAGAAGTAAATGGTAGATTACAAAGATTATTTATTATTTAAATAATTTTAGATAATTTGAATGCTATTTCAGAGCTTTGGATATTCGCGTTAACTAATTAATCTCTCTGTTCTGTAAGTATCGTACATCCAGTATCGTGGTCGTCGTGTGTGTACATCGGAAATATAGTTCTTTAGCTGTCTGTGTATTGTAAGTATTCGTATTGTAGGTAGTTATCAACAAAGCGACATGAGTTATTTTTATATCTGTGTGGTTAATTCATGATGTTGTTCTGGATATTTTGTCATGACTCGATTTTGCATCTCAGGGGCTGGTTAGAGGGAATTACCGAAGACTATATTTTATAACATTTAAAAGGAAAATACCGCTATATTCAAACACTTAATAACCACAGGCATTTGAGAAAACAAGGCAAATATCAGATCTAGCTTTGTTACGGATTAACAGCAGAGTAATAGAGAGGAAATACGTCCTCTACAAAATGACATCAGATAGGACAAGGACTCACTCCTTGTTCTAAGTGGTTAAACTTTTTACAAAATGTCGATGTCGTGGCCAACTGCTAGTACTTATTGTTGAGCATAGAGTGAAATTCATTGTATCATTTCGCAAGCAACATAATCTGATCGTTTAATTTCATTAAAAACCGTGATTTGATTACGGCCTACACCACCGAGGACAGTTCGACGCCATTTACTAATCAAATTATCATTAGAGGTTTCTTCTGCTTCCATAAAGATGGATGTCTAAAGTCGCAACGTTACACGTAAATTATTAATGTAGTAACGTAAATAAAAAATGTAGTAACAGACCTACACAATGTTGAGACCAGGCAAGTCTACCCTTAAAAGGGAGTAGAACTAGATAATCTGCAGATAAGTACTAGGTTGTTAATGCTATCACCATTTCTAACCACCGCTACTTGGAAGTAATACCAACACGAACAACTGTAAGATCTTTAAATCGATATTAAATCGATTACCTCCGTATCTGTATTTATGTTCATTGGTTTAATCATAAGTAATCGAATTAGTTCCGCTTAAGAGCCCTTATAAGTTTTAAAATGTTTTGATTTCAAATTGTGCCAAAAGTATTGATAATACCATTAAAATTATTAAAGAATACGATGATTTTATTAAAGTTTTAGATAGTAACATAGGCATTTTTTGATTTTATTGTGTGTAGTAGAATATAAGCGGAAAAAAACAAGTTTTTAGCTTGAAAATGGTCGATTTGAAGTGATATTTGAAACGATATTTCTTAATGAAAAATCCAAAAATTAAATTAAAAGTTTGTGTCATAAGGTCGCAATAGTCCTGTTCTAGATAGTAACACCGAGAAAATGTGGTTACGTGTCAATTCAAACAGAAAATGGCCTAAATAGGTGAGCGTTTTTTTAATGATAAGGACTCGTAAACGCTATGTAAATATTATAACGGAAGCTGCATGCCATAATTAGTCAATGATATTACAATGCTTTCTAGTTTATTCTATCGTTTTATTTCCTAAAAACAACATTGTAGGTATGAATTCCTAGCTTCTGATCCGGGTCGATAGACTAGCGCCAGGTTAAAATTAAATATCTTGTTAAGCTTATTGCTGTTTACCAGTTTGATAGTTAATAGGTACTTAAGTAGGATTTAAAATTACGAAGTAACCGTGTATTTATTAACACTTTTCCAATCCAAGTCCAATTTACTTATGTCACAGTACGTTGTAATGTTAAATGAAGTAGGTAAAACAGGTATTATTTCTGTGTCATGGAAAACTGAGTTAAAACGTATGACACAGTTCTTATCTGTAAATGTTAATATGTAGGTAACGCACTTAGGTATACTTAAAAGGTTAAATTAATTTGCCTTAAAGGGCAACAGGTAGGTACTTATCTACATACAGGGATAATGAAAATGGCAAACGTAAAGCACAATTTCCTCACAAGATTAATTGGATGTAAATCTAGCGAACCAGGAGGAAAAAATTCGTTATTCCAAAAATAAGAAGTCTACGGTCAGGTCTGTTCCTCTTGTAACTTCGGCTATACTCGCTCACCACCAGGGTGTTAATTTATCCTGTCGTGGCTGTCACTAACTGACAGTGACAGCAATTTTCAACTTGGTTGTGTAAACACATTATTAGGTGAAGGCGTTGACGCGAAAACGAGACCACCCTAACACCAGAGCACGTGCTATGTGGAAGAGCGGCAAGACTTGATTCGGTGATGCGCACAATAAGTCTTCTGGCACGTGACAGACGTGCTGTGCCATTTAAGTTTGGTGGCTGTGTGGTGGGAGGGTAGGCAGGCAATCAACATAAAAATCCTGAAAATATAGGGCTAGGCCTATATTTATAGCTTACTCGTAGTTTGCGACCACCTGAAGAACATTTTTTTTTTTTCAATTAAAGAGGTAAGTATTTGTATTTTTACAGACCCCAAGAAGCAGTAAGTTGTATGCATTTTATTTGACAGTTATTGAATAACTCTATTAAAAAAAAACGAGAAAATATTTTTTCAGTTCATCAATTCATCCAAGTGGTTGCAAACCGGCGCATCAAATTAGCTGTTGGCTAACCGACCTATTAGGTCGATAGGTCCTAACCTAACCTAATAGTAGTAGAGTAAGGTAAACCTTATAGAAAGTTTCCGTCCACATCAGATTTCCAAATCATGCTTAAAATATGCAAAACACAGACTGAAAGAAGGATAACATCTGGCTGATTATACAACATATCCAGACGTTGGCGTCGGCATAGAAATTAAGGCCACGAGGCGAACGTCCCGTGTTATGCAGATTGTTTAGGTACCTACCTACAGAAATATTTACCATATTAAAGCGTTGTTTTTTATCGACTTTGTACAGTTTCGAGAATTTCATCATGTTGTTGTGAAACATGATAAACTTGAGGCCATTTATACCTCGACAGAGACAACTCGTTAGTACCTACTGCTTCTTGATGGTCGCTGGATGAGTGGAAAGGATGCCTACAACGATTAAAAAAACCCATGAAATGTGCACGTTGCACAAGATGCTGCCATCTAATAACAGATTCACTCGATGTGCGATTTATGTCATTCGTTAGTACAGGATTTTTTTTAATGTGTTAGGTATATACCTTTAAAAAATATTCAGATTTCTAAAAACCTTTTCCATTCAAGTCAACCGTTGCTGAGATATTAGCTGTCAAAGTCTTAAAAAGAGTGTCCCCCCTTTTAATTTCCAAACTATGAAGTTTATAATTATGAAAAAAATTGACGTCGTGTACATTAATAAATACTTTCAACGAAAATTGTTTTGAACAAGGCAGGTCTAACGGTTTTTATCGTTGAAAAATTGTCTTGCCGAAACAAAAGTACGTACTTCAGTGCCGTTTTAAGTTTCCCATTGAAGATACGACATTTTTAATTCACAACAAACTATGGAGTTTTCAATGTGGACCAGTAGTAGTAGACACGGAACCCTCCTTTTTTCAACAAAAACGAGTCTTAGAATCTGACCAAATATTGATATAATAAGTATGGGTCTCATTCGATTCAGCGCAAAAAATTACACGGAAAATAACACTTCACACGTCTAGTTTGTAAAATGTTACCTAAATACCTCCTTCGCCTCAATCACATCCATATTCCTCATATAGTCTCGTCGTAAGAGTACCTACCATATTTGCGACTTCTTTTAATAATCTTGATTTATCTTCTGGCCTAGTAACATAAATCTGTATCGCTACGCAATGTACCAAACAATCTATCTGACGAAACGTATTGATTTGATACTGGTATTATATTTGCCGCTCGCGCTCGCTTTCACGTCGACCCTGCATTCAACAGTGATATAACCATTATAATCAAAGAGTACAACTTCTGGATATAGCCAGTCAAGTAGAAGTCATGTGGTGGCTGTCATATCGATTGGACACATGAACTAGTTTATTAACCAATCATGCAAATGGCATTACGATAATATCACTGTTGAATCTCGAGAAGTCTTACAGATCATCGGCCCATGATAAATTGGCTAAGTTAACAATGTGCGCATATTAAAGTCAATACACCTGAACAGGTAGGGTTTGGTTAATCAACCAAATTAAATGCAATTTGAATCGCAAAATGTAACCCAATTCCCACATGCAATAAATCATTTCATTTCAATAATGAATGCAAGTGGAATAGACCTCCAAAAAATGTATAGGTGTAAAAAAAATTGTCTTGGTGTAAAATGTCACTGATCATAAAATGTCGGTTGACGGCGAGCGAGGCCTTGTCCTCGGCGACAGGCCGGACCTCGTGGTTTCTCTCGACGTGCTAAATGCGTAAGCGCAAGCCTTTATCTCACATCGCAGGTATATAACCTATAAGGTAAACGTTGGCGTGGTTTTCTAAAATGCAGTTTTCTAAGAACACTGACTTTTAACAAGGGTGCCTTTTAGAAAATCACTGCAGAACTTCCCAGTGCTCAACACTGACCAAATACTTGACACTTTCAATCTCATGTCTATACTTATAGATTTACAAGCGGTAATAATAGTTAAATAACAACGCTGTATCGCAATGCTGATAAGTTGTGCGAGGAAGTCGCCAGCTCTTCGGTCACCAGTTACGTCAACCAGACGCTTATGCCTTATGTCTTAATTAATAGAGGTGAACAATAAAACATCCTATTCGGTATTAATTATTGAGGTGTTTACCTAAATTCTT
This sequence comes from Epiblema foenella, assembly GCA_963556455.1. Classification (NCBI taxonomy): domain Eukaryota; kingdom Metazoa; phylum Arthropoda; class Insecta; order Lepidoptera; family Tortricidae; genus Epiblema; species Epiblema foenella. The sequence continues at coordinate 10,980,746 of OY747107.1, read as the reverse complement.
AAAATAATGTATACATAGATTGTGTAGTTTCACATACTTAATCAATGTTATTGAGAGTTGCGTTTCCAAATCACGTTAGTTAAATCATAATATGGAGAAGTTTATTTTTCGTCAAATGCTAAGCTGTCTGTATCTGGTAACATTAACTACCTATTACGTGACGTTTTCAGAATACTTAATTTGATATTTCAACATCTATATGCAAAGTTTTAATACCTACATATTGAAAAAAAAATCAACGATTAACGCAGTCAATTTTGTTAAGTTCAATGAAACTATTATAGCAACGATCGATTCCTACATTCGATCTTCCGGTTATGCCAGTTACCCCAATATTTTGTAAGGAAACCTTCTGGATACAAGATTATATAGGTATCTATAACATTAAGAACAATATAATAACTAAATAGCTAGTCGCTACGTAGTAGGAAATCAGTGTCGCAAACTGCTCTGACATTGGCGAACCGGCAACCGTTAAGTGCTAGCTCAAATAGACCGATTAGCGAAAAAACTGCATGAGGCTCTAATAATTTTGTTCTTGCACATCGTGCAATTTTTCTATAGACTACATACGAAAACGATTTTTTTTGGTGAGCAGCCTTAAGGTAAACATGCCCGACACTGGCCCAAATACTTGGCCCAATCTTCATGCATACCTAGTAATAGAAGTAAACTACTCGTAGAGACGTTTATCTTATCCAGCCATGGAATTTACGTTATAGGATTTCTGCTGTCAGGTTTTATGTGACGTTTCAGTAGATTTTGGCGGCCATAAAACGTGTCCGTAAAACCTGCTAGTGCTACCTAAGCTGTCACAAAATTACTTATAAAAGCTTGTGTGCACCTCCTATAACAAAATTTAATAACTTTTCTTGCATCGGAGTCACCAAATAGTTGTCACTGATTGGGCTAATGCAGCGTCAACAAAGGAACATTCGCCGAGCACTGCGCATCACGTTTTTGGGTAGATGTAAGTAAATTATATAAACAAAAAATACTTGCAACCACTTAATATTGGTTTATGTTCATCATCGGCCTGTATTAGTCCAGTACTGGACCCTATTTCACCCTATCTTCTGGATCCACATAGTGGGCCATGATGGCCGAATGTACAGAACGCAGTCGCAGTCATACAATGGAATGAGATGAAAATATACAAGCGACCTTTTGCAAATCGTCGCTCCACCTAGCCGTATTGGTTAATGTTAATGAGTTCATTCGTAATTTTTAGTACGTATAAGGACTTAATTACGTTTACATTTTAATTGACTCAAGCGTGTAACGTAAATTAGTTATACATTTATACGGGTAACTTTTGTTACACACCCGTTAATTAAGTCCTTAATTATGTAAAAAAAACTACGAATTAACCCTAAGAACTTTTTTTATGCGAAATATTTACTCAATAATTCGAGTAGACAAAACACAGTTAGCTAATAGTCAGTAAAATACCAGGAAGGTTAATTATGTAAAATATATAACTAGGAAGTTAATTTCCTGCAGGAACGTTGCTTTTTCATGTGAGTGATACTAATTGAAAATATATACTTAAACTCATAAACACGTTACAAACAAATGAAGGCACCACCTGTTTAGGTAGATCTCGTTAAGTGAGGTGCGTTGGCACGTGGCGTTATATTTAGTGGATGGTTTCCTGTTTAAGGGGATGCCTCGATTCGGTCAGCCACACACACCCCCCGTGAAAGAGACACGCTTATGTCTTTCGCGCAAGACAAAACGGGATGCAACAGTCTTCGGGAATGGCATTTTTAGACAAATCTCGATAAATATCTGACTGTGTGCAGTCTTATTAAATTTCCTCTTGACAGAGTTTAGATGAGATAAAATATCATGGTTTTAATACTTTTACTAATAGAATAAAATGATGCTGAATGTGCCATTGCAAGATATGTGATACTGAATTGCATATATATATGTTTGGTAAATACGCTCTGCAACTCTCGGTCTATTAGTCATATTTATAATTGATAAGTACTATAAGTTTAAAAATAACCTTTGCGTAAATAAAACAAAGATGAATCACATGTTTAGCAAATGACCAATAGTAGATTTTATCTTGTCACGCACTTTATCGTGTGGTTTAACCCATGGGAATCATGGTATTCCCCCAAGTCTATAAAAAAACACTGACTTTACATAATTGTAAGTAATGACTTTACATATAAAATCTACCTAATGCAGTGTGATAAACTTCATTTTGTTTTGTTCTAGTTATATTCAGCTATCTTAAATATTGGCGCCCAACATGGGTCTTCTGTGCACTGGTTGTAGTAAATTTTCGCACAAAAATTTAATTTTTTCCAGAAAAAAATTAATTCGTTTTGATTTATGGTTACATTGCAAACATAAAGTATTTTTTTTTACCTCCCAACATTAAGTGCTCGGTGCCGCTATTGTGTTTCCTAAATTGGGAAGACTACTACTACTGTAGTTTAGTAACTATACTTTTGATCACACCAATAGCTGCTACTCACCTGAAATAGAGGTAATGCATTATTGTCTTAAAAACCGGCTTAAATGTTTTGGTCGTAAATGTGAACACATTTTATTGACCTTCTAAACTTAATCCCCTTATCGATCCAGGATATTGCTTTAAACTAGTTATAACATTGATAAATAAATAAATTCGATAAATAGATTTATAAATAAATAGATTTGGCGTAAGCACTAGATTAACGAAAGCGTCTGCCATCTGACTTTCGAACCCAGGGAGGAAACTAGACTTTGTTGGGATTAGACCGATGTTTTCCTTTACCAACAATCTGTTGTTGTTGTTGTCCTATGGCACCCCAGAAGGCCAGACAGTTTGACTCCCAGACCGGCTCAAATTGGGCTTTCGCCTCCCAGCGGTAGGGGATTGGTTGAGCTCGATTTGACCAAAAACCTAATTTACATTAAATATCAAATGATTATAGCTAGTTACCTACTTATATTTCGTATGTATGTTTTTTAGGAGCCGCGGTTCGATCCCAATACCTAAAAAATTAAAGTTCCGCAACTTACCGTTCGGCTACTGCAGTGTCGTCATATTCCAGTACTAAGTTTTTTTGGCTATTAGTATTTACCAATACCAATAGCCGATTTAAGTTATTGTTATTTAACTATTATTACCGCTTGTAAATCAATAAATGTTACAATAGCCAATACCAATAGTTTCCTATTTAGGAACGAATGGAAAAGAGGGCTGGCTATCATTGCAACACAACTTTTAAGCATTGAGTCACCATGTCAGGGATAAGATGATAACGAGATTGCTTGTTACCTTATAGATTATGGATGATGACGAAACTGGCGCCATTTAGGCGCATACCGAAAGTAGGTATCAGTATCAGTAAGGACAACGATGTCAAATTAACCCCGAATCCATTAATTATGATATTATCTGGACACATGCTTTGGGTTCCTTGGTTACATTTAAGGACTTAGGTACGCGCTATTCAGAAATTTTCTTAAATCAAGGTGTTCTGATAATTCTAGTACATTTTTCTTCCCTAGTCCTTTGAAAGAGCCACAACATCCTAAATATTGCTCGGTGAATACCGCATTAGCGATTTTTCAGTAAGCGGATTCATGGAGCGATATTTATAGGTACCGCTTACTTCAACATCGCTAACAACATATAGATGTTAGATAATCATTGAGATAAGATTACCATACGATAACTTACTACCTATAAGACTACATCTCTGCAGCGAATATAAAATTTCTATTTACACTTAACATTTCCTAATGATTTCGCAACCAGCCATACATGTATCGGTGATGCTGATGATGGATCACGTTTCAGGAGCATGCCCGCATGATTGATGACTCACATGCTCTGGTTTACTGTAGGTATGTTGGTATCTAATCTCCGGCTTTTTATGATCATAGAACAGGACTTGTTTTTGCCAGACTGGTCTTGTATCTTCATACAGAATGTCCCCTAAACGGAGTTATTGTCCCAGTAACTGCAAATTTTATATTCAATTTATACAAAATTACGAATACGAATAAAGTTCTAACTTAGAGCAAGTTATCAGAATGCACGATTGTACGGGAACAACATTTTTACTAAGACCCAACCTTCTTTCCCTTCTTCCTTTGATTTCCTACTTCCCTTCTTTTCTGTCGTTTCCTTCCTTAACCATGCCGACAACTCCAACTAACATTATTATAAGTAAGTTTGATTTTCCATTACGCGTGTAGGAACCATCGCAGTACAAATCTTGGAATCAAAGTAAACTAAATACCCATTTACACCTGTGCAAGAACTTGCATGTGATTTTTTAGAACTCGTCGTACATACTCGTACATCGGTAGTTGCGGCACAAAAGTAATGGAATATGTTCTTGTTCTTCTTGCAACATGTAAACAGAGCTTAAGAACCATCGGTGAGGAGAGTTGAAAAAAAAATCGTTATTTTAGGACTCGTATCTTAAATGGTTTGGTGTGGATTTATTTGTTTGTAAATTATATTGATATTATGATAATTCGATGACAACGACCTTTATTTACTGTAGTAATTTATTGTTTATTTTATCCTGCAGCTCAGTCTTACCTCACCTCACCTCGATGATTTGCCCCAAGTTATGAAGCATTACCTATCTACACATGTTTTATGATCCTAAGCCCACTGGTATACCTACTTCATGTGCCATTATTTTTAAGTACGCATATACACAATAATGAAATACCATTGCCGACGACATTTATTAAGAAAACATGTTGCGCATTAAATATACAACGTCAGTGATTGGTTATCATCTTATTCATTACTAGCGGCCGCCCGCGACTTCGTCCGCGTACATTTTAGATGGTAACAAAGATATAAATGAGGTCTATTTTTTCTGTCAGTTATCTGATGCTGTTAATCTACTGTGAAAAATTACTCAAAAGATTTAAATGTCCGCCATCTTGGATTTGAAAATGGATGTCATTTTCCTAATCGGCACCCCGAGGAACCACAAAGATGACATCGTAGGTACAGATACAGAGAGTGATGATTTTGTTCTAAATTGCAAAAAACATTAATCGACGGTCATAAACCAGGGACGAAACAGTTGAAACAAATTTATATTTTCCATAAAAATGATCTGTAATGAACCTCTTAATAGTTATTTTCACCTCACTAGCTCGGAAAGCCCTGGTTTATTCGTTAAAAATAGATATTATAATAAAAAATAAAAATCGACTCCAAAAAGAACACTGAAAAGTAAAAAATAATTGCCTAACTTGTAATAGATCAATGGAAATGAAACGGAAATTTATTTTTCGTCAACATAAGTTTTGAAGAATGTCAAGAGGTAATAAATGATACAGCTACGTTGTGCCTTATGGCGTATGAAAGGTACGAAAGTGTGGTTGCTGGATACCTACTTTATATTACCTAATTTAAAAAAAATCATTTAAAATAAATAATGATAGTAAATACAATGTCAAGTTTATGAAAAGAAAAAGAAGGAAAATAAAAATAAAGCTAAATAATGTCAAATAATAATGTCACAAAAGTTTTGATATTAAAATCCCAAATAATGTAGTGCTTTATTTGGGATTAAGATATTAAGATATCAAATTGTATTATGTCAAGATATACAAATTTATTACGTCAGCAAAAATGCATAAAAGCTGCAATTACTTCAATTAGGATTCCACGTCTAAGTCATTAAAATAATCCTTAACACTATCACTTCTTAACATGGTTGAGCTAACGAAACCATGGTATGCAATATGCAACTGAAACGGTTTTTTGGTCATTCGTATTAGTCAGTCTATGGAGGGCAAATGAAAATTTGTACAGTTTTTTACAAACTTTGATTCGTTTAGTTTATTTAGGTACCTGCATTTTATCACACCATGCGGAATCTCGTCATAACTTTTTGCATCTATAGTTCTTCTGGTATGTGCCGGCAACGAGAGCGTTTATATCAATTAAGATCTATGTTCAATGAGCATGAGTCAGATAGGTCTCAGCGCAGTCATTGAGAGTTGTCGGCTGTATCTAACTAGGTTTATGCAGGCGGAGCGGGCGGATCCAAAGGGCCTGCAAAGCAAAGAAAAACAGTGGATCGGAAAAATAAGCATATACTCAATAATCTCATCTCAGAATATAATTATATCTCAGTCAAAAACTATAGATATCCAGAATTCAACATAGATTCCCATGCAACGTTGAAACTTTTGTTTGCACGCATTTTGTCTGTCGGTTGGTGTCGATGTCGGTCCCCATAGTTTTTCGTTATGTACCCTAGACTGTAGACTTGGCATTGTTTTCGCGGGCGATGTTTTCCGCCCATCTATCAATAAAATGGCATGGAGCAGTCAGGCAGTGTCAACTGTCAGTCGAGTCCTCGTCACGTCGAGTCTGTACAGAATTATTAGAGATTCTTTACTGCACGTCTACATTCAAATGAGTGACTCTAAGGTGTGCAGATGCGGGGTACTATCTGATCACGATCCTGCGCAAACATAACCCTTCGGATAATACTGACATTCGTCAGGAGGAGGTATGCTGTCACGAAAGTTAGAGAACACCGTATACAGATCCCGCCAAGTAACAGCCTTAAGAGAACGATGCTAACGTAAGTCTAGATTAATTTGTAGTGGTTTATACAGATTTCAATATTAAGTAGTATTTTACTCGCAAGCCTATTCCGCACATACCTACCTATGTACATAAGTACATACTATTCTCGATATAACATTAATTTGTGACGACACCTCGCCTGCTGTTCACCTTTAGCCGCTGCACTCCGAGCTATTGGATGCAAATCGTCGTTATTTCATTAAACTAATGCTTCGCGTCCGGTGTCGCCCGTGTCGGCTCACGTCTCGGTGCAGCGGGATAGTGGACATGGACATGTCCTTTATTACGCCAATTACTTGCTTCAATTACACGTCATTTACAGGAAATTAAATGTAATTGTAATATAATTTATTTATTTATCGGCAAAAATAAAAATTGTAAAAATTGATTTCCTCCTTGGATTGGCTGGAAGGTCAATCCCCGTATCATGGTTACTTTTATCGACGACAAACAACAAGATAAAGCATTTGTCACTTTCTGTCGAGTGGTATGAGAAAGTGACAGATTTTTTTATCTTGTCGTTTGTCGTCGATAAACGTGACCTTCATAGATTCCATGGCAGACGCTTTCTTAAAAATTAGTCATCATAATCTTTTCATTTCAAATCTTGGGACTAATAAGTAGTGGACCCCGGGATGATGATGATGATGATGATTTTTGATCAAATTTTTTGAGTACATTTTCACTGCGCTATATCACAAAACGAAGTTGTACAAATTTGTTATACGATGACGTTGACAAACAAATCCCTATATTACCTGACTGATGAGTTTCAGATATAGTTATAGACAAATACAGGTTCCTCTCTCTCGAGCTCTCGCGGTCTTACCACCAGCAATACGATGTCTAATACAGAGCAAGTAGTGGTGTTATTATGGGTGCGGCCTTTTGTAAGTTCCTCAGTCGGGATGCTCTAAATATGAGCGAGATGCCTATCCGTAGTCCTACCTCACTAAATCCACCAACTCATTACAAAAAGAATACATTTCACTTCTCATGCTCGAAAAGTGTGTCATATTGGACTTATCAAGCGGGGCTAAAGTAGTACATTTAGCCCCTAGGGAAAAACATTCTAATTTGACCAATCAAAAAACTTCACCATATTAAATCCACTACCTAATCAGAAAACAAGTCGAAAGCCAATCGGAACGTTGTGTTCTTTTTGGTACATACTTTGTTCAACTAATTTAACTATTAAAAACATTAGGTCTTTTTTCGTCCCTATTTCAACTAGACATGGATATAGATATAGAAATATTTTATTTATTAACTACTATGTATCTGAGTCAAAAAAAAAAAATGTTGTCGCCATATATTCATTGTATTTTATTATTAATTGTAAGTGGATAATCTTTGTTCATTTATTTTCTCGCAATCGAAGTGAAAAGTAGAGTGTATAAATCTGGCCTAAAAGCCATATTACCACTCGAACAATTTCCCCTCACTACGTTCAGGAAAATAACCATCTTGTGTTAATATGGTTTATTTTAGACCCTTGTCATACAATGTACTATTATTAAGTAAGCATTTATTTATATTTACTTTTCTAAAAGTTTCCTTCAATTTAGAGTTATACATAAATTATAAAAGTTTAAAACAGTTACAGTATATCCACGTCTTAGTCGCTTATGACACTTTACGCAGGCCCCAAATCAAGCGCGATTCGGGTGTGACGCCCTGTGCCAGGCAGGCGGTTCATGTTATGTATGTGACATTAATTTATTTTCATGCAGAGGGTTATTCGTTCAAACAAAGCTGCCTGACTCAGCAGCACTGCGCAAATATTTTTATTTCGGGCGCGTTTCGTCTTTGTTTCGCGAGTGACTCGCTTGGTGTTTGTTTATACTAAAGAAGTTTTGAGGTGGCCCATATGCTCTTATGATTACACTTAGGGTGTCTTAAGAACTTTAGCAGACTACTTGATAATCTTGATAATGAAACAATAGCGCTGTAGCGCACTGACAACTGTTGAAGTCTTCTGTGCTCAGCGGTATGTAGTAAACTTCAGGACCTATTTTTTACCGACTTTAAATCAATTCGGTAGTAAGTTCCTTTTTTTTAATGTATGTTACCTCAGAACTCCGTCGTTTATGAACCGATTTGAAAATTTTATTCTTTGTTTGAAAGCATAATATGTTTCAAGGTTAGTCCCATTGTTACCTGAATCTAGTTCTGATGATGGAATCCATGAGTAATTGAGGGAACTCCTCAAGGGAAACACGTAGCGATTTTAGTATTTTCGATAATAAATCAAGCACTTGGTGAACGGGATCTCATGAAAAAGACCACGGATAGTCATCCATAATTCCTAGTGTTTCGTGGGTGATGACGTTAAGATATTTCGATCAAGATACTTACGCGACTATAACGAAGTCAATTTAAATGATCCTGATGGAATGTCACCATCAACCTGATCTGGTAATTGAAGCCGGAATGGTAGGCAACGAAACTCCGTAATAAAACAGTGTAACTTAGCCGTGTTTGAGCTTATTGAAATCGTTATGAGATGCTTTCTGGCGATGATTCACTAAAAAGTGTGAAATAAATAAAAAAAATTATAAAAAAATAAAACCGACAAAAAAGCACTAAAAAGTAAATTATAATTGCCTTCTAAAATGAAACTTTACGCATTTTATTAAACAATGTAGGTAGACGTACCTATGTTAATTTTTGTAGTCTGTGCCATTTCGTCAACATCAGGCAATTCCTTTGAACAAAAATTAAAATTGGTACGTCTAAATAGTTCAAAAAGAAGCGCAAAGTGTCATATTAGAAGTAAAGCAATTATCTTTTACTTTTTAGTGCTTTTTTGGAGTCGGTTTTATTTTTTTATTAAAATTTTATACCTGTAGGTATCTAATAATTTTATACGCCTAAACTGACGAGTGGTATCTACCGGACTTGTATAATCTTTCTGACTTGTACCTTAATAAAATGAACCCCTGGAGGGGAGGCCCTTTCAGATATGTTGAAAATTTAATTATAAACATACTCCAATTTTAGAGTCGGTTAATAATTACACATCAGGCTATTCACGGAGTTGACAAATCCAAATGGTGACTAAATTATAACTTATGTAGGTAATTAATACCTAATGAATATGAACTTGATGCATGATTGAATCATTACACGTGGGAGAGTCGCCATCGCGGAAAAATTTATATATTGTATTCTGTGGAAACTTCATCTCGAGATCAATACAAAACATGTAAACAATCGCGCTCGAGGACATCACGTGTGACACAAACGTGTGGTCACGCGCCGGCCAATTGCTGCAGCACCTCGTGTTTTGATCATACATTAATAATTCCGATGCCTCTGACGTCGTTTCATAAAATAGAGCACGGTCCTGCATAAATCTAAAAGGTGTGAGGGAAAACAAACGCAACTCACCTATGACTTCGAAACCAATGGAAAGATACTTCATTGCATACAAAACAGGCGCAAAATGAATCCTCATTAGAGGAGTCGTGAAAAACGCGTTACCACCGTCATAATCGCGGCGTTGGCACAAAAACTTTGTTCGCAAAATACTGATGAGATTCTAATTTGCATGCCAAGTGGAATATTACTAAGCATTTATGCTTTAGTAGATCAGATACTTCTTGAGATGACGCACTGTTTACCACTCCAGAGTGCAGAAATAAATGCATCCAGACAAAGTAAAGCTTATCGTTGCACCCGGTCATTGTACCATACTAATCAGAATCGTATATTGCAATAATGGATGTTGATAACGTTCTATTGTTCTTAGTATGTTATTGTTGAATTTAATACCACTGTGAAACGTGCACCTTTGTTTTCACAATTAAAGTACTACATCATTAATTGAAACTGCAACTGAAAGGAAACAATCATGCCTCAATACTGCAACCGAAAGGGAAAAATACCCAGAGGTCTAACGTCAAGGAGCCGAGGCAATGAGGACATTCCAAAGGAGTGTCTCCTTTCCCATCTTTGTGTAACATATTTTCTTATTAGAATTCACCAGTATTTGGAATTGCTTGGAACTTCGAATTTGAAATACTTCTGTTAGTAACGCAAGATACTAATGTTTATAATTCATAGAAAGCCAGAATCTCTGTATTTTGCTTTACATTTCATTTCAAACAATCATTATTATTCGTTTATGTTTCCTAAATTTACTCCGATATCTTAATTCCCGTAAAATTTTAAAAGTTTACATCCCAAAAAAATGGAATTACCTATACCACACTGCAGAGCTGTTATTCACATTACTCGATCTCACCCGTTTTTGTATGGAAACTGTCAAAAAGTAAAAAATGACATTTGATATTTGTCAGTTTTCATATAAAACGGGTGAGGTGACAGATGAGGACGGTGTTTAGTGAATCGCATAGCAGCCATGGTTTCTTTTCGGTGCAAAGTAATTTCCAGCCAGAATTTGAGTTATTGTGCGTTGCCACTGCCACATTTGGTCGGCCTGTAACTATGACCTTCGGGAGTGTTAATTTTATGGCCCATTCGGTTAACCCTTTAAACAAGAGCGGCATTCAACTGTGAATGAACTGCGACATAAAGTGAAAACTGCCAAACGGAGCAAAAAGCAATTGAGCATAAAGCATACGCAATGTGTCACAGGCCTCGGTCTGGACGGCAAATAAATTACAGTCGTTTATACGTTTAACCCTGTAAGTGCAGCCAATGAAAGGATGCAACTAATGTACTGAGAAAGGAAGTCCTTACAAACACGATGGTTTTCTTTATAGCCTGTGTCGGTAATATTTGACAATCGTTGTCACGTACCCAAGGCATTTAATTACATTTTTGCTTTATGTAGGTATATAAATAAAAGTACTCGGTTGACATACCAAAAGAGAACAACGGGGTTCTATGCACTTAGAATGAACTGAGGTGAGCTTACGCGCTTATTTAATTATTAGCTACTAAACTAAAACATAAGCTATATAGGTAAAGAAAATTAATAGATAATAGGGCGGCATGACTTCAAAAAGTAAGATTTTTATTCAACAAGAGTATAAGTTTAAATAGTAATCGGTAATGATGAACGAAATAAAACTTTATTGATCTGAATTGTAATACCCAAAAGCAACAAATAAATGGAATGATGTTGGTGCGTATAAAGCAAGTAGGTACATAGTTTAATATTAAGTAAGTGACTTTTAAGGAAAGTGCGATAGAAATCAACGATTTTACGAAAACAATTACAAAGCAGCGCGTTCCCTCTATGGTTATAACACTTATAACAGTTGCGGAGGATGACATTAATTTGAAATGACTTCATCGCACCAAAACTGCTGTGACACAAATTTATTTGTAAGGCGATGCCTCAAGTTGGTTAATGGAGTTCATTACCTTCTTTGTTTTTACATTGGGGACGTGACTTTGTCGGATCAAGTAGTATTTTTCTCGACAAGAAGTGGCTCTACAGATGAAATAAAGAAGGCGGAAACTCCACTGTTTTTTTCTGGTACAGACGTCTAATTAATTGGATAAATCATATAACAAACTAGGTACCTAATGGAAACAATGAATATGAAGGTGAGATTTCTTGTAGATTTTCTGCGAATAACATGCCAAATTGTCCAAAAGTCACAATGAAAAGTTGAAAATACTATAGTAGATACTTATTAAGTTGCTACCCAAGAGAAGGAGAAGGAATATGTTGTTTAAATGATCGCACTGAAGTGTTATGCAGATACCACTATAGTTCGTCGAGCTCTCGAGCTCTTCAGAAAAGATAAATCATGTGAGAGCACCGAGATAGATGCAAGTTCAGAGTTCTCAATTATTATTATGTTTGTTTCTCGTATTCAGATAGCGACGCGAGTGGTCCCTCTTGATGGATTGATGAAAGCTCCTTTGAAATGGATGGATGACTCAACGCATTCCAACAAACGGGCGCAGTGGAATGGCAATCACTTCGGTCCTATTCGTGATTGCTTCGTGTAACTACTTCGTAGGTACTACGAGTACGTCGATCTATGTTTACTTACGCTAAATTTGTTTTCGATTGGCCGCATTTCAGCACGTACAGTTAGTGTAAACCGTTGCACCTTACTAAACGGGTAAACATGGAGCAATTCTGGCATTCATATAAACTTTCTTGCCCCGTTGTGTGGCGTCCAAGTTAAGGGGATGTATCGATACGGTTAGTCACGCCCCCCGTAAAAGAGACACGCTTATGTCTTTCGCGCACGACAAAAAGGGATGCAACACTTCCGGAATGGCTTTTTTAGACAAATCTCGATAAATATATGACTGTGTGCAGTTTTATTAAACTTCCTCTTTACAGTGTTTAGATGAAAATACTATCATTTTAACTATATTGGTTCCTCGTCTGGGCAGAACACTGTTTCAAAGAACACGTTTTTCGTTGTATGGCCTTAACAGAGTTTTAGTTTTACTGGCTTAACATATGTCCCTGACATTTCGATGTACACTTTAAAATAAGCGTCTCCGAGTGCCCTTGTTGCCTGGGTAATTTTAACAGCATTTTGCTACTACATATCTCCATCCCCATCGCGCTTGCTGTTCAGTGCTAGGGACACAGATCTGCGAACTAACATCATCGAGTGTTCTGTTCGTGATAGCCGGTTTGCTTGGTAGGTATAGTGCGTGTTATCAACGACGACGCGCCCCTCCACAGCGAATCTCATATTACTTAATCTATGCGTAATTGATAGGGGCGCGCCTTCGTGGATGACACACACTATAACTGCATAACTTTTCGCTCAGGCGTCAGGCCCTATACTCCGAACTTCAAAATCTGAAAGGGACGGCACGATACGAAGTTCGGATTTTGAAGATCGGAGTAGCCCCTCAGGATTAGGACACATGGATGTAATTTTCGCCTATAAAAAATAGCAGTAGATATCTTCTTACGGGAGTTCGAAATGTTACGCAAATACCCTGTCGGTTTCTTGTAAATATCGTCCACGTTTGCGAGCACGGCGACGAACCACAGGCGCGTCTAGAAATGAATGTGTCCGTGTACTATGTGATTTGCTTTATGTAGACAGTTTGCAGCCATTCAATCAGGGAAGCCCATTAAATGGGAACTTGTCAGACTATCGGGCTAAGCTTTGAGGTTTCTTCCGCTACCCGCAATACCCGCATTCTCGGTTCTAACGGTTTACATTACATACAAGTCTATACAAGTCAATTTCCTATTTTATCCGCCATTATGAAAGTTTCAACGCTAAGGCGACATTATGGGCTATAACATTCTCACATACCGATAATGTATTTTGCGTAACATACTTACTTTGTAAAGTGAAAACTTACTGGATATGTATCTTTCAAGAGCAAAGAAAACGTGGACACTGCAAACTGCCCCTTCTAAGCAATAACTCTCATTACGATAGCCATTTGTACCCCATTTGTTTTGTGCAATAAAGTTCAGGTAGGTAAATAAAAATAAAAAAGCTTTCGCAGCTCCTGTAATAGTTATATTAGAAATCATGCTGTACTTAGCAACCAATCTCTGTAGCGTAAACTCTTACAGTATTCCAGTGTTTTTTAAACCGCCCGCGTGGCCGTTTCCCCTGGATTTTCCCAGGCCACACTCCAACACGCACTCATATCAATTCATTGGGCCCTGCCTATAAAGCCACAGTCAGGTTAAAAAAAAAGCTATACTTAGTGCTAAATATTTGTTGGTTTTTTTTTATATCACAGTCCAAAATGTATCTTCTCCTTCAATTAAATAGCTTTGCTAGTCCCACTGACAGTTAGAAATCGTGCCTGCTGTGTTGTACTTAGTGCTAAATATTTGAGCACGCACCGTTAGCCCGCGCGGATCCAGCGCGCTCTAGATGTCGTGGTCGGCGTCTTTGTGTGGTTGTCCATTGACCCGTACAAGGCTCGACACCGAACTTCCTACTCACCTGTCGCTTGTTTATACCGCTTACTGGTTTATTGCCTTGTTCAACTGATATTGGTAATTGGGTACCTACCCAGATATCTTGTGAACTGACAAGAGACCCAAGACTGCTGAATTGCTTTGCTGGTGCCAATATCCGCGTGGTTGGTAAAACTCGATAGTATCTCATACTAAATGCTGCCGGAATTCGTTGCTATATCAAAAGTCTTGAACAACACTTAAACATCTTCTATACATGTAGACTGTAGAGGTACATGGTGAAATTAACTTAAATCCTTATAAGGAGTGAGTCAATGCTCGATCCGGAACATGCCGTTAAGTTTCTGAGAAGATACATTTTTGTGACTTGTGAAGTAGCGAAATATAATGACGATCACTCACGCGCACTCTCACAACTTTTTCCAGACTCTGTAAGGTACCTATTTATTCTGTTAATCTTTACATGTAAACTCTAAGTACGAAGTTGAGTTGCTGTTGACAGTTAAATTTCTGAGCAATTACCGTTAAGGTTGACGGTAGAGTCCTCACCGTGGGTATTTTCACTGTAACAACCTAAACCCATCACGGTGTCCTTGCTTGAAGAATTCTAAATGAACGGCTTTCGTCTTTCAAGTTATCGGTTGCCATTCACCTTTAAGTACATATATTTATTGAATTGATATTAGACATTCGACCGGTATGCGGCTTTGAGCCAAAGCCATACTGCATTTAGCGTTGCATGCAAAGATCATCCGCCGTCGTTATGCTTTTGGTGCAAGTGACGAGAAGTTTCTCAGGAAAATACAGATAAAATGAGAAAAGTGGTTTCCCGTCAATGCTTTTATGACATAGACTGAGATTGAAATTCACTTGGCTTGTGGAAAAGGTTTTTCACTAGGTATACATGTATTTTTAGGGTCCCGTAGTAAACAAGGAACCCTTATAGTTTCGCCATGACCGTCCGTCCGTCCCCCGTTTTTCTCAGTAACCGTTAGTACTAGAAAGCTGTAATTTGGCATGAGCATACATATCAATGACGCCGACAAAACGGTAGAATAAAATCATAAAAAATAAATTTTCTTTTAGGGTACCTCCCCTACATGTAAAGTGGTGGTGCAATTTATTTTTCTTCCAAACCCTATCGTTGGATAGCTCTTTCAAAAATATTAAGGTTTCTAACAGTATTTTTGGATTCAAGAATTGGTTGGCGTGATATTAAGCTTTGAAGTGATAATTTTTGCTATGGCCCCTGCCAGCTAAACGGTGGCTACTAGGCATGTAAAAAAAAACATGGTAGTAGTATATACGATGAATTTAAAAGGAAAACTATCACAGCTAAGTAGACGTTACCGTAAAGGACAAAAATATGTATATAACACAACATCTCAAAAAAGTACATCATCAAGATCAGTAAAAACCCATCTACGGGTACGTAATTCCGCATATGATCGGTGACGTGATGGACGGGCAACTACGGAACCCTACACTGTGCGTGGCCCGACACGCACTTGGCCGGTTTTATTTATTATATTTTATAGAGTTAAGCCTTATATTAGTGTATGTTAAAGTATGGTTATTTGTTTTCGTTTGTTTCTAAATAAATATACATATTTACTTTTTATTTATTTAAACTTTATTACATTTTTTGGTCCAAAGCTGACGAATATTCCGTTTTTTAAATGTTCTTGGGGGCAAACGAGCAGACGGATCTCCTGATGATGGTGAGTTATTGAGTTTAATTCAATTTTGCAAAACTGAATACTCTTACTATATTTTATTGAGCAGAAAAATCCGCTTTAAGTACTTTTTAACACAATTCTATTCATATTCAAGAGACACTTCTAGTAATTCGGTGTCACATGAAAACAACATCATAGACACGGTATTGGTTGGTACCAGTGGCGGCGCATCAAAAATATTCTTAGGGAAGCTGGAATTAATTTTCCTTTCTTATTCGTCATGAGCCGTAGTAAAAGAACTGAAAATTAGGTAAGCCGGTGGGCGCGCCGCCGCAAGTGACTGAGCTGGGAGACATAAGTCAATTCGGTAGCTTCTACTCGCCATCTCGACGAACGAGCATATTATAAATGAATCTATCTTTTGCTTTCTCTACTCAAAAACTTTTGCACCACCTGAGTTCCTCCTGCCACTCCTCACATGTACCCAAGTGCGGGCCACATTCCACAGCGACCGTCCTCGCCATAAACGGCGTGCGCCGCCGCAAGTAACTGAGCTGGGAGACATATGTCAATTCGGTAGCTTCTACTCGCCATCTCGACGACCGAGCATATTATAGATGAACCCATCTTTTGCTTTCTCTACCCAAAAACTTGCACCACCTAACTTCCTCCTGTCACTCCTCACATGTACCCAAGTGCGAGCCACGTTCCACCGCGACCGTCCTCGCCATAAACGGCGTGCGTCGCCGCCAGTGACTGCGCCTGACACACGACTCTATGGGAATCCCTGCTTTGATGAGTAACCATCCTGTACTGCGGAAAGAAAACCCTGGAGACAAGATGTTAAAATGAAGACCAGCCCGTTTGAGAACTAACCATATGCTACAAGTTACCTAGAATTTTCGTTAAGTCACGAGACTCAAAGTTACCTCTGATCAGTCTAAATGATACTGGAAATCCCAGTGTCCAACGTACCTTATAATACTTTTGTTCACTGAAGCAAAGCTTTGCAAATTTAATTGAAACTGGGCAGGACACGCACGCTATTTTTAAACCCAACATTATTAGATTTCAGCGTTTATTGATGCAGTATTTTGCTCTGCTAATACTAGAACTCAATTATTTTATTCTAAGTATCGTAGTATCTTTTGAGCTACTACAATCTACAAGTGAACTTTTCTTTCTCTCCTGTTAGTTAATACGACTGCTAAGGCGGACGAACATCCATAAATAGAAGACAGGAAATGGAAATTACACCAACGCGCCGACTGCTGGTCTAAAGTCCATATCAGAGCTTACATGGAGTCTAGTTGCCTCTTCCTATGGTCAATTGACGTTATCCGTAACTACGTGATTAGTCATCGGAATGACGGTCGTTGTTCGCGTACGGTGGTCGTATACTGATACCGTTAAGTGGTCGGAATATGCCGCTACGTTCTGCAATGCCAAATAAAGTAGGTGCGATTTGAAAGATATGGCGAAGGTAAAGACAAAACCATCTCACGTTGCAGCTTTCAAGCGGTAAAATACATTTATAACTGTTGAGGAATTTCCCAAATTGAACCGTAAAGTTGGGAAACCTTCATTGAAAAAGAAAATTGGTTATCGTGTTTACAAACGGGATGCTGAAATTCATGAAATATTATTGTCTTGGATTCAGAATACTTATGTGAAAGTAATCTTTTATAGAATTACGAAAACTGATAAACTTTTTGTGTAAAGCAGGGCGTAATCCATGAAAAATGGTCAAACGTTTATAATTAACTAACTTAAGTACAACACGTTACATTAAATTATTTAAGTCTCGATGTGTTCATTAGCCCTCGTTGAGTCACGCATCGTAAGACAATAGATTGCCGTAGCAGAATAACAATACATCGTGCGCACGAGCTGCTGGAGCGCATCGATCCGTTCCTGGGCATTGAATCAGGTTCTTAAGCTAATTCGCATACATCACACGTTTGATGTGACACGAACACTTGTTAATAATCATAAACTGACAAGGATGGAACATACTCATGTCTGTGTTTCTAGAGGGGGTAGGGAGAGCACATTAAATTTACTTTTCAGGCCCACTTCAAGCAATTGTAGGAGAGAGTAAGAGTATTAAGACGAATGTCCGACCACACCGCTGCTCAAAATAAGGTGACGGTACGGAATCGCAGTAATGCGCCTCATCATGTGTGACGTTTTTAACTCATTAAGTGTATCCATCTCGTCATTGCGGCTGCGTTTTTTAACGCACCGTTAAGCAGCGGTCTGATCGTACCTTTAACGTAGGTTAAGAAGTAAAAGACTGAGATGTTGTAATGATATATTGCTAGCCCATCACCCACGACGCACTAAATATATACATATTATTATATTCAATTATTGTACCTGCTCACAAAATTTCACGAGAATCGGTTGAAAACTGCGAACTATAGAGGAAAACAGCCGGAATGCCGCCGGACATACGAAAGCATGTCCAGCTGAAAGCCCAAGATGAAACTTCGCTTCACTCGGTCAGTACAGTAAATACCTAATGACGTGAGGTTCCTTCGTGAATCGATATTCAATATTTAAAACATTATAACAACACAATACAATACCATTCAGACCTTGCTACTTTATGGACTGAAAGCGATTGTCATAAAAAATAATTAAGTAAACTGTTAGAACAATATAAATCTACAATATGTATGTCTTAACAGACTCTAACGACACCCACTGAAAGGGATGGCATTATGCTAACTGGAAATCACACAGGGACTATGAAAAATATTATGAAATCGTTGCAGTTCCAAATAATAAATTGTATAGGTAGATGTTGTAAATTAAAGCCCTGGTTTTTAAGATTATCGCAGGAACAACCCTCAATAAATTCGAGCGGCAATAATTCGACCATTTAAAATCATGAATCTCCCGTTGATACAATGATTTAAAAACATTTCAAACGACCCTTCTAAAGATATTGAACGCGATGACTCGCATGGACCTAAAAGCTACAGTTTGCGCGTTTCTATTATTAAAATTTCTCAATTCAACACGCATCTGCGACCCAGATCTTGCTCTAAAAACAGTTTCTTACAATAAGTTGAATTACATATGAATGGAAACTGGATTGTATATATTAATATGTAATTTGGTATGGACCCTAAGGGGAGAATAATAGGTAGCAAAAATCTAAATAATACCGGATCGGCCCCCTCTAATTCGGCACATCGTGTGTCAAACTTGTTCCAACACGAAAAAGCCAGATGTTTTTTTAATCATCATCCTCTTTAGCTTTAATTTGGGGCCGGCCTTTATAAATTACTGATATGGACGAGAAGACGTTACGAACTTGTTTATAAAGTCCGTCCAGTGGATTAGTCATCCCATTTTAGCAATTGACGGTCGTTTGCTTATCAACCAACTTCGACTTTGGCTGCCAGGATTAGCCGACGTCACAAAAGGACACCCTTGTTAGGATAAAATTTGTCCAAATACACACACCTTTCACATACACAGCTCTCACTTTAAGAGCTGCGTTGGTCTTATCGTCCAAAGCATCACTAAAGTTATGCCTTACACATAGTCTAGTGTCGTGTATCCATTCCAATTTTGTTTTCTATTCTCCATACAGTTACTGGGAGATCCCCTGAGTGGCGGGTATCACTACCTATATATCCGCAATTTTGGTACCTACAGATATAAATTCAATCTAGAGCACAAACATAGGCACTAGATAGCCAAATATTTTCTAGTGTCTAGTTTTGCGGTAACGGGATAGATGTTTTATGATGAGTACTTTGCATCTATCTTTTAAATAAGTGTCAAATACAGCAGGCTGGAATTGCTGCGACACCATCGTTAATTTTCAACGACAAGAACTTATTTATGTCGTAGCCAACCCCATAAAC
This sequence comes from Epiblema foenella, assembly GCA_963556455.1. Classification (NCBI taxonomy): domain Eukaryota; kingdom Metazoa; phylum Arthropoda; class Insecta; order Lepidoptera; family Tortricidae; genus Epiblema; species Epiblema foenella. The sequence continues at coordinate 10,960,751 of OY747107.1, read as the reverse complement.
GCCGCAAATATGAAAGGATATTTTCAATAAAACGTTTTTAACTGAAGCTGCGGTCCCCCGCATGGTGGCAAGCTTTATTTTAACCGCCACATGGTCTCGGCTGACCCGGCATGTGGGTGCCATGCTATTCCTGACAACTTTATTGAAATTAATATCTCTAATTTATCGAACGTTTACCACAATGTTATTCTTGTTTGTCCCTGCAGAGCTTCTATGTTGGGAAAGGTTAGTGGTAGATTAAATTTAAAGTACATCATAGCAATTTTCAATTAAGTTGTTTTTTTTGTTACACAAAGTAAGTAATCTAGGATGTTTACATGTTGTATTTTTTGTAGAGAAGATTATCTCAGCGTGAGAGCTCTTGGGGCAAGTATTTACTTAAGTTCAAGTGAGAAAACTGAAGTCCGATAAAATAATTTCAATAATTTACATTACATACATTGTACACCTTATCATTGGTCCTAGTAAAGAGTCCTTGGCGCGATGCAGTAATCGGCTGTGGCATCTAAAGTACATCAGCAATAAGACGGAGACGCTTTGCAAATACGAGTGCAACAAAGACAAACAACTATTGGTGCCTACATGCATGCCTTGAAGGGGCTATTCTACGGCCATTTAAACCGCCCATGAATATTCAGGGCCCCAAACTCGTAAGTACTGAAATCAGCATCAGATTTCTAAGATTCCTTGTTATGCATATACAATAGTAATATATTCTACAAACGCCAACACAGTTAAGTAAACATTCATGACCCTTATTACAATGTGCATAAAGTGCACGAAAGGTCAGTTAACTGAAATGGCGATGGTACACCACGGGGATAATAACACTGTTTTATGTCATGGCGCGATATTGAATTTTGAACGTACTTACTCCTCCAGATTTTATTCCCGAGCGTAACGAGGGTGTTAAAATTAAGACCAAGTCTTGAGTGCAGCGAGGGATTTGAGCGCACCCAAGACATATCAGCTTGCTTTCGATAAGGTTTGAATTTGCACGATATATAAATTGACATTGTCGAACAGGTGGTGTGAAAAGGTGATTTCCTGTCTGACATGGCGGTGCGGGATCGGTATTTGGTACTATTTTTTATATGATGTGAGCTTACTGACGTCTTCACTTGACGGGATACTGTCAGCATTACTTTTGCGCAGTATGTAGTAATATCATGCGCAGAAGCACTCATTTACCTAAATGTAGGCGAGCAGTAAGGGACCTAAGTGCTCGGATACGTACAATTATATGAAAATTTGAGAGTTCATACTATAGCATTCTTTATTGTCAAATCTTGACTATAAAATGACGAATGATTGTATAGATACATTAAAACTGAAAGAATTGCCCAAGAAGCTGACAAATACACTTGGTTCGTTTTCATTTTGTTAATCGAATGTGTTTGGTCAAGGAGCTGGTGATCTCATGCACTCGTCATTCTAACTTGGTGGTAGTCATAAGACACAAATAGAAGGTTCCTGGAGCCCTGGAGAATGTCTTCTGGATCGATCGGGTGATGCAAACACTTATTTGCAGATGTAAACAGCTGTAATAACGATTGCCCTACATTAGGATTGAAAGCATCTGGAGATAACTATTCATTCCAAAGGTGTATTATCTGGTTCAATAGCAATAATCTCATCCTTGTCACCCATTAGAATGTATTAGACTACTTAATGAAAGGTCGTTTATTCATTTTTTACTATTATAATGTTAAAAGTAATATACCCCGTATAATTTGATATATCTAGTGGAGTACTGTTCCTCTAATTTTAACAGTTAAGTGCATCTTCTACCAGTTCAACAACGGTACCAAAATAAATGCGTCAGGATAGCTGATAAGACATGTCACATAGGATATCTATTTAATAGAGTCATTACGCGACCAGCGTCAGTTTGCGACCATCTGAAGGGTGGGAGGAGGGTTTTCAATTAATGTTTTTAACATTCCTACAGACCTTGACAAAATAATTAGTCGTATGCAAATTATTTTGTAATTATTGAATTGGAATCCATCAAAGAATCGACACTAATAGCTGGTCGCTAACCTACATAATGATCCTACTTGGGTAGATTTTGATTCTACTATTTAGACAGTACAGAACGAAAGATAACATTATAGCAACTGCTTAAGCGACCTCTAATTCATCCACTATTTTATGCTTATACCTAAGAAGTATAAATTTATCTTGTCATTTAGATACACCAAGTTTACAGTAAAGTTCATCTTTATTTGACAGAGTAATCATGTTCATTGCGTGAACAAACTGATACTACTAACAGCCTGAATCATTATATTAAATTTAGTTAGTACCTAAGGGAATAAATAGACTTCAAAATATTTCAATTACTTAGTATATTACTCAACCAATTAACTCAAATGTCACAACAAATCATCCTAAAGAACTAACGCAACCGGTTCATAAATAAACTTGACCGGTTCAACAATTATCATCTTCTGATGTGTTAACTATCGGCTCTCATTAAACAATTCGGAGAATAGAAAACTTATAGGGACAGTTAGTTTTTAGAGGTAATGTTACCCGTACACATAACATGCGACTCATAAACGCATGGTATGGGCACGCCACGATTCAGGCCAACGACCGGTGAAGTCATGTGCGAAAGTTTTTTGGCTTGGGCTCAATAAACGAGGCCAGCCGCTATGCTCTCAGCTATGTCCATCTATGTCTAGCACTCTGTAATATACTATTGCCTCTAGTTCCGTGACACAGTAGATTTTATAAGGTACTATAAATTATTCTGTTCATATTTTCATTCAAGTCGTTCAATTTTATAAATTCTAAGGTCGGCATTAAAGACACCGCCTCAAACCTTTATGATGTAGGTACCTATATGGTGAAAATACATTTTCCGGCCAAATCAATCTTTGGGGCCGTGGGGGCCAAGCGCGCGTCGACTATATAAAGATCTGTCGAAGCGCCTAATAGAGGCTTCTGGTGACCAGAGGGCTGGCTTCTATTTCGCTCAGCGAATAAGTATTGCCGTGCAGCGAGGAAATACAGCCAGCCTTCTGGGCACCCTACCATTTGACAGCGATCTGGGTCAAATTTTTTATTTATAATTTTAATTTTAATTAGATTATTTGTTCTATGAAATAAATGAATCTAATGTAAGAGTTTGCCTTTGACAGGGCATTTTTAGGGTTCCGTACCAAAATGGTAAAAAAGGAACCCTTATGGTTTCACTTTGTCTGTCTGTCTGTCACATCGCTAAATATCTAAAGAACTACTTATGCTATCGATTTGAAATTTGCAATAGTTATAAAGAAGGCTAACCTAGATATATAGAACATGACTTTTTTAAATATCTTTTTACTTTCTGTAAAAAATTCTAGACGCGACGCGCGACACAGAACGCTTCAGGACTCGCGAATGTTTTAACTAGGTAGTACCTACAGCTCTAACCCGGTCTTGTTGTGGTTCAAAATTAAAAGTCTAGTGACTATGTCACGTGGGTCGTCATATCAAAGGGCTTGAGTTGCACATTCTCAAACCTTTTTTTTGCGTTTAATCATTTTTGTTTTATGAGGGAAAATGTAAAAAAATACCGTTCCCCCCTTATCTCTGAAGTTTACCAAGGAAGAAATGTGACATTATTACATAACATTGAAATCATTGTATGTTTTACAGGAAAAATATAACTATAACTATAACTAGTTTTATTTTTTTATCATGAAAAAAAATCTATAAGTAAGTACTAAGTTTGTAATTTAATCACATTTGCAATTTTTTTTATAGGTAACTTACATTCCAGTAACCAAAGTCGCCGATAGATGGCGCTGTACCCATGGCGTCCGACTCGCACTTGACCGGTTTTTTTTTTCAGTCTATTCTTACCTACCCTATATACTTTAGTCACAGTAAATATACGTGCAGCTTAAAGTAGTAATGCGTTCTCCAGATTTACGATTTACGATTGTGATTTGTTCACTTTAAAGAAATCCAAGCGTTTAAATCGAAATCGACACACTTACACAGACACGCGTTAGGTATGTACTACAAAACAAATCCATACACACACAGACTTGTCTCTACAATAAACTGAAGCAAGCTTCGCAGTGCAGCGGTCATATGTGTCGAGGTGTGCCGCCGCGGCGAACTGTAAAAAGAGTTTCAATAAACTATATATAGCATACTGGCTAATATTAATTTAGATAATTGTTTTATCATTGTGAAATGTACCTATACATGTCTTTTATGTGCGAAAAGACATGTTGAAAATTTAATTAAATACTTGAAATAAAAATGAATCAACGTGTATATTGTGCGGTTTACGGATGCATGAATTCTTCAATAAAGAAACCAAAAATTTCATATTTAACTCTCCCTGGTAGTGCAGAAAGGTATCAGGTATCAGGGTCCTAGTTCAAGGTCCATCATAATATTTAAGAGCTTGGTTCTTGTTGATGGAGTAATTTCCAGCTTATTTTGCATTCAGCTTAATCCTTCACTTATTTGTATGATGAAGCATTTATTTTTCTTTTATTTGCTAAATATTAACTAATATTTCGGTTTGGTTCAGTTTTTTTTTAACAAGATACATGGTTGTTATTTTCAGGCGTTCGCAATGGCTTCGTTTAATATGTTGAGAAGACCTGGCGAACAAATCGCCACGCGGTTATGTCGTTTGCGGAAAACATTGTGACCCTCTGGATATTTTACCGGGAACGCATCGCAAGAGGCTTAAAACAAATTCATTGCCATGTCTGCTTTTACCAGATATAGGAAAGAAATGTGAATGGATGTCTGATAATTATACTCCGCCGATTGTTAAAAAGGTTGGAAAATATGTCTAGACAAATTCATTGCCATTCCTACAGTTACCGCATTTTGACAAAAGGATGTACACATATCAATTTATCCTCCAAAGCATTTATTCTGCAAATTTAAAACATTAGAAACTTATAAAAATAAAAATTATTACCTACAGAATAAAATAAACAACTACCTTAATCAATAACTATATAAAACAAAAACTAAAAGTCGAATTCTAAAATAGGCCCCTGTGGCATGGTACCAAGGATGCTGGCAGCATTTCCTCGCTGAATCGCAATGCTTATGCGTTGAGCGAGGAAGCTGCCAGCTCTCCTGTCCCCGGTTACATCGATCAACCGTTTTGCCAAAAAGCGATATAATTTTTTTGCTGATGGGCCCCACGGACCAAGGGTTTCGACACCAAAAGGAACAAAGTTGTAATTGGTCCTCCTCTGCCCGCTTTGGCTTGCACTCGATTCTCACGCACCTCCGAGGTGATGATGCAGCCGAGGCGCGCTAGAACGAATGAGCACGTGCGCGCGTGAGCGAGTACCAAGATTTAAATTTTCGTCGTAAAGCCGTCGGTAACCCTCTATACGCGCCTAAAGTACTATTAACTTAAAGTTAAAAGTACAAACTTGTTGTCAGTAGGTACCGACAGTTATCACCTGGCAACCGTCCGTATCGCCTCGCGGTAATTTCAGTTGCAGTCAACTGATATGACAGGATGTATGGTAATGATGGTAACGGCGGTAGCGATGACCCGGTTCACGTGACGGTTAATTATCAAATGGTTCACATCGTGAGTTGACAGTTACCTTATAACTTCGTACTACATGTGCTGTGTTGTGAAGAAATACCTTATTGTTAAAGGTCCCAATGTTGGACACCTTCATTTACAATGATTACAATGAAATAAGAATGGAGGAACTATCTATGCTGGCATCTGTATTTCCGAGTTCATATAACCTAGACCTTTTTAAGGCACGAGTAAATAGTCATCTTCTGGGTGAGCTCGCTTCACCGTCGGACTCATCTTTGCCCCCTGGCTAAATGCTGGCCAAAAGCAATCCCATTCTTTGTATTAAAAAAACTATTGGGGCAGTATTAAACACTGACACATTTACAATTTTACAAAACCGAAAACACTTGTCAAATGATCAGTCATTATTGCAATTGGTCAATGTTGTTAAGTTACGAATCATCAAACGTAGTGAAAAGTGTTATATTTGCCTCGTTAGAGCTGACTTTTGGCTGCGCATTGCCTACCTATAACTAGATAAATTGCTAGCTTGCTTGGTAGTTAAAAAAATGTGGTCAACTCAGTGCGAACTTCTTGTGGTTTTTTAAGTTCCCAAAATTAACTTATTGCTGAGTCACTACAGGAAGGAGTTACAAGCATCTACTACTTTTCAACGATTTTCGAACAGATAACTGAGTAGGTATACCAGCAAAATTGAGTCATTGAGATTGCTAAATCATGACTTGTGAATACCATGAATTCGATTTCCAAATAAAAAAAAAGCACTAGGTCTCACCCGTTCCCTCTCGTCTATGAGAGGAGGATTAGCTGTGCCAAGCAGTAGGACGTATAAACTGATGAATGAATGAAAGCTTATTTACAGAACATATGGTCTTATACAATAGATCTTACACACATAAATTACACCCTTGTCATTTTAAATTACCAACGGGTAAAAGCGACAAAGTACCAAAGTGTCCAGCTACTTAAGGGTTCGGTTGGGGTGCCTGGTAGGTATGCGCTAGTCCGAATGCGAAAATTGTCTTGGGTTTAAGTTAGTACTTAAGCCACATAATTTCAGATGATGACTAGGTCAAATAAGGCTACGGATTTATGGCTGGGCGTTTGAGTCATTTATATTAACGCTCATGGTCACAGACGTCACTCACTACGGGACCTACCAAGTAGGGAATTTCCGGCACCAATTTTTAGTACCTAGGGCAGTTAGGCGGTTGTCACATTGATGCGGTTTCCGGACGGTTTCCGCAGTGCGAGCGGGACACTGCTATAGATTTGCATAACGCTGTATCGCTCGCACACCGCTCCGTAGTACGGAAACCGCATCAGTGTGGCAGCCACCTTATCACGCTGAGGCCGTTTCCGTGGCGCGAGCGGGACATTGCTATTATACATGCATAGCGCTGTCTCGCTCGCACACTGGCGGGCCATGCGGAAAACCTCTTCGGGCTTGCCTAATCTAGCTATGAAGCTCCAAAGACCACGTAGTTGTACACTCCCTCCTTTGCCGCCTGAACTAAAACATACATAAGGTTCAAAAGCGTAGAAAATCTCACAAGGGGCTTTTAACACCGACGAATACCTTGTCGCTTTAACGTCATGTTTAAACAGTCATACTAAATTACCAACGGGTAAAAGTGACAAAGTACCAAAGTGTCCAGCTATTTGAGGGTTCGACTATACATTTGCGTTCAGGCGCCCGGTCCGTCCAAATGCGACTTTAGGTAGCACTAACTCAGTGTCACCACAATTGTGACATCAATAAAAGGATTATTCATTAAACAATATAATGGAACACATTTGTGGTTTTGATGACAAAACAAATTGCTCAAATCGTGGGACTGGCTATAATAACGCAAGAAGCAATTCCAACTGTCTTAATTGATAAAGGGAATCATCCCTGCGATATCGCTTTTTTACATGTCTCGGGTCAGGCGAGATTAATTACGGATTGACAGGAGCTTTTCCCAGTTTATTTTTTATAGTCATATAGTTTTCCTATAGTCAATTCTAAATGTATATAATTTTAAGTTTATTGTAGCCCTTTTTACATTGAATGCGTAGGCAGTGCGACAGTAGGGAATGGCCTGGGAACGCGGGGACCTTTGCAGTTCAAGCAGCCTACGCGTTCCGGGCACTGAGCAAACAGGGCGTTTGCGGGGCGGTTAATTCACAAGGCTCTCCGTATTGGTATCCAGGTATCAGTATCTGATTTAGGGTACATGGCCTACCCAATGAAGGAAAAATACTGGAAATAATCCGTGTTATAAAGCGAATAGAAATCCCGTAGTTCGTGGAAGGAGAATTACACGTTGTGAGGGAATCAGAGAATATAATATGAGAACAAGGACTGTGTCACTACCTAAGCAGTTTGAACGTATATACCAAGTTATACATATAATGTCAAATCTACAAACTAACGGAACTCGGGTTTTTTGTTTATAAATTAATTCGGTACTTTATTTTTCTTACAACAAGCCATTATAGCGAAATTACATCTAAAACGGCAGTATCGATTATTTAAACATTCTGCCCACGCAAAAAATATAACTAGGTACACCTATGTACATATTTTGTATCGTGATACAAAAATTAACTAATGTTGCCTAAGCATTACAAATTACAATACATTTCAACATCTCTTGTTATGTGTATGTTTGGGCCATTGAGTGATTATTGGAAGCTGAGCTTAGGAATAAATAGTTTTTAGGGTCTTAGGTTATAAATGAATTAAAGTGTCATGCATATGAGATTGATATAATTGTGGTCTAGTGTTCAGCAGATAGGTATTTAGTGTAATTTATAAGAAGTAGTGTTTACGCTATATCGGGATGGCTCGGAATGCGGCTTTTAGGTTATAAAATGCATTGAGATGTCAAATTGACATTATATCGTTTTCAGTCGATATTTAATGTAATTTGTTAGAAAGAAGCAGTGATTATGCCATATCGGGGTGGCTCGGAATGCGGCGCGGGCGCGGGCAGCCCGTTCCCGTGTGAACGCGACCGGCGCATTACGCCCTGCACTGGGTCGTGCCACGCGTCACGCTAAATGGTGGACATGCTATTTGATTCCTAAAGTTACTACTGAAGATGACGAGGTAGGTATATTATGTAACTTTCCTATTATCTAGCACGATAGGTTATTGGTACCGTCATGTTTTATGTGACGTTTTACTTTTAGTAGGTACGACATTTACCTACATAGTATAACATATCGTACTACACTCAGATTTTTAATTAGAGTTAGTAATAAACTGAAGTTTACGGGCGCACTTCGGATGTGATTATTCCATTATCGTTAAAGTACAGTACTTTTTATGAATTAAAGTTACCCTTATATCATCGGTACCGTGTATTTTTATATATAATTTTGTGAAATTCTAAATTACGAAATATTCATGCTGACATCTGTCAGTTTATACTAGCTCCAATTAAAATTCGGAGTTTAGCTGGGCTGGATTGGTGGGTTGGTCAATGGGTCCAGTACATTTTACGAGATTCAACAGTGAAATAATTTTAAAGTTGTCATTACGTGGCTTTCATGTCAACCGGGCACATTCATAGATCAATTTGATTGTTGTTACCTCTCATAATTTCCCATTCACGAGTCACAAGATTGACCGAGATATTATCTTACTTTTCTCATTCTTCCTGATGAACTGATGCGACGGTACTGCTCACCAGAATAAAGTATGTCAATTTGGAGATCTGTTTTAAAGATCCCACCTGTCACCTGAACCTCGGGCTCCTTTAGAATACAGCCCATATTTCCAAGATATATAAAGGGCTTGGAAGGATAAGGAGGTTTAAATTCCCGATACGTCGTTTACCGGTGCCGGGGATCTCCGGGCTCATTACAAAATTATGCTATTGTTCATTTTTTTCGCCGGGAGACCACGGCTTAAGGACGGCGTCATTTAAACATTCTAAGTTCACAAGCGTTATTTATTTACGAATAATGAATCAGGCTTGCACAAAAAATAACTAAGCTCAAGATTGTAAACAGTCTTAATCTATAACAATATCCACGTCAACTCTGCGCGCCACTGCTCCATGGTCGGTACTCCGCGAGTTTTCCCATTGGTGCGGCCGACCGCGACTCGTTTCCACTCCACAATGGAATGCAAGCGCACTTTTTGGTCTGCGCAAGCGACCGCTAGCCTTGTGAGTGAGATCGAGTTTTTATCCCGATCCAGGGCTTTAATTGGAAGCGTCCTTACGAACAAAGAATGTCGCCCGTATGGGAGGAACCGGTGAACGAAGGTACATTATATGTGTTCAGGTTCTTCAGCTGGCGGTTTGCGTAAAACAAACCAGCACCCAAACAGACAAAACGCCACAAAGGTTATTAAATGCTATTTTACAAAAATAATTGAATACTAGGTACCTAAGGTTTTGTTGGTTGGTTTGAATGAAAAACGGGCATATATTATGTTGTGACTCTTTTTCATTGAAACTTTATAAACGAAGTAAGTGCAAGTACATATACCTAAACGGGTTTAGATTTCAAAGAAAACTAAATATAAATTGTGATTTTCGATTAGTAGCCAACTTTTATATTAGAAGAATAGTCTTGGGCCGACTTATGCATCTATCCTTTGTCGTTTTTCATGATGACTTGATGAGATATATACTTATTAAGTGCTACTGATACCAAGCTTTGGTACACTACGTACGCAAGTATCGCCATTTTTAATTTTATTCGAGGCGAGGAAATATCATGAAGCTACTCGCCTTACCTACAAAGTACTCAGGGCCTGCATTCTGCGACAAAATTAAATACGTAGCCACCTACGTATTCAATATGTGTTTACAAGTGAGCTAGGCTTTTACACCTCTGAATACCGTTGTGAGTGGGAACAGGACGCACTGGATCAACAGCTAAATAAACCGATCGAAGTTTGAAAAGGTTCATCGTCCATCGCTATCACACAGTTTCTCAGACCCTGGAAAGACCAAAGTCTACCGAAGTGACAGCATCCTTCTTTATAATACATTAATAATAATAAATAGTATGTGCGTATTAATATACGTGTTGCCGGTTCCTAAACGCGAGCTTACTTACAGTGTGTCAACTCTCACATAGCTTATGGATGAATACTTAATTCTCAAGACTAAGAAAACCATGCTATGCTGTAAATATGTATGAATATCAGTCGATGTCGATATTTAAGATGTTAACCTAAAATACTTCAGGTATTATCCTCTGCAAGCGAAATATGTATGTTATTTACAGTAAGTAGTTAGTGAGTGACAAATTGACAAGATAGCGTCCGTATCTCTGATGACTAGCACTTAAAAGCACTAATCGATTCCTAAAATACTTAATCTGTAAACTTATTTAGTGACGTAGCCCATTAATGCGGTGACATATTTCCTACCGGGTTTTCCTTGTCGATTAACTAATCTAGTCTTAATGAACGCGTTATGGTAATTTAGGCCGTGTCGATGGCCCTTAATCGTTTGAAGGACGGACCCGCATTCCTGGCTACCTTCAATGAACATCTATTACCCGTCTTTTGACTCTTTGCTGTTATAATTTCATCTTGAGACCCGTAACAACTATACGTAATCGGAGTCCAGTCTTTAACTGGTCGTCCTGTAGCGGATGCGTTGGTACGTAAGTATAGTGAATGAGAGCCTTGCAATGGCCGGCCGGAGAGTTCTGACGCTCTTTACAGGGTACAGATGGGTCTCGAAGATTTGTGATCATTAATAGTCCTTATCTCGTTATCATAAAGTTGAAAATTGATGATCACATCTCATCGTTGCTGACGAGACGAGTATGTCTCTAATTGAAGCTGACCCTAAGGAACGTTAGAGTATTCTCGATTGAAATACTTTGTTGCGCGTAGGTACTCAATTGGTAAATATGAGGCAATTTCGGTAAACTAGCATGATCACTTTTATGCCCGATATGAGACTTTCCATCCCGTCCGTCTCGTACTTAGCTACATTCGTACAATAACGTAGCATCTAAATTATTCTAAATGATAAATTCAGAAGGTCTTACTAGTAATCTATACAATATTTCGTTCTCTGGATGCTTAATAGTAATAAAATTGTATGTATCATCGAACTCAGAATATTAATTTATTAACGTTATAGTTCTAATAATGTAACTATAATAACGCGGAATTATTTATAAAACACGCATGCGGTTTTTATTTAATATATACCCACACCAGCTCACAACTCAATTAAAAGATAAGTACCTAAGTATAAGTTTATTAAATTAAATATGTAATTTCTTTGATAAAAACATGCATTTATATATTTTAACTAGCTTTTGCCTGCGGCTTCGTCGGTGTACCAGCAGTGATAGCTTTTGCCATTTCTTTGTTTATTGTACATACCTATAACCACTGTCACACAGATACATCGTTTATATGGAATTTTCTGTGAGCAAAATAAATGAATTTAATTGTATTGGAAGTCATTTACTTCGCATACCTCGATACAAATTTTCGTCCCTATTGAACTCCTTAGGGGATGATTTCCGGAATATCAACTATCCTATGGCCTTCTTCAGTATACAAACTACATATCTCGACGCCCTATTTCATCTAAATCCGTTCAGCGGTTTAATCTTGAAGAGGTAACAGACAGACAAAGTTACTTGTATAATATAATATAATATATATATAGTAGTCTGGATTAGGTACTTATATAAACTAAGAGCTACTACTGTAGCCGTGCAGCGTAGTCGAGGAGTACCTAAGTCATGTGACTTTCAATCTAGAGGTCGTCGGTTCGAATCCGAGCTCGTATCACATTCACAGGGTTTAAAAAAAACATGTGCGAAATATCATTACAAATTTTCGGTCAAAGAAACATCGTGAGGAAACCGGTCTCATACATATAATAATAATAATAGTATTTATTGCAGGAAAAGGTTAAGTTTACTTACATTATAATTGTTTCACCTTTCCCAGCTTCACTTCGTATATTAAAGTTCATAAATATTCAGTGACATCATAAACACACCGATCAAGTAGCCATGTTCTTAGAGAACTTCTTTTGTTTCGGGACGCGGTGACGGCGGGCGAGCGCCGCGAAGCGAGAGCGTCCCCGCTGCCGTGCGGTCTTCACGAAATTAAACTTTAAGTAGTAGCAATAAGAACTATGAAAAGTAAAATCACATTATTACTCGGCGGGTTGTAATGACATTCACCTAATGATTTGGTTTTGGTATATTGTGGATGATATTTAATTATTAGGCATTGTCGAGCAGGTGGTGTGAAAATGAGCTAAACATACTGCGTGAGACGAGCTCACAGTCCAGTACAAAATTTTAAACGCACGGATTTTTAGCTAAAAATTAACTGACTTCTTTTTATTTATTTTTCTTCTTTGCTGTAGGAAGTTGTGACATACATATATACCCACACCAGCTCACAACTCAATTAAAAGATAAGTACCTAAGTATAAGTTTATTAAATTAAATATGTAATTTCTTTGATAAAAACATGCATTTATATATTTTAACTAGCTTTTGCCTGCGGCTTCGTCGGTGTACCAGCAGTGATAGCTTTTGCCATTTCTTTGTTTATTGTACATACCTATAACCACTGTCACACAGATACATCGTTTATATGGAATTTTCTGTGAGCAAAATAAATGAATTTAATTGTATTGGAAGTCATTTACTTCGCATACCTCGATACAAATTTTCGTCCCTATTGAACTCCTTAGGGGATGATTTCCGGAATATCAACTATCCTATGGCCTTCTTCAGTATACAAACTACATATCTCGACGCCCTATTTCATCTAAATCCGTTCAGCGGTTTAATCTTGAAGAGGTAACAGACAGACAAAGTTACTTGTATAATATAATATAATATATATATAGTAGTCTGGATTAGGTACTTATATAAACTAAGAGCTACTACTGTAGCCGTGCAGCGTAGTCGAGGAGTACCTAAGTCATGTGACTTTCAATCTAGAGGTCGTCGGTTCGAATCCGAGCTCGTATCACATTCACAGGGTTTAAAAAAAACATGTGCGAAATATCATTACAAATTTTCGGTCAAAGAAACATCGTGAGGAAACCGGTCTCATACATATAATAATAATAATAGTATTTATTGCAGGAAAAGGTTAAGTTTACTTACATTATAATTGTTTCACCTTTCCCAGCTTCACTTCGTATATTAAAGTTCATAAATATTCAGTGACATCATAAACACACCGATCAAGTAGCCATGTTCTTAGAGAACTTCTTTTGTTTCGGGACGCGGTGACGGCGGGCGAGCGCCGCGAAGCGAGAGCGTCCCCGCTGCCGTGCGGTCTTCACGAAATTAAACTTTAAGTAGTAGCAATAAGAACTATGAAAAGTAAAATCACATTATTACTCGGCGGGTTGTAATGACATTCACCTAATGATTTGGTTTTGGTATATTGTGGATGATATTTAATTATTAGGCATTGTCGAGCAGGTGGTGTGAAAATGAGCTAAACATACTGCGTGAGACGAGCTCACAGTCCAGTACAAAATTTTAAACGCACGGATTTTTAGCTAAAAATTAACTGACTTCTTTTTATTTATTTTTCTTCTTTGCTGTAGGAAGTTGTGACATACATATGAACACATAGAAAATGTGCATGTATATTTCAATAGGCAACCATTGGCTCACCCGCGTTAGTGAGATGAGAGTACTCTAAGTATACATACCAGCAGGGCTCGAAGATTAAGAACGATTTTATCTTAAGAACTAAGTTCGCCAGTGTTAAAACCCCGATGGCTGAAGTGCTGAAGAATAAAGTAGGTACTCACTTTTGATTGAACGCAACAATTCTCAGAAGCTATTTCATCATCATTGGCAACTTTATACCGTGTGAAAACAACCGCAGTTCCCATGGATGACAAAAGTAAAGATTCCCAAAGAACAGTACGCCTATACAGAAAAAAACTCTGAATGGCTCTATTATACGCTGATTTCATTCATGTTTTGATTATTAAAATGCATTGCGGACGTATTTTAAATGTGTTGTAGGTTTACCCTTATTTACGATACCTATTAGAGCGTACCTACTTTTAATTTAATAAACGAAGGTGAAAGTTACTTGTGTGTGGCATCGATTTTGGTACCTAATACTTACTTAATGCTTTGTGTTTTGTTATATTTTTACTGTACCTAACACGCTTAATTCTCCCTATTATGGGGCAAAATTTATGAGGTACCTACAAATATTTAGTCTTGCATCCAGTCAACGCAACATCGCAGTAATGATTTCCGAAGCCTAATTTCGGAGTAGGTACGATACAACTTATTGAATTCACATCTTTTGATTCCACGCATAATTTGTTTGTTACCCAGTTTACGAGTATTATCACGTCTCGTTTATTTACTCTTGCCATTATATCAGGCCAGCTATATTTACAAGAGTTAATTACACTGTGGTTTTAATGATAAGGAACTCCAAAAGCAAGATCTTTACCAACTCCTCTTTACTCTAGTGCAACATGTAGGTACGTAGCTAAATTTGATTGAGCATCCTTTGTATCTGCTGATTCGGTACACACATGCTGGATCCATTGAGACCCCTCATACGGTCAAACGCGACAAAAAATAATACAAAAACCGTTATGCTCCCGAAAAAGTCCCATCACTCATGAATCGAGCTCATTGAGAAATTTGTGTAACGCGGTCCATACATTATGGGATTTGAAAAATAATACTCTTGTTTTATGCATATTTTATGACATAAACTAAGAAAAACGTAATTTGACTGTACGTAAGCTTTCCTGCTGATTTATAGCTAGTGTGTGGTCTTTTTTTTCATTTTTGTCAGATTAATACAACGTAAGCTACAGTTTTTAGGGCTCCGTACCCAAAGGGTAAAACAGGACCCAATTACTAAGGCTTCGCTGTTCGTCCCTCCGTCTGTCATCAGGCTGTATCTCATGAACCGTGATAGATAGACAGTTGAAATATTCACAGATGATGTATTTCTGTTGCCGCTATAACATCAAATACTAAAAAACAGAATAAAATAAAAATTTAAGGGAGCTCCCATACAACAAACGTAATTTTTTGTCGGTTTTTAGATAATGGTAAGAAACCCTTCGTGCGCAATTTCGACTCGCATTTGGCCGGTTGTTTATTACTTACTTGGGGGACTTTCCTCGTGCAGAGACTGAATAAGTAACAGTACAAGGTGCAATTTTTTTTAAGCACGTGGTTCTTACTTGGGTTGGGAAGTTGAGGATGACATTTTTAATGGTACAATTGTATTCTACTACTCAGGATCCAACGTAGTATTGACAGTAAATAGGCAGCTTTATCGGCGTCGCGGTAACATTTTAAAGGCGTTTTTTAAACCTATTCTACTGAAACGCACCCACACTTGGTGCACATGTGGCCGTGGGACTAGCTCGGCTTCCTTGAATGGGACTCAGATATGGGATCGGGGCTTCAAAACATTCTCACGATTCACAGAAATGAATAAAAACGAACGTTTCACACGACGCTTGAACGCATAAAGATGATACACTAGTCAAAGTTCATGTTGCAGCAGATAAGGGGAACTCTGGGGGAACTTGGGTCTTGGGTAAGCTAGGCACAAACAGTACTCTGTTCTGACTTTTGTACCCATTTATTATAAAGTGACCTCTGCGATAGTATAATAATAAGTGATGATTTCATTGACATCATGCAGAAATAATATTTACATTACTCATATTGTCCATTTGTTAGACTATACCTCATCTTTTTAAGTGTAAAATTTCCAATAGCTCACACATATACCTATACCTAGCTTGTATAGAAATGGGCAACTTTACACTAAGGTCGCTATAACGCACTAACTACTTATATGACGCAGTATACGCAGCGCTACCATCCAAGCGACTAGGGCGTTTCCCGTCTTCGATGCCCGTAGCCATAGCCGCAGAAATGTAAACCACCCTAAGTGTAACAACAATTCAAGATGAAACCGTTTCTAAAGTGAGTTATGCTTCTTAAAAGCTACGTTTCCACGGAGACATGCGGTATCAGGCCTGCTCCTCTTGCCGCTTCGGCAAAATGGTGTACTCTGGCTAAAATCTTCTCTGACACACCTCCGTGGTGTCCAGCCCTATCGTGCTTGGAACGAAAGAGCACGTTCTATGCGTCGAGCACGTGCGAGCAGGATGCCATGATTAGCTGTCACACATCGGTTTTGTTAGACAGAAAACCTTTTGTACGTTAGTAAGTAACTACTCCTTAATTATTCTGTGGCAGAATTGACCAATCAAATTAGTTTCTGCGGTCACTCCTCTCCGTCTCCGCTCCGCCTCTGCCTCAGTGGAAACGCACCTCCTTCACGTGGAAAATCAAAGAAGTGAAAATCAATTTAGAGTCAACGTCAATCTATTTTCTTACCGAGCGCTTACTGACAGTTTTATAACAGCGCAGTAGTATCACGGAAGGTTAGGTACATCCCGTGTATTCCGAGCCGATCATCATTGTACTGTAAATGCGCGAAGGGGCCATAGGTTTGGTAGGTAGCTGAATGAATGATGAAATGAATGATTTATTGCATATATGGAATTCGGGTTTTACAATTTGCAGATACAGTTGCATAATGAAAGTTATACACTGAACCCTACCTTTTCAAGCGTACATGCTTATTATAATTGGGTATTTAACACATCATAAAATTTATAACATAGCGTGCTTACGGGTATAGATAGAAGACCATCAAATTATCACAATAAATAGTAAATTAGACAAATTAATCAAAATCGTATATAAAAAAAATTAGGTTACTATTAATTTTCGCAAAAATGTTGTTTTTTTTTTAATTTGATATTTACCAACAGAATTCTCATGTTTCAATAAAAAAAATTGAAAAATTGTATGGCAATTAAACGCAATACTTCACGACTAAAATGGGAAATTACTCGTGTTTCCATTCAACGGTAACGAGGCCATCCATTGCAATGTGACGTCACATTTCACTGCCTAGTGGGGAGCGTTTTCAGTGCTCGCCAGCTATACTGTACTTGCTGCTCGTTTTCGTCGTTGTGTTGCTCTAATTGTTGTTGGTCTCATACAAACATTTAATCGCCTCTAAGAACTGGTTCCAATGGCACCATATTTTTTTGCTTTTGTTCGAAATAGCCAATTATAAAAGTATTACTTACAAGCAATGTCAAATAATTAAATTAATAAAAAATGCATATATTCCTTTATATTTCAGATCAAGTTTTACTTTAGAGACAATTTTAATTTACTTAAACGGTGCTTATTTTCCATGTTTCTAGGTGGACAACTGGACATCAGAACCGACTTTCTTCACAGGCATCTTCGAACAGCCTTGGCTATCTCGGCAGCCCCGGTTATCTGAACAAGAATGCTGGCGTTGTGCATTAAGCTATCACGACATCAGCCGGAGCGGCATTCCCGGGCCGGTGTCCGGTGGAGGAATGCGCAGCCAGCAACCCGAGACGGAAGAACGGCGGAAGCGGTTCAGGGAACCCGATACTACGAAACGACGTAACAACCATTGAAGCACACGGAATTACCACACTTATGACATGGACACAGACTTGCCTCTGAAAAAGCTAAATCGCTTCGCGTAGACGAAGACGCTGCGTATGAAATTTTATAACCTCGAATATTTAACTCAGCACAACTCCCGCTCCTGCGTTTGGTTTTAAAGTCTTCTAGCATTGCTACAAAGTTTATTTTTGTATAAAGTTAAGTGTGTTTTAGGACTTTTGAAAATTGTGAGGTTCCGATCTCCAGCGCGCAACCGTCTCGCTCCACTGTGCCGTGCATCCTGCCAACAAAGTGTAATTTTCCAAGTATTTACTTTATCACTATCCTTAGCTTTTACAAGACAGTTACAGTAAGACGATGCGATCTTATCGCAAACGCACGTTTAAAAAAACTTTTCCAATGATTCTTCAACAGGAACGTAAACCTTTTTGTCGAAAGCAATCCCTTAATGATAATGAGTAAGTTATACTTATTTGGTAAATAAGTATCAGGTTTTATTTACAGTAAAAAGAGAAACGCTCGAAATGGCAAAGCTTTTAGCGTTTGTTTACGTATTATTTTCCTCTTAATGTTGAGATTTGGACCTCCCGCAGTTTCATAATCTGCGTGAAGGAAAGGGGGAAACGAGAAACGCGCACAACTCACAAGACGCTGATATTCGATAGTATTTTGTTTGTGTAAGAGTTTACTGACGTCATTGTTGTCGTTTAGCAATTGTCTAGTTAACAATCGAAACCCGCATGTCTCGTTCGTCTCAATTGTCGGTGGTTATTGGAAATCAATTGACACCGAGCAAATTGACTCAATGAGTCCGATGAATGACGGCAGCAATCATTGGAGATATCGAATTTGACCTTATCAACCCTTCAATGTGAAGTACACTTATTATCTCTATGGAAGTGCCACATTCAAATTTAACCAATAAAATTTAATTTAGGTTGGAGTTATTTTATTTATAACAAACATTTCTCGTCTAAAATATGATTAAAGTGTTGTTTCGCAGAATGTGATTCTCGTTTTGTATCTCCTAGCTAAAGCATTTAACAGGTACATACTGTCAAAAAAATGGTAGGTCTCCACATACACAGACAAATATAAATAACCTGTGCATTTTGAAAGCCAGAAGAACAGTGTCATCTTTGGGTTTTCTTTCTGAAAAACGACCCTATACTTACAATATTATTTTTATACAAATTGTGTCAATTAACTCTTTCAGTTGTTCCAATAAAAGAGACATAAATATAATACCCTCATTTTTGTCATCATAGACAAGCGAATAAGTGTGTGTGCATGTGATTGTGTGAATTGACTACCTATTCGCGGGAAGTGAAAGTGAGGTCGCCGGCGCTTTCTATCCGCTTGCTTACCAACCACTTGCGAAAGCCAAGCCAGAGAAACAGACCCTGCCGGCAGTTTTATTTGTCGATTTTAAGTAGGAAAGTAAATCATCTACGGATGATAAAGGTAGGTACATCCTGTGCCTCAAACTTATAGGACTTAAGTAATTGCCACAATTTTTGTACAGGCCAATTCTGCTACAGGCACTCTATACGCGGATATACTTCCAAGCCAAATGTTATAAGCTCCAAAGTGTAGTTTTTCCGAAACAGTACGAATATTCATTGGACAAATCGGAGAAAGGCAGGATCCTTTTTCTGAAATTTCCTTATATCATTATCATTAGTCTTTCCATGTCACAAAAGGAAACAAACAACCTTTATGTGTATAGGCAGTTCGTACAAAACTATTAAGGCCAAATTCTGTCAAACGCAAGCAAAAAACAACTAAGAACTCTGACTATAAGGCAGATGCTTGCTTGCGTTCATTTGACAGCATTTGGCCTAAAAGTTCTGAACGTACCTACTATAACAAAAACAGTTTCTCACAAAGTTATAATAACTAGAAGGCTATGAACATTTTTGTTGTTATTTTTACTTATAAGTACCTACCTAAGTCATTAGGCCAACTAGATTAGGCGCCGTATTTACGATCAAGAAACATATTTCGAGAAGTCTATAATAAAAGAGAAAACAGCCTCATCATGGTATACCTAGGCTTTCTCTTTCAGATGAACCACCGAGGGAACATCCTATACATACTCATATTTGTTCTCCTCTCGCTTGGCTCTTTGGTTCCCCCTGTGTACGTGACTTTTTATCGCGATTGGGACTGTAGCGAGAAACCTCTCAGTCATTTCCACTCATCCATGGCCGGCCATAAGGAGGCGATGCCTCAAGAAAGCATACTGACACCGCCACCGGGTCTTTAAGGAAATAAAAGTTATTGCTAACAAGGTACATACTAGTTTTTAATTAAGTAGAGTTGGTGAATTAAGTCTACTACAAATTGCATAAGCTCGTTTCTACTACTACTATGTAACTACCATAGTCGTAACTACTATTAAGTACACAGCACATCAAGTGATGCAATGCCTAAAAAAAAGTTCTGCACTGATGCACTAGTAGTGCGATACTGTTAATAGGGAGGTAAACAATATTTGTCCCTATTGCACATACATGTTAGAAAGAGATAAAAGATTTATTACAGTGCAACATAAACCAACAGCTGAAGTCCTAGGTACTTATAATATTTAGGGCCAGTGTCGTCCAAAGAAGATTAGAAAAAGTCTCCTCCTTCGATCAGTGCTTGTCGTTACGGTCGCTTAAACGTATGAGTTATCTGGAAAGAGAAAACAACCTATAATTGTTGTCTTGTTATAGTGTCAGAAAGTGACAAATGATGTACCTATATATATATTATGTGACATGCACTTCGGGTCTATACTTCCTTCTCAGTGGCTCTTACACTTCTTATACCAAAGTCAACGATTTCACCTTTACCCGAAAGCTGTTCTAAGAATTCACGGATCGTACCTACATGACGAATGACATAGACATAACTTCAGGAGGGCTACCACGAATTACTTTGTTATTCACGGTAGGCCCTCAGGCTAGCTCACCTTATACTTACATATAGCTAAGGGGCGAAAGCTTTAAAAGGCCTAGTCCTAAATCAATGTAAAAAAAATATATATCTGCACGTCCTCTCTTTGTCCGGTAAAAAAATCGCTTCTCTCGCACTTTAGTGACTGATAGTATGGGACGAAAGATTTATGTGCGACACTACATAAAACTTTCGTCCTTTAGGTACTATAAACTATACGTCACTAAAGTACGAGAGGAGCGATTTTTTTACCGGACATAAACGCGATCATGCAGCACATTTCTTCATTAGGAAAATTACGTCACTAAGATCGATTACGTATTAAGGAAAAGTACAGCGCTGATGTTGATACGATAGCATTACGAAATGGGTATGTTATGTCACTTTATATTAAGTTACGAATTGCATCGGTGTACCTATTTACCTAGAACTGTTCTTCGACCTTTCTTAGGATCCAATAAAATAAAGTGAAATGTTAAGCTATTATAAGGATTTTGGAAAGGTCACACAACACATGCACAGACTTGACATCTTGCTTAAAATGAGTAAGTAGGTAGCTTTAATGGAGAACCAAGTAGTCGTCTCCCGGCGAAAAAAATAAAAAAATAAACTAGCATTATTTATAATGAGCCCTGGGATCCCAGGGACCGGTAGACTACGGGTTAAACACCTAGCACCTAATATATTAGTGTTGTTACTGGTGGCGTGTAAGGAAGCCTTCAATCAAAAAGTGCTCTCAATGATCTCGGGGCGGAGCAATTTATTTGGTATCAATGAGTTTCTAGAACCGTTAGTTTGCATGAAGAAGCCATGCATAAATCTGTGAAGAAATTCAAAAGGTGCATGTAACGTCCCCAACCCGCACAGAACCAGCGTGGGTCCATTCCCTCTCATCTATAAGAGTAAGTATAGGCATATGCTGATCATGATGAATTCAATTATTATGGACATGAATCGTGTTAAATTTCAACAGCACATACCTATGCCATCTAGCTATCCATCCCTCGTTTACATAATGCGCAGAGTGCGTGAGTGTTTGCATTCTTGTGGACAATGGCGTATGAATAGTGTGATTCCCCGCTACTCCGATGTCGGTACTGTTGGTAGACAATGTCCATTGTGCAACGGTGAAACAAGATCCTTGCCAAGCATATGTGCACGCCTACTCTACTGAAGTGAAATCACTGATTTCAGTATTGAGTAATACGTCTGCGTATCATTCAAGTATATAGAAGTTTGACTGCCAGACAAGCAATACTGAGTTGATGTGATGTTGTCAAGAGTACGTGCTGTATTTACGCAAAGAAAACCCAAAAAGCCTGATCTTAAATCAATCTAAAAGAAAATTGGATTCAAGAAAACTAAATTAAGTCTGTTTAAAACGGTTACTGCAACAATCTATGTTTGAATGCCGGTACCGTTAGTACGATCATTCTTTTGTCAGATATTAGAGAATTCGTCCCACTCGCATAGTACAGTACAGACCAGCTAGTGAGGGATGAATACTTTTTGTCCGGCTAAGTAAAGCAATGATGCTAGCTATTCAGGTGAGTAAATAATTCAAATATTATACAACATTTTTGTCTTCTTATTGTCTTCTTGTCATTTTCATTCACACACCAAAGGGAAAAGCCGCTTTTTTAATAACAATTGGCTATTTGACTACAATTTTTATACGGTGTTATTCGAACCAGTTTTTAGAGACGGTCTAATGTTTGTACCTATGGGACCAACTACATTGAAGCATGAGAATTTTATTGGTAATTTTCAATTTACATTTGAACTTAACAAAAAAAAACTTTTTGCGAATATTTGAAGCGCCATATCTTTTTATGATTTAAGTAGATTAATTTGTCTAATTTACTATTTATTGTGATAATTTGATGGTTGTCTATCTACTTATATAACCGCACTATGGAATAAGTTTTAATATGTGTCAAATACCCAATTATCTAGCAAAGAAGTGAGAAATCAATTGACTGAGTCGTTAGTTCCCTATTTGTATAGGCAACCTAATTAAAAGGAAAATATCATATTTGACAAATACAAGGCAAGCCAGAAGTGTTTACATCCGTTGGGTAATGAGTCCTTAATGTTATGTAAATATCGCTAACGATAGTGTGATCTTTATAAGTTAACGAATTGTCATTATGTAGTATTAGTTCGTCTGTAAATTAAACTACTTTACTTATAAACTAATACTACATAAGTCATCTTTGTTTTAATTTTTTTTACACTGACATAAAATTAATATTGGTTTCGATTTATGGCGTCGTTTAAGCAGCTTTGCCTTTTAAGTAGCATTCGAGTCGACCAACCAAAATTGTGTTAGTCATGGCGGCGAAAAACAAAAATCTGCGTCAGTTTATTTTTGGACAATGACGTGACTTACGTTCTATTTTTTATAAACAAGTTTGGTTATCCCCTTCTTTTCTGTACAGCCAGCAAAATTACCTAGTTATATAGCTAACTAGGTAATTTTGCTGGCTGTACATTTGCAATGGTTATTATTATTATTTGTTCTGTAAGGAGACGCCGACCACCAAGTACCAACTTCTTCAACCTCCAAATTGCGTATTCTTCAATTATCGACCTTGTATCAATCGGTTTACGTTACAAAAGTGGAATTAAGACTGAAAACAGTCGACAATCGCCAGCAAAACGTGACCGTTTTTGTTTGCGTCTTACTAAATCCTAAATATCCTCGGACTACCTAATACGATGTGACTATTCTCATAGTGACATGTACAATGCCTCCAAAGTACTTGCCTTATTACGCTACGCTCTTATTGTAACCCGCAATGTAATAGCAGTTTCGACGAAACGTCAGTGGAGGAAATCCAAGCTTACGTCACCCCCAAATATTGGCACCTCAAGGTAGGTGTTCGACCTCCAAGCTTCTTGTTTATTCGCGATGACTAAATTCTGTTCAAATTGCGCAGTTACATTCGCCATGGGAATCGGAGACCTGAATAAAAATAAAATTGAATCAAAAAATTCTTCATTTTATCATTGGGTTGAATATTAGGCAGGTATAGGTTTATAAATGTTTTAGATATGGTCAGATCAGATGGAATGAAAAACACATCAAATTTGCTACATGGCGGTGTTGCCGCTGTTTCTATATAGCATGGCTCAGAATCTGGAGGTACAGACAGAATGGCAATCGATGCAAGACCTTTTCCAACATTGCAACGATCTCCAGATAAGACATGAAGCATTGTAAGTAGGTAATATTGAGCTCTCCCGGCATAAGCTGCAAAGCGCCCAGAAAATAGATAGACAGTAGATACAAATCCGGTAGACGATTTCGAAGAGACGTAGACGGGAAATTATCTCGGCAGTAAGTGAGTCTCTAGCCTCCACCTAGTATAGCTCTCACAAGTGTTGTCAGTTTTGACTCGTAAAACTGTCGTGAAATGGAGCTCTGTTAGAGGTATTCCTCGGTATTTAGTGTCCATGTTTTATCCAATGAAAACTTACAACAAACTACGCGTGTTAAAAGGAAAGCGAAGGCAGTGGAACTTCCATGGTCAAAAGCTGTCATTTGCGTCAGTGGTGAATCTTTTAAAGAATGTATTAATCACTATACCACAAAGTGATATCATTATAAAAAACCTTTAATATTTACAATTTTTTCTTCTCAACTCAATGGTAAAGGAGTCTAATAACTTCACTTGGATCACCTCGAGGTTTACTTACTCCTGAAGACACGGTAAACACATGAAAACGTTTATCGTCTTACATATATTCGAGAAAGAAGTTCCAAAGAAAAGTGGAGGCGTACCTTGGTACTAGCTATTAATCTAATAGCTAGTACCAAGGTACGCCTCCACTTTACAGGTAAGGATATACGTTTCAACTTTCAAAAGTTATAAATTTATATACATTGTATATTGTTTTGAAAAAATGACTCCTCGCCGAGTTTCTTACGCCGCGGTCCTTCTCGAGGCAGAGATTTATTTTATGAACCGGTGGTAGTTTTTTGACATTCATAAGTGCATGTAAGTAATATGCCTAAAAGGAACAAAAAAAAAATTTTGAAAAATAAATGATGTCATTTCATTTCATTTCATATACCACCTATTTGCTATACTGTTCAGTTGCGTATCATTCTCATACCAGTCAGTGTCGTTTTTGGTCGAATTTGCCTCTAGATAGCGTCGTATCGACCGCGTCGATTGCTGAATCGCACAGTTAAGGTTTTTTCCTACGATAATGAACCTCTATCCAGTATACTTTCGGCCGTTGCACGACTTCCATAAATTGAGACGTCATATACCAAACACTGCGCTGCCTGCCGCGCAAGGGCATGCCAATGCCATGGACTGCATGCATGTCGAATGAAGTGACTATGATTTTGATATTAGGGGTGACTTCATTCACTTCTTACGTCATATTTAGTTGACTAATAATATTGCAGTTTTTGTAACAATTCTATCAAAGTAGGTACCTACTTAATGCCATGTAAGTAACAACATATTCTGTGTTCATGCACTCCCTCTTGCGATACTGTACCTACTTACGAGTACATTACAATACAACCACCACCCGTGGGTGACCGTAGGTACGTAACGCACTGATATTGAAATGGAATTAGATTGAAATTGTTTCGTTTTACGTAGGTAGTTATATAGGTACCTAAAGTTAAACGTCTGTTTGCAATTATCTGTGTAGTTATTTCTTTAACGACTGGCTGGCAAGTAAAGGTGTTTTTATTTTAATAGCCTTGCGAAGGCTTTAGACAATGGGTTTCTCTCAGCTCGTCATACTATTGTTGTTTTTGTTTCAATAGATTTTACATTATGAAATTATGAAGAAATTCCTACGAAATGACTATGGAGATTTACATTCAACAGTTTTTTTAGAAATACCCTGTCTAAACTGCTAGGTGTATATTTTTATCAACGACATCTTTTTTAACCCCTTGCCTTCCCAACGTCAGAAACAGTACTAGTACAACAGTACCAGTAGTCGAGTACTAGTAGTACTGACAATTTATAAAGATTTTTTTGGTTACAACCCGATCTGATATCTCAGGAAGAGCACAATTCTAGGTAGTTCAATACGTCACGATTGGCTGATCTTTTAGTACTGGTTTTATAATGCCGCTTCTCGTTATATGGTTGGTCGTAGGATCCATTTTATGTTTCCTGAATGTATATAATCCACTTGCCGTCCCTTAGAGGTGCAATTTTTAGCTCAAATGATAAGAAACGCACCAGCTACATTCGCCAAGAAACATTTTAATTCTATTTTTTAATCTATCCCGCTCTTACCGCAAAAGTGAATACGCGTTACCAATACGCTTCTCATTCAAGCTTAATTCGGGTTAAGCTCGCTTGGCAATATAATAAATTACGGATTCAAAAAGCAGTGAAATTTTCTAAAGAGTACTTCTACGCTGGTGTCAGTGAGAACAAAGCATCCAATAAGGTAAAAAACTTACTCCACTCGATTATCTGCAAGTACAAAAGTGCCTAGGTAGTTAAAGAACACTAAGTTGCCTTGCCGTTCACATCCGCGTACATAGCCGCAGACTCTATCGAGATTATACCGAGCGAAGGGATTGGCCGGCGTTGAGTCAGCGACTTGCCCCAAATTCCAAAGCACACCATCCGTTCGTGATCCCTTCGCCTAGAATACCAACCCACTTCCAACCAGTATAGAAACCAGATTGCATCGACACCGCCAACCAAAGAGCCGTTGTTTCATAGTTCCAGTGATCTATGTCGCGTTTAATGTCTAGCAGATGCTTTATGTGATGTTACAACAGTTAAAATCGCTTTGGGTTTACTAGAAGCAATCATTTTAATAGGACCGTTGCCCGAAGACTTCCAGTTTATGCTAATTGAGAAGCTGGGCTTTAGATACCTTACCTGGAACGCGCATGAATAGAATTTTAACAAGCTGCGCAGTTATCATTTGAACAATTGGAGTCGTGTTGTCATACCAAAGGGATGCTGGATCGCGATAAACGCTTAGTTACTGCCAAATGGGGAGCGCGCGCGCCGAACAAGGCGCCATGCCGCCGCCACGCACAATGCCGCCATTTTTAAAACAGCAGACCCCGACCTTCAGGGTTGCAGAATCCCGAGAACATCTTCGACACTTTCAAGAGTGCCATTTTCTAAGAATCGGACCCCTCTAACGTTTTTTACACGCATTGCCGTGGGATTCTAAATATTTTGATAGTAATCCTGCTTTTTGCTGGAATGTCACGTACGACAATGAGGTACTTGGTAACATGTTGTTAGTTACTTACATTAAGATTATAGTTAGGTATTATGGTTTTATTCTGCCAGAACGCCGCGCAAAAGATGGCATTTTTGAAAAGAAACTAAGTAGTCTACCTTTTTGTTTAGTAACAATACAATAAACATGTTATAAAGTTATTATTCTACTATTGAATGAAAAATTAATATTTACAATCAAATATCAAAACCGTTAGTTACAATTTGTAAAGCTTCAAACTATAGCTAATTTAGTATCTGACTAATACTTCTTAAAAACATTCAAATAAATATTAACTGCATGGTGCCTACTTATTGCGCCTGCTTCGATAAAACGTGTAATTTATATAACAATTGAAGTCTAAGTTTGAACTAAACTATAACAAGTATCAAGTAACATAGGGCGGGTTATAAATTCCATTCCCTTCTTAGCGCCAGCGAGCCTACCTGTGGTGTAAAAAAACATTCTGGCCGCGCCGTGTCGGCACTTTTGAGATAATTTATAAGTCTTCGCCTTTCTTGGAATTTCGAAATCTCAACGAGATGGCTTCGTGCCCAACTCGAGCTCCAGGCAATGGAATGTAACGGATTTCGATAAGAAAAAATAGAGTATTGTAGTCGATCGCGAGGCTGGGAAGATGTGGAAATAGTTCTCGATTCGAACGCCATTGCGCGGCGAAACCAATCACAATTTCTAATTTAATTTTATATATCGAGTTATTGAACTATTAATTTAACGGATAGAGGCAAATGAAGGGGTATTTGGAAAGGTTTTGAAATATATAATTAAATATAGGTATAGGTTATGTTAGGTTAGGCAGGTAGGTACGTAGGTACCTTAGGAGATCCGCAATATTCTTAACTTTTATTTAAACAGTTCGCGGAGCCTACTTATATGAAATACCTACCTCAGATCTCTGGCGTTTTATTTTGTATTTAAATGAAACCATCTACTTAAAACAATTACCACATAACTAACCATAATTTTATATTTTAAAATCTTCTTTGTGCGTCGGCACCGAGCGGCCAGCCCT
The DNA here is from genome assembly GCA_963556455.1 of Epiblema foenella. Lineage (NCBI taxonomy): Eukaryota > Metazoa > Arthropoda > Insecta > Lepidoptera > Tortricidae > Epiblema > Epiblema foenella. The sequence continues at coordinate 10,932,516 of OY747107.1, read as the reverse complement.
GTGGCCTCGCTGGAATGAAGTAAAATAAGTTCGTTCAAGGCGTCCAGGCCAGTATAAATATGTGCAGCTATATCCCGAGTCCCGACATAGCGAGGTAGGAGAGAGGAGTTCTGGGAAAGCGGGCCGCATACCACGCCGCCGTCGCCTCCGGGGCCTGCAAAGATAACCGAAGATCAACAGACGCGTTAACTTTTGCTGCAAGTCATTAAACTTATTGTAAAGGTAGGCCGTTTAATGATCTTGGACTATTCATTTCTTGTTACGTATGTAGGTACTACGCTAACTCGATTAGCGGTAAGCATCTTTGAGACAAGAACTCGCTAGTCTTTTGTGGGACTTCATGTTAGTTAGGTGTTGGCTGCTCTGAGGGCAATCAGATATTTAAATAGGCACCTAGACAACTGCAGCGGCGTTACTACTCTTTTATTTAAATGTTCCACTAGGCTGGCTCACATACGCTTATGTTTACCGCAGATTTTGATAGTCCTGCTATTAAAATCAAATATTTATTCTGCATATAGGCTTCAAGGGCTCTTTTACAGACATCCCACCTCCTCCGCCTTCCTGAGAGGCCGAATTTTATAACGTACATCTTAGTCTCATTGAACAGCATTGAACAAATCCTACATTGATGATGAAAAAGTCTCAAACAGACAGGCTGCGTAACATAATTTATGTAGATTATAAACAAACACAAAACGCCCAAAGAAGTTTCACGTGTCGCATGGAACAATTGCACTGGAACTTGGCTTATTTATTAGTCTGTGCTTACCTACATCCGCCTTCGTTGAGAATAATCGTGATGACGCATTGACCTATTTGCCCACGCGATACGGAGCAGGGAGCAAGTCATGCGTGGCCATGACACATATTTGCAAGGGATTTCATCCGGACCTTCTAAAATCTTAACTTAGGTAACGACAACGTCACATAATAAGGACTGCAAAACCTATCGTGCTAAGGGAACGTACCCATACTACGTGACCCATTTTAAACTTCAAAGTCGCCCCTGCTTTCAAAGTGACCCCCATTGACGATTATTTGACTTTGTTCGAAAGGTTCGAACGTTCATGATATGCTGTCTATAGCAGTGTCCGATTCATTTTTACATCAGTACTATTCATATTGAGGAATTCTTATTGACGTCAGTTATACGGTGATTATTATCACGCGATACACTCATATCACAATACGTATCACTTGCTTCATTATTCGTGTATTCATGAATAATGAAGCAAAATCCATAAAAAAATCAATACCACGATAATATTGATACTCCAGTATTGTGAGTTTAATTGCATCAGTCACACGGTAAACAATTAATCTTAGCCTTAATGCCCAGAGAGCTATCTGCACTTATTAGCTACTCTGTGGCAGTGTTAAGTCACGAACTATAAAATGAACGCGTGGCAGACAGCCGCAGCCGGATTCATTCATTAAAATATGCATTTATTTTGTTACTAACCCGAGTCGCCGACACTGTATTACAATGCTTGATCATATTCAGACGCCAGCTCCACATGTGGCGTTTGAAGACCATTTTGAGCTGAAAATGGTAAGCGAATAAGTAAGAAATATACCTAAGAATTGTGCAAGTTGTATCTTATAGTGACAGTAGATAATACGTCCAAAAAACTTTTTTTACCGTTTAGAAATACGGTCAGCAAAAACAATTTCAACCTTACAGCTACAGTCAGCAGCAGATACAGCTAAGCATAATAACACACTCAGAATGATCTACTTACACAGAACCTTGCAGTCCGTGTGTACAGTTTTAGGGATTAATAGCCATATTTTAGCCGGAAAGCTGCACCGTCCCGCTAAAACCGGTCAAGCGCGAGCCTGACTCGCGCACCGAGGGTTCCGTACAAATTTAGATCCGGTATGAAGGTTTTTTGAAGAATAAAAAAAGCCTAGACAGAGAGATTGTTATCATAATCATGTAGGTTAGGTTATCATTTCATTAGCTGGGCAAGCTCGGCGTATTCGTTGTAAGACTTGTGTAAGTCAATTTATTACTTTGCGCTGCCCTTACAGGGTTTATGTTTGATACTTACTTAGAATTATATTGTAACAATATGACAGTAAAAACTTGAAACTTATGCACGAAATATAATTATCATCCTGTTAGCGTTATCCCAGTAGGTACAGTAGCATCCTGAAGGATGCCCGGGGTCCGCTACCTACTCCGAAGATGTGACGTAGGCACTAGTTTTTACGGAAGCGACTGCCATATGACCAATATGATCATCCAACCCAAGGAAGAAACTAGACCTTTGCGAAGTGAGTGGGCAACTGACTGTTAGAAGTTCTCAAGCCGCCCGAAGGCCTCTAACTTAGCTTAACGACATAGACAGCAGCCGGGATCAACGGCTTAACGTGCCTTCCAAAGCAAACGGTCCCCCATCCGAGAGTTGACCTGGGCCGTCGTTGCTTAACTTCGCATGCCGCACGCCGTACGCGGGCTCTGCTGGGCCACGAACGCTCTTGCATGAAATATCGTTTGATATAAAAGTTTAAGTATATTAAATTTGCAGTAAGTTTTCGGTAAAGGAAAATATCATGAGGAAACCGATCTAATCCCAACAAGGCCTAATAGTTTACCGTCGGGGTTTTAATGTAGATGGCAGCTTTCGTAAAACAAGTGCCTACGCCAAATCTTGGGATAAAGTGCCAAAGCAAACTAGGGTCTTTTAAGATAGGAAAACACTTAGGTGGATGATGTATCAGCATACCTACAGGTTATTGAAACCCCGAACATAATAAAGGTTTGACAGTTAACGAAATCCTCAATCCTCGGAGGGAGATAAGGCTACCTACCACGGACTCACCTTGTGGTTTTTCCCATTGTCGTATTGTAAAGCACCCACGTACACGGACGGGCTACCGAGAACCGAAGACTAAGTAGATATCTCCCTCTCGCACTTGCATATTCCAGCGACAGAGAGATGAATGTCATGGGTGTGGTGTGTGAATAAAAAAAATTGTGTTAAATTCGCAGTAGGCCCTCGGGTCGGGTCCCGTCTCAGGCCGCGTTCACGCACAGGCGTACCTAAACGCTCGCGGCGCCGCACGGACTTGTGCTTAAACGCGGCCTAAGGCGTTGATATCCCTTTGAAACTGCATATCCATACGAAATAAGTCGGTACTTATAATATGTACATACAATGGGAGACACCGATGCGGTTTCCGCACGGCGGTGCAGTGTGCGAGCGAGACAGCGCTATGCGTGTCTATAAGGATGTCCCGCTCGCATACCGCTTTGCCTTGCGGAAAACGCCTAAGTGAACTGGTAAGGGCGTTGTTTTTCTTTTTACATGGAATTGTATACATGATATTAACTTCTTATCTCTTACACATTGAGCATGCACTTAAATCCCTAGATAGTGATGTGCACTAATTGACCGAGTGAAACGAAGGTCTCTGCTTCAGCTTCTACAAAAATGCTTTCGTATGTCCAGATTCCGGATTTCCGTTTGTACTCGTCTACAGGTCGCAATTCTCAACCGATTCTCGTGAAATTTCGTGAGCAGGTTCGATTGTTATATAGATTTTTTTTGTCGAGACGGTTTTTAGAAATTTTCAAAAACAATTTTTTTATCAATGATTTTGTAAGTTTCTGCGGGCGAATTTCGGTTTGTTCTCCTCTACAGCTCGCATTTCTCAACCGATTCTCGTGAAATTTTGTGAGCAGGTCCGGTAATTATATATAATTTTTTTGTCGAGTCAGTTTTTGGAAATTTTCAAAAACAATTTTCATTTCAAAGATTTTGTAAGTTTCTGCATCCGAATTTCGGTTTGTTGTCCTCTACAGGTCGTATTTCTCAACCGCTTCTCGTGAAATTTTGTGAGCAGGTTGGATAGATATACAGATTTTTTTTGTCGAATAATTTTTTGGAAATTAAAAAAAATATATATTTGTTCAACGGTTTGTTCTCCTCTATAGGTCGCACTTCGCAAACGAGTCTCGTGAAATTTTGTGAGTAGGTCCGGTAATTATATAGAATTTTTTTGTTGAGTCAGTTTTTGGAAATTTTCAAAAACAAATTTTAATTTTTTCATTTCAAACACTGTAAGTTTCTGCGTCCGAATTTCGGTTTGTTGTCCTCTACAGGTCACATTTCTCAACCGCTTCTCGTGAAATTTTGTTAGCAGGTTCGATATTCATAATTGATCTTTTTTATAGTGTTAGATTTTGGAAATGATAAAAAAACTCACTCACGAGGTCTACAACTCACAGAGCCACTAGTTATATCTAGGTATAAGTGTTCTTATACCTGCAGTTAAATCGCAGCCCAAACATTGAATGTTATAGGCACGAAAGATCCCCGGCTGGCGGCCATTCTCAAATTGTATGTTCGCGGTCAACCTAAACCCTGTAAACTATTAAACACGAATATTTTCTATACATATTTAAATAATTTGACGGAGTTCAGACGCAGACACAATCTGGAGAATAAAGAAATCTTGAGATGGCCCAACTCTTGCGCAGAACAAAAGGCTTGGGCGGTGGAAACGTGATGAGGCCGAACTATAATCCGGTGAATTAACCATTTCGCAGTGCGGGAGGGGGATGACAGCTGCCGAGCACGTGGGGGCGGCAGCTGGCGCGGGCATCTGCGCGCGCGCACCTGCCGCGCCGAACTTTGGGAGTTAGGGTTCTGCAAATCAGGTATGGTCTCCCCATAGAAATGAAAATACTAAGGGCTTACACACGCGCGACGCGGCGAGAGAAGTCACCGGAACACAAACATGGCGTTGCTGAGGAATGTTTATCTTAAAATTCGTGTCTCGCACTGCCCTACGCGTCGCCTATCCATAAAGACATCCAACTTTTACCTGTTACCGGTCAGTTATGGTTTTTTTGGTGCTGACACTGTAAATATTTCCTAAGTTTACCCAAATGTATTTTTTATGAAATCATTGACTTATCTATTAGTTTTGTTAAGTTAACGGCTTGAAAAAGGAAATTAATTTAAATTAATAATACAATATAGATAATAAAATAATAATACACATAGTATTTCGCAAACGACACTTTTCGAGAAACAAAATTTCCAAGTTTATAATAAGTTTCCGGGATGTTCATTTAAGAAAATAGTTTATCGTGACAAAACACGAAAATAACTAATATTTTCGATATTTCAATCACTAAAAAATAGGTACTTACAGTTACATGATTATTTAAAAAAGAGACTGAACCCTCGACTCACTTCACGGTCGCTTCGCTTGAGTATTTTTTTCGATCTATTTCCCAGCAGCTGACGATTGGCATCTGCCTGACTTGTATAGGAAGGTAAATAACTTGAAAGGAATCTCTTTAACGCGCAGGTACCAAGGTCATCTTTAAAAAAACCATAGGTACCATCATAAATATTTCACAATTTTCGCTCCAGCAGAGCTCGACCAACTTCGCAACTCCTTGTCGCGCGGAAGAACTACCCTCTTTTTGAAATTAAGATGAGTGCGAGAGAGACGGGTAATGGGTGAAAACAGTCACACAATTCTTTTCTTTCGAAATAGGTACGTTGAGTTCTAATTCTGTGTGTAGGTAATATTTGGGACCTAAAAACAGTGTGTAAAAATGACGTCGGTAATTAGAAAAATAACGTAACTACGCTACTACTACCTAATATTTAACGTATCCATAATTTTACGTGTACCGTATAATTCTACTTGTACAAATATCAATCAAATTCGAGTAGGTGTCATCAACTACGTCATTTATCCTTGCAAATCTATTAACTCAGTCAGTTACTGCGGATCACGTCACGTCAACGCCCACAATGGTGACTAGTCCATGATACACGTGAATATGTAGTTACCTACTTATCTCAATCTTAATCATACCAACGCTAGCAAGCGCTGCCCCGCCAATAGAAACATTTGAGTTAGTCGGCGCCAGCATCCAACAAGTGCACCAACTCGCTGCAGGTAAAATTTTTCCTCTATGCGTAACTTCACGTACTATTGCTATCAGGTGATGAAGCGTTACTATACACTTTTGATCGACTTTTCATATCTATTCTATAAGCAGGTATAACCACGTCGTATACGTTTATCTACGAGTAAATGATAAACAATATAAAACCATTCAGTGTGTCGTAACGTTTCACCGCTTACACAACTAATGATCCATCAATGCGAGAAGTGAACGCAATTTAATTCCATTTTAACTTGTTTTCCACTTCATGATCGTCGGAAAACTTTACTGCACCTGAAGACCTACTGTGAAGTGAAAATACCTAGTATAGGTACATTCCTAAGGGAAGTTATCGAAGTCCTTTTGAAACTCAAACGTTATTAGTTTAATATTAAAACCTCAAATTTGTGATATCAAATTCAGACGATTTGTTAGTAATTTACACCATCTTAGCTAGAGTCATGTTAATTTTTTTGCTAAATGGTTTAGGTAGTTTATTTTGTAGTTAATTTATCTCTTCCTTCACTGACTCTGGCGAAATCTCGAGGCTGCTATTTTTCTATTATTTTATAATAATTGCATTGGTTTAAGCAAAATATGTTTTTATTTTCAGAGCAAACTGTTTAAAAGATGAGGAGTGTAATTTGAAATATGTCAGAAAAAACCTCCCCGAAAAATGTGGGGGGTTCCGCCTCCTCTGAGGCTTCCGGCAGCAAGGATTTAAAATGTAAGTAGTTATTCCTAACAGGCAGAGGAAATAAAAATAAAAATTATTACGTACAAATGCTTACAAATATATTTTTTCTTGCATCATTGGAAATCTTTCTTGTTATTTTTGTGGTAAAATTGTCTATAGGTACAGTTGTGACTTTCGATGACTTTAACTCAACATGGCAAATCTTGTCAGGCTGTACATAATCCGGCCGAATGCCCATCAGGCCTAAAATAGTAGTACCGCCTTAGGGTTTGCAATTCGAATATTCGAATATTCGAATTATTCGCCACATATGTTATTCGAATTCGATGACATCCATTATTCGAATAAAACTAATATTTCGAATAGTGCAGATATTTGACTGAAATTATTTACCTTCGCGAAAAACTATAAGATCAATTATCCTCTACATTAACAACTCCGTAGAAATAATCTTAAATATTATAAAAGTTGTTTTAATCAAAGACAAATAGCATATTATTGTTCTTTTCCCTTGCCAAAAACAAACTTTCTAATCTATATATGTATTACGCGAGGCCGATTTTTGTACACCCATCAGATCTACAGTTATGGTCCGATTTTAATAAATGATGTGTCATAAGATTCGTCTCATGCTGAAGAGTTGCATAAAACTTTTATTTTTTCATATTTTTTAGGAAAAAGGACTAAAAACTTGATTTTAAAAAACTACTGTGCGCTGACCATGTGACTTTGGCCGCGTGACGTCACGCGACGTGGCTCCTGTTTTGAATTGACATAATACAGTAAAAAATAAACAATAACTGAACTGAACCTGTAGTAAGTTCTTCGGCATGAGAAAATATACGTTTTGAGTCGGCGACATATATCCACAACCCCAAAATTAACAAAATACTAAATAAACGATCTTTTTACAATGTTTACAACACAGACTGTTTACAATTTACATGAACGAGAGACGATTACGTCGACGAGACGACGATTTAATATTTTTTTCTTGTATGCCAGTATTAAATTGTCATGACCTTTTTATTTCAATAAAAATTATAATTATGCAAACTCTTCGCATATTCAAAATTTTGAGGGAAAACCTCTAGGTTTAAGCCATGCATTCATTGTCGTGGACCTCTGTTATAGTCTCTTGGCATCTTTGTTGACCTTAACAGTACCTTGCGCGCCGATAGGAGTACAATTCCTATTGGCGATTTAGCCTTTAGAAACTTTTCTATCCTCGGTATAGCGAATCGCCCAGCGGACTCCCCTTACAGGTGGAAACTCATGGCCCATGATATTGCTTGACGAGACCGGGAATAAGTTGAAGCAATAAGAAAATGCGGGCCCCAATGTCACTCCAATATCATGGAGTCCCTCCTTACCTGAGGCGCATCGTGGAGTGGGTACTATTGTTTAATTCTAAGAAGATACTGTAAATGTAGATGTTTTTAATTGCAAGGTCATTAGATTTTACATTACATACTTTACAATGATTATTTTGTTTTATTTTCAAAAATATTCGTTTTATTCGAAATATTCGAATATTGGAAATTTATGTATTCGTATTATTCGAATACTAAAATTGGACGAATATTGCAAACCCTATACCGCCTAGAATCTTGAGCGCAGCGAGGGATTCAAGCGTTTACACCGCGTGGTGTGACACATACACATACTGCTCACACCTCCTATGAGGCCCGCTGCTAAAAACAAGAAATGTTACCATCAGGTGGACCGTACGCTTGTTTGCCACCGGCGTTGTATAAAAAAAAATATAACAAGTGTGTCCTCCCGCCTCTCTAATTTCCAAACTATGAAGTTTAAAATTCTGAAAAAAAATTGGTAGCATGAATACTAATAATGATACTTTCAACGATTTTTGGTTTGAACAAGATAGGTTTTACGGTTTTTGAGTTTTCACTGAAAAACTGTCTTGCCCAAACAAGAGGGTTCCCTATGAACATACGACCTTCTTAGATTCAATGTATAGTGGTTTTAAATGTGGACTAGTGGGTGTTGGTACGGAACTCTTCATTGTGCGTGATCCCACACGCACTTGGCCGGTTTTTTCTTTATCGATTAATCTAGCAAAATTAAAATGTTAGAACATTACCTAGTGTTTTATATTAGTTATTCATTCACCTTGAGTTCATATAGGTAACAGACCTTGGAGTATTTAAGACTGGAGACGCCATTGATATACTTAGCCCTCTGCCAAAGGTATAGGAGAAATTTCTGCCACGCTATTAAAAACTACTACATTAATCAATAATACTTTAAGTCTCGAAATCGTTCCCGGCGTGTGAAGAGCTTCAAAATGCCTTTATGTGCCGTTTGCGGGTGCAAAAAACGTTTCAATTTATTAAATTTACAAAAGGATCAATTATCATTTTACCTGCACGTACCTATATTTTCGCTTTAATTAAAATTTTCTGCACAAAGTTTTAATTCAAATTGTAAGTCAAGCCTTGATTACAAAAGTCGATTTAAAAATATTCGTACTTGACGCTTCACGCTTGACCGCTATTTTGACATTTCTGGTCACCGTATTTCGGAACGTAAGGACTACTGTGTATGAGAATTTCTATAAAATGTGATCCTTAGCGACATTGGTCAATTTAGCCATCCGATAATGGACTTAGTATGAATGCTAGTAAGGTCGAATTTTATTGATTAAATTTAGTGTTTTGTGCACGTGCGTGATTGTTTTAGTAGGGGTGCGTAGTAATTAGAGAATGTTTTGCAAGTGTGCGTAGTTTCATTATATGTGTGTTACCTATTCCCTCCCAGAGGAGCTACCGTGAACCGAAATCGAACGAAGTTCGAATATCTCCCTCTCTGTCACACGAGTTAGCAGGTGCGACAGAGAGGGAGATATTCGAACTTCGTTCGTTTTCGGTCGCGGTAGCTCAGTATTTGGCGAAATATTTTTTTCTGTACGGAAAGAAGCGCCGAAGGCCTCTCTTGACTTAAGCTTAGTCCACACTTCTATCTTTTACCGTATCGTAGCACCGACTCGTAGCACGATCTGTGGACGCAATCATGCATCGCGCCGTATCTGATACACCGCGATCCAACCTGGGGCGCTACCGCGACAGCAAACGAAGTTTTCCCTCTCTACCGCACTTACGTCCGAACGTGCTAGTGCGACAGAGAGCGAAAACTTCGTTTGCTGTTCGCGGTAGCGCCCCTGCACTTCATATCTTATGCTGCATTTACACGCTTGCGGTGACTTGCCAAGCGTCCACAATCACAGGCGTGTAAACGGAGGTGTTTGGCTTGCGAGAGCTTGGCCCGATATGTAGCATGAAATACTCCGCACACTCGCATATCGGATATGGGTAACATTTTGATACGGGATACGCCGCGGTCCAACTGGAGTAGGTTTTTTGCCCGATCATCAAGGTCACGATACGATACGCCATCTCAATACGCTGAAACGAAACAAGTGTGGACGTGTTTTTTTCACGACAATAGTAATGCTACGTTATGCTCAAATTGAGCGTTCACACTAGACGCGTGCTCGATACTGTACGCCTGATCTCGATACAAATGTGGACTAAGCTTTATGCTCTAAATAACAGATTGGTAACAGACAGAGGAAATAATAAAGCTCATCACAGATTGAGCTATAATATATATTTTGGTATAGCAAGGCAGCTTAAGCCCGTCACAGACAGAGCTACAATATATTTTGCCTATTAGTTGACAGAGTCCAAAGACGGAGCTATAACGACACGTCGAACGGGCTTAAGGGTAGTAGGTGCGAGTAGTTTCTCGAACGCACTATACAAAAGATTGTGAGTGCAAGCGAGTGCGATGCGAATAATGCGATACCCCATACCCCTTGCACCAGTGGCGCGAGCGGGCGAGCAACTGACTGAAGCGATGTGAACTCCGATCATACCAACCGAACCGCGTTGCAGCTACCTACGTCACTAGTCGTAGCCTCCCCACACAAGACAGTTCAGTTGCGATGAGTTTCGCGCTCGTGTAAGAGGTGTGTGTTGTTTGTTTACGTTTTCGGTGTGTAGTCTGTGGACATTTTTTTTTCTATATCGTATTCGGTGTGCAGTGTGTGTGGAGTTGTGAACCTTAGTTGTCCTTAGACAACAAATAATCACCTACCTATGGATACTGTGAGAGGTGAATATTAGTTTTGACTTACATAACCTTTCCATATGTTCGGAACGAAGGCAAAGTCGAATTTCATATGTATCATTAGTCTGCTTTATTGCGGAATATTTATAACGCAACGTCATCGGTTAGCGTGAGGAATAATTTTACATTTAAATGCTGACAACCTAAATAACCTAAATTCTGTGTAATTTTATTTGTATGTCTACCCCAAACGGTCACGTTACTCGCATTCCCTTGGTTTATTTTTAGTTCGATATCGGAAGTTTCTTCGTCAACATGAATAGAAAGTTTTGCAGCGCCGCTTAGAGACAGTATTACACTACAATAACAATTAAAAATAGTAAAATGTTCAAACACAAGGCACAAGTCTCGAAGCAGCTGTTATCATGCAACTGAACGTCAAATCAACTTATGTTTTATTAAACATTAAGTTGTAGTATAGTTACATGCATGTTAATTTTAATAATAATGTATAGGTAGGCATGACAAATATTACGTTAAAAATATTATTATTATTTTCTCTATATGTAAGTATACATTTTTTACTAGGAAAACTCAAATAAATCATAATTCAAGGAAGAAACTGGGCTATACGTACAATTGACACAACAGTAATAATACCAAGAAATCTATAGATAAGTTCCATTATCTGATAGTTTATCTGTAGAGTACTGAATTTGTCCCTATCTATGTTATTTAAGGTGTTCTTGTACAATGTAAACCACTTAAAGGAAGGCATTTAAAAACATCACTTAACTCTAGCAACAAAATAACAAATGATTATAAAGTGGCCTTGGCTTAGGCATACCCGAAAGGGGCCTCTAGCTGTTGGATTTGGTGCATGACCTCACTAATTTATTGGCAATTACTTACTTATGTCTGAGAACAGGCTGACAAAAACAAGTATGTAGTATTATAATAGAGAATACACTTATTATATGAATTTCCACAGCGTCTACTAAAGAAGAGGAAAGTAAGGTTTTCCTCAGCTACATGACTGCTAAGTCTAAAACAGTCTTACTAACTAAAATTGGTTATTTTTGATTTCAAGTGATAATATTTTGACAATAGGAAAAATTTTATGAATTTTCATTTTCATGATCTCAAATATCCCGTTTCCTTTTATTGTTTGTATTTGTTTTTGATGCGTACTACTAGCGCCATCTGTTAATGTTTCATAGCACTGCCTTGTATATACATTTAGTATATAGGCATCTCTTTGCAGTACAGCAATAATTTCCATAGTTCTCAAATTTCCATGAAACATGTTAGTTGATATTGTTTTATGTTAGTTTATTTGTCTATTTGACTAGTTTGTTCTAGTTTATTTTAAAGAAAAATGTAAAATATGAATATGAATTAAGTAAGTCAAAACCATTTTAAACTATCTTGATGCTTGTTACATTTTGTGAATTATCGGTTACTACCCTACTTATTGTAATTATTACTTTAACAAACAAAATTATATTAGTATAAATACAAACTCTTTTATTAGGTAATTTACACAGTCATAAATTCGTCTTAGTAAATATCAAAAGTAATTATAACTTGTATGAAGAACTAAACATGAGGCAGCAGCTATATTTTATCTTTCTGTGTTTTTAACTTAATCCACAACACAAAAATTTACAATAACATAAATTATGTTAGGGCATTAATCATTTTATTAAGGCTTATGTTTAAAGGAAGTTAGTAATAATGAGGATAGAATTATATACACACACACACAGGAAATAAGTGGGTATTCGCATTGTGAGTCATTAATTACCCACATTACTCAGTACAAAAATAATGGAACTGTAGAAAATTACATATGTCACACACAGTGGTTCTCTTATTTAAAATATGTGGACAAAAAAAATAGTTTTAGGTAGAGATAATCAATTAGTTTGAAAGGGTATATTAATCATAATTACCTTCACCAAAAGTTTATCAAAATTATCTTATCATTTATCGGCATACAAAGACTTATTCACTCGCAGCGCAAACTTTTTTGTCGGTGGGAGCGGTCTTTAGTTAACTCCGCCGTGGAATGCTGTTAGCCCGCGGCAGAACCTCGAGTACTTACAATATACGAGCGATCTGCTGTCTGGTCGGCGCTGGCGGCTTTCATTATAGTGGCCGCAGCCTCTTCAGAAATGTGAAATTATACGAAACAAAAGAGAATCCATTTTGCTTTCTCAATAAAGATCTGAACTCACGTTCATCCTTACTTTTTAAAACCGTCCCTTTCTTTGATCGGTGTCGAAACTCGTAGCTTGTTTAATTAGAAATATGGGTTTCATTCAGTTTGTTTTATTACGACGGCCCTCTTGGTATAAACGTGTCTTGTATGCACCATCTGGCGGATGTTCTTCAGCTGACACCATTTCCGCTTCTATCCTTTAATTTATTTTTCTATCTTTTATGATGCGAGAGCGGGAAACCGGCCTGTTAAAATTCATTCATGAGTTTTTCAGTTGTTTATCCTAAAATAGCTTTACAGATAAACGTTGTTTCTATAGGACTTTTTTTATGTTAATTTAAAATGTGTGTGAGTATGCACTCGCAGTGTAGTGTAACAGTATATATAATACCTAGACTGCGTGCGTAGGCGCTACAGGCGAGGGAATGGAATTCGAAAGCCGAGCGCCGACCACCCATAGTCATGAGAACGTGGCCCCGTCCCGTTCCCCACGCTGCTTACTCTCAGGGCGCCGCCTCTCGCCGCTCTCTTAAAGCCACAATGCTGAATTTCATTTCCTCTCTGTTCAAGTAAATTGGACCTTGTAAGCAATTTTTAAACAATGCCGGTTTTTCCTCCGGTTAATGTGGGTAGTTAAAAATACCTACTATTTTGCTTGGATCTTTGCACACATTCCACATAAGTCGACATACCATATGATTATGAAAAATAATAGATTTCAGACAACTATTATAATGCATAGCAACTATTTTCTCATTTAAATATTTGGTCATTACAATCCCTGGCCTCAAATTCGGTACTCACGCAAGTACTAAAGTACCTACTGTCCGCATTCCTGCCACTTTTTATTCGGCATTAGAGCCGCTCAGCAGTACCGCCACATTCCATAGGCCCTTTTTTACGCGGTTTCCGCCGGAGACGGCAACGTCGCGTCTCAAATATGAATGAAACCCGGTCGGCCGTGTACGGCCTGGCAACGTCGCTCCAGACGCCAGCCTGATTGAGAACTTTACAACTCTCCCACAGAGCGTCCCTTCACGCTCACACTTATCGTATAGTCGCTATAGACGTAGCCGGTGTACAATTAACACACAACAGTTCGTTTATCAAGGAATTCCTTGTCATAAACCATCGCTTGGATATAACGTGCTGAATGAATATTCTATTTCTCTTTGATGAATACCTAGGTGCTTAGTTTTGCCAAATTTTAAACCTAAACTAATAATACTCAGAGATACGTTCTACGAACATTATTTTCATCTTCCAAACTATGGTTGTCTATGTTCCTACCGGGCTACCACTGGCAGCATTATTCACTTTTGCCGACCGTCATGTTTTAAACTGTAACAATAAATGCTTATAATTATAAGAGCCGGCACAGCTGTGCACCCCTCGTAGGCCAAAAGGAACCCTCTTTAAATTTGTACGCATGCGCAGAGGGGCAGTCATTGGCAGCTCCATATCGCCCCACCATGCGACAAAGCGAGTAGCCAACGATGCTTGATTCCCGTCGTACGCCATTATCGTACACTGAAATTAAAAAAGTTTATTTTTTTCCAATTGTGAAACCGTATAAGGCAATGTGTTATTGGTGTGTTACGTGATTAAAGTACACAGTATCTAATTTTCAACAAAATGCCACTTTTAGTTGACCCCAAGCACAGAAATGGTAAATATCTATTGATTTTTTTCGGCCATTATTTTGTTGCGTACTACTTGATTGTACGGTACGCAGATCGTTACTATGTATTTCTTTTGTACCATCTTCATTTGAAAACCCTTTTGGTACTTATTCATATATCACGTTTTGTTATACAATAACATGGTATCGCATTTCTCCAATATACTGCAAAAACAACACATAAAATGTAATAATCAATAAACATTCTGTTGCATGGTAAACAATGTTGTCAGAGAAAACTAAACAAATTGGATCTGTTCATTATAATTTACACTTAAATTGCTGAAAACCGAAACATACTTATCTCGTTTTTGTTAGTGATAAGGTTATCGATCCACTATAATTGGGTAGTTGGATACAGCTGTACGTTTGTTGATTTTGTCGAGAATATGCACCAAGCTGAACCACTGTGCTGTTTGAGGATAAAAATATATGGGTTTTATCCGTCGTCACCGGAAATAAATATTGTGTTGGGTGTACTGTTATATTAGAAAATTATGTTTGATAGGTATCCAAAATTTCAAGTTACTAGCTTACAATAGTTACAATACTTCACATTGTAATAATACACATGTTTCCGCCATGTGATTAACTTTCTGCCAGAAATAATGTTTTCAACTCCTTAGTTTTTAGTTCAGGGGTTTTATTTTGTTCGGCGAGTAAATAATTGATTGCGTGCGTTGGGTGCATGCGCACTGAGTGCACTCAACTAGGAGTAGGAGGGGATGCTGCGGAATGTCGATGACGCAGCTCCCAGCCAGCCGCGAACTTGTTTTGAGAAAACTGTTTCTAGACTCACACGAGTGTCTATTTTCTATCCCACACACAGACACGGCTGCTCTAGCTATTCACTGTATACTATGAGATATGCACGTAGCTCGTCTGTAATATATTATGACCCCGGAGTTAGTAACAGCAATAGCTATGCTTATTTGGAAGCTTTATACTGGTTTTCCTGTGGCGACGCATTCGATAATCATGTCATAACAATAAACAATAAATAAAAAAATTGCGAAAAAATTAACGAATGAAATTTGTCTCATACGCCAGTCTTTGTAGCAAACAACTGAAAATGAACCTTACTTGACAGCACGTAGGCTGCTTTTGCATCCTTTACGTCGACTTGATATGAAGTCATGGCATGTGGGGCACTAAAAGTTACCGACTTTTTATCAAGCCTATGGCGGCGAAAAGGTTAATATAAAAATTGTAATATGCATAACTTTTTGCAACAAATCGAAAATATGGTGCTATGCCGTTGGAAAATCATCGTTATTGACGATAGATTTATTATAAATTCACTTATTCTAAATGTTGCTTTCCTATTATTTTCAGTGCCAGTAGCGCCGGGCGCCGCGTTGTTCAAAAACGCGCCGGCGACCGCCAAGACCCGGCCGCTCGTCGATCCCGTGCTGACGCTGCCCGCGCCATGCACGGCCTACGAGGCCGGCGGCTCCCTCGGTTCCTCGCCCAGCTCGCCCACTCTGCCCTCCCTCCCCCTCACCGTCGACAAACCCGACAACAACCACGTTCTCGGCCCCGACATGCGCCGCGAAGAAGAACGGCTCAAAACCTTCGACAAATGGCCCCTAACATTCATTAGCCCGCAAACTCTAGCTCGCAACGGATTCTACTATCTTGGCCACAGTGATGAAGTGCGATGCGCGTTTTGTAAAGTCGAAATCATGCGATGGGTAGAGGGCGACGATCCAGCGAGAGATCATCAGAAGTGGTCGCCTCAGTGCCCGTTCCTAAGGAAGCAGGCTGCCGGCGCTCCCGTCCCGAGCCCGATCGCAACTGACGGGCAGGATGAGTGCGGTGTCCGCGCACCTCCGCCTACAGGCGCCAGTGTGTGCATGCCCGGCCCAGTTCACCCCCGGTACGCCTCCGAGCAGGCCCGACTCCGCACCTTCAAAGACTGGCCTCGAAGCATGAAACAGAAACCCGAGGAACTCGCCGAAGCCGGCTTCTACTACACGGGCCAGAGCGACAAAACGAAATGCTTCTACTGCGACGGGGGCCTAAAAGACTGGGAGGAGGACGACGTTCCGTGGGAGCAGCACGCGCGTTGGTTCGACAGATGCGCGTATGTTCAATTAGTTAAAGGCAGAGATTACGTTCAAAAGGTTATTTCTGATTCGTGCGTAGTACCGGAGAAGCCTAAACTCGAGACGACTAAACCCGAATCAACAAAACCCGCGGAAGAAAAAGAAACGGAAGTGGAAGATTCCAAATTGTGTAAAATCTGTTACGAGAATGAGCGCAACGTGTGTTTCGTACCGTGTGGGCACGTTGTCGCCTGCGCCAAGTGTGCGCTGGCCACTGACAAGTGCCCGATGTGCCGGCGGACGTTCACGAGCGCAGTGCGCCTGTACTACTCGTGAGTGGAGCCATAGAGCCGTGAGATCTAGTCAAGCGGCACCCCGCCGTTCGCGTCCTGAAAAACGCCTACGTACGCTTCAAAGCATTCTAAGAGACTATAACCCTTATTCATAAACGTTCGTTCAACCTATATTAGCTAAAATGCCGATAAAATAACTTTGTTTTTATCTGTCATTTTGACATTTGTGGTGGGCAAAACACATTTTAGTTAACAAAGGTGTGTTGTTTTTTGAATTAAAGGGGTAATACTTGTGCTGTGATTTAATAATTTAAACAGCGGCGTGCAGAATGTTAAATCCGGTACGGCGCTGGGGCTAGCACAATTCATCATAGCAATCAGTCTCTAAGAATCGAGCGGTAAATTGTGCTGGCCCCACTGATGACCCGCTGGCGAATTGTAAATGTTAAATTTTAAATTATTTATATTGTAAAAATTAATGACATTTAAATCCATTGTAAATAACATTTTAGCTTATCATTTTGTCCCACCGTTTGAAATGAAATTCTTTGAGATAAAGCTATGAATGAAGCCATGGCATCTCTTTCTTTTATGAAAGTGCAAACTCAAGTTCTATGTATGTTGCTCCGACATGTCTCACGAAACTGTTTAATCTGCCAGAGTGCTGGATTATTACAAATTAATTAATGGTGGCAGTCGATTAGAACTGTAAAAATATTTAACCAGACTTTGTTCATGGCATTTAATAAGTGATTTTTTAATTTTTATTTTAGATACGATTCCGGACATTGATTTACTGTAAATCTGATACACAAACCTGATTATGATTATAAATGTCCTCTTTTCTGTTTGAGATTAAGACTATTGTTTTGTTTAATGGAAAATAAATACCCTATTGTTGTTCCTGTAAATATGCTTCTATTTTGACAATAATTTACAAATTTATGTCAAAACAGACTATTAGGTAGACATAATGATAAGCAGAATAACAAACGTATGTATGTATCATTGTATAGTCTCATTTCAATCAAACCGTGACATATAAATAGGAATCTGAAGGGCTTTGAAACCCGAAATGAGGAACTATGCTATTGATATGCTCACTCCACTTGCGAGACAGTCGAGGGAGAGATTTTATTGTAGTTTCTAATTCCGTGTTTCAAACCTTAAACATATTGAAGTTTCACAATTAGATCCAGTTGCAAATACACTGATTAGCTCTAAATGTTACATTACACTGACTGTTATTCTCTGAAACGCAGAGGTAAAACGTGTCAGAATAAAGCTTAGAGCATGTCAACTCTACTCTCAACTCAAGAAAAAAATCTCAACTGCAACTGGTTATTAATTAGTCACTAATAGTGCACTTCACTCTGGAAAATTTAAATTATTTAGTTACTATTAATAAATTGTTCAAAACAATTGTTGTTTCTTTCACCTTATAGTAAAAAATAAATAATTTGACTAAGCGAACAAGCTCACATGCCGACATGATCTGTAAATTTTCCAGTCAAACTTTTTAACGAAAATGCATTTATTTACGATCGTAAAGTCTAAATCCATTAAATATTATTAAATCAAACTACACATTTTGATCATATGGTTTATTCTAAATGAACTAATCAAATGTCATCAGTTGTTCACCATAAGTGCTTGGAGATATTTGTTATCCTGCTGCAGTAGGTCTTGCTTCAGAGCACGGATTTCCTTGGCCAGCACTTCGTCAGATAGACTAGAAGCCTCCAACTGCTTGCACTTACGTAGAAACTCCAGAATCATGGCCTGCCCAGCCTCAGATTCTTGGTCCTCCAGATTGGCCGCCTCGAACAAGTTTGTCTCTAGTTGTGCCTGCTTGGCTTCAGCATACTGGAAAACGAGGGGAGGAGAACATTAAAACTGGTTGATATAGTTCTAAAAAAGGGAAATAAAAAAGTTTTTACTCGCATCTTATCACTGGAATCTCTGGATTTGAAGGAATCTAACGAGACCATATAAAGTAAACATAACACTCGAAAAGCATTATCCTCCTTTTTGCGGCAGTCGGGAAAAAATGGCATTTTGGGAACGAGCGAATAAAACAATTCAATATTTAAATGACCTAGCAGCAGGTAATCTAAGTTGGGTGGATACCTGGCTTGCTTCCAAGGAACCAACAAAGAACAAAACTACAGAAACAATGAAAGGCTTTGTCATAGACGCTTATCACCCTTATCAGAACTAAGTAGGTGACGCTTGTGTGACTTGGCAAGCAGGCATAATTAGCAATACGGATTTTCATTATTACAATAATTACTGATAGTTATTATGTTTATTTTCCTCATTTCAACTTTTTGAACGATACGATAAATGTGTACTGTCAATCAGATGCCACGTGGTAGGTACCTGCCCAATGTTGCAAAGAGAATTTACTCGTTTTTTTGCATGCGAATAAAAGCCGGGCGTAGTGCCATCGTGTGGAAAAGTAGGAGCTGTTGGTACACGACATATGCCTTAAGCTGGAGTAAGATTTGTCGGACGTTATGTGTTGTAACGCAACAGAATGATACCGGTGTAATACATTTAGTACATTCATGAGATGCGCCAAACTCGACGGTCCATACTGTGTTAGGCGTTAGAGGGCATCATGTCAGATAATCCGGCTTTAAGTGCAAGTTCATAATCCTGGAGGGCTACCGCGAACCGAAAGCGCAGCATCTCCCTCTCTGCCGCTAGGTCTCACCTCCATGATGGAATCCGGTAGATCTGCCAGCTTCGCAACATGCGAATGCGTAGCCGGGCCTGAGGGGCTACCGCGAACCGAAAACGAACGAAGTTCGAATATCTCCCTCTCTGTCGCATGAATCAGCAAGTGCGACAGAGGGAGATATTCGAACTTCATTCGTTTTCGGTTCGCGGTAGCCCCTCTGGAGCGATCTTGTGGGATAGCAATAGCTGTTGTTTCATGACTGATACTTTAACGTGTAAGTTCGGAATCCTGGTCTCACCTCGATGATCAGGGCCGTCTTTAACCAATTTGAGGCCCTGGGCACATTAGGGTAAAGGGGCCCCTATGCCCTTGACAGATCACTATTTTGTTAGAATAGACAAAGAAAGTAGCTAAACAAGATTCTAACATTTATTTTTATACGAACGACGAAGGTCTCTACTTCAGCTTTGACAAAATGCTTTCTATGTCCCATTTTCCGGATTTCCGGTCATTCTCCTGTACGTGTCGTATGATATGATCCACAAAAGTAACACTTTCAGTATTCACTGGTCAATATTATGATTCTGTCAAAAATTTCATTTTTGTAGGTCATTATCGTTTGATTTTTTGAACTAAATATTTTTTCGGCAATAGATATTGGTTATCGTTTTCTGGCAGGAACTAGGGGGCCCTATCGACCGCGGGGCCCTGGGCACTTGCCCAGAGAGCCCAATGGGAAAGATGGCCCTGTCGATGATGGAATGTTCGCAACATGGAGACCCACACGGACTGGGTAGCCGGGCCTGGAGCGATTTTGTGGAGTAACTGTAGCTGTTGTATTATGACTGATGCTTTAGCGTGTAAGTTCAGAATCCTGGTCTCACCTCGATGATGGAATCCGGTAGATCTGCCAGTTTCGCAACATGGAGTCCCAGGGAATGCGTAGCCGGGCCTGGAGCGATTTTGTGAAGTAACAGTAACTGCTGGTCTACAACTGATGCCTCAGCGTGGGAGTTGACTATCACTCCAGGATGAAGACTCGGGAGACGAGTAAGCTCGTGGTAGTGGGTAGCGAATAGGCAGAAGCATTTGCATTTCGTTGCTAGCTCTCTGGAATGAAATTGTCGTGGATGAGGTACAGAAAACACACGATAGGTACGATTGATTATACCGTGATATTAAGGACGACAGTAGCATGAATCTTTCCGTCATGGGGAGTTAAGAATGTCGCTTACGTAAGGTGTTTTCTTTTACTACTTCTTACAGCGCTAGAACGCCGATTTTTGGACTGATCAAATGTGTGTTCTCGAGCTTTATTGATTTTACTAAGGTAGCTGCCATACAGTGCACTCGCCGTACATAAGCAACATTATCGTTATCCCCTCATTTGGCACTGGATAATAGCGACCATTATAGTCCCGTATATGTTTTGTACAGTTTTATTTACACGAAGTGATTCAAATGTTGACAACAATAAACATCATCATCATCATCATTTCAGCCGAAAGACGTCCACTGCTGAACATAGGCCTCCCCCAAGGCTCGCCATTTAGACCGGTCCTGTGCCGTTCGTTTCCACCGGATTCCCGCGACCTTCACCAGGTCATCACTCCACCTTGTCGGAGGCCTACCGACAGCTCGTCTTCCGGTGCGTGGACGCCACTCAAGCAGTTTCTGGCCCCATCGACCGTCAGTCCTGCGAGCAATGTGCCCTGCCCACTGCCACTTAAGTCTCGCAATTTTGAAGGCTATGTCGGTGACCCCAGTTCTGCTACGGATAGCTTCATTCCTAATTCTATCACGCAGAGAAACCCCGAGCATAGCTCTTTCCATTGCTCTTTGGGTGACCTTGAGCTTTCTTATGAGGCCCATCGTTAGCGCCCATGTCTCGGATCCATATGTCATCACTGGCAACACACACTGGTCAAAGACTTTTGACTTGAGGCACTGCGGTAAACTGGACGAGAATACACTGCGAAGCTTCCCGAACGCTGCCCAGCCGAGTCGGATTCGACGAGTGATCTCTTTCTCGAAGTTGGACCTACCTAACTGGACTGTTTGTCCCAGGTATACGTACTCGTCAATAACTTCGAGCGCCGAGCCGCCGATTATTACGGGAGTTGGTACGACATGGGCATTAGACATGACCTTCGTCTTGTCCATGTTCATTTTTAGACCAACTCGATCGGTAACTCTGCTGAGATCAACGATCATTGTACTGAGGTCCTCCATGGTCTCAGCCATGACTACAATGTCGTCAGCAAATCGAAGGTGAGTGATGTACTCGCCATTTACGTTGATGCCTCGTCCTTCCCAGTCCAGAAATTTGAAAGCATCCTCCAGTGCAGCGGTGAAGAGCTTCGGAGAGATCACATCTCCTTGTCTGACTCCCCGCTGCAGTGGAACAGGCTTTGTTTCCTGGTCCTGTAGTCGGACGGACATGGTGGCGTTTTCGTACAGGCACTTCAGGACTTCGATATACCGGTAGTCAACTTGGCACCTCTGGAGAGACTGCAGTACAGCCCAAGTCTCGATCGAATCGAAGGCTTTCTCGTAGTCCACAAATGCTAAACAAAGTGGCAAGTTATACTCTTCGGTCTTCTGTATAACCTGCCGCAAGGCATGTATGTGGTCTACGGTACTGTAGCCTTTTCGGAATCCGGCTTGTTCGGGAGGCTGGAAGTCGTCAAACCTGCGCGCGAGACGGTTCGTGATGACTCTCGAAAACAGCTTGTAAACATGGCTCAGAAGTGAGATGGGTCTATAATTCTTCAGCAAAGTGTTATCGCCTTTTTTGAAGAAAAGCACCACCACACTTCTGTTCCATGCTTGCGGCGTTTTCCCCTCGTGAATTACAGAATTAAACAGCGTCTGAAGGGCTCTGAGGACAGGTTTACCGCCCGCCTTCAGGATTTCGGCTGTAATTCCGTCGTCACCCGGGGCTTTGCCGTTCTTCAACTGTTTGAGAGCCATACTAATCTCATACAGGCTGACGTCCGGGATATCTTCGGTATAATGTCGGGTTAATCTAGCTCTAGGGTCTTTGGTTAGATCAACGACGGGTCTTCGGGTGGTTGTGTATAGCTGCCCATAGAACCTTTCAACTTCACGCAGAAGCTCAGGTTTGAAAGAAATGATCCTGCCATCGTCGGTCTTCAGCTTAGTCATCTGGCTCTGACCAACAGACAGATCTCTAGCGAAAACCTTAGAGCCTCTGTTGCGCTCAATAGCCTCTTCAACACAGTTAGTGTTAAATCGGCGTAAATCGCGCCTCAGGCACTTCGAGATCTGTCTGTTGAGCCGCCGAAAGCGAGATGCATCATCTGGAGACTGCAGGATCATCTCACGTCTTACAACCATGAGCTTCAGAGTGAAGTCAGAGATCTTCTGGACCTTTTTACGACGGGTCTTGAAGAACTTGGACCCGACCGTATGGACAGCTTCCACAAACCCATCGTTGTTTTCGTCCACGTCGCTCCCTAGGCATTCGAAATGGTTTTGCAATTCGAGTTGAAAGCTCTCGGGGTTTTGTAGTTGGGCTGGTGCCGGGCGGAGCGTAGACTTTATCAATCGACTTCTCTCTAGCTTGAACTGAATATTTAATGTGCCTCGTACCATACGGTGATCACTGCTCGTCTTGACCGCGTTGATCACAGAGACATCATTAAATATATGCTTTTTCGTCGACATGATAAAGTCTATCTCATTCCTCGTTGCACCATCCGGGCTCATCCAGGTCCATTTCCTATGCTCACGTTTCCTGAAGAAGGAGTTCATCATGTAGAGTCCCTCCTTCTCCATGAAACCAGCCAGTAGATGTCCCCGGTGATTCCTTCGCCCCACTCCAAATTGCCCCACTCTCAGCTCTTCACCGTCCCGTTTGCCCAGTTTAGCGTTGAAGTCCCCCATAACAACTGTGAAGTGAGTTTTGGAGCTATGAATGGCTCTGGAAATATCCTCGTACATAGCTTCCACCTAGGGATGGGACGCTACCAGTAACTTCCCAAAAAGTGGAAACATTCCCGGTAATGCTACCAGTAACATTACCGCCAATTGGTAACATACGGAAATGTTAAAAAAATAATTTGTGTTTATTTATTTTTATCGTGTGAAATACTTTAATATTCGACTATTATACTAGTTCCAACAAAAAACTACATCAAACTTCTTTGAGAAAGTTAATTCCCAATGTTACCGGTAATATTCCCAAAGTTACCAAGTATTTTCCCAATGTTACTGGAAACATTGCTTACGTGTACGTATGGACAAGATTTGGTTGTTATGGCCCGAAATAAAAGTTAATATGTATATAAATCACTTTAATCACAGACAAATAGCAACAATTCGTATAATAATAATTATCACAGTTTTAATGCGTTTATAATGTTTCTCAATATTTGAATACAATATTTAAGACATTAATCTAATACTCGTAAAAAATAATACTATATAAAGTTAAGTAAATAAAACCAGTCATGCATGTAAACAATGTTTTATAAAAAAAATCTTACGGATAATCAGGTAAATGGTTTAAGTAATAAAAAAATCAACAAATGTAAATAAAGTAACCTAAATTAAATATTTTAATAACAATTTGGTTTTTAATCAGTCTTAGATTTATGCTTAATTTAGGGTGTTACGAGATTCCCGACATCAGGTAAGCAGTTTCGGTACAAATCAACAAAATAGAACAAATATAAAAAAAATTGTAAATAGATTTTTGATACGCCTAGTCAGATGTATTCGGTTCGCAGTCTCCCAAATCCTCGATGTCTGAAAAATCATCTTCAGAATCGGTATCAGAAGAACCTGCAAGTGGGGTATCCGTATCCACGTCGGATGTACTCCGGTCTACGGGTTTTTGCGGTGCCGACTGGTGAGTTAACTTCCAGTTGTGGGATATGTATGTTAATTTTCCCGCCGTGTTGGTCTTCAATCGGTTTCTTTTTTTAGAGTGGATGTTGGAAAACGTAGAGAAGGATCGCTCTACCGCTGCTGAGGTAGCAGGGATGGTTAAAATTTTGACAGCGATTTTACCCAAAGCTGTATGGGCGAATAATGTTTGCCACCATGTCACCGGCTCTGTAGTTGCTGCCATTTTCCAAATAAACTCCTTTTCCCAAAGGTTTTTGTGGGTTTTGTAATCTGACAGTTGCATAAGTACATCAGTGGATTCATTTCCAAAGTTAAATATTATTTCGCATCCATCTACATTTTCTTGGTCGGTTAATTGTCCTCCTTGATTCTTGGGATTTAATATTGTAGCTGCGAAATGAATAGGTTTCAGAGCATTTTTCTTCCTTTCTTCAAACTTCGTTTTCAAGTCCGGTAAGTTATCTGCAAACAGATTGTCTGTTCGCACATTGTTTAACAATGAATCTAACTCCTTGAATGCCTTATAGACTAAGTGAACTGCAAAGTAGTCCCCCTCTAATGTGAAAATCCACTGAACTACTGGGTTTAGAAATGCTTCAAGGTTTTCAAGCTCCAACCACGTGTCTTCGTTTAGAATTTTAATTTTGTATGGTCTTAAAGATGTCGTTGACTCATTTATAATCATATTTTGTAAAATAATCTTTGATTTTATAAAACTTTGAAGACACGTTAAGTAACTTCCCCATCTTGTTTTGACTGGTAACTGTAGAGAAGTAGTGATACCTTTTTCTTCCGCAGTTCTTCGAAAATGAGCTCCAAGAATGTGAGATCGGGTTATTGTTTTTACAACTCTGACCGTAAATGCGAAAATTCGACGAATTTCCAAAATTTTCAATACATCTCCTACGAATAAATGGAGAGTGTGGGCCAGGCATCCTGTCCAAACAGTTTGTTCATATTTTTCATTTAAGAGTCTTCCAAATCTAACCATGTTTGCAGCATTGTCAGTCACGACCGCAACGAACTTTGTTGGGTGAAATTCTTCCATGATGCTTGCAACTTCATCGCATAAATATTCCGCGGTGTGTCTTTGCTCCTTTGATTCAATAAATTTATAAAAATATGGTTTCGGAGCGTAGAGTATCACGTTCAAAATGGACTCTTTCCTTAGGTTAGACCATCCGTCAATGGCTAAGTGGATAACACTGGCTTGGTTGATTTTGCTGATTATGTCACTTTGAACGTCAGTATATTCTTCGTCTAACAGTGAAGTAGCAAACCTTTTTCTTGATGGCAGGTACACATACATTATTTTTATCTACCCAAAACGTATACCATAACCCCACTAAAATGCGTTCAGAAACTGGCAGTAATGACCAATCAATAAGATTTAGGTACAAATATAATTAACTTATCTCTGGCCGTAGGTTATTTTTGTACGTGTTTTCAATCCGAAATCGATAAAGTAATGACTTTCAAATTTCGAATAGGACATGGAATTTTGATTAAATATGAGAGGTCATTTTCGCATGCTTGGAATGTACGTCCGTGAAATGCGGGCGCATATATTGTTGCCTCTCTCTTTACGATTACGAGTAGCTTAAAAAGAGAGATATAATGGCTCTATTACTCATACGCATATACATTTTTTTATCTTTGACAAGAGTCCAATTTGCCACCATTGCAAGTGTGCCATGAAAAATAATTTAGGTAATTTAGTTTGGGCGGAGATATTTTTTAGTTATAATAAAACGAGTGATGGCGAATCAAAAAGTGACGAGGAATTATGTAAACCACCCGAAATTCCCGCGTCGAGTATTTCGGGTGGAAGTGAATGTCGTCAACAATTTGTTGCCAGAACAGTCGAGAATGAAGTATGAAAAAGTTTATACAACTATAGTTACCAAGACTTTAGAGACTGGAGAATTAACAACCGCGCGACATGAAAATGAAGATGAAAATGAAAAATGTTTATTTAGGTTAATTAGATTGTTACAGAATAGGCAAGGTTGGAGCCTCCTAGTAAGCATTTCGTAATGCTTGTGTCAGGAGACACCGCTCTTCCAGCACAAGAAGTGGTAGTAAACCATAATAAACAATGAAAGAGATTAAACTAGATAATTCTTTCTAAAAACGAACAATTTGAAAACTTAGCTAATTACAATATATTGCTAATACTAAAATGAGAGTGTGTGTGATTGAGTGTGTGTATGTGTGTGTGCGTGTGCGTGTGCGTGTGCGTGTGCGTGTGCGTGTGTGTGTGTGTGTGTGTGTGTGTGTGTGTGTGTGTGTGTGTGTGTGTGTGAGCGTGTGAGCGTATGTATGTGGGTGAAATGTGTGTTAGATATTTATTATACGAGTTGGTTGATCAATAAGACACTAATTAAATTATGAAAGACAGGATAGATTCTGTTTCCTCGTAGGTCAAATTTGTTATCCATTCCATTAGAGCTTTTTTACAATGGTGATGATGAAGAGGGTATATGTCAATTTGTTTGTTAATGCGATTATATAAGTAGGCTGATAGGGTAGCAAATTGTCTTCTGGCGAATTTAGACTTAAAAGAGGGAATGGGAGCAACCTTGTCTTTCCTTCTACGGGCTTGGGTTGGTGGGTGATACGACAGGGATTTGTGTAATTTTAAGGTAGAGTTTACAATATATAATCTACGCATAGGTAATAGGTCACAATCTCTATAGAGTTCCGTGGTAGGATACCTGAAGGGCTTTGAGAATATTACCTTAAGCAGGCATCTCTGTGCTCTCTCAACCTCAATAAACTTGGTCTTGTTTGCGCCGCCCCAGATTGGTATACAGTAGGTCATAATAGATTGAGCTAAGGCGATGTATAGTTTCTTCAGTAGCAGATTGGATGCAACGTGTTTAAGTATTTTAAAGATCCAGATCAGCTTCCTAATTCGCCCGTTTAGGTATTCAATATGGTAATTCCAAGAGAGCCTCTGATCTAGAATTATTCCAAGGTATTTTAGCGAGGACACTTTTTCAATAACTATACAATTACATGTTACAATATCGACTCGGTTACAATTATGTATTTTCAGCTTAAGATTAGTGGAAGGCTGTGTGTTTTCATACTTTGAGAAACACATGAAGTTG
The DNA here is from genome assembly GCA_963556455.1 of Epiblema foenella. Classification (NCBI taxonomy): domain Eukaryota; kingdom Metazoa; phylum Arthropoda; class Insecta; order Lepidoptera; family Tortricidae; genus Epiblema; species Epiblema foenella. Next base: position 10,904,881 of record OY747107.1, on the reverse strand, counting down.
GTCTTAGAGGGATTTAATGTTAGCAGGTTGCACTTCAGCCACTGGGAAATTAAATGTAGTCCTCTCTCCGCTTTAGCGACATCAAGTTCGGAAAATGTACTGTTAGCATGTATCATGCATATTAGTGGTAGGTCTTACTACAGTTTCTAAACCATTTTAGAGGGCTTATAGTATAGTTATGTGTAGATAAAGTAATGTATGCAGTGCATCTGTTCGTAATTAGGCCTTAAAATACTTGGTTTGGCCCTGTGGTTGACTGGTAGAGAATACCTCATGGCATTAAGTCCGCCCTTTATACTTATATTGTTTGTGCAATAAAGTTTAAAGTAAGCCGTGGTCCTCCGGGGAAAATAATAAACAATAGCATTCTTTTGTAATGAGCCCGGGGATCCCCGGGACCGGTAGACGACTGGTTACCTGTATAGGGCGGGCGGTTATACAAAGAACGTCTCAGATCGCAGGTATTTCACGCCCGAGCCGAAGGCAGGGGCGATAAATATGCGATCTGAGGATTTCTTATTACCGCCCACAGTGTGGGATTTGCCTTAAATTGTGATCACCACCATTTTTGATTGCATTATGTTCAGTTTATCGAATTATGGCATACAATGAAACTTCTGCAGTTCTATCTACCATACTTTTCGAAATAGCCATAGAAAGTCATAGAAACCAGAAAATCATAATTTCTCACTTGTCGCTTATTTATTTCTAATTAATCTAAAGCATGTTTATTAGGTTAATAATAAACTACCTATTACATTCCACAAATGTCGAAAATAACGTTTGTAGGCGACACCAAAACTTGTTTTTTCAAAAACAGTTTTTATTTTTTTACTTTGAAACCACTCAAAAGGGGTGCCTGAAATTTTTATTTAACTTTTGTTTATAGATAGACCTAACAACAAAAAAAAAATTAAATGAATATCGCGAAGGACATCAGAGTTACAATTCTTTAAATATTTCGTGTTAGGGTTGTCACTAACTCCGTACTAAGATTTGTAAGTAAATAATCATTAACATGAAACTATTTACTGAAATTATTTCAAAACAATTACAACTTACGGACGTAAATTAACTAACTTTGACACAACACGAAATAAATTGTAGTGATTTGCCTAAATACCTCAAGCCACCCCACCATGCTGTTTTTAAATTTAACCAATCCGGGCGAGCGCGTAAAGCGGGGCAATTTAGCGCAAAAATTTGAGATGCGCGTATAGCGAATCCGTGTGAAGCGAGGTCGCGTAAACCGGGGTATAGTAGTACAGTAGTACTGAGACTGCAAGGATGTTATATTATGAGTAAATTAAAAAAGCATTATCTCTACTACAGCAGAATGGTCAGCATACTTGTTTTGCTTATCGATACCTACAACTCAAAGGCGTAAACGTCACATTAAGTTATGACTTTTACTTCATTTGAGCCTGTAGGTCTCGGTATCTCCTATGATGAAGGATATTATGTGGTATTGGGAAGGGGTCCGCCCTCGTCAAGCTTTTGCTGAAACCCACTACCTATACATAATATCTGGAGGAGCGGAGGTGAGGCGTCATGGAGCCGTTAAAGACCCATGGCGCTGCTTTGCCTCAGCAGGAGCTGACCCGTTCTGCTGGGGGATGTCCTTCCGGGCCTCGACCGGGGGACTTAATGCGAGAGGGACAAGAGGGCGCCAACCCTCTTGTTGGTCAGCGAGTGGCAAATGAAGATGATCTTCAACCTCCGGGAGCGTCTTCATCAATGCTAGGAGGTGTTAATCAACAGAAGGCAACGCAACTGGAAATATTTGAGCTACTGATCGCTACTGCTAAATCATACAGTGCACAAATCAGACCCACAGATTTAGACGTTACAGAAAGAGTTCAAGTCATACTTGATTTCCTATATCCTAATAGGCCATCTAATATCGCTGATATTAACGACAATGCAATCACACTATTATACATCACAAAATTCACTCATAAGTGTGAAACTATTTAAAATGCCGTCGCAATATGGCTCGGTTTAGCAAAAAACATCATACGTGGCTTTCAGCACCATTTCAAGTCTCGTCAGTTTTTACTATTTAATAAGTGAAAAGTATAGAACCCTCCGAGTGCGAGTACAACTCGCAGTTGACTGATTTTTCATAAAATAACCTTAGTTTTTTTGAGTTTAGCTGAGTTTGTTACGTACTAAAATAACCGAAATTATAAACCTTGGATTCCTTAAATGTGACACCCCTATTCCCATAGAAACATCTCAAAAACTTAGAAATGCTATAACTCTGATGTCCTTCGAGGTAAACAGTTGAAATTTTCAGAACATATAGGTATATTTATGTCAAATCCTATAATGAAACAATAAGGTACCCCAATTGATTAGTAATTATTTTATAAAAAAAAAGGAAAAAAAAAATTATACGTCCTAGCGGTTTTATTATTAACGGTACATTATTGTAATTGATACTAGTAATATATTATATTTCCTGAAATGTAATACAAAAGAAACCATGTCATTACTGACGTTACTTTAGGAAATAAAATTCCAAACACTTTTTGATGACGTCATGAACCGCGCCTTTAAAAAATTGCATCTTGAAAACTATTAGTAGTAATCAACTGGGAGTTTGATTGAAGGGTTTATAAAGTATCAGAGCATTAAAATAAAATATAAAATAGGGGTGCACAAAACTGATGGCAAATCCCACACTGTGCCGCCGTAAGTACAAAATTGTATATCTCCGCCTGGCCAAGAAGTGGGATTTTTCGTGCGCATAACGTACGGTAATTGCCACTTTATGGCCGGGTGTGACATAAATTACTATCACATTATACCAATAAACTGAATTCACGAAAACACCAGGGCAATATCTTCATTGTATGATCGTAAGGAGAAGTACAACTTTTCAAAATAAAATGGAGCATAAATATCTTAAAAACTAGAGGAAATTGTACTGCAAGTGTGGTCTAAAATTACCTCTGTTATCTTCCCCCAGTCTTTACCTCTAGCTACCAAACACCCTGTATACGAGGCGACAAGTTCGATTTCCGAAAGCACATGAATACTGTAAAATATATGTATCATTCATCACATTTTCATTTAATAAATATGACACCAACATCACTCATCTTCAAAATATTTTAAAATATCAATCATCGGAGAATATACATAAAAAAAACATGAAAACGAATTGAGAACATCGTTCTTGTTGTGAAGTCGGTTAAATTAGTTGTTATAACTCTTTCAGTGAATGATAACCCTGTAACTGCGTGAATGACTTGTTTGTCTGCTCCGATAATTATGAATTCCCAGAATCGACTGTATCATATCTATACCATTTTATATTCTTAGCTGAACCGGTAACCTTTTGAACTCCATGTCAATAACGAAACGTTCATTCATTATACTGTTTTTTTAACTACAAAGTACTGCTCATATTAAAATGTATGCCGCGTTCATTTGTTTCTTGCATAAAACTTGTATAGCATAATTCTTCACTTCACAGATAAAAAAATGGCTATAAAAATGATAAAGAAGAGAGGTAGGGCACAGCGGATCGTTATCTCGCTCATATTTGAACCAACCCAACAGGGAAATTGGGTCATTCTACATTTTCATGACCTGTTTACTATTTAAAAAAAAGTCTATGATATGTATTGAATTGATGTACAAAAATAAGATTTCGAAATAGTACCTGAACCTAATAAAAGGAATTTATGGGTAAAAATACTTAAATATGAACATATTGCTGTAAAAGGTGGGTAACACAGTGGTAAAAACCATTTTTTCATACAAATGGTGAGACATCCAAGAACCACTGAGTTACTCGATTAATGGATATTAGCTGTGGTTCGTTAATTACCAAAACTATCGGAAGTGATACTGCAATTGAAATTAAACCTCTTTCTAAATAACAATACAAAATATGAAATGAGCGCCAAGTATTTCAAAATATGCATTAAAAAAGGGGTCTGAAAATTATGTACATAAAAAAGTAATTAAATTTTATGTACATAAAATTAAAAAAGTAGGTAACTACTGAAGAAAGCAGACGCAATAATACCACTATCGTTGAAACTCGTAAATTCGCTTATGATGCCTATTTGCGCCTACAACCACCATGACCACCAGGCGCCGATTTTCAGTTAAACACATCACACGAAGATAGGCAGTACCAGACTGTTCCAAACACTGTATTTTATTTTTATTAGTATTTGAAGCATAAAACAACTCACTTTTCCATCAGTAATTTATTTTATTTATTTAAAATAACTCGCAGCTACCAACAACTCACACCATAATTTTATATCTATTTTTACCTACGACGGAACGGAGAAGGTATATGCGTTTAGGATGAGAGGTTGTTTGTTATTTGTTTGTTTGTTTGTGTGTGCACATCAATATCTTCGAAACGGCTTGACCGATTTAGAAACGGTTTTTTGCAATAGTTTGCGGTTTGTAGTTTAGTCGGGCAGAAATTTAGCTAGGAATTACGATGATAACTCGCCAGGGGGCGCTGCAGTAAACATTTTTCACTTGCTAAAGTGCGTTTCGTGCATTTTCTCCGGAACTGCTGGGCCAGCATTTACGATTTCCATAGAATGTGGTGTGGAGTACATGCACTTTAACTCTGAGGATCTGATGATGGAGCAGAAAAGCATAGTAGGGTACTATGCAGAGGTCGATAATATTTTTGTTTGTTTTTGGTCCCCTTTGTTTATGTTGCATGAACAGACGTCGTACATAACCTTCTGAGCGTCTGATGATGGAAGAAAACTATGCCATAGAGAACTTTGCGATGGCATGTAGTAACTTATTCGTGTTTGGGCTCTTTAGATTGTGTTTGCTGAGTAGCTTCTACACATGATCTGCTGACGATCTGATGATGGATCAGAACAGTATTTTAAGGCATGTTTTAAAGGTATTTAGTTAGTAATAATATGTCATTAGACTCTTTTGATAGTACCGGTCTATTAAGACGCCTCTGTATAGGAACATGAGAAGGCCTGATGATGAAGCACAATAAAAGCATATGGAATTTTCCGAAGGCATATAGGTGGATTACCGTATGTCGACTATTTTAATACTGTTTGCTGCGTAGCTTCTGTGTGTCTCTTCTGTGTTTTCCATTTGGACCCTTCAGGTACGGAACCCTAAAAAGTAACCAGATATAACATCATGGGCTTTGCGATGTTGTAATGTTTTGGATACTACCGATGTTAACTAGGTTACTAAGGCTCGTGAAAAGATCTCTGGAAACTCGTATGAAGTATTTTCCGCAACTGTATTAAATGTCCGAAAAATATCGCGCTCGCTGCGCTCGCGTTTTAATCTAGTTGCGATATGACTTTATAACCGGAGATCGAAAAGTATGAAGTATTTTCCACACTGCATCATAATGTTTGAAAAATTTCGCGCTCGCGTTTCCATCTACATTTGCTATTACTTTATGACCCGTCCTAGTGACTACTATAAATATTATGTATGCTGAAATAACATATAAACTTCCTTGGTTCTAAATATGTTGGCAAGGTGAACGTCCCTGTACTCGACACTGGCTCAATACTGTGGTTTGGTGATTAATTACTGTAATCTATTGGCCACTAAGGTGTCAATTACTGGGAGGTTTACCTTAATTGTGTAAACGAAATAAATAAGGTATACTCGTACTTCAAATTGCGTCATCCTATTTCAGGAGCCATTGCGAAAATGAACCCTAGGTATTTATTTATTTACGCTTTGGGACTAGTTGGAAGAAGTGTAGGTACAAATCCGTGGCAGCTGTGAGCAGAAGAAGGGAAAAGATAAATGACAGAGAATGTGCGGCCACGTGGGCTCGGTCGTCGGGTCTTCGGCCCCACGCGGAACGCCTTCTGACCTCGTGTGCCTCGCCCCTCACTACCGGGCCTTTGTCTCTCAGGTTTACTTGTAAGACACTCGGGGCTGGAAAGTGTCGACTTGGCGAGCACGCTCCAAGGAGAAGCTTCGGGCTCTCGGCCTTTCGCTGAACAGTTTCTGACCTCATATACTTCGCCCCTCACCTTCGGGCTTTCAGCCCTGAGGTTCGCTTGTAAGACATTCGAAGCTAGAAATTGCCGATTTGGGCTCGTCTTTCGGACCTTCGGCCCTCGGGCTCGCATCGAGGGCGAGCGAGCGTGCTCCGAAGAGAAGCTTCTGGCTTTCGGCTCTACGCGGAACGGCTTCTGACCTCGTATGGCTCGGCCCTCAGGTTCATTGGTAAGACACTTGGGGCTCGAAATTGTCGACTAAGGCTCGCCCCTCGGACCTTTGGTACTCGGGCTCGTATAGCAAACGTGCTCCAAGGAGAAGCTACGGGCCTTCGGCCTTTGGCGGAACAGCTTCCGACCTCGTGTATTTCGCCTCTTAACTTCGGGCCTTCGGCCCTCAGGTTTACTTGTGACGCATTCGGGCATAGAAAGTGGCCACTTGGCACTTACCTATTTTTGTAACTCCTTAGGAAAACATCGGTAGGAAGCTCATTACACAACCGAAGTGTTCGAGGGACAAACGTATAGGTATACTTAGACTGCTCTTTAAAAATATTAAAATAAAGGCAAAATTAAAAATTTTGAAAATATCCCCGACGGATGTTCTCAATTGAAAAATAATTAAATAATACATTGCATGCATGCAGAGCCCTGACGCATGTGCAAAAACCTAGCAGACTTATTTTGAGGACAATAATATATTTGATGTGTAAATATATATGCAATGATATGTATTTAAAAATAGTGAAGGAGCAAGTACTCCATTTATATTCAATTTATTCAATAATTGCAACCATGTTTTATTTCTAAACATTGAGTAGGTACATCATGGACCCTGTTAGGGTGTAGCAATTTATCTTAATCTAATCTAATGTAAGTATTCTAAGTTATGGTAGCTGTAGGTTAACAATGAAAATGAGTTGAATAAGATAATATGTAGATAGCCGCCGAGAAGAAACAACAATTTAAACAATTTTTCCAAAGCCAATTCTTCTAGCTCATCAACCTCCAAGTCACCATGCTGGCCAGTGATTATGAACTTATCGAATAGTCATAAATTATCTAATGTAAAACCCCATCAGAAATATGTTGCGGAATTTCATTGGAAGTAATTTCTTACACTGGCAATAATATTATTTTATATCATAGTTGTTAACTTGTCACTGTTGTCATTGTCACTGTGGTGGTTTAGGCTAAGTTTTGAATATTTTTAATAAATGACAAAAATGCCCAAAACGATTCACTGTCACGAGCGAAACATTATTAACAATGTATATAATAAAATTCTGGAAAAAGCTCGAGAAATGGCACAATTTCGCTACAAAATATTTCAAAATTAACATCAGAACTGACAGGTAAACAAGTCCAAATGTCATTATTCCGACTATACTGACTGATATTATTGACCTGTTGCCATATAAATGAGAATAATAGCGCCCTCTTGACAATGGTCATATATTTCTGGTGGGGCTTAATATAGAAATTATTGTAGGATATATCGGCGTCAGGCCTGCTCCTCTTACAACCTCGGCTAAACTGGGCTCACAAATCGGTGCCTTAATACTCTCAGTGCCAAGAAATCCCCTAGGAAATTCTCTGCTCGTAGACGTGTAGCCGATAACATACGTTTCCTCGTCTGTAGAGAGAAATTGCGTAGCGCTACGAAAAGCTTGGCAGCGAGTGTTAATTCATCCGAATGCAGCTGACACCGCCGGGCAGTGAGAGCATCCTTCAACTTGGTTGTGTAAACACGTTACTAGGTGACGGCGTTGACGCGTAAACGAGACCACCCGTAACTAGACAACAAAGCACGTGCGGTAGAGCGGGGTAGCATGATTCGGTGTTATCTAGCTGTCAAACATGGTTTAACAGAAAATCTATTAATTGTTCTATGTCATCGTCAAGGAATGTTAATCACATAATAACACGTAGGTACGTGCAAGTATTTAGTAGGCGCCTTTGAGGCAAAAAAATATGCAATTGTATAGATTCATATCTTTTCGTACGATTGTATGATTAGATAGGAATCGAGGTCGAGTGGTAGGTCTCATAGTTTCCCACCATCTATTACATTCCCGTAGGGATATTCATCCCTATTGTACATACATAGGTAGTTTTAATATCCGATATCAAAACAACTTATGTACAATAGGGATTTTGACTCAAAATTTAACTACTCCATAAGACTACTCCAAAAGAAACAAGGCAAAAATATATGCCAAATCGTGAAAATCCTATTCGAATATCTCAAAAAATTACGAAGCTACATCCGTCTTAATGTTGCTGGTTAGAGAGAGAAAGCGCGACAGATCAGTGACGTCATTGACCAGGAGCGCCATAGTAAAGCACGATCGTTCCAATACAAAGGTGCGTTTTACGGAAAAGGGACAGAGTATGCCCCCTCTTAACACTTTGAAGACTTATAATTATGTTAATTATTCTTTTGAGTTACTTTTTTCGCCATTTGATTAAGAATTTTATCTTTTTCGAAAAAATGCAAAGATTGGTTTTGTTATTTGGTGTCAACATCCCAATTCTGTGAACTCTGAATCAAATTTTAGCTCAATGGGTTCAGTGATTTAAGCGTGACAAGGTAGAAAACAGAGATTTTTCACCACCAACTACCAAAAGACGTCGCCAAGAGCTTTTGTTATCATATTTTTTATTTAATTCATCGAATCCCTACGTCACAACAGATTGTGCGATTAGATAACTAAATTTAACTATAAATGACGCGTTCCTTTTCGAATAATAAGCTTGCTGCTACTAGTTTAGGTAGCGGTATCTGTACTATTAATTCGTATGGCACTTGGACCTCTGTTGGGCGCCATCTATACAGGGTGCCCATGAGGAATGGAAAGGATTTTGGCCACGCATTCCTGAGGTCATAAGAAGTAATAAATGTTATAATATGGACCTAGGTCGAACATGCCTTTTAACTTTTTTAATTTTTCCATACACAATAAATATATTTGCTTATCCAGTGGAAACGTGCCTTGGGACGTTGGCAATGTTTGCCATACTTATTATACTCTTTGATGTTTGCCATTGCCATCTCTTTTTATTTTTACAAGAGACAATGTCATACGACTTTCTTCTTTTGGGCATAGATAGATCAAATCACGGTTTAGATTCTTCTTCGAAAATCGGAACTAGTTGGTCAAACCACATAATTAAAGAAAAAGGTTGGTTACACAAAATCCGAACAGGAAATAGTGCTATGTCTATTCGCTCTCTCTTTTGCAAGGAGAGTTATCATAGGTAATCCTTAGACTAGGTACGATGTACGATAAATGACTGGCCACTAAGAAATTTCCTAGTTCATTCCTCCTTCACAATGAGATTAATGACTTTCATAATTTTGCGTCATTGATTTTGTTGTTATTATTTTTAGCGTTGCAACTGTAATCTATGAATTAGTAGTACTAAATACATGTTAATTATCCTGAATTGTCACCGAATGCAAAAACTTGTACTAAGACTTTGAGGGCTATGTAGTATAGACGGCCGGTCTTTAATTACGGAAGCTGAAGAAAATGTTCTGATCAGTGCTCCAAGAGTGCTCCACGGTGCATCTTATGGCAACATCAGTGTGCCTTGACTATTTAAAAGCTGCAGAATGGGAATAGCGTCAACTCAGCTGTCACGGATTTAATGATATTCAAATTGCTAGTGTGGAGTTAGTGGGAACTATCGTTCCGCCTGCTCTTCATGAAATAATATCTAGATTGTAAAGTTGTTAAGTAAAATTCAAGGTAGGTTTCATTAAAAAAAATAAGAATTAAATAAATTGTGTGTATTATTTTGTTTAATCATTTAGGGACGAAATGAATTGCATAATACTAATCGCAAACTAAAAAAAATTAAAAATATTTCAAAATGAAACACGGCTAGTATTACACGTACTAATGCGTGTCATTAAAATCTCACTTATCATCGATATTCATTCATCACAATGGAATTAAATCTCGGAAACAAATATCACTTCCATATTACTAGACAATACACGAACGAACGATTAACAATTTAACGAACACTTGTTGGCCATATTAAATGAAAAGTTCCAACTGATTTGTGAACTCTTAGATTTGTCTTCTATCTAGCGTTATCCTGGCTCTTGCCAGGTTCCGCTTTCCTGCTTGCCTTCCTCCAATTTGCAAGACCCTGATGAGCGTCCTCTTTTGTGAACCCATTCTCCCTCGTGTCGGCCTTCACGACATCCAGCCAATCACTTCTTAGGTCTACGGTCTACGGGGTCGAGGGTCGTCTCAGACTTTTCATATATTTTTTTTTACATTGTGGGAAAAAATACACGGTGCCAACCTAAACGGTTGACACTTAACACGTTCACAGTCCAGTGCCCCATACATGGATCACGACGAACTATCTCCACAAGTCCGTGCTCCGTACATGGGTCACTATAGCCGACCAGGTACGCACTCAATCACTATAATTATATTTTTGTTTAGATTGTTCTATTTTGTTATATTCTTTTGCCTTATTCATAAAAAAAATAGCAATAAAACTAGTACGTATATAAAGGGTGCGCCAAAGTTCATATGAAATTGCAAATTCGATTATTAAATCTCCGAAAATGTATTTTATACCATTTTAATTATTTTTGGTTCATATATATCGGAATATTATTAATAAAAAAATTAACAATAAAACTAGTAAGTATGTATAAAAATTACATAAAAATAAACTATATTGCTAATAATCGTTATGATAAAAAAGTATATAAATAATAGCAATAGAAATACTTATATTTAATGACTTTATAAATATTGTCAATTCTGAGATACGATAGTTATTAAACAAAAATAATTATGCATAGTGATCATTATGACATAAAATTGTATAAGATACATTTTCGGATGTACAATAATCGGAATTGCAATTTTATATGAACTTTGGCGCACCCGTTCCATACATTTAGGATAGTTAGCGATCAATTAGCTATTTGTTTTTTTTGCGATTTCATGGTTGGCCCCATTGTAAAAGTTGCTGTGTGATCCTCTCCATTACCCCCTGGTACTTCAGATCACGACTTAAAAATCACCTTGTATATTGTATTAAATCCGAGTGCGTACCTGGTCGTTTCATAGTGACCCAAACGTGGAGCACGGACGTGTGATGGAAGTAATTTGCTTGGACGTCCAAGAAAATTGAAACATTTTGTATGGGGACTGTGAACGTGTTAAACAATGGTAGTGACATAACCCAACTGGATTTGATTTTTGCAGCCAACTTAGATGTGTCGGACTTGCAACGTCGCAAACAAAGGGTTTTGTACTGGAGATTTCATTGCAATTTTTATACACAAGAATGGAAATATCTCAACTATTGAAATTAGCTATAGCACGCTTATTTTAGGGAACGCGATTTTGTATAGATGCCGCCGTCTCCCAGCGAAAAAAATAAACAATAGCATTCTTTTGTAATGAGCCCTGGAATCCTAGGGACCGGTAAACGACAGGTTATGGGGACGAGGGCTGTCAGCTGTCATTCCATAGAAACTTGCCATACAATCAGATTTTAACGAACACCGCTTAAGAGAACAGATCGTTTAGTGCGACCCGCCCTTATTCGTCCATTTCATACAGTCAATACAACACAATTTTAGTCACAGGTACACTACACACTCAATAGGGTAATTACTCACTCTGCTATAGCCCAGGCAATACCGCAGCCTTCGTAAGTCGATGTGCCTCGGCCTAATTCATCGATCAACACGAGAGAATCTGGCGTTGCCGTCTGAAAATATAAACGTTACCATTAGCGACCTATTCAACAAAATTAACTATTTCATGTCACACCTGGCGATAGTGGCAATAGGGTAGTTGACTAAAGATTTGACTACTACAAAAGAAACAAGACAAAAAAATACGCCAAATGGTGAAAACCTATTCTAATATCTCAAAAAATAACGAAGCTACGACCGTTTTAATGTTGTCGCACAGATCAGTGACATCACTAACCACGAGCGCCATAGCAAATAACGATCGTTCCAATACATAGGTGAGTTTTGCGGAAAAGGTACAGAATATGCCCCCTCTTAAAACTTTAAAGTCTTACAATTATGTAATTATTTATTCTTTTGAGTACTGTTTTCGCCATTTGAGATGACAGGTAAAATATTTGATCCTTTCTCGAGAAAATTCGAACATACTGATTTTCTTATTTGGTGTCAACATCCCCATACTTAGGTTGGTAACCCATACAAACATACGTACGATTAATTCTTAATTATAATAATAATAATAAAATGATCCACATAAAAACGCTGTAATGCCACTCAAACAGTTCCCGCCAAAATTGTTCTTTCGCTGATTCAGAAAATATTTGTGCATGTTTTGGCATTTTTTAGTTTCCTCGTATTCGAAATGAAAAGCAGTGTTTAACTCGGGTGAAACCACCCATTTCGGCCTCGAACTATTGGCGTTCTCACTTCGTTCAATTCGAGCGCCAAAATATCTCGTCTGAAATAGGTGGCTTTCAACCTTTGGTTAATAATCTACTATTGTAATAAAGAAAGCCCGCGGCTCAAATAACTACGATTTGAAACATTATTTATTTTACCTAGTAAGTAATGTACAATTCGGCTTCATATAGTTAGTAGTAGCCAAATATATCGTAACACTTAAAAATGTGTAGTAAAAGTAATAACTTAAAGACAATGTTGCGTATATATACGTCGGCCGCTACGAATTATATGATGATGACTGTACTGAGCTGCGTATGTGTGCAGTAGTTGTATGTTGTGTCGATGCTGTTGTTTTAGGCCGAGTAAAACGAAGTCTCTGCTTCAGCTTCGACAAAAATGCCTTTCTTATGTCCGGATTTCCCGTTGTTCTTGTCTACAGGTCAAATTTCAACCGATTCTCGTGAAAATTTGTGAGCTGGTTCAATAATTAAGTATATGAAATTTATTTGTCGAGTGATTTTTTGGAAATATAAATATTTTTTTTATCAATGAAAAAAAATGGCCTCGTGAGATCTATAGCTCACAGAGCTACTAGTCGTAATTCTGTATGCTGCTGGTCCAAATAAATAAAATACCCTCAGTATGGTGGCGGACTCGATCATTTCTAGCATGAAAGTGCTCTGTCCGCGCTGCTCGCGGTCGGCGGCGCCGACGCGGGCGCAGAGCGCGCGGAGGAGAGGGACGGATGCACTCGTCGCAGGCACGAAACTACCAGAGTGAGCGAGCAAGACTGCTGTTCCGCAGGATCGCATCCAAGTGGATTTTCCGCCCATGTTAGCGCCGGTTACGATGTGCATTAAGCAGGTATCTGGAACAAGTGGATGTAGTTACTCAAAAATGGTCCATTCCACCATGCCAAAAGATCAAGATTGGAATGCATGACTTTTAGCAAAAAGGTTTCAATTTCAAATTTAGCATCGTGTGGGTTAGATCGTTTTCGCAAAACTATGTCCAAGTGACATCAGAATGATACAATGTTTAGTTTATTGGGCAGGTTGTGTCAACTTAATATGTACGACTAGTACAAGCTAGGTTTAATATGTATATACAACGTAATGTTTTTTTTTTGTGAACCTGACTGTGCCTTTATAGGCCGGGCCAAATAAAGCGATAGGAGTGCGCGGTTAGAGAGTAGCTGGGGAAAATCCAGGGGAAAACCTCCGGCACGATCACGCGTGTGGTTTGGAACACTGGAATACTCTAAGAGTTTGCGCTCCAGTGAGATTGGTTGAGCGGTTTCAACTTCTTTCGATGGACGCTATGATTACGTCGTCCGGGTCCGTAAGTGTGTGCCTAGGACGCCGGACCGTGCGGCCCCCAATCAGTGATCGCCGAGTTACGACAGAGGGGGAGGGATGGGAACGTAGTTGAAAGCCTTCCTAACTAACAGATTCCTATGATGGGAAGCGTTGTCAAAATAACGTCTGGCAGTCTGCTTAAATAAACCATACATGGTGCTAATCCTCATGTCGTGGTGCAGACTGAGATTCGACTGGTACCACGGAGCACTAGTCGCCCTACGGAGAAAACGATTCTGAATGACCTGAAGCGGCAACGTAATGTGTTGTGAAAGACAAACTGAAGTCAGATATCAGAAAAAAGGGCCGCCGTTTTGAACTTTTTTCTTTACGGCCCGATTTTGTTTAAAATCGATATCTAAGTATCCACAAGGTCGCTTGAAACGAATCTGGGCTCAAAGCTGCGCAAAGTGGCACCCGTTTTTAGCTTTTTTATTTTCCTCTTACCTGGAGGATTTTTGATCCAATTCGGACCATACACAATAAAATTCAAAAGAGCGGATTTTTTGCTATCTGACTTCGTTTCGATATATTCTGAGAGCCCAAGGGGGGCACGAAATACAAACCCAAATTCAGATTAGAAGAAAATAGCCGCTATTTTTTAATTAATAATTTATAAAAAAAGAGTAAAATGTTGTAAAGTAGGTGCTCATTGTTGGTTTTTGCTAAACATGTTGCAAATTCAAAGTGTCTTCTATATGATAAAAATGACTGATAACAGCATCGCCTTCCAAGATTACGAAAGTAGATACATACAAAGAAATCGATTGTCAGTAAACTATCGCAAATCGACTGTGACGTCACGGTCACATTGACTGATAACGTTATCATACCTCAAGATTACGAAACTGCGTGCACGTGACGAAATTTCTTTGTGAACTGTGTGCAAATCAGCTGGCAGACAACTGTGACGTCACTTGATCGTTATTGATAAAGAAAACAAAACATTCGCGTTTCGTGAAAAAACGAAAATCTTACTTCTTAATACAACATACCTACGTGCTGAACCTAGCCTGAACTCAATCTCAATTATTGAGTAGAAAACATTAGAAGCCATTTTTTCTTACAAACGTTCACGACTGTTTCCTCCCTGATTAACTGTGTCTGTACGTTTTGTTTTATTTTTCTGGAGTGCAGATAGGTATCAAAGCAAAAGATACAATATTCATTTTCCGAAATGCTGTTACGATTGGTTAAGTTTTGAAAGAATCGATAACGAAACTTCGATTTTCGAGTTTTTTCTTAGGATTTTTAGCGGAATCTACTGTTTAGTTTGTCAGTGTTTGTTTATAGTCTGGCCGTGGATTCAATTTGCATGACAAAAAAATGTTACCACCAAAGGCCACCAGAGGCGCTGCCCGCGATGTCAATGCCATACAAACTGAGATTAAAAGCAAATGCGTTCGTTTGTGTTTTGATTCGAAAAAACTTATACTAGAGGTACAGAACAGCCAACCAGTACGAAACCTTAACTAGTCTACAGATACTTCTCTTTGAATTTTGCCATGAGCTCGTAATGCTCGTAAAAATAGGCATCACTCAGAATACAAAATTGTATCAGTAAATTATAATATCACACCTTTCCTCAAAATATTGTTACTACAGTCAAAAATTTACTTAGACCAAGTAAACTGACCGATGGTAACGTGAATATTTCGTATTTTAGACATTTGAGGTTAATCTTAATTCATAAAAAGCACTGTACTTGAACCACTATTGGGAACATAATCTGCAATTTAAAATATATAAAAAAGCTGACCTCTGTTAAAGACGACATCATTGGGTATGAACGCCACTCCCTCCTGCGCCTCCAAGCAAGGATGGCGCAGCTCCCTCAGCACGAGCCGGCCGGTGTCCGCGCCGACGAGCGGCCTGCAGTAGGGCGCGGGCGCGCTCGCCGCCGCCGCCGCGAACGACACCAGCACGTCGAGGCGCGCCACCACGTGCGAGAGGCAGAACAGGCATTCGGAGTAGCCCGCTGGAAAATACACATATCATTAATAGCTCTTACAAGTTCTACATTTTGATTTCAAGTTAAGACAAACTAGCTTTTGCCTGCTACTTTTTTGCGTAGAACTCGTTCATCACGATTGAATTTTATTGCTATTTGTTTTACATCAGGCGTTTACCTATGTCATTCTCCGGCGGTTTAATCAACTTACACGCAATCCCAATGATCTCAGCAACAACCTTGTCCTGTTCCCTCTCGTAATTAGCTCTGGTCTGCACGTATTCTTCCGTCAAATCGCTCAGTTTCCCGGTTTTGAACCGCACACCGCCTTTCACCGCATCTATGATGGTGTACTTCTTGTTACCGCGAAGCGTCTGCTCTTCTTTCATTGTTACTCTGAAAATTATCGAGTTCTATGAGTCAGTCACACAAAACAATTAAACAAATTAATCAAAATATTCAAATATATGGGAGTTTTTCTTATAGTCAAAATGTAAACTGAGAGGTAGACTACCAATATAATTCTATTGCTTCTATAAAATCAAATTGTATGGCAATGGCAACTAAGTACATAAACGTAATATTTTACGACCAAAACGGCATATGGGGAATATATTTTTTCCATAGAACGGTAGTACGAGGCTAAGAAAGCGTTTTCAGTGCTCGTCAGCTATACTGTACTGTACTTTGCCTTTCATTTTCGTATTTTGTGTTGCTCTACTTTCATTGTAGTTGGCGCCATACAAACATTTGTTCGTCTCTAAAAAATGGTTCGAATGGCATTAGTAAAAACAATAGTCATCTAACCTATTCAGCACGTCACCGCACCGCTCCGCGTAAGTAAAAAGGTCAAAGTTATTTATTCTTCAATTCAGGCATATTAAATTCACCTACTAATGTTAATAAAAGCATGATAAGAAGCACAATTTCGCTGCAGATGAAGTATGATTAATGTAAAGGTATTATAAGATAGTTTACGATCAGAATGGCTGTCATTCCATATACACTTTGACGTAAACATATGGAAAAAACAGGCCAAGTGCGTGTCGGTTTCCGCACACTTAGGATTCCGAACAAACCGCAAAATTAAGTTGGTTTAATGGTAGAAATAAGGAAATTTCAATGACAAAATCTGATTTATCAATATACAAAATATACGTAATAATAAACACTCACCAAATTTCAAGTTTATAGGTTGTTGCGAAGTTAGAAAATTCTTCGGAACAAAACTTTGTAAATAAGGTAATTTTGGTGGCTTCTCATTCCTTTGTTTCCCAATATTATTATAAACAAAAAATATGGTAATTATTTACTCAATGCGCTCCCCTTTAGCTGTATGGGAGCCCATTTAAAATAAGCTTTAAAGACTTGTATGGCATTGGGTTAACAAGATGCTTATACTGTGGCTATAAAGCTTGTGTGACAGAGGACGGACGGGCGGACGGACAACAATAGGGTTCCGTTTGGACCCTTCGGGTACGGACCCCTATAAACTGTCACTTGTAATCCTATTCTAATCGCGGTTAGGTAATATACCTGAAGCAAAATCCGTTTTGCGTCGTACTTTCTAGCTTAATAGTCTTGCCAGCGTCGAGTCCCAAGTCTCGGGAAGCTTTGTTCAATTCCTTTTCGGCCGATTCCTGTAAGTTGTCAAGCTCGCCTCTCAATGCCTGCAGTTGCTCGTCGAATGAAGGATTCACTAGGAACTCGCCTGAAATAAGAAATAATAGGGATGATGTGTCTTGTTACAATTTACAAATTAGACATAATTGGCCTAATGTAAATTGAAAGTTACCAATAGAATTCTCATGTTTCAATAAAAGAAGAAATTGTATGGCAAATATGTACGTAAACGCAATATTTCACGACAAAAACGGGAAATTTCCCTTTTTCTATATAACGGTAGTACGAGGCCGAGGCGAGGATAGTGTGAATTTTGTATGGAGCGTTTTCAGTGCTCGTTAGCTATGCTGTACTTTGCCTCTCATTTCGTCTCTTGTGTTGCTCAAATTGTAGTTGGTTACAAAATTTGATAGTCTAGAGACTATCTTAGAAAACTGGATCGAATAGCATGGAAAAATTGTTTTTGTCATCTAGCCTATTAGAGCAACACAAGACGAAAGTGGCAATGTTTTTGAGCACTGAAAACGCTCCATATTGATTGATAGCGAAATGTGACGTCACAGCCCTATAACCTCGTACTACCGTTGTGTGGGAACACGAGTATTTTACCGTTTTGGTCGGGAAATATTGTACTTATAGATATAGTTGCAGTACAATTTCTGTTTTGTGGAAACTAGAGAATTCTATAGGTAGTATTTCCTACAAAAAACAACATTATTGAGAATCTTTATCCTATTATAATTTAAAATTTTTCATTAAATTTACTGTTTATTGAGATAATTTGAAGGGTTTTCTATCCATTTAGCCTCACAATGTTATAAATTTTAATGTGTCAAATACCCAAATCTAGAATTTTCTGTACAGGTGGTGAGCCAGTAGAAGATAAACTTACCTCTATCAACAGCCTGCATGTCGATACCCCATAAAAGACAATGGAAATTTTTAACTGGTTAATTGTATGAATACGAAACCGGTTTCCCAGTCAGTAGAAGATAAACTCACCTCTATCAACAGCTTCCATGTCGACAGTGGTTTCGATCATCTCTTGGAACTTGCCGAGGTCCTCTGTTAGTTCCGAGATCGGTTCAGCGATAGACGAGTGAACTGTGGCGTTATTAGCTTCGGCCAGACATTGTAGGAGAGCTGGTAATCTTTTGATAGCCTGAAATTGTGGAAACAAACCAGTTTTATATTGCAAGTGTACAAAAATCAGTGGTTTCACGTTAGGCCGATAGAACTTTTAAAGGTACTGATAGACATGAGCATTCACTTGTGACAGAAAATCGCGCATTCGGCCGTTTTTTGCCATTTCATGCGAGCATTCTGGCGAAGTATTAGTAGATTGTTAAAAAGGGTTGCAAGCCACCCATTTCAGAAGAGATAGTTCGAGGCTGAAATGTGTGGTTTTACTCGAGTTAAATACTTTGCTTTTTATTTCGAATACGAGGAAACTAAAAATTGCCAAAACATGCACAAAAAAAAATCTGAATCAGCGGAAGATTCAGTTTGGCGGGAACTGTTAAAAAATACAAATACAAATGCTTTATTCGTCGATCATATGTGTACGCAACTTAATATTGCATAAGGTGATAAAATCGATATTGTTTCACTATGTCGTACCCGTAGGCATACGAAGATTTACATGCAGTCAATCACTACATGCACTTAATTAAAATTTGTTTATGTCGGTCTTAAAATATAGTTAGAGTAAATATAGTTAGGTAAAAATGTCAAGTTACTAGTTCATAGTAATAATGTAATAATTATTATTCCAAATTTGCCGTTAGTTATGTGACGTTAACAGCGTTTGTGTATTATTCTTTTTTTTAAATTGTTAAGAATGAATCGTACTTATGTTTGTATAGGTAACCGCCTCTACCCAATCTAACTACGATTCACCGTACTTTTTTCTTTTTAATACTTTTCTGCTTTAGAGCAAAAAAGTGCCACTTTCAGCACGCCACCTAGATGAACAATGACCCGGTTTCAGAGTATGAGAAATGAAAAGTAACATTCGCTAGAATGCTCATTAGCACCCTAATGAGCATGACTTAGAAGACAACTTATAAGTTAGTCTCGAGCCTACTACGCTTGTCTTGACAGAAAGCATATAGAAAAAAAATGACGGCAATACTTTGAGAATTGAAAAACTTCTGCCGTTATGCTGGTTAGCCAACCGCACGGGACCTTATGCATCCCATAGCAGTCGTGTAAGCTTCTTCCCTTTTAGAAGCCGCAGTTGTGACTAGTTGAATATCTATCAGTCTGTACAGTACAGCACAGTTAACCTTTTCGATGCCAACGACGTATATATGCGCAACATCGGTTTTACGCCAACGACGGATTTACCCGTCCCGTCATGCAGTCCGATATACCATTTTTATAGGGTTCAACTTTGTTTGACATTCCCATGTCATCGCGTGTGAGTGACAGCATTTGTATTTGACAGAGCGCTGAAAAGGTAAGTTGACCATTCGTGCACTTTATACACATTGTAATAAGGGTCACAGTCAGTTAACAGTTGTGGAGATTAGCCTTCTTTTTTGTGGTGTTCGGGCAAGTGAACGCAAGTCCGAGATCCGGCGCAGGTGGTCGTCGTGGAGTTCAAGACGGAGTTGAGAGTTTTTCACGAGTTTATGCACATTGTAATAAGGGTCACAATGGTAAATTTGTACCTGATAGATTCTATAGCAGTCGTGGAGATTAGCCTTCTTTCTTGTGAGTCTTCGGGCAAGTGCGCGCAGGTCCGGGATCCGGCGCAGGTGGTCGTCGTGGAGTTGGAGACGGATTTGTGAGTTATTCACTAGTAGTTCCACTACGTCTAAACGCTCGTTGATTAGGTTGATGTCTCGAAGAGGCTGCCGCAGCCATTGGGCTAGAAGTCTAGAAATAAATTACACATTTACGTGTTATGTGGTTTCTGTATATTTCTTTTACTATAATTTTTGTCACATATGTGTCGTGTGACTCTGTGAATAAATGTTTCTTTCTTTCTTTCTTTTTATCAGTGGCGCATCACAAGCTAGCGACTTATCCATCTCTAAACCTTCTTTAGCGGCGCCAGTCGACACCCGACGCAGCGGCCGTTCCGTACCCCTAGTATAAGTTTTTTGGAAACATAACACAAACGAACGCGTTTGCGTTTAGTCTCAATTTGTATGTCAAAAAATAGTTACCACTAAAGGCCACCAGAGGCGCTGGTAGCGTTGACATACAAGACTAAGGCTGGATTCACACAGTCTGAATCGTTATCTTAAATAATAATCTGAATTTATATTGTTAATTGAAATAGCACGGATTTGTATAGCATTTAGCTGTTCTCCACGCACATTTTCATATTATTAATTTAAAAGATCGATTTGTCAGAATCATGTGAACGTGTGTTATGAATTCAGTATATGAAATTTTAAGATTAAGAATTCCGAACGCACATCCTTCCATGCATTATCTTAGAGCAAGCACACATGCACCGGGATCAGATTATGAATGTGTTGGTTAGCATTGTAACATTTTGGACAAAGTAATTCATCATATGTAATGCTGACATTCTGAAGTATACCATGCAATATATTTTCCCTTGTTTACAAATCCAGTAATATAAGAATGTTGCGCATTCAATTTAAATTCAGCACTCCCATATTCTTCTAAAGCTATCATTAGCGTCACTAAATCATTAAAATCATGCACTGGTAACACTACATATTATAAATAATCCTGAGTAGTCTTTTTTACAATCTTCTTTTATTCGTTCGTTCGTAAAAAACTTATACTAGAGGTACAGGACACTCCGCTGCACGCAGCCTTAGAAACAACATCTGCAACATTAGACATCATTTACATCAAAAAAACCGAAGTAAGGAGAAGATTACGTGCCTCCATAAGAAATCGCAGGCTCCCTTCGAACAAGACTTGAAAATTTTAAATTTAAACTTGCTCGTAATGAAGTGACTACTTTTTATGCGACCTTTGCTAATTAACATGATATGTTGTATCGCGTTAGTTATTTGCCATGAAATATGTACAGTTATTGACACAGCATCAGAAAAATAAAATTGGAATATATATCTATTTTTAACGAGATTCGGCAGTTTTGGGAAAAAATGTTAAATCGTCAATATCTCGGACAGTGTATCACATTCACTTTTTTGCTGCAAATGAGTTGTACTATAGGTACTATAAAAAGATTGTATTCAATAACCAGTCATCCTATATAATAAGCTCCGGCTTAGCGGTGCGTGCGTGCGTGCTAGCGTGTGTGAGTGCTTTCGTGCGTGCGTGCGTGCTTTTGTGCGTGCGTGCGTCTGACCTCTTGCCCTGCTGCGTGCGGCATCGGTCGAGCAGCCCCAGCAGACTGCGCGAGGAGGAGACCGCATCTCCAAGCTCCGGCAGTACGTTGAGCGCGCCCAGCGCGGCCGAGTCCAGGTGTAAGAAGCAGTCCGCCTGGATCGTGCTAAGGCGGAACCTAGAAATCGCAATAGCACATTTTATCTATTTATTTATTTACATCAGGCAACAAGGCCTATCTACATAACCGTACAGACTAACATACATATCCATAAAATAAAATAACAAATAAACACACTACGAGCCCCAATGCAAATGAGTACGTCTGGTAGGAAAAAAATGTACTAAACTAACGTTAACCTAAAAATTCTGGGGGACGAAGGTGTTTGGAAGAATTAGCAATATAAAAACAGTATAAGTTATAAATCGTATTTTATTTATTCAATGAAAAAAAAAACGAACTTTCCTTGGTAATAAAAAAAACATTGTTTCACCAATTGTACTAAAATGCAAAAAAGTTCGTCTTTAGTGTTACCGACGCAGATTAGAACGTCTACCACTTGGTGGCGTCTCCTTTTGCATCTAAAACGGCTTTAATTCTGAGCGGCATTGTATCTACCAGCTGTCGACACTCTTCCGGGGTTGTTTCATTCCAAACACAGGTAAGTTTCTCTTTAAGATCAGCTTTTGATCTGGACGGGTCCTTTCGCAACTTCTTCTTCATTTTCCACCACAACGTTTCTATGGGAGACAAGTCCGGGCTGCTGGATGGCCACGACATGGTAGGTATTTTTTTCTTTTTCAGCCACGCCATCGTTGCTTTAGCGGTATGGCATGAGGCACCATCTTGTTGAAAAGTATACGCATTTTTATACTTTAACTTACGTATAGACGGCAGCAAACTCTCTTGTAAGATGCTTTTGTATTTTTCGGCATTGACGGTTCCATCTATAAATTGCAGACAGCCGACACCCTGTGCCGACATGCAGCCCCAAATCATTAAGGAAGCTGGAAACTTTACCTTACGCTTAAGACAATCTTTTTGAAATGCCTCTCCTTTTTCGCGAATGACTTTACTTCGTTCATCGCCTACTGTGACTTCAAATTTAGATTCGTCACTCCATATAATTTTACGCCACTGATCGACGGTCCAATTTCTGTACTTTTTGGCGAATTTCAACCTGTTAGTTTTCTGCCGTTGTGTAAGTAACGGTTTCTCTTTAGCAGTGTAAAAACCGTAGCCCATCCTCTTCATCACTCTCTTGCAAGTATCCACTGAAATGTTTTTTTTAATTGCGTCACGCCATAGTACCGTAAGTTCTCCAGCTCTTGCACGACGATTTTTCTTGATGATCTTCCTCAGAATCCTGTTTTCTGCTTTAGTAGTAATTCGTGGGCGGCCGGATTTCTTTAAACAAGAAATTTTGTCGTGTTTTCGATGATGCTCGATGATAGTTTGGATTGTAGACCTTGGCATAGAAAGGTCCTTGGCAATTTGGTACGTAGATTTGCCTTTATTGTTACTGGAGATTATAATTTTCCGCACTTCTTCAGTCACTGGCTTACCTCGTGCCATCTCGATAGAAAAACGATTTGGAGTAATAAAAAATTAGGCTGAATTTGCCCTTTTATATAGTGGTTTGTCATTTTACATGACAGAGAATATTCCGTATTCAATTTGAAAATAATATTTTATATTACGAACCCTGGTAAACAGGTTTTATTTTAAATAGACGACCTATTTTGCCTTAAATATGAAGCAGACGTAATTATTTGCGTGTGAGATGTAATATTTATAATTAAATTATTTTAAAATAAATAACGAGATGTACACTTTGTACAACTCAAAACTAAGCTAGCTTTAGTGACATTGCGTCTAGTGTATTCCATTAATCATCAAAGTCGATTCGGGTAGAAATACTAGTTTTTGAAAAAAAATACGCATGCAGAATTGCGACTAGACGAGCTATTTTGCATTGGGGCTCGTACAACTGCGATGTGTTACGCAACTTCGTGGTGGCAGGTAACCGATCGCTAAAACACCATCAACCGACTCCTATCTGCGTAAATTCTTCCTACTTAGTGGCCTAGGGCGGTAAAATACAAAATGTCCCAGATTGCAGGTATTTGATGCCCAAGCCGAAAGAAATGGCCACAGATATGCGATGTGAGGCTTTCTTTATTACCGATCGTGGTAAGCACATTTTGACTCCCCTGGCATGGAAGCGGAATTTTAGCGTGCGGAAATTGCCACTTTATGGCCAGTTGGATCCCATATGGTAATGTATTGTGGGGAGCAAAATGCAATACTATTCGTAAATACGATATTCATCAAGTATTGAATCCTGACTATTCCGCAATATTATAACATGGTGTCTAGAATGCAAGGAAGTTTCACCAAAGTATTTCCTTCTTTCTATTACTAAGCAAATTACGAAATAAAGTTCTTAGTTACGAATTTTACTATTTAGTTATCTCCATCTGGATTTTAAAATGCCGGTAGTAGTAGTCAAAGAATGTTTAGAAAGTTTCACATTAAAATCTAACAGCTTGATAAATAGACAAGTAAATCGCAAAACGTTTATTCACCTTTAAAAACCATGTCCACAATCTTGAGCACGCCTCTCAGGATAAAATAATGTACCAATTACTGCATACATACATTGGCTCAAAGATAGATAATGTAAGTCGTAAAGTTTCTCCTCTTTGTCTTAGGTACCTATTTAATAAAATCCGGCCAAGTGCGAGTCGGACTCGCGCACGAAGGGCTTCGAACCATTATCTATAAAAACGGCAAGAAATTCCGTTTGTTGTATGCGAGCCCCCTTAAATATTTATTTTATTATGTTTTTTAGTATTTGATGTTATAGCGGCAACAGAAATACATCATCTGTGAAAATTTCAACTGTCTATCTATCACTGTTCATGAGATACAGCCTGGTGACAGACGGACGGACAGCGAAGTCTTAATGGGTCCCGTTTTACCCTTTGGGTACGGATCCCTAAAAACCTATACGAATAAATAACTCAAGGAATTTCCTCTAACGATATCGAGTTGTTTTGTAATAGATATTACGACGTACGATATAAAATAACATAATTTATTCTCCGAATTTTGACGCAAGATCAGACATCTTTTCCTCAAATGCTTGATTTTTATTTTGCTTTGCCCAGTATTAACCGCTAGATGCGTTTAGATTGTGACGATTGGAATTATAAAATGAAAAGATTAACAATATATATATTGACTAAAAAAGGTCGTGGCCTCGGATCTTGGAACATTTACAAGGTTATAAAGTTTTCCACGTAGGTATCCGTTTTAGGAGGATGTATTACAAACCCTAATGATTTTCAGTAATAACTATCATTAATTAATAATTATCTACGCCAAAATCGAGTAGCTTAGTTAGGTATTTGTTTATTTTTCAATATATCGGGATAAGTTGTCTTCACAATAAAAACATCACAGTCACAGTAATAATTATTCAGAATAGTTTAGAGTTGAGACCATTATCATAAATGTCTGCTAGTACTGCTTAGACAACCATGAATTGACGCGAGTTGTTTTTAAGCTTCAATGATTAGTGTTGATTTTACTTATTCTCAAACAAAATAGTAATTTTTCAAATCGGTGTATAACTAAATGACGGAGTTGAGGTAACCGATTGAGAACGTCCTCTTTTTAGATGTTTGTTACTCAAACACACAAAAACGGATGAACGTAAATAACCCCTCGAAGGGATGAAATAAGAAGTGGACGTTTACGAGGGCAAAAGCTTTTTTAAATGAAATTGCTCTTGGCCAGCATCTAGCCAGGGGACAAAACTAGTCTCAAATTATCATACAAACCTCCCAAAATTAGTGTTCTCCGTCATCAACGACACATATTTAACCGCCGCCGCTAAACACGTCATCGCGACTTCTTTCCTCGTCTCCTCGAACGCATTGGCGTCCTGCTGCTGGTCTTCCTTGAACTTGAGAAGACGATTCAAGTCCTGAATGAGGCCTTCAGTGGAGAATTCGCTGCGCTTTAGCTTCGTTACAGTTACACTCGCCCGCTCCATCACTTTTTTTAGGGCTTTATACTGAAAATATCAGAAAATAAGTTAATAAACACTAAATTTAAGCAAAAAGTAGCGAACACTAAATCATGTTAGAACCTGCTTGTCAAATCAAATCCTTCTAACGACACTTGAGGCGACCGACCGAGCGGAAGACATTCGTATTCGTACGCCTAACTATGCTCTCTTGCCTCTCTTCACCTAAGTTTAGATCTTCTCCAATCCTTTCAAGTTAGCCAAGCCAGTGAAAACGATGCGCATGTTTCACCTTTAATATTTTGATCAGCTATGACAATGGAAAAGCTTTCACCTAAATCATGACCTATTGAATAACACTGTAACATATTTCTTTCTGCTTACTGAGGTGTTCGTGTATTGAGGAAGGAGACAGTCTGAAGGCGATATCTGCACCGTGATCGTCTCTACTAGTTCCGTGAGTTATTCGTCTTCCGTGAACTACGTCCCTGACATTATATAGTCACCCTCTGTCACACAAGCTAAGTCGACTAGCCAGGGTTTTTAAACGTTTAATAAATACCGATGCTAACGTGTTCGGATTGAGGCACGAGGCGCTCCTACGGCATCATCTGTACTGTACCGTGATCGTCTCTGGCTCCGTGATCAAGTCGTCGTCCGAGGTAAGTCGTAGTCGCCCACCGTCACTCAGAAGTCAACTAATTTATAAATTATTTAATGTAACTTCAATAAGTTACGTAATAATTTTAAAATTAGTTACGATACTAACTAACGTCTTCATGTTCGGCTTGAGGCACGAGGCACTCCGAAGTCGCCATCTGCACCGTACTCGTCTCTAGTTTCGTGAGCAAGTCGTCGTCCCTGAACTCCGTCACTGGCAACTCGTAGTCGCCCACTGTCACTCAAGACACGCTAACTAATGTTTTTTTTTTAATATTTAATGTAACTTATTGTTTACGACACTAACGTCTTCATGTTCAGCTTGAGGCACGAGGCACTCCGAAGGCGCCATCTGCACGGTGATCGTCTCTAGTTCTGTGAGCAAATCGTCATCCGTGAACTCCGTCACTGACAGCTCGTAGTCACCCGCAGTTACGCAGGCCAAGCCTACTAGTCTCCCCTGAAATGAAGTGTTTTATAATTGTTAAATAACCGCCAATAGCCCTATCTATTTATCCGGATTCCTTTTCTGTTGCCCCCAAATAATTGCTGTTTTACCCCCAAGGGGACATAAACCCTCAGGTTCAGAGCCGAGGAATCAAATAAAAGGGTTAAAATACCTTAGTGACCGGATCAGTCTTGATATTAACTGCCATCAGACACGGTGTGCTATCGTCAGTGGAGCCAAGTCCCTCGCCCAGTACTTCTTCGAGTTGTGACAGACATCCTGGTGACCCTTTGTACTTGAGCCCCCATTCGTTGCTCTTTACGGAGCCTTCTGCTACGTATATTTCTACTCTATAACGCCGCACCTGAAAATTAACGAGATTTCGTACAGTAATGGACAAAAAAAATCGGCTAACTTTCAGTTCAACAAGTGAGATTCAGCCATAACTAATTATTAAAATATAATGAATGACATTCAACCTTAAAGAAGTGAGTAATCCGTTTTTATGACATCAGTCGAATATTAATTATTCGTGAAGTTTTATTTTCCTAGAAAAAAATCCAATCAGAGCACGACAGGACAAATAAAATAGTTACTTCATGACATCACAAGTAAATTCTTCCAATGAGTTTTTCTTCTCACCAGTTTCTGTCACTGTCTGTCTAAGTTTGTTATGGGATATTATGGGCGTGAAAACAAATTTTACGTTGAAATCGTACTTAATACATCAAAACCGTATTGTAAAAATATCGAACATCCCGTGTTGTGAAACTACGCACGCTAGAAAAACATTTTCCCATTACTACGCACCCACAATAAAACAATCACGCACGCATACTCAAAACACTAAATTTGAGCAATAACATTCAACTGCCGTTTACACTAGGTCCATTATCGGATGGCTAAATTGACCAATGTCGCTAAGGATCAAATTTCATAGACAGGCTTATGTCCTGAAATACGAGCATGTGAAACGATAATAAAATTCGTCTTTTTATAAAATTATCAAATGAAAACACTTCCAGTTTTAAATACGGAAAGAGACGTGATGTCAATCATGCTTCACGGAATGAATGATAAAGGTGATGAAATACAGATTATGAAACTTTGAAGTACACATTTCACTTATTTACAATTTTGTGCAAATAACGAAATAACATAGAATGTAGTGTCGTCTTCGATGGCTCGATCTCTCTCAGGCCACCTGACTATGTCGGAACAACCTAGCACTTGACCTCCCTTGACGGTCACTTGAGAAAGACGTAATGGAAGGAAAAAAAAGTGCCGAAAAGTGACCAGAAAAGTGGTGGACACCAACATAAGCCGATATATAATGCTAGTGTAAAGAATAAGGCAATAGGGTTGTTAACCCAAAATTTGACTACTCCAATAGAAGCAAGGCGAAAAAAAAACAAATAGTGGAAATCCTATTAAAAGAACAAGGAAGCTACAACCGTTTTAATGTTGCGGGTTAGAGAGAGAAAGCGCGACAGATCAGTGACATAAACGACCTCGAGCATAGTAAATGACGATCATTCCAACATAAAGGCGAGTTTTGTGGAAAAGGGACATAATATGCCCCCTCTTAAAACTTTGAAGACTTATAATTATGTAATTATTTATTCTTTTGAGTTGGAGATGATTTTGTTCATTCATAGATGTAACTGCCACACTTGACATCTGTCAGCTGTCAAGTTGATGTTTATTTTTTTTGTTTCGCGGCAGACCAAGGCACGATCCTATGAATGCCTCCAAACGTGTGGTATGTCAAATATAAGATTTTAAAAAAATCTTATAAACGATACTTACTAAACAAACCAGCAACAGTTTTGAAATCTATAATAAGTCTACTATCAATAAAAAATATAATACGGACCACTTCAAAAAACTTAAGGTTCCCAATTGCAAAACACGTGTCATTTACGTTTCTCATAATATTAACCGCATTAACATATTCATAATCCGTAAGTAGTTTAAGGTCAATAAGACTCGGGTTATCTCTAGTCGTGGCCTTCCGGAATAACATGTGAGAAGCTAATGTTAAGTATAATATTGCACATTAATAAATAAAGACAACTTATTATTGTATAACAGAAATATATTGCAAATGTACGATGGCACTAACACAAAAACGAGGAAGCTTTTGAAGTAAACAATTGAATTCTAGGTAATTTATGATAGTACAGTAATCAATTCAGCTGGTAGGCTAGCACAACTTGCTGCCAAGTCGCATCTCGCGAGACTCGGCGATTCCTGTCTCGCTCAAACTGTACGAATTAGAAAGAGGACCGTAGACTTTTCTCTACTCGCGTCGCGTCGCAGCGGCAGTTGTGCTAGCCCCGCTGTTGTGGTTATGTGAAATGATAACACAAGCCAGCGAAATAAGAATTTAATTGCCTAATTAAGTATAAATGCGTTTCATAAAACAATTGTTAACATGTTTAGGTATAAACATTTAATAAAAGCAGACTCCAAAAAAAACACTAAAAAGTAAAATATAATTGCCTATCTTCTAATAGGTCAATATGAGACTTTACGCTTCTTATTGAACAATGTATATATATATAGGTATTACAATTTTTGAAGTCGGCGCCATCCAAAGAAACTGCCTAAAGTTGACGAAATGGTTTTGCTCAAGTTAGAAGATAGGCAATATATTTTACTTTTAAGTGTTTTTTTGGAGTCTGCTTTTATTAAATGTTTATACCTAAACATGTTAACAATTGTTTTATCAAACGCATTTATACTTAATTAGGCAATTAAATTCTCGGTTTTTATTTTTTATTTCATTTTTTAACACTTAAATAGTGTTCAATCATTACGAGAGTGCATCTCATGACAATTCCAATAAGCTCATACACGGGTAATCTACACCATTTTATTATCAGTTTCAATAAATGCCCGCGTGCCGTTAGCGTGCATTGGCACTTTGTGAATTTGGTACTACGCATCGGAACGTGCGCACTGTATAAATTAACTTGGCAAGTTAACCAGAATTTGTTATCTATAAAAAATATACTAAACAATTATACCAAATGTTTACGTCTTTGGTATGCAACTAATTACGTAAAAATTTGGAAAACATCAAACTTTAAGTACTTCAACAAATTTTCCTACTTATGCTAAAAATATAAATATGAAAAAGGGACTGCCGATCGCACAATCAAACTGTTGCTACAGTTTTGTAGAGCAATGTCCAACCGTTGTGATTATGAAATAGACGATTCCTAAAAATTTGCTGACTTGAGTAAAAGTAAAATACCGTATTTATAATAGGTCACCAAAAATCGAATACCTATTTTAGTAATACTTGCTGCAGTTGCAGCTATTTTACTTATTTCGTTATTTAAAAATACTAAATCAGCACCCAATTTCAAACACAAAGTCTTATGCCAATATGACATAGTTCGCTATTCTATTAAAATTAAATATTGGGAGCATTTAATATTAATAGGATAAGTACGTTCTCTACCTGCAAAAATACTAAATAAGCACCAAATTTCAAGCCGTCAATTGTTTTTAATTTTCATCACAGTCCTACACAACTTCAAATCAGTTTTACTATCTTGAAGTTCCAATCTTATCTAAACCTGCTTTTCTGCTGATTTTTTTTACCATACTTATAGTGGCATCGTGGTTCTCTGTACATATAATCGATTTTACAATAATCTTGTTACGCCTAAAAACATTAGAAAATACATACAGATACTGAGTTATTTTAATTGATTTTTCTGCCTCTTAGGTTAAAAAAATATATCTTGAGAGGAGGAAAGGAAGGGCGTTCACCACAGGGTCTTTCACATGGAAGTGTTACTTAATGATGGCCACCATATGGACGGTTACGAAACTTGAATCAAATAGAAACAGAGAAATATTCAACTCACAAGAAGAAGTTTCTTGATGAGTATCTCGAAGTTTCCCTTGGAGAGCACGAGGTAATCCAGTTTGTTGGGCGCCAGGCCCATTTTCTTAATGTTCGCGATGGAAGAGAATACCTCCCTGGAACATGTCGTGGCGTCAATGCCGTGCACACTGTAGTACTCATTGCGGTCGAAGATACGTACTGTTGTGGGGGGTTTCTGGAAACAAATATACAATTTGGATGAATCCTTTTTTTTGAACCTGACTGTGGCTTTATAGGCCGGGCCCAATAAAGCGATAGGAGTGCGCGGTTGGAGAGTAGCCCGGGGACAATCCAGGAGAAACCTACGACACGACCTCGCGGGCGGTTTAAACACTGGAACACTCTAAGAGTTTGCGGTCCAGTGAGATTGGTTGAGCCGCTTCAAACGAATCTGAGGTGTGAGTGGAGTCGAGCTACTGATAGTTTTGTTGCTGATTCACTAAACCTAGTATAGCTGAGAAGAGTCCGGGATTAATATGGATTATTGGGTGGGATAATGGGGTATTCGGATGTAGACATTTTATGAACACGCGAGACGTAAAGCGGTGCACACGGACATTATTTTAAACTTAAGTACAGCAATATGGACGGCCTCACGTGGAAATTAACACCGTGTCACTTTAATGTCGTTTAAACTAACATACTACATATGAATTCATTTGTCGTACCTACTGATAATTTAACAGCGATATCTAGAATTAAAATTGGGCAAATCTAGTTAAATTATGATTTTTTACAGCAACCCTAAAATTGCCCTAAAATATCGGACATACATAATAAAAATTAGACAAAGATACACGAATAACATGATGCGACAAACAGCTCGATTATCGAACGAGTAATAAATGGCGTGGGGGGTCTGTATTGTTAAGTATTTCTCAAAGAAATGGGATGTATAATTATGACGAATCATCATATCATAATATCTTTCTGCAGAACTCAAAGTGTGTCAAGAGCGATACTTTTCCTGTTCAACATATATCCTTGGAAGAGACCTACATTTAGCAAATAAATAAGAGGAATATCTTAGTGTGTCGACGTAAATATGAGTATTTTATCAAACATATTGACTCATTAAAAAGGAGGAAAAAGCAAAGTAGATTATAAATATTAATATAATTATATATTTTCGCATAGGATTCAGTACAGTCAATCAATTTCATTTCTGGGCCATTTCGTACGTTTCTGGCAGGTGGTAAGCTTGTTAGCCACAGTCGTTATTTTAAAAAACTTACTTACATAATAACACCTATGTCAGTGGGTATAAAACATCCTTTGAAATCAATTCATAATTTTCTACCTATCCATTAAGTTAATTTAATCAGCGCTGCTGTAGTGTCTTCCTCCTCTTCTTCTATTACTGTGACATTAATAAACTAAAATAATCGTTTCTATGTATTTGGACTGAAAGTGTCTTGATTACATCCGGAGAATTAAGTTTAAACTTGAACAGAAACTTGAACTTTATGAATACTTACATACTCTGATTTGCTGATAAAATTAATGACCATGCGGGATGAAATACACAACAATATTTAGCCATATCTAATAAGAACACAATTATAAACTCATAGGGCAAATATACGGTGAAAGACTACAGAAATAGTGATAAAATATATGGAGTCGTAGCTGACTATTTTTTTTTGACCTGTCCTCGATGAAGATTTGTAACTATTAATTTTTTTTTAATAAGTGTATTCAAACCACCACCTTATTGCCTGATTCTCATAGTTCTCAGAAGAAAGATAAAATAGGTATAGGTCATCAAACCGCAGGTCGCGATAAGAAATACACTAAAGCAAGACTAAGGGTCGGTTGCACCAACATACGATCACAGACCTGTCATCGTCAAATATGGCGCCGGCAGCTGTCATCTTATAGAAACTTGTCAAACTTTCCATAAAATCAGATTTTAACGAACACCGCTTGCGATTACAGACGGTTTGGTGCAACCCACCCTAAGAAGTGTAGGTATAGTTTTATGAGATCATGGCCTGTACTCCGAACTTCGTATCGTGCCGTCCCTTTCAGTCTCGTGTTACACACTATATGAGTGAAAGGGACGGCACGATACGAAGTTCGGATTTCGAATTTTGGAGCAGCCCCTCTGAGGTGTGAGTGGAATCGAGCTACTGGGAATTTTGTCGCTGGTTCACTAAGCCTAGCCTAGCTGAGCTAGCTGTAAGCGCAGCGTTTCATCTTTTGATGGACGCTGTGATTACGTAGTCTAGCCCTCTCTAGCACACAACAAACGGCAAGCAAAAGCCCGCTTATGACGAATTTACTGAAATTGCTTTGCATATATTTTAACTGACAGTTTACCCGCTAAGTTATGAAGTTACTAAAAAATAAATATTATAAAATGGCGGCATTCGGGTCATTTCGTAGAGCATTTAATCAAACTTCTAAGTTAACGTAAAAAAAGACCGTTTATGCCACAAAAAACGTATATTTCGGTACTCTCAAGGGAATCAATTTATCATCTTTATAGGGTACTTTGCGTTGACCTAGAACTGGTAAATTTGGCAAGTAATATCGTCTTATACTACAAGTACAGGGAAAAAACTATACATTCTCTGTAATTAAATCATAAAAAATATAATCTTTATTTAAAGCAGGTAATCAATACCGACAATTTTGTACGAAACTCTCGGCGGACGAATTCGACTCGGACTTGTCCGGTTTTTTTTTATACAACGACGGTGGCAAACAAGCTTTGTTGGTAAGCAGAAACCTAATAGGTAGTTATATAATAACAAAAAAATAGTAACACAAACATAAGATGCCCACGCGACACATCAATGACAACATCCACTTTAGGATGAAGTCATATCACTGATTCATGGACAAGGATCACCATTGGACTTAGCGAAAATCATTAATATAAATATGGATTGGTCATCTCTATATTCGTAAAGCATTCGATCGTGTTCTTTTGTTTTTCGCATCTGCGACGGTTCGGAGAACTATATGACATGACGGAGAGGTTATCATCGAATAGCAATAATACACATTTTGCGGTACATATATTGAGCCCAGTCGACCAGGCAAAGTCAGTGCGCAGGCGAACGAAGGCAGGAGAAGTCCAATTATTTTAATAATTGTATTTATTTTGGAAGGGGTCGATTCTTTGTTTTAAAGGTAAATAAACCATTTAGTTAACAATATATAGCTTTACAATTTTAAGGAATTATTTATGTGAATTACAAGTTACAAATCACTTGGGTTTGTGTTAAGTTTGTAAACATATCTCTACAATGCCCAATATTTATTTCATTGCAGCCTATTTATGACGCATCATACAGAGTATACGTAGACCTAAACTAATTTACGGATGAAAGTTCAAACTTCCAACTCTTCCGAGTTACCATTCAATGTTACTAATGTTAATATTTGATCGTTGAGTTTTTCAATAATATCGCTTTACATATGAAAAATTAATAAAACCTTTCCAGGTTTAATAATGTTTGAAACGGCAAAACTTTCTCAGTTGTTGTATTATACTTATTTAAATATTTTATACCGTGCAAGTACATAATAGAACGAGCAGTCCAGTCATATATCTACAGGAAGCGGCTGTTACCCGGTTCATGAATACATTGCTAAATGTTATTTTTTTTGAAAATTTATATTTTTTAATTTATTTTCAAAAACGAGAAGATACGACATGCCATCCAATTAAATAAACTCTCCAAAACGAATTTTATATAGGTACCTATGCCTTTCACTGATCCTTATTTTCTTCTCTATGTTGCTACATTCATTTCAACGACATAATATATAATTC
The DNA here is from genome assembly GCA_963556455.1 of Epiblema foenella. Taxonomy (NCBI): domain Eukaryota; kingdom Metazoa; phylum Arthropoda; class Insecta; order Lepidoptera; family Tortricidae; genus Epiblema; species Epiblema foenella. The sequence goes on along the minus strand of OY747107.1, from coordinate 10,870,415 downwards.
TTAATTCTTTAAAATGATGAGTTTTATGTTAACTAATCATTATAACTAATAAGTTTATATATTAATTATTTCAGGAGGCGAATCAAAAGAACACAATGAGGAGTTTATTCCTCGTGCTTGCGATCTCAGTGCTAACCTGGGCGCGGCCTGAAACCTACAAGGAAACGGAAGACTTCCAGTACTCCCGAAGCTCTTCAGATGAAGGAAGTAAAAGTGGGTACTATGGAGCTCAAAGAGGTAATATGGCCGGGAACTACGAACGTGCCCGCAACATGGATGGCTTAGCACAACACCAAATGAGCACAGCTGTAAGGCAAGTCGAAGGGGAACTAGGTGACGCCGCCAAGACCCGCACAGGAAGCGTTTACACCGCTGCTAACTCAAGGGGCGTCTATGGGTCTGGACATTACGATCTCAGTAACCTTCAGGGACGAAACTTCGGGGACGCCTCCTCTGTTGACAGTTCTTCTATGTCTTCAGCCTATAACCAACAATCGCAAAACGCTAATTGGAGAGCTCAATCGTCGCTGCATGCAGGTAGCTTGCACGCTGCGGACGGCACAAGCGGCTATGGAACATCTAACTTAGGAGGAAGTCACAGCCATAGTAGAGGTTACCAATCTGCGTCTGGGTATGAATCTCAGAACAGTTATGACCAAAACCATTTAAGCGAATCTGCCGGAAGTTATGGGTCACAGGCCAGTGACCAATCTCGTCGGTATACCATAGTAACACCAGTTCGAATTGTCGGTAGGCCGGGAACTCAAATAGCGATACCTGTTTATGGGCAAGCCTATAATTCCCAGAGAGCGTCCTCTTTACTTGAACATGATTCAAGCAACAGGCAAACCTATGCCCAGCAAAGTGCTGCATCTAGATTTGACCAAAACGCGATCAACAGTGAAGCTGAAGTTTTAAACAACAATCAACAACATATCAGCTCCGTTCCAGTACCCGTTGGAAAACATTACTCTAATTCGTACAACTATCATAAAGCTTGGGAGAGGCGTAGTGAGACAACTGACTTGCCAGTAACAGTCATGCACACTGAAAATCCGTTATCAAAACACAACGAATTGTATGAGGACGGTCAATCTGATCTACAACAAACGAATTCACATTCGGGCACTGCTTACAACTCTGCCAGTTACAATCAGGCTCATAGCGCCCAGTCAGTATCTAGTCAATTAAGTCACCAATCAGATTATAGATCGCAGCACAGGTCCCAGTCCGAAGCTGACGCCAATGCCTATACTCAAGGAAATCATGGTACTCAATCTGGACTTTCGTCTCTTATAGATTCTCAACCTAAAAGTTATCAGTCCTCTTATTCCTACCATAAGTCATGGGAAAAGCAAGGTGATCCCTACGTAATAGTGCCAGCGACCAATGGAGAAGCATCACAAAGACTAACTTCGGGTAACACTAAAACTAGTTCATCCTCGCAACGTTATGGTTCGCATCAGCATTATTCTCAAGGTGGTATAGTGGACTGTGACAGTCTCTGCAGATATCGTCGGTCCACGAGATCTGTTCGCACCGAAGATTACAACCAACAGAACCAGGATGATCTCGGACAACAGTCTCAAACAGGTTGGGAAGAAAATCTTGGTCAGCAAACCCAACAGCAGTACTCACCTGCAAAACTAGAAGATTTAGGACAACAAACACAACAATCGTGGGATAACTTTCAACAGCACAGCGAACCTTCAAAGTTGGAAGATTTAGGACAGCAAACACAACAATCGTGGGATAATTTTCAACAGCAGAGGCGACCTGAAAAATTAGAAGACTTGGGCCAGCAAACACAACAATCGTGGGGTAACCTACAACAACAACACCGACCTCAAAAATTGGAAGACTTAGGACAGCAAACACAGGGTAAGTGGCAATTGGATCGAGAGACTGAAAGTAATTTAGAGGATCTCGGCCAACAGACACAACAATCATGGGATAAAAGCAACATTGAGCAGCAAGCAGGTCGTCAAAACTTACACGATTTAGGCCAACAAACACAGGGTCATCGGGAAACTGTTAGTCAACAATCTCAGCAAACATTTGAAAATTCAGATAACCTCGGTCAACAGACACAAACTAAGTGGGACAAACTAGACAGTTTAGGGCAAGAAACACAGAAAACACAGCAAACTCAAAATAAATGGGATGATTTAGATAACTTGGGACAACAAGTTCAAACTCAATGGCACAATATTAATACTAATAATAAAACACTACACATAGACACAACGAACACAGAACAACAATCTCAAACACATTTTGAAGGTGTTGATGAAATTAATGCCAACAGAAACGATGCTGGAAATAATACCCGATTTACGTTCAACAAAGAAAATTCGAACTTTAATAATCCCGACAATCCCGCATTTTGGAGCTTAACCGAGGAACAAAAGCATGAAAGCAACCACTATCACAGTAATTATAATCAAAATTCTTATTCCAATTCACAGAGCCATGGCACTAGCTGGAGACAAGAAGCCAATAACAATAAGGCACAGACAACATACAACAACCCTCTGCAAAGTTTATGGGACAAGGTAGACAATATGGAAGAGCAATCTGGGTATTCATCAAAAGAAAATCAGCACTCCGAATATGAAAATTCGCAACATTTAGATGGACAGGAAAGCGCCTCTCACCATGAAAGCAATTCGGAAAGTGGAAATGGCTCATATCAGTGGAATAACCATAAACCCCATCATTCAGGGTATCAGCCACCTATTGTGTTCAATACAGTTGATAAACCAAAGAATGACCAGCCACATAACGAAGTTACTACTGAAAAACCTAAAGATGAAGATTTATCCGAAGAACCAGAACCAGCAGAAATAGGCCGCGGTGATATTGGAGCTGAAGGTGAGACAGCAACTACACCAAAAACAGTTTTTAACTCACAAACTTACGCAACTCATATAAAGCCTGTTAAAACCCCCGAAGAAATTGAAGCATTGAGCTTATCTAGGGGTACAGATGAAAATAATGGTTCACTTAGTGTTTTAAGTATAAGTCAACAAAAATGGCTTGAAGAACAACGACAAAAGGTTTCAAAAGATTTACACCAGACAAGTGGCTCTAAATCTACCACTACTACAAGTACTACGTCACGAAACGTAATAAACGGAGACACGACACCTAAGTCGTATGTCCATACTTTTAATCATCACGGGAATGACCAACACTCAGAGAGTAATGATCACAAACAAGAATCTAAAAATGTAATGGAAGAGCCTGAAGAAATCCCGCAACATAACAATGCACAACAATCTGATAGAATTGAGAACAGTGATTATAATTTACAACAACAAAACACAGTTCATCAATTTGGGGAACAGATCCACGATTTAAATCAACAGCATCTACATGAGTTCGAAAATTCAGGACAACATAGCCACAACTCTGAACAACAAAATACAGGACAGCAATTGGAAGGCTTTGGTCAGCAAAGTCAAGATTTAAGTCAACAGAATCTACAAACGTTCACCAATTCAGGACAGCACAGCCAAACATTTGACCAGCAAAATACAGGACAGCAATTGGAAGACTTTGGTCAGCAAAGTCAAGATTTAAGCCAACAGAATCTACAACCGTTCACCAATATGGGACAGCACAGCGAAAGCTTTGATCAACAAAATACAGGGCAGCAATTGGAAGATTTTGGGCAACAAAGTCAGGATTTAAGTCAACAGAATCTACAACAGTTTACCAATTTAGGACAGCACAGCCAAACCTTTGACCAGCAAAATACAGGACAGGAATTGGAAGACTTTGGACAACAAAATCAAGATTTAAGTCAACAGAATCTACAACCATTCACCAATTTGGGACAGCACAGCGAGAATTTTGACCAAAAAAATGATGGACCACAATTAGGCGATTTCGGACAACAGAGCCAAAATTCAAATCAACAGAATCTGAAACCATTATGGGGTGAACATACTCAAAACCTAAATCAACAACAAGCCAGGGAATTTGTGCCTTATTCTAACTCTCAAATCATTCAAGAAGAGACAATTACCCCAGTGAAACTCCATAGTTCTGAAAGCCAACCGAAACATGAAGTCGAAATTTTACCCCCTTCAGTGACAACAACAGAAAAGCCTGGATTTTGGAAATCAGTGGGAAACAAACTATCAGGTGCTAAAGACTCTGTTGCTTCATGGTTTAGAAGAAGTTAATTCCTTATTTACCATTATGTATTAATTTTAAAATAACAATGAAAATTAATAGTTAAAAATTAAATTAACTAGTAATAATACTGAAATTGCTAGAACATTAAATACCAAAAAGAAATAAAATCATCTCTTATTCCATGATAACAATATCGTGACTTGACCTTACTGAACCTGAACTTGAACTTGTCTCAAAGTGAGATAAGTTTATTGTTCACCGAGATAGAATATTCGAGTGCACATTGTTTAAACTAGGTATAGCCAACAGCAGAAATAAGTAAACAGGTGCAAAAGCGTTAACTTACATTTGATGTTGACCATAATAATTATAATAAAACATGATTTATCAAACTATGTATTTATCTTGGGACAGTGCACACTGCTCATCTCCCGAGCCCGGAGATTCCCGACCACATATACTATTCATAAAGGTCGACTGCTCAACCTACATAAAAAGGCTACCTATACTTGAGATACAAAAAATATTTTGTAAGAATAGTCTTACAAGAATGACTTAATCACTGTACATGTCCATGAATATTGTATTAATCGTGGATTGTGGTGTAGTTAATTAATTTTCACACCTGCCCAAATAATTTATTTTATAGGATGTTACAGTGACTATAGCTTAAAGGTCATAATAAGATTCCGTTCTGAAATACTGGCCCCACAGTAAAGTTCGTTTGAGCATAAGGATATCACATCAATAAGAGGCTTGTATGCAAATAGTTTGGCCACCAATTATGGTAGTAACAGAAAAGCTATCATCCATTTCTTTAAGTTACTCTCCAGTGGCATGAGTGATTTGCTAGACAAAAAAAATCTTTTGGTTTCTTTAGCCTATTGAGCATCCCTCTCCCTTTCACTAAGATCCGGGCCTTTCTCTGATGTATCCATAAGCACAACAGGAATGTATGACATGGGAATACGCGTTTTATGTACTCAAGCTCTCAGGCTGCTATTATATTTTGTTGTACATTATTGGTGCTTGACAATATGTACTGAAATAACCTAAATCCTTTCTTCCTAATATACACACATCATGATACAATAATATACTGCGCCAGGTATGACAATTCGGTACATCGGTTACTAGTGTGGGTGACACGACCTTCGTCACCAGCCTATAGACGGTATGCGGATGAGTATGAGTGTATCGTCGACAGTGAAGTAATGCGGTGTCACGATCCAGATTGTCAGACCTTGTTTTCTTAGACTATGTACACACATTGTAACCAGGGAATGCAAATATCGGTGAAAATTAAAAACCGTTTATTAGCCGTGCCTAAGACTTGAAACCCAGTTGTTAACCGGTTTTTTGCTAATTTCTTTGAATGATATTCGGCTGATTTCGTAATTTGATACCCTGCTTCATTCAATTAGTAACTTTGGTATATTGTGGACGATTTGCGCGACATTCTCGCGATTTTGTCTGGTATTTCGATTTGATTAAAGTAGGTGATTCAATTGTGAGATCTTTCTTTAATTTACATATAATATGCAATAAGGTCTGTTAACAAATCCCCCGTTTAGGTATGCCAAACGTACCTAAACGTGGCCATCTCTTTCTATAGCACGCAACGCGCTATTTCGAGGCCCCGCCTTTAGCGCTAGGGTTACCACCAGCGAGTTTTATTTAGTTTTATTACCACCAGAGTAGTTCATACAAAATCATAGAAAGAAATTCATTTTAAACAGAGCGCGCTGTTGTGCGGTAAACAGCTCACTTGAATACATTTTGCGATTTTGATGATTATTTAAACACTTTTCATTCTATTAAATTTTTCGACAAGCACTCATTTCAATATTATAGTGAACTGCGGGACTACTACGAACTTGGAAATCCGAACTTCGTAACGTGCCGTCCCTTTCACTCTCGTGTTATCTAAATATAAAACCGGCCAAGTGCGTGTCGGACCACGCACAATGAAGGGTTCCGTACCAACACCTACTAGTCCACATTTAAAATCACTATCCAATACATTGAATCTAAAAAAGTCGCATCATCATAGGAAACTCACGGCACTTACGACCTTTTGTTTGGCAAGACAGTTTTTAAGCGAAAACTCAAAAACAAACCTATATGGTTCAAACCAAAAATCGTTGAAAGTATTTACTAATGCACACTACCTCAATTTTTTTCAGAATTTTAAACTTTATAGTTTGGAAATTAGAGGGGAGGGGGAACTTTCTATGACTTTGACAGCTAATATCTCACCAACGGTTGACTTAAATAGACAAGCTTTTTTAGACCCCTCCATATCATTTTTAAAGGCCTATCCATCCATACCCCACACGACTATGTGCGTTGAAATCTTTTTTTTCATTCACCAGTTACATTTATGGAGTGCCCCCCTAATTTATATCACTTATATATTTTTTTGTAATTTTACATCACTTTCATGTAGCGGTTCATAGAATACACCTTCCTACCAAATTTCATAATTGTAGTGCTTATAGTCTCCGAGTAAATCAGCTGTGATATAAGGACGGACAGACGGACAGACATGACGAATCTATGAGGGATCCGTTTTTGCCATTTTAGCTACAGAACCCTAATAAAAGAAGAAGTCCTGATCTACCATCAACGCACAGCCGAAACTATTGGAACTAGAAACTTCAAATTTGGTCCAGAGCTTACTTTTATGACGTATGCAAGGTATAGACCGGATTTTTGGAAATTCCACCCCTAAGGGGATCAAATAGGGATGCAAAGTCTGTATGGGAAACGTAATTTTTTTGGACTTAGAAACTTGAAATTTCGTATTTAGACTCTCTGTTTAAATCTAACAAAACTGAATTCAGCGATTTTCTAAATTCGTCCCCTAAAGGGGTGAAAAGGGGCTTCAAAGTTTGTAGGGGGAGCAAATATTTTTTGAAGTTAGAGATTTGAAACTTCGTAAATAGACTAAACTTTTATTGTTTAAATACAATAAAACATATTTCAGCGTTTTTCAAAATTGCTTCCCTAAAGGGGTGAAAAGAGGGTTCCAAGTTTGTAAAGGGGTAAATCTTTTTTGAAGTGAGATTTAAAACTTCGTATATAGACTCTGTTTAAATACAACAAAAAATATTTCTGCATTTTTTGAAATTACTCCTCTAAAGGGGTGAAAAGGGGGTTCCAAGTTTGTACGGGGAGCAAATCTTTTTTGAAGTGAGATTTCAAACTTCGTAAATAGACTCTCTGTTTAAATACGACATAACCTACTTCAGCGTTTTTTGAAATTCCTCCCCTAAAGGGATGAAAAGGGGGTTCCAAGAAGTTCGTACGGGGAGCAAATCTTTTTTGAACTGCGAGATTTAAAACTTCGTATACAGACTCTCTGTTTAAATACAACAAAAAGTGTTTCAGCGTTTTTCTAAATTGTTCCCCTAATGGGGTAAAACGGGGTTCCATGTTTGTGCGGGGAACAAATCTTTACTTTTCGTAAAAATCGATATAGGTATCATCTTCAAGATTCCTCGGGGTGCCGATTACGAAAATGACATCCATTTTCAAATCCAAGATGGCGGACATTCATTGTTTCTTTTGAGTAATTTTTCACAAAAGATTGAAGCATCAGGCAAGTGACAGAAACAAATAAACCTCATTTATATCTTTGTTACCATCTAAAATCTATGCGAACGAAGTCGCAGGCGGCCGCTAGTATACTAGGAGTGAAAGGGACGACACGTTACGAAGTTCGGATTTCGAAGTTCGGAGTACGCCCTCAGTAAAATAGAAAAGAAGAAGAAATGGCGCCATCAATAGCTAAAACTACGACAAATGCGGCAGCGATTACAAGGTTGGTACGTTAATTCAAAATTAAAAGATGAAGTCAGTGAAATGAAAACTCAAATGGCATGTTGCTATGATTTATTATATCATATCGAACAAAAGAAGTTGCTTACATACCAAAATGAGTTGATCCAGAAAATATTACGTATGAATGCAAACACTGAAGTGGACATATAAGTTCGCACCAAACACTTCGAAGATGTCACTTAACGAGACTGGTCCGGAAGGCATGATATATATAAAAAACCTCCGTCAAAAAGACGCTATAAGCTGCCCACTTCTGTGGAGTTTCAATTTTGACGAAGTTTGAAGCAGATTGTTTTTATAGCGCGATTCATACCGACAAGGCCCGTCTCCGAGAGTGGTGTAAAGCTCTGGGTGCTTTTTCACAAATTTACACGATTCTTATATGTAGATACATGGTAAGGTTAAAAATTTTAACTATTGAAAGTGAGGCTTACAACTGTTGGTTTGCTCGATCTTAGTTATTATTCGAACGCATTTCTTTTGTAGGATAAATGTTTCCTGAACGTTGGTACTATTTCCGCATAGTCACCCGGCAGGAGAGACACGCATGCGCAAAGGAATAGTATACCGTCAATGCTGTTTGGACATTGGTTGATTTCTTTAACTCACTTAGAGCATATAGAAATTGGCTTAGTTTTGTTTTTATTTTTTGAACATGGCATTTCCAATTTATATTCGAGTCTATATTAATTCTGAGTAAAGAGAATGTAGGGACGCAATCTATTTTAATGTCATTAAAGGAAAAATTTATATCTAACTGTGATTTCTGGGAAGGCATAAATTGCATTATTTATTTTTTTGAAAAGTTTAACTTTAGATTGTGGTTGTTTATCCAAATTATAACGTTAGACATAATACCGTGAAACTTTTCGCAAAGACTGTTTGTATTTGTGCATGAGAACAATAGGGAGCAATCATCGGCAAACATCAAACATGGTTCATTGAATATTTTAGGGAAGTCATCTATGTAAATTATAAAAAGAGTGCATCCAATTACACTCCCTTGTGGAATGGATTCTGTTACTGGAAGGACTTCTGACCGAAAAGTGGAAATTTGGCAGGATGTTTCATCGACATGTTCGATTTCAACGTATTGCTTTCGATTTTTGAGGTAAGATTGGAACAGACTCCCACTCCATACAGTTTTTCTAATAGTATACTATAGTTCACTTTTTCATATGCCTTCTTCATATCAAGTAAAACTCCTATAGCATACTCTTTATTATTTAAGATGTTTAAAATGTCATTAATATATGTGTAAGCAGCTAGTGTTGTAGCGCGATTCTGACGGAAGCCATATTGTGACTGATCAAATATACTACATTTTTCGCAAAAATAATAGTCTACTACACAAAGGGTGTCGGCAGGAGGAGTCGGGGGGAGGAGGAGTTGGGCACCGCTGTGGTCGTGCATTATCAATTATCATGTCTGTACATTCCACGGATCCGATTGCCAATAAAAGCATGCTATGTTGTATGTCATATCGTCTCAGTATAAAATACAGTTGTAGTAGTGACTTGAGATTGAGAAGAATACACAACAAAACATGCTAAAATTACAAAGATACTTACATCAGGTAATGCATTGAAATATTTGATGAAAGCTTGCTGCTGTACTGAGTCTGTAAATAAATAAAGTAATCGTTACTGTAACTAACCATCAATGTTATAAGTGAGAAAAGGGCTTTGCCTTCCATTCTACTCTTACCCAGGTTTAGAGCATGAATTGGCTGCAGTGAAGACATCCTCTAGTTAGATTATGCTCTTGAATGAAGAAAAAATCAATGCCGCAATTACAGGATAACTATGTTCAGTAGTTTTCTCAAAAATACGTATAATAATACAAGAGACATAAAGGCACTCGTTTCGTTTATATTGTGACTTTTCTTCTGTCAAAACTGGCGCGCTAAGTTTGTCAAATGTCAAATTTGTGTTTATATTTTGAAATTGTTTTATAATATTAAGGGCGTGCCCTGACTGTCCGATTCGGTATCGGTGTAGGATCGTACACCGATATTGCTGTTCGCATTATGCGTTAATATCGGACAGATAGTTAGATGTCGCCATTTTGTTGCCAGTTTTGGACATAGTGGTTATAATGGGTGGCCTATAATGTACGACCATGATGATGCCCAGCCACAAGAATGTCCGGCCCAGTAATCCGCGTCCAATGTACATGGATTACTGGGCTGGACATTACTCGGCCGTGCATTAATATGTCTGAGGGGCCGGCAGTGTTGCCAGATGCCGAAATACAAAAAGCGGTAGGTGCTCTTTAAAAACACGGATTTTTTGATTGAAAATGCGGAATACATTCATTGTTAAGATTTTTATTTTATTTTGTTCCAAATGAAAAAAAAATGCTCTATACCGTCACATGTACTGTCAGGGAAGTTATAAATGTTACTTGCAGTCTTAGAGTATAAATACTTCTAAAGAGCTGCTATACGCGTGCCGCAACGAGGGACGACAACAGAGTACATACCTCCCGTGGGGTGACCATGTTACTAAAATTACCCCATGGCTTCTATTTATTTCGTATAATTCGACTCATTATAGGCATTATGTAATTATCTGGTATGAGCGATAGAGTAAGTTGTTTGTTTGAAATAATTGAAAAAAATATACTTACATGTATAATGACAATATGACCGGTAAGTTAGAGAATCGCTCGGCACCCAGTGTTTCTTTGCGGTATTCCATGCTAAATAACTTCGTTAAAGTGTATAAGTTAATTATTAGGTGGAAGTTATTGTAGGTATAATGCTCCGAAATTGGGTACAAGTTATTGTCACTAATAGGTATAGCCGTCGTCTCCCAGCGAAAAAATAAACAATATTATAGCATTTTTTTATATGATCCCTGGGATTCCAGGGACCGGTAGACGACGAGTTTAACAAAATATGTACCTACCTTATTTATGGTGCTTGTCATGCTTGTGCAAGCGAGATAGCTTTCCATACCTTTCTGACATTTGAGTGGTTTGGCGTGTAAGTATAGGTTTAAAGTGTGTAAATGCGATTTTACTTAATTACAAAATTGCCGTGAGTCTCAGATATATTGAAATATAATAAACGGACCCTCGCCATAGCCGCCGCCAACATTTATTTAGCAGGCAATGCTAGACAAGCTGCCATCGCGACTAGTTCTTATTGACTACGGACGACGTATTGGTCTGAAACATGTTGAGCGAAATTCAACCTTAAAGACGAGCGAGTTACTATATTTCAATATGTCCGACTCACGGAAGTTCTCTAATTAAAATTGATGATGCACTTTCTTAACTACTCAATTACATATATGTAAGGCGAAAAAATAGTTCCACTCGAAATGACAAACAAATATACATTCATACATTTATTATACATATAATATTTTTTTAAAGAGAGGACGGTAGATTCAGGAACCTGATCGGGGCACTTACTGACCTCTGAATAATATTAATTTTGTGTATACTTTTCTAATACTTTCTTTTCTGTTTGGCGTAGTGGTCTTAATCACATAAACTCTTGATAGTGTTTTGCGGAAGCAATGCTATTCGAAATGCTTTGAACGCAATCAGCTGTTTTAGACGGCTTCCAGTTTCGCCGACCTGTCGCTGCTATTCACTTATTTCGGGTGGAATAATGTAGTGGAAACCTAGGAAAGAAAATTATATATTGCTTGTCCATTTCTAAGAAATACTACAATTTTGCTGCTACATAAATTTAAATACAATAAAATTCACCCTAGGCTAGCATCATAAGTATTTTCTATAATGACAAGTGTTATTTTTATAGTACACTAAATTACCATATAATTGGGCTACTGTTAAATCGTATTAGCTGGTATCCCTAAATTGATTGCAGGGAAGCTAAATTAAGAACAGATTTAAACATTTCTGACAGCTTCCAATAAACAACCTACGTAATTTAGGCGGATAATAACGTCGACAAAAACTTTCTAACCTAAAATCACCAATGTAAACAATGTTGTTATTTCAATATGAATCGCTTTATTTTACAAGATTTTGAATGAAACATAATGGTACCAATGAAATAACACATATTACGCTTAGATAAAGGTATAAAATAATATAATTACTTGTGAAAGGTTACATATTCTTCGCATCTTTCTCTGCGGCTTTTACAGCCGATCACGTTGCAAACTACCATTGTTTTATAGAAACTGTACCACATAAATCCTGATCTATATCATTTGTTGCCCAAAGCACTATTTTATGCACAAAAACATTAATTAATTCAGTTATATTTTGAGATGACACTTTCGACTACCTTTTGTTGAGGGGTGTCTATTATTTTATCGAAATATTTTACATCGATTTTCATTTCACCGAAAACTGTTCGACGAATTTCATTAGGTTTTTTTTTCTAATCACATAATCATCAATTCATTGCATTTTATATAATCGAACCACTTTTAATCGTTAATCATTTCGAATCCGTCTCTAGTCGTAGCGTAACAGTACATCGAATTTACCTTTCATATAAATATTCGTTATTCATAGTATTAATTTAACAAAACATGATTCACAGATAGTACGTTCCATATAGTATTCACTATAAATAGTATTCTTTCCAAGAAAAATGTTTCATCGAACAACCAAGCAAGCATGACTTTTCAAGGCGTATAATCTTTCTGGTCTTATATAAAAAAAATAACCTCTTCTAACCTATCCGCATTACAGTCGGTTTTGCCCTAACAGGTCTTTTGTACATAGGTTTTGGGTATTTTTGTTTTTGAATACTTTTACAGAGTACACCAAGAATCTGGGAAAAGTTTTAATTTTAGACGTCCTTATAAATCAAGAATAGTAAACAGTTGTGAAATGATGTTCTAGGTAATAAGAATTTTGGGAACTGAAATCTTCGTTAAAACAAAATTATACTAAAGGCCATTTGATGAACGACTACGTCGATGAACAAATAAAATACTGAATTAAAATTCTATGAGTTGATTCTTGTGTAAAGGGTAATTCGATCAAATGTTTGAGCGATCTAACGAAGTTCGATGAATGATTCCTAAGTGATAATAAAATTCTGCGAATAGTGTTATAGGAAACGATAATCGATGTAACGATTTTCGGTAAAATGATGGATTCCCTTTTGTTGAGCCCAACTGATGCTAACCTAACCTAACCTAACAAAAAGTGGAACTATGACAAAGACAGCAAATGATACATATCTCTCTGGCGCACTTAGCGAGATTTGTATATGACCTTCTCGCTTGGAACTGGTATTATTATTACCGCGTCACGTCTGTATTTATTATAAGTCTGTGCTTGCAGTCATTCTAGCTAGTTTTATGCATTCGATGTTTTGAATTTATAGGCTTTATCACCAACGTTAGTAAAGCGTGCCACACACTGCAGCGGCATGCGGTGGCGGCATGTTGTACACTATGACTGTGGTCGGACTTTACTCGTATAGCACACAAACAAACACCACCGATATCGCTCGCCTGTCGGATCCTACACCGATATCGGATCGGATAGTGTGAACACTAAGCGGAATTCCATACATTATTATCGTGTCGGATAATACACGACGCGCTTTGGACACGCTCTAACAAACTAACGACATTACTCGGTATGTAAATGTAATCTAACCAATGGCGAACTGCGATTTGAGACATTTTTTTGTATATTACTTTAACTTCAAAAGTCTGAAAAACTTTAACGAAAAGTTGAAGCCGTCTCCCTTGCATGCTACGTTATAAAAAAATAAAATATGTGGAAAATATATGTATATATGCCTTAATTTACCCGACTGCTAACATAAAAGAGGGTAATGAAGTGGTTTCTGTTCGGATACACTATATACATGTTGTTCAGGTTAAAAAGAAGGAGCTATGATTTCACATAAGATAAAAATAACGAATTTATACTACTTACACATAAAATTCAGGGTGATAACTGATAATGCTAGTAAAGCAGACGGTAACTTCCGCTCCAATATCTCAATAACATACAGAAACATTACATTTCACAAGCAAGTAGGGCATTTTTTTACCTACTACATTATACTCAGACGTTGAAAAATGGTGGGTAAAAACTTGCTAACTAACACTATTAATGATTATGGCAGTTAGTTCACTCAGAAGACTTCACAATTAGGTATCTTCCCATCTTCACCAAAATTGCACTTTCTCAAACTTTACTCCTTCCGATTTTGGATTAGGCTGCTGTTGCATACCTTCATCTGAATGAAATTCAATTTGATAAGCTTGAGCGTAATCAAAATGTTTGCATATGGTTCACTGAACCTATTTGACTGATATCGTATTGTGTTTATGTAAATTTGATTGTATGTTTATTTTACGTCCATGTATGTATGTTTGTTTTTGTTTTCGGTTAAGTACCCAAGTGTTATTTACTTAAAATCCATACTTCGGTTCGTCACCTACTCAGATATAAATAATGCTGCATTGTCTCCGCTAATCAAAGGTTGTCTGGAAGAGATCGCTCTTTAGCGATAAGACCGTCTATTCTTTACTTCTACTTAAAGGCCAAACAGTGTTATTTGAAGTCAACACTGAAAAGGAAATTCAAAGAAGAATATCTACATCATGGAAAAAGTACTGGGGATTAAAGGAGATCATGAAAAATGACTCTGTCCATATTAATATAAAGAAAAAACTACGCGACATGACTATACTTCCATGCCTAACATATGGTTGCCAGACATGGTCTTTAAGGAAGAAAGATGAAGAAAGAATCGCTGTTTCCCAAGGCAAGATGGAAAGGAGTATGCTCGGGTTAAAGCTAGCAGACAGGGTAAACAACTACAAAATAAGAAAAACAACGAAGGTTGTAGATGTTAAAACCAAAATGAGAATACTAAAATGGCAATGGGCAATCCACATATGCCGAATGGAGAACAGGTGGACGAAGCGTTTGGTGGAATGGTACCCGTACGAAGGGAACAGAGGTAAAGGACACCCGAGGAAGAGAATGAGGGATGTCTTTACTGAAATAACGGGTGTCGATTGGATGCGTAAGGCTCGTGACAGAGCAGTGGAAGAGCTTGGGGGAGGCCTACGCCACGGAGGCGACTACTATTACTAATAAATAATAAAAAAAACTGATTAAGTGTAATATTATGTAACTAAACTAAATGTAATGGTAGAAATAAAGGCTATTTTAATTTTTTATTTATTTTTATTACTTAAAGCTTAATCTACTGTACTGAGTTATTTTCTTGAGGTGTGCAATAATAAGTATTTGATATTTGTATAATATTGTATTAATAACAATTAACTGAAATTTAAACTACCATTTAAAGCAATTGAAGTACGTTATGCATGACAGGAACTTTGAAAGTAAATACTATTCAGTTAGATCTTCATTTCTTTTATTAGTGAAACTCTTGGCGAACTTGGCATTTTTTTCACTTTTATGTTTTTGAATATGGTGTTGGCATTAGCAGTAGCAGGCTTATTATAAACTCCCACTTCGGAAAGAAACACATCATTCTGAAAAGAAAATCACTGTTTTTAGATTTTTTAGCCGGATGCTAAATTTTAATGTCCTAGGTCGCCTAGGAGTAGTTGAAAGTTTTAATGAGTGAATCAGTCAATCAGTCAATTAACAATTACTTAAAGCAATTTTTGGACGTCAAAATCTCGTGACCGGTAAAAGGCTTTTGATTGAATATACAAGGCTCGCGATATAGCAAGTATTACTAGTAGTAGTAAAACACTTTGTTGTACACAATAAAAATGGTAAGGGTAGTCGTGGCAAGTGTGTGGGTTAGATTAAAGTATAAAGGCGAACTTATCCCTATGAGGGATCTCCTCCAACTAACCTTTGAGGGATTCAGTGGAAAGTACAAAGATGATATAGTAAGACCTACACCATGTATAACAACTTTTAAGTAAATAAATGTAATTTGTACCTAAAACTAAAATATGTATACAATATATTTAAAATTATAATATGTAAATAAATGTATAGTACTCAACTAAAATACAATATAGCATCCGTCCTTATCGTACTTATTTAATTGCGGATAAGAAAGCAACGAATATTCGATATTAAAGCTATCATCTACCCTAACTAGGCTGGCATCTAATGTTTCAAGACTAAACTTAAATCACATCACTTATATACCAAAATATCAAACAGCAAGCGCCGTAGCAACCGGGCACTCTGGGCAGCAGAGCAGTTACTGCTGAAAATCCAATTTAAACGAACGTGCACGAAATTGCTAAACCGGCGTGTGCGCTGAGTGGTCATAAATAATGGGCTTGATTATCAGTAGCCTTAGATAAAATTGTGTATTATGTATCCGAACATAGAAGCGCACTGACTGACATGACATGACATTGACATTTATTTTCTCGATTCTAGTAAATATTAGTGATTCAATTCTTTAACTTTTTTTGTATAATATGTTGTATTTTAAATGTGGCCTGGTTATTTTAACAACTACATACATTGTGTCGTAAGTATACTTAATATTTACTATAATTTCTCTAATTAGCGACGTAATTTTAAGCCCTCTGTTAGAAGTGAATGTCTGGTATTTTTTTGGTTTATTAATCCGGTATGGAACTTAAAGTATTAGTAATACCATTAATTTATATTTTTTGGTTCAGAACAAATTATTTATTTTATTATTTTATTCACTATTTTAATCAAATTAAAAACAATGTAATTATTATGAGCATAGTTTCTTCAATACTTTCACCAAATACATAGACATTTTTTTTTGTTTGTATCCATATTTGAAAACGCATATCTTCTTGTTACAGACTTTGTACCCAAATTGCGAAAGAAACAAATTCCTTAGATGCTGGATTTGCATTGCTTTATGTGGCTAGCGGAGTAATAGGTGAGAGGCATGTCTTTGTGTGTGTTATGTAAAACTTGACGAAACGACGTTTTGTTACTTAACTATTGCATTCCTTTACATAGCTCTGACTCATACTTTGCCATTGAAAGAAACTTAAGTGGGTTGGAAACTCTTTGCCTTTTGATAATTTTTATGTATTTTGTAATGGTAGTCAAGGTCTGTATTGTAATGTTGGATATATTATGCAAACTAAAGGTTGTAATTGTTTGGTAACACACACTTAAAAGTTACAGTGAATTTTAACAACTATTACTTAATGTAGATTATGGTGTGTAGCATTACAGTGTCTATGATGCTTGAAACATAGTAGGAAAAGGGAAACAAATGGTGAAATATAGTGCCATTGTATTGATGGATGTTTGTTCCTCTCAATCTCAAGATGGGCTCATCAGATTTGGCTGAAATTTGTAATGGAGGTAGCTTATACCCTGGATTAACACATAGGTTACCTTTTGTCTGTGGGCAACACTCCATGGTGCTGCTAGTAGCATCTATTAATGTATATGTTGTCCAACCATATTGTCATCTTGTTATGTTTTAGAATCATGGGTTTTCAGCCAAGGGCATTTTTTGTTATCATTGATATTCTTCATTAGTATCATGACTAAAACTACAAAATTCTTAAGAGGTATCACTTCAAGCAATGTCCTAATATTTAAAATGTACTTATGTTTAACACCCATGATGGGTTTTAGCGCATACCCGCATAGTGTAACAAGTTGGGACTAAACAAGCCTTAAGGAGACAAGCTGATAAGACTAAGATTAACGGTCTGTAATCATTACTTAGCTTTATCCTTCGCAGCTTGAGCTATATGGCTTGCTTGACCTTTAACTTGTAACACTAACATACATATTATTTTGTCAGATGGTCATTGTTACTAACATCATTGTGTGCTAACAATTTTTTTTTTCAGCTGGCAAAATCATCTATGACCGTTACCGGCAGATTCATATACTAGGCTCACTAACACCCAATCCAAATGTGACTTCCTTCGCGAATAAGATATCTTCCCTCTCAGCCTCTCTCCTGTCGTTGGGCTTCCTGGTTTATCTGTTTCTATATTTACTGAAGGTAACTAACATTCATTATGTACTAGTGCCTTATTGATAAACCTTCATTAAACCTACAATCTTAAATGCCATTATAATTATCGCGTTTATCACGATTTGCCACTTTGATATTTGTGTTTAT
The DNA here is from genome assembly GCA_963556455.1 of Epiblema foenella. Classification (NCBI taxonomy): domain Eukaryota; kingdom Metazoa; phylum Arthropoda; class Insecta; order Lepidoptera; family Tortricidae; genus Epiblema; species Epiblema foenella. Next base: position 10,852,375 of record OY747107.1, on the reverse strand, counting down.
GTAAAATGGACAAAACAATCCTAATTAATAGAAGTTTGATGACTTTTTTGATAAGTTGGTTAAATTGTAGTTGAAATTATTTGAAACTGGTAAAACCTGTTATTACAATTTATGTTTGCTATTTTTATTGGTTCCATATTGGGATGCATAAATTTGAAAGCCATAATGTTGGTGTGCATATCCGCTTTTGTCATAATAAGTAGTCTTTGACATAACGTTTGTATGCGTAAGTAAGGAATGTCATATAGTTTTTGAACATATCAACCTAAATCATAATCATATCATTAAACAGCATAAATATCATTATCAAGCTCCAGGATGATTAAAAATGTTAGATTCGGGCGCTTCGCAGGCCGCAACCGCGGCACGCTCGCTTCGCTCGCTCGGCTCGCGCGCTGTAGGGTTGCAGTTATACCTAATCCCTCCTCCTGTCTGCCTACCTGCAACCTGCCTTAGAGTATAATATGTATATAATATGTATGAGTATAAAATGTCTTTTGGCATTAATTGTATTATGACAGGGAACATTTCATAATTGTTAAATATCAATAATGTTGAATATCATAATTATCTTTAGTCTGATAATAGACATTATACGACAGTGATTTTTGACCTGTATCTTCATACTATCTAAGGTAGGTCGATATATAGGTATGACGACGAGCAAAGCGAGGAGCAGTGTTAGGTAGAACTTCAAGCCTACAGCGTCAGAACCGAACATTTTTTCGTAAAACTATTATGGCGATTATAGCTTTTATTTATGCTATTAAAAACTTATGCGAAATCATTCATGACTTTCGTGGGTTTTATGCATAATGGCGATTATGACACAAGTAGTTATGCCTATCAATAATATGGCTTCAAATTTGAAATTACCTATATGTAAATCGATATGGACCCGTAAATTTTGTACGGTTTCCGTATATCGCAGTTTTATAAATATACTACTGACTCCAGTTTAATCTATAATCCTGTTAGAAAGTGTCTTGCACTAAATGGCTACCCATTGGTTGAGTTTGGTCTTTTTGTGTGGTCTAATCCTAAACATTATGAGAGACATATGTAAGTAATGATTCAGTTTAGTAGAAAGTTAATTCATAGAAACTAGTAATATACCTAATGCATGTGAAAGTTTACGTTTATTACCTAGTACTTTGCATGTAGGTAATATAATCTTATAATCTTAATCTATATATCTATATTCTATATCTATATATATAGGTATATAAATATTAAATATAGGTATATAAAAGAAGAAATGGTGATCTACCATCAACGCACAGCCGAAACTACTGGAACTAGAAACTTCAAATTTGGTTCAGAGCTTATTTTATGACGTATGCAAGGGATAAGATGGGATTTTTGGAAATTCCACCCTTAAGGGGATCATATAGGGGTGCAATGTTTGTATGGGAAACGTATTTTTTTTGGACTTAGAAACTAGAAATTTCGTATTTAGACTCTCTGTTTAAATATAACAAAACTGAATTCAGCGATTTTCTAAATTCGTCCCCTAAAGGGGTGAAAACGGGCTTCAAAGTTTGTAAGGGGAGCAAATCTTTTTGAAGTGAGTGATTTAAAACGTCGTATATAGACTCTCAGATTAAATACGATAAAACATATTTCTATGTTTTTTGAAATTGCTCCTCTAATGGGGTGAAAAGGAGGTTCCAACTTTGTACGGGGAGCAAATCTTTTTTGAAGTTAGAAATTTGAAATTTCGTAAATAGACTCTTATGTTTAAATACAACAAAACGTATTTCAGAGTTTTTCAAAATTGCTCCCCTAAAGGGATGAAAAGAGGGTTCCAAGTTTGTAAAGGGGTAAATCTTTTTTGAATTGAGAGATTTAAAACTTCGTATATAGAATCTCTGTTTAAATGCAACAAAAAGTATTTCAGCGTTTGAAATTGCTCCCCTAATGGGGTGAAAAGGGGGTTCCAAGAAGTTCGTTGAAGTTCGTTTTTGAAGTGAGAGATTTCAAACTTCGTAAATAGATTCTGTTTAAATACGACATAACGTACTTCAGCGTTTTTTGAAATTGCTCCCCTAATGGGGTGAAAAGGGGGTTCCAAGAAGTTCGTACGGGGAGCAAATCTTTTTTGAAGTGCGAGATTTAAAACTTCGTATACACACTCTCTGTTTAAATACAACAAAGTGTTTCAGCGTTATTCTAAATTGTTCCCCTACTGGGGTAAAACGGGGTTCCAAGTTTGTGCGGGGAGCAAAAATCGATATAAGTGTCATCTTCGAAGTTCCTCGGGGTGCCGATTACGAAAATGTCATGCATTTGCAAATCCAAGATGGCGGACAATTATTTTTCTTAAAAATCGACATGTGTGTCATCTTCGTGGTTCTTCGGGGTGATGATTACGAAAATGACATTCATTTTCAAATCCAAGATCTTCTTAAGATCGATATGGGTGTCATGTCATATCGTCGAGGTTCCTCGGGGTGCCGATTACGAAAATTACATCCATTTTCAAATCCAAGATGGCAGACAAGCAGACATTAATTTTCTCTTTTGAGTAATTTTTCACAAAAGATTAAGAGCATCAGACAACTGACAGAAACAAATAAACCTCATTTATATCTTTGTTACCATCTAAAACCTTCGCGGACGAAGTCGCGGGCGGCCGCTAGTGTAGGTATATGTGTAATGTATTGCCAGCAAGATACAAGACGCCAAAGTCTTTAGACTCTTGGCATCAAAATAACTACAGTCAAGTTGCCCACTTATTTAACAAGCCTAATTCTAATAATGTCTAGTTTTCTTGGGTTGTAAGGTCAGGTGGCAATCGCTTCCGTAAAAACTAGTAGCTACGCCAAATCTTGGGATTAGGTAGTGCATCCCGGGTATCCTTCAGAATACAACTGTGCTGGGATAACGCTAGTAGGAGATACGACATTTTGTCATAACATGGCAGCATTGAATACCAAAGCACAGAAAACTCGATTTGCGTGTTTAGAATGGCCTTCACAGCACGCGACTGATCACTACTATAATAATCTCGATCTGAAATGTAGCAACAGGAGTGAAAACTGCAGTAATTAAGATGTTTAACGTCCTTTCTTTTCTTGCCTGGTATCTTTAGGTACTAAGTTGGCTACTTCCTTTATAACATAATATTCATAATTTACATACCTATATGAAGAGTCCAGGGTAAAATCGGCTACTTAGTTTTTTCGTCTTAACATTAAAAACAGACCTTATTACAATACGCGTTAAGTGTAGATATTTTTTGAAAATGAAGAGGACTCATAGTTTTCTATGTTTTATCTCCATGTGGATTGCTGCATCATAATAGGGATGTAGACACCAAATAAAAAAATCAATAGGTTCGAACTTTCTCGAAAAAGGATCAAATTCTTAATCAAATGGCGAAAAAGTAATAAGTCCTCAAAGTTTTATGAGAGGTCACACTCTGTCCCTTTTCCGCAAACGCTCCTTTGTCGATCTTTTGTTGAACGATAGTCATTTAGTATGGCGCTCGTGGTCAGTCACGTCACTGATCTGTCGCGCTTTCTCTCTCTAACCAGCAACATTAAAACAGTTGTAGCTTTATTATTTTCTGAGATATTTGAATGGGAATTTCACCATTTGGCATGTTTTTTTGCCTTGTTTCTTTTAGAGTAGTCAAATTTTTAGTTAACAACCCTATTATATATAGATCATGCTCATGCTAATACGAGAGAAATCTAACGTATATATGCATACATATCTATCTACTATATGATTATTCTTTGCTTGGCCTGAAGGTTGATTGGTAGAGAATGCCTTATGGCATTTAGTTCCTCTTTTGTATAAGTGATTTATTACTGTGCAATAAAGTTTAAATAAATAAATAATATAAATCTCGTTTACGTGATTGGTTAGTTATTATATTATAGGTATCCGATGTATTTATTACTATAGTACGTTTTGATATTATTTAGGATTGGTTTTATCAATGTGTATCTATTTATATTAAAACTATAAGATTAATGATGAGCTCAATCATATTAATATTACTCACAAAAAGTATTGTAAATAGTAACCTTGCGCCTATGGAATACAGTTGGGATTTCAGTGGCTCAAAATATTTAGTCACCGGTACTCGGCACAGGCACTCGAGATAAATTAATAATAATAGTATACCCGTTTTGGCTAAATGTCAGTACTTACGATTACAATTTTGTTCTCAGTAGTACATATAGGTAGGTACCATTTTTACCAGTAGGTAATTTGATTGAAGTCTGTTCCATATATCATTTTAGATTTAGTACCCACAGAGAGCATAACACAGCTAGCTTTGCCTAATTATCTAAGTTAAAAAAAAAAAACGATTCCTACGAGTTGAGAATCTCCTCCTTTTTTAGTATTTCATCCAATCATCAGCCAATTCAACAACAACGGATTATAAGAGTACTAGAGTATACTTATTACTAAAATTAACGCGCTTAGTTACCTGTATTTAACACATTACATTTGTATATTGTCTACCTACTCGGTGCCAAAACCCATAGTGTTCTTTGAGACAAAAAAATCATAATTTATTTTACATTTTCCCTCATAAATCGAACGTTACTCGACGTAAAAAAAATGTTTCATATGAAACCCCACTTGACATATTCATAGACTTTCAAATTTTGAACCACCTATTATCTGTCATTTTTCACAGAAAATAATAAAAATATTTAAAAAAAAATCATGTTCTATGCATCTGGGTGACCGTTCTTTCTAACTATTCCATATTTCAAATCGATAGGATAAGTATTTCTTGAGATAATTAGCGATGTGACAGCGAGACAAAGTGACAACATAAGGATTCTCTTTTTATCTTTTGGTACGGAACTCTAAAAACGATTTCTAGTATGATAAAACTCCTAAGTTTCGTTTGTTCCTCGGAATAGGGGAGGGGTAGAACTAGACGATAATGGTGTGCTGCAAATCTGACAAATCTGATTGGCCTTATTGGTGGCAGCAGCATGATAAGCGACCCCTCGTACTTAGGTGTTTAGTGTGATAAATCTCCTCAAAAAACCAATCAATTTCTGGGTAAGAAAAACCATATTTCCCAACCAGTGGAGAAAATGGTTGCTGCAGCGATTGAAGGTCACCCTCCGCACAGCTAGTTTGAGTGTCGCGGGCTCTTAGACTATTTCTACATAATAATAATATTTTATTTTGACCAATTAGGACACAGTCCGAATAAAGGTCGATATTGTTAATTATATAATTAGCCATTTACGTCATTGGATTACATTAGCTTTGCAAAAATGGAGAACTATGAATTATGGCGTCACGCGTCAGGGCGAAAGACGCCATATTAATTATCTTTATTTTCATGACTCCTGGCCCAAGCATTCGCAGTTTTACGCTATTAGTGAGAGAGAGCGTATCTGTATTTTAAAATTATAGCTACTGAAGTATTATAATTTGTAAATAATCAATGTTTTCGTTTTCCAGGTTGATAGTTATTGCCTGACGGCGCTAAGTATTTTTATATCCGGATTTGGAACGTTATACATATGGATGCAGGTTAGTAATTAAATATTTCACGTCATCATTCATACGAATAACATCTATACATAAACATGAGTCGATATTTGACATGGGCATAACAATACTGCCAAGTCCTCAAATTTGATGCACATTGTAATAGGTGTTTATTCGGTTTTGTTACTATTAAGGCCCTAATACATCGAGACACCTATGCGAGTTTATCTACATTGCGCGGTTTATAGAGCGACTGAACTCGTTATACCTGCGTGACCCGCAGTGTAATGAATGAGACTTGCATGCGAGTCTGTACGTGTGTAAATAAGGCTTTATGTGTGGATATAAGCGATGCGTCGACACATATTATTGAGGTTTAGCATTAACATTAATGCTGAAGCTGAGGTACTCGTGTTTAGGAGTAAAAATCAAACCGATAAGGCGACTTTCATGTCGCCAATACAATAATTAAGTTTTGGGTTTACACGTTAAATTACGTTCCGATTATAAAAGTCTAAATTGTGCAGTCAACGCACATTACTTTATGGGTCCAGCAGCGAAATTAGGTTCTTAAATGTAAATGGGGACACATCCAAAATTGAAATAACCTAACCAAATTATGTTATTGAGAATCGAATCCTGGTCTTTACCAGGATTCCTACCTACTGTTCAAAACGAAATATTTAACTTCATGGCGAACTTGTTGCTTCTTTGTTTAAGTGTAAGCCTATAATGCAATAGCGAAATTACATTTTAAATGTTGAAGTCAGGTGCTATTAGTATTAAGCAATATCATTTGATGATAAAGAATGGAAAACTGACTTTAATCCACATTATTAAGGTGTAAACTCCCGCGCTCCGTCCATGTTTTTCTATGGTTATGTAAGAGCTCTATAGGCTCGCTCCATCATTTTTGTTGTTATGTCACGTCTAAATAACCGTTCGACTAATCGTGGAATAATTATCGCGTGCAAGGCTCAATTTGAGTGACCCATTGGCCTAGTCACTATGTGGCCCACATTATGCTGAGTGTTTGGAAGTTAGGTGAAAAGTCTTCCAGGGGTGTAAAATCGCTTTCGAGATACCTACAGACAACCTTAACCTCCTTAGCTTCTTTTGATCACTGAAAATGTACGGTGACCATGAAAAATACAATAAAACTTTTTACTAATTCATATTATATTACAAGGCCATAAGAAAAAGTGTCTCGAAGCGTTGTCACTTGTCTCTCAGGTGTTTTTTCTCAGAAACTGTATCTTTGGGCTTTCTTGATTTTACTTGATATATGAAAAAAAGCGTTTTTTTGTAGATATAAAATATGGTCAAAAGTGTCCAACCGACATGAGTTCTTTGATCCCTCAAGTCTTTGCACCTGGATCCTAAACTCCCTTATTGATAGTTTAAGGTAAATAATACTTTGGACACTAGGTTGTAACGGCGTGGGGTATTATGATATGTATGATTACGAATACAAATCATATTCTTCGGCCGCGCCTATCTGTCAATTGGCGATAAGCATACCAACTGTTCTAATATCGATATTGATGTGGCTTTCTATATATTTAGCTTTCTTCTCGTGGGTACTCTTAAACTACATTACTACACAATTTAAACCCGTATTTGAGCTCATTGGACTCTTAACGAGTAATGACTGAAAAAAAAGTCGAAAATTACATTTTTGACAGACACTTTTTTTTTCTTTATTCTAGTGTCTGATCACGACTTACCTATCGACGTTGTACTACGACAAGCGTTTGACGACGCTTCGGCAGTATCTCGCCAATGTGAGCTTCCTCGTTCTGGTTGCAATGGCCATATTCGGAACGGTCACTTCCATTTTACCTAAAGGTAGGTTTATAAAGTACCTTTCAGGCTTTAGAAGATGCGATGTGGTTTAATGTTATGGGCTATGGACTTTATTTCTGTTCCACTAACTAACGGCTTTAACCTTTCGAATGCCGTCGAACGAATGAAGATGTCTTGAGCTACCATTGCCTTCAACTTCAACGCCTTTAACCTATAGTTCTTAAGTCTTAACCCCTTATTTTCTTTCTTTAAATTAACTTATTTATAAAATCCTGCTCTCTGGAATTAAGAAGTTTGATGTGTAAGGTACAATTTCGGATGGTTTACTAGCAACAAAATGCTGTTATTTCTTAATTTTTTAAAATGATCTATTTAATTCGCTTTCTCTGAAAAATAAAATAAACGATTCAGAGCTATGATGCTCGAGACTGTACATTATGAAATATGTAATAAACTCACGTCTCTAAAGTCGAATATCGCTCAACATGTTCCGGATCAATACGTGGTCCTTAGTTATGAGACCCAGTCGCGACGGAAGCACGTAAGTTTATTATATTTAAATACGTCTGAGACTCACGGAAGTTTTCTTTCTACATTTATGAAATACCTACGTTTGCCCGTGCTAATATTGTCCACATTTGTGTTTTAGGAGGCACGCGCGGAGTGTACGTCTGTCTCGTGGTCACCTCCCTGTGTAGTTACGTGTTGACTGCTATATTTTGCGTCTTTATACTGTCTTTTGAAAAAGAATATGAATATTTTTCTGATGTAAGTATAATTCGATTATATTTTTAAAAATCTAACGATGGTCGTTACCGTTATCTTATTTTCTCCTTTATGTATCTGCGTTTTGAATTAATTTTGTACAGGCCTTAATTTAATTTGCGATGTTTGTATTTATGTTTGTACCTGTGATGAATGTTCGAGGCAAATCTTGCAACTGAATTTTAGATCAGTCATCCTCAATCGATTGAGCTGAAATTTGACATACAAGTAAGTTCGATCACAATGCAATATTGCGGTACCACTGAGCTGATCTGTAGAAGACAGCCATGGCAACTCCTAAACTACACAAGATAAACCCGTCGTATCTGGGCTCATTGGGATCGTCTCAAGGAGTACTTGATGATTGTGGAAAAAAAGTTACAGTAGGCAATAAAAGCTTGTACCAAAAATGAAATTGGACAAAAAATTATTGATCTCTTGTTTTTAATATCATATTATCGTAATATTGATATCCGTATAAGTGGCTAATTCGATATTCACCTGCTTTAATTTACCTTTCAGGGTTTACGTTCAGAGATGCTGCTAGACGACGCTTGTTCATTGAGAAGCGCGTCTTTCTCAGACATGGATAGCATATTTGGGACCCAAGAATCGAACTCTAGTACAATCTTCATAAAGGGTAACTCCAGCCTCACGAAAACTTCCTGACCCGAGGCCGTGCCTACGGGCACGATATTGAATACCAAAGCGCCTTCACTAATCTACGGCAGCTTCGGGAAAACACGTGTTAGTCTAGTTAATAATGTAGAATTAAAGAATGAACATCTATCGCCAGATAGCGAAGTTCATGTCGACAACGACAGCGGTATGTCTTCAGAAGAGACGGACGAGTCGCTGAAATACGACCTAAGTGCTAAACAAAATAACTTAAGTAATATAAGCAATGATGCTATAAAGTGCCTAAACGAATCACGTGCTGCGAAATGGAATGAGATTCCGTGTTGTTCAAACAATGTTAGTGTAAGTGTTGTTAATGAGGAAGATACGTCGGGCTTAGACCTGGACGATGTAGCCGATGAGGCAACTGATAATCAGGTGTCAGACTTCATTGTGATAGATGTGGCATGCGATGCTAATGTATCTGATTGTGAAGATAAGCTTTTAGGTACAAATGCTAATGATTGTGATAATATAAGCATTCATATTGTAGAACCCAGCCAAAATTTAGTTCCTGTTAGAAACAACGAATTGATGACGACAGATAACCAGAAACTGGTCAGTCTGTCCCTGTCTATCTTACTGGCGGCGCTGCTACAAGCGATGCGCTGTTTCGCTCAGTTCCTTGAGGATATTGTTGTACCGCAGCGGTAATATTGTGTTCCATTGCATTTTTTGGTGCAGCATTGATTAGTTTTTAACGATTATGTACTACGTAAACATAATGTCAATATAGTAACTATATTTGATTACCCTCTTGTATGTATGGTTCTGTTAATTCCAATAAAGTGATCTACTTTGAAATAAATATTATGCGATGTTTTGTGTATAACACCTATTATTGTGGTTGCGGTATTACTTACGCATACGCTTAGTCATGCAACTCTCTCGGCCAGCCTAAGTTGCTATGTGGAAGATGTCTATTTGAAAGAAATCTTTTCTTATCAATTAATCAGGTCAGTCTGATTAGCTGACGAGGAGGCATTTAGGTACCAGGGAATTTGGAAAGCACATTTTCCCGTACGAGGAATTTCCTCTATTCTTGCTATTGACAGGTGTGTAATGAGAGCTGAGGAGTAGCGATTACACGTCACAGACATAGCAAGTTACTTTTATAGTTTTTTTTTAAAACTGACTGTGGCTTTATAGGCCGGGCCCAATAAAGCGACACGACCACGTGTGTGGTTTAGATCAATGGAATACTCTAAGAGTTTGCACTCCAGTGAGATTGGTTGAGCGGTTTCAACCGAATCTGCGGTGTGAGTGGAATCTAGCTATTGGGAGTTTTGTCGCTGGTTCACTAAACCTATCTTAGCTGAGAAGAGTCCAGTAACTCAGCTAGGCCCGACATGGGTAGGACTGATTCTACCCGGGGTGCGACGGTACCGGGACAAATAGGGACTATATGTGTCAGTGTTGGCGCGATCGCGAGGTGGACGTCCCCGCCGGTGTCGTGTCTGAGTTGGACGCCGTAAGCGCAGCGTTCCATCTTTAGATGGACGCTGTGATTACTTCGTCCGGGTCCGTGAGTGTATGCCTAGGACGTCGGATCGTGCAGCCCCTAATCAGTGATCGCCGAGTTACGACAGGGGGAGGAGGGATGGGAACGTAGCCGACAGCCTTCCTAACTAACGGATTCCTATGATGGGGAGCGTTGTCAAAATAACGTCTGACAGTCTGCTTAAAGAAACCATACATGGTGCTAATCCCCATATCGTGGTACAGACTGAGGTTCGAATGGTACCACAGAGCACCAGTCGCCCTACGAAGAAAACGATTCTGAGTGACCTGAAGCGGTTTGAGCGGTGACAGGTACGTAAGCAAAAGCTACACTTGCATAAGATACGATTGGACGAACACAAGTTTTGTAGAGTGTCAGCTTATTTCTAAGTGACATTTTACTAAACTTGTTAATCATCGGCCCAAGCCTAGCTTCCTAGCACGAACAACGCACGGTTGCGTACCCTACTGATGTGGCTACGGAAAGTCAGTTTTCTGTCGAGGGTCACCTCAAGATATTTGACTTCGTTGGCCCAAGGGATGGGCCGGCCAAACATCTGGATCGGAGCCACACGCCTTTCCGTGCTAACGCGGTCAGACGAGTGGAAGACTATCGCAGTGCTTTATTCCGGATTGACTTCGATACACCAAAGATTAAACCAACGACCTAGGTCAGTGATTGCCTCCTGGAGGTATCGCCGGATAAAGGTTTACTTACAATGAGTCGTAAAGAGCGCGGTATCGTCCGCGAACAACCCCAGTTGCACTTTAGGGTGCCTGGGAATGTCGTTCGTGAATAACGAATAAAGAGTGGGAGAGAGCACGGAGCCTTGTAGGACTTCGGCCCGGAAGGGGTGTGGGTCCGAGTACGTTCCCTTTAGTCTGTATGGAAAGCTTCGATCCCTGAAAAAATCTCGTATGGTGAGTATGAGCCTGTCAGGCATACCGAGATGATATAACTTGTATATCAGCCCGTTATGCAAGACCTTGTCAAATGATTTCGCCTCGTCGAGAAAGATTGCACCGGTCCTGAGCCCCTGGAATCGAGAGAAACCGTCCAGCACGTGCTCCGTGACGCGTTGCACCTGTTGGACGCACGAGTGCGCGGATCTAAAGCCGAACTGTTCGTCGATGATGACGTTATTCTCAGCCGTAAACCTGAGAATCCTAGTGAGAAGGATCCGCTCATATAGCTTTCCTAGAGAGCTAAGTAAGCTGATCGTCCTAAAAGAGGCAGGCCAAGTCCGGGGTTTACCGGGCTTCGCTATCCCTATGACCACTGCACCTTACCACGCGGCTGGAAAGTGAGCATCGGCAAGATGCCGACCAAAATGAGGAGGTGGGTTTCAGGGAGAAGTCTCAGGATACGATTGGATACACCATCGAAGGAAGTTACGGGGAGACGCGATCTCCCGTCCACCTCGAAATCGACCCATCTAATATGGGCTTCGTCGGTGTGTAGGAGACTAGGCGCACATTGGGACTCTAAGCTACTCGCAAGGCATTCCGCTTTTTCACTATCCTCGAAAGTAGGGGTAGGGTGATCCGGAAGATCCAAGGGGGGGTATGGTCCAACGGGCATCTGATTTGAGAGCTCGCTAGTTTCCAGTAAGCCAGATGACTAGGAGCGATCTCACCCATCAGATCCCTGAACAAGTTCTCCCGAAATTCGGCAATTCTGTTTGAACTCGTTACACAAGTCCCTCAGAATTTGACGGTTTTCGGCAGAAGGGTGGTTGTAGTAAGTCCTGATTGCACGATTTTTCCTAGTCACTAACTCTCAATTCCCTAGGTACTAGTCGGTTTTGGATATCCTCCACTGACACCTCCCTTAAGGCCTCACTTCGAACAGTGTTGAGATAGTTGGTGAAAGAATCGATCGCTTGGTTGGTCTGTTCAGTAGTAGTCATGCAGTCAGGGATGTCTTTAAGTAGGGGAGGATCTGTTTGTAAGAGACCTGATTGTTAGGGTGAGGTCCTAGTCTCAAAAGAACTGGCCTATGGACCGAGTCAAGTTCGTGTATCACTTCTACAGAACGCAGAGCTAACGTTACGTTCTTTAGGAGTGCTACGTCGAGTATGTGTCTGGTCGGTGCTCTACGTTATGAGGTAAATGAGTCGGTTCTATAAGGGAGCGTGGAGATCGAAAAGGAGACTGTCGATCAAAAGGTGATGAAGCCGATTGCCGTTACTATTTAGGTCCCCGGCCACGATGACTGAAAAACCTAGGGAGGCTAGTGAGTCCAGGTTAGTCTTAAGTAAGTCACGTTGAGGTGAAAGGTAGTTTGACGTAATCGATATCGGGGGGACTTGTATAGGCACTGATTGCCAAATATAAAGATAATTAATAGACGATGTCGGTTGACGGCCAAATGTCACTAAGTAACTAGGTCTCAAATCTACTATAGATTGTATGACAAGGGTCTAAAATAAGCCATATTACAGTTCGAGTGGGAATATGGCTTTTAGACCAGAGTTATACACTCTACTTTTCACTTCGATTGCGAGAAAAAAAATTAACAAAGATTATTTATCTACAATTAATAATAAAATACAGTGAGAATATGGCAGAATCTTTATTTAAAAACTGTTTTGACTCAGATACATAGTAGTTGAAATTGGGACGAAAAAATACGTAATGATATAACAGTTAAATTAGTCGAACAAAGTATGTGCCAAAAAGAACCCAACGTTGCGATTGGCTGTCTATGTGTTTTCTGATTGGTGGATTTGAAGATTGTGAAGTATTTTGATTGGTAAATTAGAATGTTTTGTAAATCATAAATATCTTTAGCCCCGCTTGATAAGCCTAATATGACACACTTTTCGAGCATAAGAAGAGAAAAAGATATATTTATTTTAAAACAAAAGCTCGTATCTCAATCTCATCATCAATTCAGTAGTGACATACGAGGTTTCAAAGACCAGTGTTAGTTACAGTTATAGTCGACCAACCAAATAAGTATCGGTGCAGCAAACATCCCACATCCCACTGTCAAAACATGCCATGACACTTGTGCATCTGATCTCTACCAAAGCTCGACTGTCATTGTTACACTTAACGGTTAGGATCGACATTAAAACAATACATAATTAATAATAATTTAATAAATTACAGATACACAATACATCTATTCACACACATCAAATAAATTAATGAGGTTAAATAGGTCTAACGTCTACTTATTGTCAGCACCGGCCCTAGCCCGTGAAAAGGGTGAAGCTATATTCCGCGGCACTCAAAAGACTCCTCTAAATTGTAGATTTGCCTCGTTTTTTCTTAGGATTCGTCATTTAGGCGCTGTACCCTAGGACCGGCCCTGTTTATTGTCTCGCTACAGGGAGGCTTCGTTGATCACTGTAATGAGCCTGTTGTTCGAGTTATGGCACTTCTTTTTCAATTTGAGTGAGTTGGTATTACGATGGTCGGGGGTGAGCGGGCGGTCGGGAGGCGGGGAGTTGGCGACGACTATGGACCAGCGACGCGAGCGACGCTCGTTCAAGTTCGGTAGTTCTGCTATGAGGTTGTTCTCGTATTCGCTTAGCATTAGGTAGTTTTCGACCTGGAGAGATAAGATTGTGTTAATATTTTATAGAATACGTTTACACCTATGTATTACAATAGATAAATGGGCCTATCACCTTTTAGATCGACACTATTTCGTCCTGTAACGCAAGACACAAAACTGTCGTGTTACATTAATTGCTCTAAACCAGGTTATTCAATTGTTTATAACGACGGTTTACCTAAACCAGTAAGTTCCGGAATGCAGTCGTGTTAAAGCAAAACAAACAAAATAATTTGAAAGTCTGTTTAAGTGACGCAGTAGACGAAAAATCTCGATGTAAAAGTTTAATGGCTGAAATAAATCGTTGGCAACTCAAACTACTTAATTAACCAGAGTTTATATTCAATACCTAAACCTAAAATTCAACTCTTGTATGTAGGTAATAAGCTTACAAAGAGTATGTATTAGTAGGATAAAACATGTGATCATCGTGATCAGTAATCAATTCCAACTTCCTCAAACTTTGATCGTTTACATCCGAATCGCACTCACTATGTACTTAACAGACAAACAACATCGACGCTCTGTCCCAGTATACACTTCATACGTATTCATACATTTTCAAGTATGGCACATTCTATAAGTATTTTATAGTTATTACTAAAATGTCGGTGAACTGTGAATCTCCGCAGGTCTTCAGCAGTTGATCTGGTTATCCAGGATCTGATCGATGTCTATCCTGGCTTCTTCGCTAATCGACGGCATAAGTATAAAGTGGTTTACACTAGTACATACAAGTTCTGCAGGACTTCTGGTCAGAAGGTCTGGAATATCCACGTCCACGTTGAGATCCAGCCCTCTTCACGGGTCAACTCTTTCAGCGACAAATAGAGAGATTTCGAATACCTTATTACAATTAGTAATGTAATCTCCGCCGCAGTCCAGGCCTTTCATAAGATGTTCCGATATATCCAGGTCCGGTTCAACCCGCCTTCCTAGCTGATGCAGATTAACTAATCTAATTGCGTAATTTCGAATACCTTATTACAACTAGTAATGCAATCTCCGCCGCAGTCCAGGTCTTCCAGAAGATGCTCTGGAATGTCCAGGTCCAGGTCTAGGTCCAACCCGCCCTCTTCGCTAATGCAGGTGAGCTCGGGCGGCACGTTGGGCGGCGGCGACCCGAGACTGCCCGGCCCGATGCTGTCCAAAAGGAAGTCGCGGCCCGCGCGCCCGGGCGCTACTAATTCTGCTCCTAGAACTGAGAGAAGTGGCGGTCAGATTGTTTCCGGCTAATAGTTGAATTTATTGACCGAGTGAAACGAAGGTTACTGCTTCAGCTTCGACAAAAATGCTTTCGTATGTCCGGCGGATTTCCGTTTGCTCTCCTCTACAGGTTGCATTTCTCAATCGATTGTCGTAAAATTTTACCTACTTATATAGGTTTTTTTTATGTTGTCGAGTAAGAGGCGCTACTCCGAATTACGAAATACGAACTTCGTATGGTGCCGTCCCTCTCACTGATATAATGAAAGTTAAAGGGATGTTTTTGGGAAATTTACAGACCCACTTGTTGTTACAGTGACAATGACACTTATGACAAAAAAAAAACGAGCATGGCCTTTATACAACGGTGTAAAAGGCTTTATTGTTCTAGATACTTACTTTGATTTTACTTTTTCAAGTAAAGATAGAAAAGTAAGACAGTTAAGTAATATTGGTTGTCTGGCTTTTGTGACGACGGCTATAATTACCTATCTGATTATAGGAGGGGGTCAAAGATACCTATATATACATACTAGCGACCCGCCCCGGCTTCGCACAGGTGCACTATTTAATGGATGTCATTATACATATAAACCTTCCTATTCAATCACTTTATCTATTAAAAAAAACCGCATCAAAATCCGTTGCGTAGTTTTAAAGATTTAAGCATACATAGGGATATAGGGGCAGAGAAAGCGACTTTGTTTTATACTATGTAGTGATTATGACATTAATGTGTTTCGTGTGTCGGACGCGAATACACGAAACGCATGATTTCGCACCCAACTTACGTAACACAACGAGTAAATACTAGTAATAGGCGCAAAAGATTAATAAATTTAAATAGATAATAAATAAGAGTGTGAAATGTGAGAGCCAGTTTGATACCCATAAAGCTCGGTCACGACTTAGAGCGGCGGCGGCCGTGGTGTGTTAATATGTATGTGAAAGCGATAAAACCTGAGGAGCGCGATCTCTCTCTTTCTCCTCCCTCATGATGTCCGGTGTACTAAGTCCTAATCGAATTCTAAGTAGTAGTAGGTAGTAATTGCTCTTACTTACCTAAGGCGGTGGCGGCGCCGGTGGCCGTGCGCGGTTCTCGGTCGCGGCTGCGGCTGCGACGCGGCTGCCCGCACGCCGACTCGCACGTCGCCGTACCGCCGTTTTCTCTGAAAATATAACATCGCAACATTTAGCGAAAATTCGTTGTACCGTACATGCATATTCGAGCGATTTTAAAGAGGAAGATATGCGAACGTCGAATCTCGATTTTTTTCTTTCAGTTTGCCATTTCTCTCTAGCCCTTGCCCTTGCTTGTTTAATAATCTGTAAATCGAAAGTATTGTATCGTCATCGAATGGTATAAAATTAAGGTGGCAAACCTTTTCATTCCTCCACCTATACTTAAAGAATATATCCATTTAACTCTACGTTATTCAATAATGCATCAGCATTCGTGCCTTAATCAGCTAACTGGTTCAAGTGGATTGTAAAAAGTAGTAGTGTCGTTAGTTTGTTGGCACGGTACATTTTATCTTAGCACGACGTCCAATTTGCAAGTTGCCGCCAAAGAAAACTGGATCGGAATGAATTTAATAAACATAATTAGTCTGAATAAAGATGTAAGTCTATACAGTCATGTCGAAGTATGTAAGTATATGCATAAGATATCTGATAGTATTTTGTTTTATTATCTACCTACTCCTTAAAAGGTTTGTATCCCTATAACATCCCGTAATGCTGCCGCATATTTACGCACTGCTTTCGTCTCTTATGGTTTGCCTTTTTTTAACTTGATAACTGTTAAGATCAAGGATTTATCGAAAAATCATTAAAAAAATGTATTTTAGTATTTTCGGTAATAAATCAAACATTTGCATTCAGAAAGTATTGGTGAACGGGAGCTGATGAAGAAGACCACAAGTCAATTTAAATGGTATTGATGTAATGTCGCCATCAACCTGTTCTGGTAATTGAAGCCAGAAGAGAAGGTAGGCAACGGAACTCCGTAATAAAACAGTGTAGCCTAGCCGTGTTTGAGCTTTTTGAAATCGTTATGAGATGCTCTCTGGTAATGATTCACTAAAGAGTGTGAAAGAAATTAAATTTTTAATATAATAAATAAAACCGACTCCGAAAAAAATACTAAATATTTAAACATAATTGCCTTACTTCTAAAACGAGACTTTACGCTTCTTATTGAACAATGTAGACGTACCTATTCGACTCGGTGTTTAACTTTTCTGGAAACTTCTTTGATCATTAGATACAAACGGAACGGCATCTAAGCAGGTACAAAGGCGAACTTTATACTTTTAAGACAACACAACACACACACACAGACACAAAAGTTTTAACAGATGCTACATACTTGGTGTGTTTGTGTGCAACGCTTCGGCGATGCAGGTCGATGCAGAAGAGAGACAGGGAACCGATGATGGAACATGTCGAGCTGAAGTAGTAGCCCGCTTTGCCGCCGCACCCCACGTTTATGTACCCTGAAATATGTATTTGGATGCATAAGTAACTTGTTTGACCTACACTGAAACATTACCTAATCGACACAACAATTATTAATAGTGTAAGTAGGTAGGTACCTCAAAAGAATCTGCCAATTCGAAATTACACTTTTGGTTTCTTTTCGCATTGACGTTCATTTTACTATTTATTTGCAGTCGCCATCACTTTACTTGCAATGGTGCTCAAAAAGAAATGAACGCGAATTTGATGTTGTTTTGAGTTAGTATTTTGACGGATATCTTTTTTTAAAATATTATAAATATTGTTTACTGTTTTATAAATTACGAGTAATTATTATGCGGATATCTTATCTATCTAAAAATACAGTGTATTGTTATGATAATTAAAACGAATATAAAATTTGAGTTAGTTAAACTTATTTTTATCTTGAAAATTAGTTTTTTCTAAGAATTCAGGGTTTCCAAGTCAATCTCAAATATGCTATAGGAAACTTTGTAACGGTATTCGATTAGCATTCATTATGACCTATAAAAGTTTCGTATCACCTAAAATCTAATATCCGCCTTTTGGGCATTTATTACCTAACATCGAGGACTCTCACCTCAATTAGCCATAAAGAAACCATAACGGGGACATTTACCCGGATACTTCGTGGTTTATAGATAGCCTTTTTTGATCACAGTTGTAGAGGTTCCGTGTCTGGTTCTTATTGTAGCATTTTCTCGTTAGTCTTTAGATAAAACTTATTACAGACCATGATTTATTTGGCACTTGGATTAACGTACAATACCTATATATTTTATTAGCAGGCTTTTACTTATGATATTTTGGTACCTACCTTACTTTAAACACCCGAGAATACCCAAGTTTTAAAAACACTTCGTAGAAATGAATATTATGGAAGGAACCCTAAAATGCCTAATAACTCGATGCATTCGAACTTAGGGTACAATCTCTTGGACCTACGATGTCCCCCAGGGAGATTGACAGATTATATAACGTATTGAGGGGAAATGTTGGAGACGGGCCAACCAAACTCTACCGATCCAGAGGAGATCTTTCTGAACTAAGAAACCTGCTCAAATAAATATTATATAATATAATGTTTGGATTATCTCCGCTACCCAAAGGTTTGCAGCATTCGTGGCCCAGCGGCGTCCGCGTACCGCGTGCGGTATGCGAGTTTAAGCAACATCGGTCCAAGTCAACTCTTCGATGGGTGACCACTTTGAGTGGTTATTAACTTAAGCTTAAGCCGTTGTTCCCGTCTGATGTTTATGATAGTAAGTCGTTAAGCCAAGTTAGAGGCCTTCGGGTGGCTTGAGAATGTAACTTCTGACAGTCAAGTTGCCCACTCACTTGACAAGCCTAATCCCAATAAGGTCTAGTTTCCCCTTGGGTTGGAAGATCAGATGGCAGTCGCTTCCGTAAAAAAGAGTGCCTACGCTAATCCTTGGGATTAGGTAGCGGACCCCGGGCATCCTTCAGGATGCAACTTTACTGGGATACAGCTAGGAGGATGATGATCTCCGCTACCCAATGGTTTGGATGAAATAGTTCGTTCGTGATAAAACCGCCTGTTGTTTAGCTCTACTTTAAGCCCTGTGTGTAAGCTGTGTTCTTTTTTGAGATCTGCGATAAAGTGTATTTGTGACGATACTTACCTGAGAGCGGCACGCCGATGGCAATGGGCACGGCTTGCGAGCACTGAACGAAGCCCCACGTGCGCGCGAAGTTGCGCGAGCGCACGCGCTCGTACGTGTACATCTTCAGCGAGTAGTGGTAGCCGCCGCAGAATATACCTGCACACAAACACGAGCTTTGAACATGATTTGGGGTGAAACGGTGGAATGTCCGAGGAAAATTACGACGAAACCGATCGCGACCTGCGTGAAAAGGATAGTGGAGAGGTTAGGTTAAGTTCAAACTAGTGCGATAGGCAATTTTAATAGATACGAATCTTTAAATTTTAGTACGATCTATTTACTCATTCGAATTCATACAGTACATACAAATACAGTAGCTTTAGGCACTTTACAATATTAGGTAAAAACCCCCACTTAATGTTGTAGCGTTTTTTTATCAAGCAATAAAAATTAATAAAGCTATATATATAAATAAGAAGAAGTCTTGACTGACTGACTCATAAACTCACAGCTGAAATTGCTAATGCTAGAGAATAGATTTTTGTTCAGTCGGTTACATTTATAACGTAGGCTAGGGATAAGAAAGGATTTTTCGAAATTCATCCCCTAAGGGGGTTTAACAAGGGATGAAAGTTTGTATGAAAACACGTATTTATTGAAGTGAGAGATTTGTAACTTTGTATACAGTGTGGAAAGATAAAGATAAGGGAAACTATCTTAAATCCTTAAGCTGGCTCATTTTACTTAAAGTTTTAGTGAAAGTTTGTGAACTCTATGGACCTTTATTCGATGTCGCGGCAGTAATGGAATTGTCTCTTCGGGTATTTTTACAGGAATATTAGGTCGTTTAGTCTTCCGGCAGAGACATCTCGCCCTAGATCTACTATGTGATTCATATCCTAACCAGGCTTATTTCACCACTACTGACTAATATAACTCGACCCCGAGTTACGTAATAACTTAGTGTTATCAGAGGTCTCACTTACAGTGGTTGTTTGGGGCCAGTTGTAGGTAAGCGTTGAATACGAGCCCTGAGATGGAAGGTAAATGTGCCAGAAATATCGCTAGTCGGAATTATTGCGTCGTAATCGTATTTCATGATGTACAAGTGATCTTAGCCTAATGTAATTTTCCTACAGAGTTACTACTTTATAGTGAAGATACCGATGATAGATGAATTCTTTAACCTTAATATTTTATAATGTTAGAAAATAGTTATTAAAACTTTGAAAAACTAACATTTAAAGTAACTCGCAACTAAAATTGGCTATCAGCTCTAATTAAGGTAAACGCCGTAATGTTTGTTCCTTACCCAACCTTATTTCCTATAACTCACCATTTGCATTATTGTTATGAATTATTGAAAGTACCGAATAGGTAGCCCTGATAAGTACTCTATTTTTCCTGTTCATTTCCATACAATAAGTACTTAATGTAGTACATAAATGCAATTACTGAATATGATGACGGATGCATACCATACCTATGACAGCAAAGATGGTATAGAAACTCATTGTGGTAGTGTAATAGGTAGGGAGGTATTTATATGATAAATTATGACATAACAGTAGGTTAGGGTTAGAGCAAATAAGGGTCACTGCCAAAGATGATCTCACAACATTCAATAAATGACCGACGGCGATCTGCGCAGTGTTATGACGAGTCATAAAGCGCCGTGTTTATGGTTGTCAAGACGGTAAAACTTAAACTTACCATAAACCCATGCAAACATAACATATCCCCTATAGGACCCTTCTACAGCTGTTAATGCCATCGTGGCCAGAGCGCAGCCGAAGACGGCTGCCTGGGTCAAGTATTGGCGGGCGATGCGACATTCGGCCGAGTTCTGGCGGACTAGTAGGCCGAAGGCCGCGCAACCGACTGCCCATGCTAGGCCGAGGTAGGCTTGGAGCAATTCGGCAGTGTCGCCTAGACCTGAAAATGATGATACATTACTAAGAGCCAATACCTAGAAAATCTGTTCTAAGGCAGGTATCTGAATTAAACAAATATACCTAACCGTTATTTTTTTCTTTTTCAGAAAGTTATGGAAAGCTGCCTTGTATACATTTACTGCGACTGTTCTCGCTAGCCACACGATCGATAAATTATAAAGTAAACTTTTTGTTCCCGGGCAATAAATTTGAAAGGGCGACTCATGGCGAATGAAACGTTAATTTCATGAGATACAGTACCGAGTTCGCAACAACATAAACTTTTATCCAAATCATGCGATCTCTCTGTAGCTGAGTAAATGTTATTTGTTTTTCTTTCCTGACAGTCGCAAGTCGTAAAAAAATCTGTGGCGTCATCTTGCGGCGTTTCTTTGTAGATAGACAACTTTATGGTTTCAAAATAAGAAAGTTAATTGAACAAGTAGATTCGGGGTACGAGGTCAATTACCTTCCTCCTCGGCGTGGTACGCTAAATAAAATATAGGTGTGTTGATCCCGAAGGCTGATATTCCAGTGGACATGAGGAGGATGCGGACGGTTTTCGATCTTAGTGTGGAGAAATCGAAGAATGGTTGTCGGTCATCTGACTTGGTCCTGTCTTTCATTTTGCGTTTGATTTTATTCTGGTTCTTGAGATGCAGTATGGCACGTCGTTGCGGATGGTAGAGGGACGCGGAGCGGTAGAACGTGCCGAGGATGAACGTAACGAAGACGACGCCTGTGACGGCTTGCAGTCCTAGTCGCCAACCAATTGCCCTGTAAATATCAAAGATGCTACAAACTCAAAGTTATGAAATGTATGAAATTTTACTTTAAGGTGTAAGCGCATTTTGGGGGTGGAATACATATTTTTAGAAAGTTGAACTTGTAACGTGTTAAATCCTTTCGATCTTCTGCACTGAACATTCTTTTATGAGTCCTATCACGCTAACTCAAAAGAAAGAAGACCAATTATATGAATATCTTTTCTACATTCTTTCTCCGACAACAATAGTCACTTGTGAACTACATATTAGAGAATAAATATACCTCATGCTAATCAAGGAACATCACTGTTTGTAAGTTCTAATGCTGCTTTAGGGAAGTTTTTCGACTCAGACAAACTAAATCAAGATTTTACCTACCTATTGACATAATTATGTGGACATGCCGCTTGAAATACTTAGGTACTCTACCCGATCAGCATTGAACAGTTCCTCGTGAGTTCCACACTATGAGTTATCTCTTTCGACTCTTAGGTAATTACAACTATAATTTACCTTATTGCACCCTTGATGAATGTGGACATGACTGCAATGCCTAACCCGCTGCCGCTGACTATGAATATCTCCACCAGCTCTCGTCTCCGCTTGAAGTATTGCGCAACCATCAGCGTAGAACAGTCCCTTGTAAGTCCCACGCCGACGCCCACTACGGTCCCTGGAGGAGCATTAAGTGAGAATTTATGCATGGCCCGGCAAATTTATGCCAGGATAAGTTGATTTGTGTACGGTGTTACGAGGCGGAATTTTTTTAACGTGATAAGTATTGTTGTTTTTAAAGTTTACAAGGTATGCTTCTGGCTGCAACCTGAGCAGCCAAGTTTAAGGGAAGTTTTTTTTTATTGCATATGTGCACTTTTCATTCATACTGTATTTTACTATCTCTGTGGAAAATTAAAATACAGAAAAGCTTACGCACCCTCGAAGTCATCACGTACTTAATCACCCCTCTAAGCTGTCAGAATATAAGTGTTAAGAGTCCCTATCTGTTAAAAACGCCCATCTATTTAGGCCATTTTCTGTTTGAAATAACAAGCAGCTTGACATTTTCTCAATATTACTGTCTAGAACAGGACTGTTGCGACCTTATAACATAAACTTTACATGTATTTTTTGGATTTTTCATTAAGAAATATCTTTTCAAATATCACTCCCAAATCACCCATTTTCAAGCTTATAATTTATTTCTTCTGCTTAAATTCTACTAAACACAATAAAATAAAAAAAAACGCTATGTTACTATCTAAATCTTTAATAAAATCATAGTAACCTTTAATCACTTTATTGGCATTATCAATACTTTTGTCAGTATTCGAAATCAAAACATTTTAAAACTTATAAGGCCTCTTAAACAGTAAAACGTAATCACAAGCAAGGTCAGAATGGATGACATTTCAACCCAGAAGGAAAACTGTATAATACTTGGGATACAATTTATTTTTGCCAAAAATTACACAATTTTATAGGATTGAAGCCTAAGACACTGCGAAATTCATAATATAAAAACAGCAATGTCAGGAGCAAATAAAATAGGTACACTTTGTATTGAATTTCATTATAAACTAATTGAGTAAATAAATTGCAACTAAAATTAAAAATAAATCTTATTTCTTGTTATTGAAACAAATTTATTTCCTTATAAATAGGTACCTGTTTTAATTCCTCTTGACTGAAGGTATATATGGTATATGTCAATTTCAAAGTCTTGCAAAAATCCCGCACAGTAAGTCATAATTAATCATATGCAGCTGAGCTCAGTAAACCGTCTTCATAATTTATGATGCTCATGAAAGCTGATGTCATTAGCAATATCTTCCTAATCATATTCTATAGGGAAATGTTTAATTTAATTTAAACCGTGCTTTTGAAAATGACCAAATTTTTGTCTTCATTGAATGCGTACTAGGAATTGGCTCATTTAGAAGGGGGAAAAGTAGCACAGAGGGGAAATTTGCTGACTCAGGTTACGAATGCTGTGATCTCGCGCGTTGCATTTCGGGCTTCTGTTGACTCGGCTGTATCTACTTATGGAAAATATAGTAACAGCATTTTTCAGGTTTAAATAAATTCACAAAATTGTGTCACTATGATCTGATCGCAGGGTTTCTCAAACTACTAGGAGTCCCTATTAAAATTCTCCATACCTATCTAAGACCGCGAACCTCTTAATTTAAGAAAGATATCCTGTATTAAAGGCTTTCGGTCAAACCCTGTACGATCATTGGCCAACCACTGAGGGTCCGCGTACCCCATTTTGAGAAACTGTGCCCTGGAGGAAAATTGCATAAAACTTATATCACTAAATAGTCATTCAAAAAGGCATAGTCGTGTAAAAAAATATCTGTATCAAGTCAATTTGCAAAGCGTGTTGAGCGTGTCAGGTATTTATGAGCCATTTTTAATAAACTCAAATAAACATTTGGTTCTATTAGAAAATCCACATAGACGCAAAATAGTCTCAGATATTATTAGTATTTTAGTCTTAGATAATTGTAAACACCCACGTGGTAGTAAAGATTACATCGCACCGAGTGCATAATGTAGTTTTTGTGTGTGTAGTGTGATGTGTGATGTGCAATAGTTACCTAGCTGCACACAGATCATCCAGGATATTACAGCTTATCAGTGCACTGGGGCCCTCATCTGACACATCACGAATACCGACAGTGAAAACGGCTTTAAATTGCCTGATTTATATTGCGAAATTTAAATAAATGACGGTTGCAGAGTCTGCACCGCTGGGGATTTTGATTGGTGCCGGTGGGTGTTGATACTGACTCGCGATGTGAGTTATAAAGTACTGTGGGGATGGACAATATAGTACCAGCACAGAATAAATGTTGTAGTACCAAGGAAGTGTATATAGAAACGGTCAAGAAATGGCCTGGACTGACATGAGTTACTGTGTCTGTTTGCTTACCAGCAGACATGGTCCCGTTCTTGTTTACAACGTACCTATAGTAAAACAAAACACATCGCCTCGGCGGTGTAATCACTTTTATTTTCGAACGTGCGATAGGAATAATGTCATTTTTAGTATGGGAGATGACATTTACCTTACGCACGGTCAGGTCAAAAACGTTCCCTAATCACACCGCCGCTCGGCTATTTGGTTATAGAACTTTTAAAGCTAGAACAGTAAATTTAATGAGTCCCTCCGTCCATACAACAATGTACAAATTCCGATTATTACTACATATAAAATTCAATTTATATCAGCCATTTTTCTACGATCAGCCATAGAAAAGAGAATTTATGACCTAAATGTGTATATTGTCATTTCTTTTAGTGCATAATGAACATTATACTTACTTTAGCAACAATTTGCAGTCAATTACCACTTCAATAGCAATTTATACGTAAATACGGAATGAAACTTTATCGCCCCAAGATTTATAGCTAGCATACAACATAAACCTCTGCAATCGACACTTTATCTCTTTAAGAAAAGCTAAGCTTGTATCGCAATTCAATGCGGTTTATCTGCAGAAAGACCATCCATTGAATAAACATGCTACCGGCACCGTGGCTGTGTACTCTTGTTTATTTCCGTGGAAATTACTAGAAATAAATGAACTTACAATGAAAAAGTTTTTCAAAAAGATGTTCTCAGAAACATATGGATATGTATTGTCAATATGATGTTTGTAGAACGTCAAAAACATTACTCGACTTTCATCCTACTTTATGAATACCTAATTGTTTCCAGTACAAGTGTAGTAGGTACAGTAGTAACGAATAACAAATAATTTATGATAATCCTGCGCTGCGGCTTAACTAAAATAACTACTTAACGAGCTTTTAGCTTTGGCTACACATTATAAATACCTATTGTAATTTAATCCTGTTTTTTAAATTTATTTTTTGTTGTTTACCACTCAGATTTACTCAAGTAGGTTAAGTAGTTGCATCATATTGTTCTTTCGGCGTTTAGAATAGAATAGAATATCATTTATTGTATCGATCATAAATTGTCAAAAACAGTATCAAATATAAAATTACTTAAATAAATTTACAATACAAATTATTTATTTATTTAATGTTTAGTCTAAAACTGTACTTCAAGCCTCGTCATCTTCCTATTTTGTGAACTAGTGCGATAATTACATGGAATTATTTTGTGGAGTTAGTTTTAAGAAAATTTTCAAAATAGCTGAGCATGAGCTGAGGAATCGAAGATGTAAAAAATGCTCGCTCGGTATACAGCTCACAGAGCTCCTAGTGATTAGACTAAAGGCTCTGAATGCAAGCATGTAGATGCTTCCAACCAATTTAAGTAGGTACTAAAGAGCCCTCATAGAACCCAGTAAAATGGCGACTAGAAGCTCATGCAATTATACACGGTACTTAGTGTTCCCGTAACAAGAAGCAGACACTGCATTTTACTCTGCTTGCTCAAACAATGAACATTAGACAGTAGGTATCAAAGGGTCAATTTAAGACAATGTTTCGCGTGCTTGTTAGCCTACTTCCTAACTGGCGGTTTAAGCTATATCGATTACTAATAGCGACCCGCCCCGGCTTCGCACGGGTGCACTATTTAATGGATGTTATTATACATATAAACCTTCCTCTTTAATCACTCTATCTATTAAAAAAACCGCATCAAAATCCGTTGCGTAGTTTTAAAGATTTAAGCATACATAGGGATATAGGGACAGAGAAAGCGACTTTCTTTTATACTATGTAGTGATTAACTTTCAGCTGTCAGGAGAGTCGGTACTGTACTGTTCTTTATTGCGCCCTTTAACTGTAGCAAATGAGTGCTTCTGGGGCCTATTCCACAAAACTTTACAAGCGTGCAATATGACACTGTTGACGACTTTTTCTATGGAAAATTGTACAATTTTGTGCAATTGCATACATGTAAAGTTTTGTGGTTTAGGGTCCTGATTGTCGTGTCGCAGGAACCGATAGTTCCGATACCGATGCAGCAGCGCGTCGGTACCGTCCCGTTTCTGCGCAATATACCAAAGACATGCAATAAGTAAGGAAATCCGGGCATACCTGCAGAGCGCTAACACAATGATATAATATTAGATTAGAATGCGAAATATTATGTATGATTGACCCGTAGGTATCCCGGAGCATCCGTGCTTTAAATGGTACGCCTTCATTAGTTCTATCACGATGTTACAAATCCTTTAAACTAAGTACCTATATATACCATTTTATAGAGTACTTAGTCTGCCTTCATTAAAATACTTAAAAGAATGTCTAAGTATCTTAATCAGTGCCTGGAATACTTAAATACAGTTTTAAGTATGAATGGCACTATTTATGATGGGTCTGCGATAATTTGCGAAATGTGTAGTACCTAATGAAAAAGTACAAGAATTTCATGTCCTTGGCATCGTGTTGCCCCTAAAAAATATTTTCCTCCCGAAAGTACATCATGTCACCTAGCGCTGAAAACCAATAATACGGCAGTATCAATTATTCCGAATCATTTGTTTCCACATTAGTATGCCCGGCGTGCAGTCCACATTTTCGGAAGTGGCAGTAACCGTACCAAATGCTGACAAATATTTCGGGGTAGGCTCAGGTCGTGTTTAACGTAATTGAGAAAGCAACCAACTTTTTCATATAATCTAAGCGAGAAAATATCCTTAGACATTCATTTGATGTTTGATCGATATCTGAATCAAAGAAAACTTGAATCGATAACAAATGCTTAAGCCCTGGTTTTATAAAGATCCATTAGACCAAATGAATCAGATTTTGGTAACTCAATTCATTTTTTGACAAAACTTACCGACATTAGGTCTAACTAACATATGGCACCGTCCCACCTCCAACGAACTACAGTAAAAGCGGGTGCAGCAGCGGAAAATACCGAAATATTAAAGCGTAATAAATATAGGGGCCTGAGCACCGGCAGAGAGTACAATTTTGTACCTTTTGGTGTTGAAACCAGCGCCCACAAGTTTGCGCGAAGCGTTTGGTTGACGTAACTGGTGACCGAAGAGCTGGCGATTTCCTCGCATTGCGATACAGCGAGGAAATGCTGGTGGCATCCTCGGTACAATGCCCCAAGGGCCTGTTGTAGATTTATGTTAGTTGTAATATCATTTAAGTTATTGTTATTTAACTATTATTACCGCCTGTAAATCAATAAATGTATATTTTAAATAAGGTAAGAATAAGATCTAGCTAAGGCTGGGGATTACGTGCATCCCTGCACCTCCTCCAGTTAGTCGTAGTAGTAGTAGGTAGTCCGGGGCAGCGATTTCGTATACATATACAGGATGGAAAAAAAATATGTTAAAACATTTTACTAAACAGCATTCAAAGATATTCTAAGATTTTCGAAGAACTGGTGCACTTACTAAATATTCGGTTTTATGGATATCTTGTACGACAGATGAGTGTAAGGCCCAATGTTAAGAATTATATCTTCAACATAGCGCGCGTTTATATTTTTAATTTTTAGCTGGTTCGATTCCAGGGTGAGAAAAACGAATTATAGGACATTTTTGAATACAGTTATATTTCTTTTTAAAAATGAAAGATTCTTTCCTTTAAATATAAATGATCTAACTTAAAGATTTAAGGCAGTTTCCCTGCAAGGCCCATAAGTCTTACTATCACTAAACGCTTAAAACATACGGATTTGAATATAAAATAGCAGGTTTGTTGGGATTTAAAGTAATGCATGTACGACCAAGAAAATAATGCCACCTTAAATGTGATAATCTCCTTATTACCTATCTACACATTCGGAAGTTGGATACCATTAAATCCGACACTTGACCGACTGATACGGCCCACTCTCGCAGTAATTGAATGGTATTAATCTTATTTACACAAATACATTATATAATTCAGTTTCTTGACATAAAATAAAAATTGTACTGACTTATTTCTTTATTACTAATACCACAACCTAATAGTAGTAGTTAATAATAATAACCTATAGATTATACATTTACCACACGATTATAAAGTAGTAGTAGTAAATTATAGTCGGTATGTGAATGGGGCATGGTAATAAGCTCTCCACAGTCCCCGATTTAAATGTTAATACGTGCTTCGATAGGCTTACCTGTGCTCATATCCTTGAAGATAGAGCTAGCTTATAACGCTAAATGCACTAAAAGACCGGTTTAGTAACTCCATTACGGCATGCTGGCGAAATAACTACTTTAGGTAACTAGAGACTTAACTAAGGGATTATATTTGAAAGTGGGGATAAAAACTACGTTAGCTCATTACAAATGCAGCTGGATCTAGACTATTAGCTACTTAATCCTTTTCGTCTCGAATACTATGATAGCTTTGGAAGCAAATGTAAAAGTATTGCCGGACTTTATTGCACAAAAAGGATGAAATCCAGCGAAAGGAAATGACATTCCTGACCCTAATACTACGGTCAAACGTATATTCGAACTTTCGATAACTGAATCGTTTATTTGACGCTTGAGAACAATCGAACAATACTAGGAGATTTACGTACGAATGGAAATATAAATATTTTATTTCAGACGAAAGGGTACATAATCTCATACCTAGATTTACGAAGACATGCTTGTATATTGACAGATAGCTTTAGTAAACTAGCTTGAAATACGACTTTCTAGAATTGAAATAAAGTTTCAATTGGCATACTTCTGGGAGCTACGTCCTTTCCAAAGCAAACTCTCGTTGCATGAATAAATCGGAACGACTGTCTCATTCCAAAATCTCAGTTTATTTTCTACCTCCAGTGGTTATATCGAATATCAGCTTATTTACTCAAGACAGCCAATTAAAGAATACCTTTGAAGTTCGCAAAAACGGGTTTTGAATATGAATCTGACGAAATAAATTGAGTTGTCAGATTCAGCATTTTAAATTGTGCAAGTTGGGCGCAACGGGGTTCCGTTCCGAGTGCATCAATGTGTCAAGTCGGTCAAGTCTGATGATATTTATCTTAATTTTATGCTAATGCACGGGTGAATCAGATCATAACAGTAGCACGGATCATGTTTTCGTCAAGTGTTTTCCGTCTGTTCTGTTTTTGGATTTATTGGAGCAAGTGTTACACTCAAAATAATATCGAAACTAATTAGCATGTATTCGTTTCATGAAAGTTGAAAAGATATAATTTTATCTATGTAAGTATGAGTGGTCGACGTGACGTGGCCATGGTATTCATTATTGGGGGCTAGCACAGCTGAATAGGAGGCAATCGGAGGATATATCCGGGTAACAATCACGTGACAATAAGCTAGATCCGTTTCTCGTCGGGTACTATCACACTATTCAATGAAAGTGAATCAATGCTGATAAGCCAAAGTTAATCGATCGACATTAGTAGCTGCAAAATAGCTAATTATTAGTAGTGGCGATTTAGATCATCAGAGCTTCGTATCATTTGATGTGTCTAAAGATGGCACTAGGTTAATTTTTAGGGTTCCGTAGCCGAAATGGCGAACTACTACTACTTACTCGGAGACTATAAGTACTACAATGATTAAATTTTGCAGGAATGTGTATTCTAGGAACCGCTACATAAAAGTGATGTGATGTCACAAAAAATCTCCATACGATTAACCGGGGGATAAAAATAGAAATTTCAATGAGCATCATAGACGTGTGGGGTGTTTATGGACAGGCCTTTAAAAATTATATGGAGGTTTCTAAAAAACTTTTCCATTTAAGTCGCATCACTGAAAAATTGCCTTGCCTAAAACAAATGGTCGTAAGTGCTGTGAGTTTCCTACGAAGACACGAGCTTTATTAATTAAGAGCATAGGACAGAGGATTTAAATGTGGACTAGTAGTAGGTACCCCTGGGTTCCCCTTCATGGTGCGTGATCCGACACGCACTTGGCCGGTTATTTTAAAGAGATTTCTCTAAAATCAGATGAATAGTTCCAAAGATTGCCTCAAACATAAAACGTTTTTATAATATCAGTAGGTATAATTAGTATACCAGATACCCTTTGTAATTAGCGAATCGTTCATAACGATGCAAATATCAATCGCATGCATTCATGCATTCATGGGTAAGGTCGCGTTTCCCTGAGAACAACCCATATCTTTAAAGAGTTAGTTATGCACACATCCGGTTTTCGGAACCTCCATAGCTTTCAATACCCTCAGGCGGGGCGTTGCTGTCATAATATAACTTACGGTAGTTGAAGAACAGCTGATGAAACTGTGTGACGAAGGTCATCAATTGATTTACAGGTTCACCAACTACGACAGCGACTTGCAGCACACACACAGCGCCACTATCATAATAGACAACACCAGCGAGAGTCGATAGCTCTTTACTGCCACCGTTGTGGTATAACTTACCGTACCTGAACAACAGATGTCGGAAATGCGTAGCTAAATAACAGAAAGCCCAGCATCGACATCCGTCCGCCCACTACGGCGGTGACGTACGTCGACATGCGCATATACAGCGCCACTGTCACCGGGGTCAATATACCATTACTGCCGCCTTTGTGTTATAGCTTACCGTAGCTGAAGAACAGCTGATGGAACTGCGTGGCGAAGGACGTAAACAAACAGCCCAGCGCCGCCACCAGCCCCCCGACTACAGCTGTGACGCGCGTTGACTTGCGCACACACAGCGCTACTGTCACCGGGGACAGCGCCAGCGCCACGCCGGCTGACAGCGCGCCTAGGCAACCTGGAACAAGAAACATGTTTAGACAAAGATGTAAAGGATTTGGGAGTTTTAAATCGTAGAACGTAATAATATAATATTTATCCAGAATTTTTGCTGATTCTCTACTTTGATGCTTGAGCTAGTCGTTTGACACGTTGTGCTACCGTGTTATCCTTACACAGAGTGAAAAATAGAAGAATGTAGCCAACTCCTTGAACTGTATTACCTAAATGCAGTAAACTTATCTTGTTAGTATAAATATTTTAATTATGCCAAACAACTTCCAACATCTTCCATCATCACTAAAGCAGATTGTTATTTATGTTTATGATTAGTGTGTGTACACTGTATAAGCGAGCGTCTAAATCAGACACTCAATCAAAATGTAGGCATTGCTAAACGCAGACAGCGTGGCGTAGAGCTCGTAAAATTAGACTCGACTCAAGGCTGTTGTGAATGGAGAGCATTTGGGTTTGATGATTATTTTATCTAAGACAAAGGATGTCATTAACTCGTGTAACTTAAGTAACAGAGGTTCTACTGAAGATTGCTGACTGTTAGAAAACTTGCTAACAACATGTCATCATTAGCACTATTAGCAGTGTCTTCAGCTCACTGGATTAATAAATGTAGATACTCTTTTCTAGAAGAACCCCATACTGTAGTTTCTCGGGAAAACCTGGGCAAGGAGGTCATTCCACAACCAGTGCGACTGAACGAAGAAATTCATTTGAAGAAAAGTACATATAATTATGCAGTAGGTATAAATATGCAATATAAATTTAATATCGTTTATTCTACATACTACAAGTAACTTGTTCAAATATCTATACACCACCCTGACAAGCCGGCGGTGCACGGTGCGGATTTGGATAAATTTGTTGCTTACGCTCTATTTCCTTCAATGTCCCTTCATCTCAGAAAACAAAACAATTTGACACGTTATCCCCAGTTTAAGCCAAACCAAAAATAGGAAGGAAAAGGAAAAGAATGACCTAGGAGCATGTAATCCGATGACGTTTGCCTCGACCACGCCACGTCATAAACATCCGATGCTAATCGCATTAACGCACATCATTCGGGTGTGATGTATTTTATTTATCCTCGAGGAGCGCTTACGTCGGCTCAAAATGTTATTCTTTATGGGGTTCCGTGAAGAGAATAAGGGGTAAAATAAAATTTAATACAAGCTGATGAGTGCAGTTAATCTAAATAGATAAAAGAAGAAGTCCTGATGTACCATCAACGCACAGCCGAAACTACTCGAACTAGAAACTTCAAATTTGGTCCAGACCTTACTTTTAAGACGTATGCAAGGGATAAGACAGGATTTTTGGAAATTCGACCCCTAAAGGGATCAAATAGGGGTGCGAAGTTTGTATGGAAGAAAATCTTTTTTTTTGACGTGAAGACTTAAAAATTCGTAAAAAGGTTACGACTTAAATCCAAAGAAAGTGTATTCAGCGTGTTGCAAAATTCTAACCCTAAGAAGGTAAAATAGGGGTGCAAAGTTTGTATGGGAGAAACTTCTGTTTTAGAGTTAGAGACTTAAAACTTCATATATGGACTTTCTGTTTAAATAAAACAAAACTTATTCCAGCGTTTTTCGAAGTTGCTCCCCCTAAAGGGGTGAAAAGGGAGTCCCAAGTTTGTAAACGAGAAAGTCTTTGATGAAGCGAGAGATTTAAAACTTTGTATAGAGACTCTTTGTTTGAATACAACAAAACGTATTTCAACGTTTTTCGTAATTGCTCCCCTAAAGGCGTGAAAAGGGGGTTCCAAGTTCGTACGGGGAGAAAATCTTTTTTGAAGTCAGAAATTTAAAACTTTGTACATACTCTTTGTTTAAATACAACAAAACATGTTTCCGTTTTTCAAAATTGCTCCCCTAAGGGGGTGGAAAGAGGGTTCCAAGTTTTTGCGGGGAGAAAATCTTTACTTTTCTTATAAATCGATATGGGTGTCGTTTTCGAGGTTCCTTGAGGCGTCGATTACGAAAATGACATGCATTTTCAAATCCAAGATGGTGGACTTTTGTTTTTCTTAAAAATTAATATGGGTGTCATTTTTGTAGTTTCTCGGGGTGCCGATTACGAAAATGACATCCGTACATACCTACATACGTAGGTGCAACAGAGAATCTCCATTTTTGTAGACGGTTAAAAATTACGCTTACTGCGCGGGCGAAGCCGGGGGAATAAGCTGGTATAATAATAATAATCAATTGCGTTAAAGGTCCCTATATTTGACTGTCTAGTTCCTGACCTGCTTGTCAACTTGACTGTTATGAATTATGAAATTGCTGATTATTCACTGGGAAAACCTTAAGGAACATTTTTTTTAACAATGACTGTATAAGTACCTAAGTGAATCTGTGTGACAAATCTGCCTGAACGCTATATTTTTAGTTGTTCAGGATTCGTTGTAGGCATCTTTATTACCCATACATGGAAAAGTTCTAGTCGATCAAAACCAACACTCTAAAAATAGCTTAATCCGCCAGTGATCTACAGAACCTTCGACTCTTACACATTGTTTAATAAAATGGTGGCCACAAGAATATTATGGCGTTATATCGTCGCTGTAAATAAAAGATTGTCGAGACCAATGAAACACAAGACAAGACAAAAAAGAAAAAGAGAGATAGGGCACAGCAGAACGTCATCTCGCTCACATTTGGAGCAACTGGGGAAGTACTTCCGCCTTGCAGAAGACCACATCCATAATAACACTATTAACCCGTCCTCTCTCAACGAAAAAAAATTAACAAAAGCATTCTTTTGTTATGTGCCCCGAGATCAACGGCTTAAGCAGTAAGAGCAAGCACTCTTTAGGTCAGTATGTGGCGATGTGGGAGAGTAAGGTCGCCAGAGCTACCGAGGATGCGCTGTGTTGAGTGTTAGGGACATGCATATTGTGTCTAGCTGTCAACACAACGAATCCTCCAGTCAATAAAGGGTACTTAAGAACTTGTAATTTTTCTGGAGTCGTAAGCGTCTAATATAAGTTACGGTACCCGTTTACAACCGCGCGGGCCATATTAAGCTTATTTACCAACGTCGTTGTATAACAATCAAATAAAAATAAAAACACATATTGCTGAGTGTAACAAATAGCCCGTAATAAATACGTAAAGTATCTAAAATATGAATCAGTGAATTACATACATTTACGATTTTAATCCCATTGTTTAAATAAAAACTATGATTATTCTCTGCTTGGTCTGAATGTTGACTTATGGCATTAAGTTCGCCTTTTGTATAAGTAATTTGTTACTGCGAAATAAATTTTAAATACCTAATAATAAATAACTAGGTACTCTGGATGATTTAGATTTGACCCAGCGATTTGTTACACTTAAATAAAATTTTCTGTCCCGCGTTCTAGATGAAAAAAAAGATGGATGACCAAAGAAAGAGAAAGAGGAAAGGAAAGAGTGAAAGGAAAGTCTCTGCTTCAGGTTCGACAAAAATGCTTTCGTATGTACTTCCGTTTGTTCTCCTCTATAGGTCGCATTTCTCAACCGATTTTCGTGAAATTTTGTGAGCAAGTTCGATACTTGTATAGATCTTTTTGTGGAGCAATTTTTGTATTTTTTTTAATGGGTTGTCCTCCTCTACAGGTCGCATTTCTAAACCGATTCTCGTGAAATTTTGCGGGCACGTCAGGATTTTTTGTAGTCACTTTGGAAATTTTCAAAAACAATTTTATTTTCAATGATTAAATAAAACACTCGTGTGGTCTAACAGCTCACAGAGCCACTAGTTCATTAGATTGTTAAGTTGATCAATGATCACCTTTGAAACCGTTAAAGAAACTGCTTCGTTTAGTTCAGAAATGAATATTAAATTTCTTTCTCCCCGCTCGCTCATACCTAAATTGTAACAAATCTGTGTAATTAAACTAAGAAACTGAATCACGTTTACCCAATTAGTAAACTCATGAATCTAATTAATTAGTTAAGCAACAGTCCGGGAGGGTTTTGCCAAGTAAATGCTTTTACTCGTGAGAAACTGAGAGTATTGTCTGGGATGATAGCGTCTAACAGATAGATTGCAACAGAGACTCATCAACAGTATACTATGTACCTTCTAGATATCGTTGTATTACGATGACTTGACTGACTCAGATTTTGGAAAAAATTGCGAAAACTTGGAAAAAATTGAATAATTTTTTCTGTCAAGCTTTAGGAAAGTGAACAATGAAGATTTTACTTTACTTTATTTATTATTATTTTCTCGAAAGAATTGCCAAAATATCACGGGATATTTTGATAGCATAAAGTTTAGAAGCAGTAGCGAATTTAAATTTGAAAATTGTATTTTTTAAACATACTATTAAGTCTACAAAAATTGAAACCTAATATAACTAAATACAAATACAAAAAGGTTTATTTCTCAAAATTTTACAATGTTCAATCTATAGTAAGTATGGGTATTAAAATTAAGACATTGAAAAATCGGGTATAGCTTATAAATAATTAAATACTAATAGTTAAACATACATTTTATTAGAATTTTGTTTGTACAATTCTAGAACTAATGTGCTCTCAAGAAATGAACTTTATATCAGACCCCACGGACACCCCTAAAAATACTGAGTAAAATATTTTGAACAGAAGTTCATAAAAATGAGTGTAAATATTATGGATTTTTTAAAAAAACTGTAGTAACACACACAATGTTACAATTATCGTGACCGAGCCTTAACTTCGCTCATGAATGAAAAAACACTTCAGTTTAGTTCGGACCTTATCTAACAAACATCGGTATTGAAAAACTTCGGCATCCTTAAGTTCGTCGACATTTTAACTAGACGCTTCAGCCACACATCTAGGAATAGATCGGTCCAAGCGCCGTGGATTGATGATTTCGTCTAAGCTTGTTTGTCTCGTCTCTCGTCTGCCTCGTAAATCTTAAACGGTTGATGTTTTGAAAGCAAACGTGCAAGTCAAAGGAAAGTGATAAGAAACTCTTATGACAAACTTTTTGTATTCGTTTTGGAAGTTTTGGTTGATATAGAAGTTTGGAAAAGAACATTTGTTAATAAAGAGGGTTCTATGGCGGGAGGGCAGTGTCTTAATTAGATTCAACTAAAAATAGATTTTTGTTGATATTCTATAAAGAAAGTAAGTTTAACCTGTTTAATTTTAAGTGAGGTATCTCAATTCAGCCTTATGTGGATGTAGCGACGTTGTGCATGTCAAGGGGAGAAGTAAGTGACAAGTTTAGTGGTGAAATGCCAACCAAGTAGGTAAAATATCACTGAAAAATTAAACCGACCACTGACACCATTCATGGTTGTTGCGTTTGTGACTTTTTTAGCTCACATTTATACCATTATAATATACGCGTAGCTTTAGGGTGATTGTGTTTTTAAAGATTTCACATCGCTTGCGATTCCGATAGACTCATAAAGTTAG
Source organism: Epiblema foenella (assembly GCA_963556455.1). Classification (NCBI taxonomy): domain Eukaryota; kingdom Metazoa; phylum Arthropoda; class Insecta; order Lepidoptera; family Tortricidae; genus Epiblema; species Epiblema foenella. The sequence goes on along the minus strand of OY747107.1, from coordinate 10,815,505 downwards.
AAACGGCCATATCCATAAAGTTGTTTCGAAGCGTCTACGTATTCCCTTAAAAAGAAATTTGAAAACGAGACTTTATGAAACTGGACGGATAAGAGTAAAACCAATGTTAGGAGATAAATAAGAGCTGGCTTTATTTCGGGGACTGTAGGGGCACCAATTGCTGTTATAAATCGTAGACCTTTTTTAACTTTCCTAATATAAATAATTTACCTTTTTATTTAACTATTAAATTTAACAAGAGTTCTTATAAGCAATACTAACCCAGGTCACATTATCATATGATTCGTTAATTTTAATACAATCTTACCTAATCTTAATTAACTTCAAAAATAGTATCTAAAAATAAAAAAAGCGGTTAAGTGCGAGTCCGACTCGCGCACCGAGGGTTCCGTACACAGATGTGTACCGTACTGGTCCTGACCCAATTAATTCAGGAATATCTTAACAACATAGTGTAAAAATTGAACGCCATGGGTACAGCGCCATATATCGGCGAGAGCGAATAACTTAGTAGTATATATGGTGATAGATAATTCCTTATCACGTGAACCGATTTAATTTTTTTTTCTTTATTTAAAAGAAGGTACTTGTAGCGTAATCGCGTAGGAATTTATAAAACAAAAATACGTGCTGGTGATTAAATTACAAATTTTGTATAGAAATATTTTTTTGATGATAATTATAAAAGAAACTTGATAGAAGCTATACTTATACTTTTCCTGTAAAATACATTAATATGAATGTTATGTAATTTTTCCATATTTATTCGTTGGTAAACTTCGGAGATGAAAGGGAGACAGGAAACGGTTTATTTACATTTTCCCTCATAAATCGATTATGACAGACAAAGAGAAAAAATAAGCTTTTTTTACAATTTTGGTACGGAATCCTAAAAAGAACAAACAACCAAATTAAGAACCTTCTCCTTCTTTTAAATTGGGTTAAAAAGTACCTTTACTTCTTCGACGGTCGGATAATATACCAATAGTAATGTGAAGTTTTACTGCATACTCCTTAAGCAGACAAATTTATAGTGAAATAAGTAGCTGTAGATATGTAAAATGTTTTTTGAAATATGTAGCAGTAAAGAGAGATTCATAATCTAATCTATATATAATGCCCCAAGGGCCTGTTTTATATTTAAGTTCGTTTTAATATTATTTAGGTTATTGTTATTTAACTATTATTCCTGCTTATAAATCAATAAGTATATTCACGATCACGATACTGTTGTTGTTTGATAAACACTTCAGTTTGAGAAATAATTACAAATGTAACGTGTCGTAATGACGAATCAGTGGCATTCATTAATCAATTTTAACTCCCGCTACCAAGTGTCCTGAAGTAAGAGCAAGAAAAAGTTACCAATTTAATCTTGGACACCCTACTCTTTCAATGCGTACGTACATGGAGAGTTTTCATTCTCAATCGAATCGAAATAAAGAAATTCTGCTGCCTCAACATTTAGTAAGTGGCAAATTGTCTGCCCTTTTATCGACTCATATTTAACAAGTTGAGTCGACATAGTTTGGTATAATGGAATGGAATACGTGCAACGAGTTCTTAATTCTTAATTACATGTACTAGGTATTGCTTACGTATTTAAATTTGGATAAGAGTGGCTGTTTATTTGTATGAAAAATGGTGCCTGACTTTGTTTAATTTCAGCAAGATCTGTGTGTGTGACGAACATGTAGTGAGTATCTGTAAGTAAAATACGTGTACGTGAAATTAATTTAATCTAGACTTGAAAGCAGAAAATGTTCTCGTGAGATGAAAGAGAAGATGACACAGTTTGCACTTGAGTCATACTGAGCTATCTTAAAAACATATCTTAAAAAGTACACAGTGTTAAGAAACAAATTGCACGTTCTTTTGTTTACTTTAAAGCGAATTTGCAATTTTTATGTGACAGTTGCTCTTTATGGAGTAGGTAAATAAAAAGTTGACAGTCGACTTTCTGTATAATGAGGTGGCGTTGACAATATTTTTATTTACTGTTAGTGCTCCGTTTATTTTTCACTGGAAAAATATTGCAATAATAAACCATTGTTATTTTCAAGCGCAATGGTCTGGAATGTCACAGAAAGTTTGAGGGAAATAAAGTTGTTAACAATATTCCAATGGAGTTTCTCAACTAACTAAGAGTATGATGCACCTGAGCAGAAGTTTGAAACATTTCCTATTTAATAAGTTTTTTTATTCAGTTCATAATTAATATTGTCATGACCCTATCATCCTGTTATCATTTCTCCCGGTTACACCCTAAGAACCCCGGGGTCCACCTTGACAACTATATAATCCCAAGATTTGGCGTAAGCACTAGTTTTTTACGAAAGCGACTGCCATCTGATCTGACCTTCTAAGCCAGAGGGGAAACAATAAGACCGATTCTCTCACGATGTTTTCCTTTACCGAAAAGGTATCAAATGATATCTCGTATACATACGTTTTACCCTGATACCACAAGGGTTACCTTACCGCTCGGATACAATAAGAACATTCAAATTTCTTTTTTTTTTAAAGGGAACCCCCTTCTCGGATTATCCATTTGTTGTATACCAAACCCTTCTCCAGAATATGACAAATATTTTTTTGTAAACCGCATCAAAATCGATTCATCCTAACGCGTGATAATCGCGGACAAACATACATACTTACAATACAAACGTACGGATTAAACTGAAAACCTCCTTTTTTTGAAGTCAGTTTACAAGGCTTGGCAACTCGGCAGCGCGCTTATGATTATTTCGGAGTCGCTGGCGTCCATAGCCTATCATGTCTGCGCACAATCGGACAGGCAGTATGCTTATTTGCCACCGTCGTTGTATAAAAAACACATGAAAATTGTAGTTTTCTCCTAGTTATCACAAAGCGGTGCTGACCTTAACCTTTTCAAGCATCTGATAATGAGATTGGAATATATCCAATTCCCTAACCTCAGAGGCTAAGCCTTAATAATCGGGGATTCACTGTGATTGATTTGGCGCTTCTAATACAAGTAATGTTATTAGTTTCCTGATATTCTTTACTGATTAAGTTCAAGAAAAAGGTTCAACAACCACTACCAGTAGGTAACCTATACATGTTATTGGCGAAATATTATTTTAGAAATCTATTTTAATAGCTGCGTTATCTGTCTACACTATCATCAAGCGAAACAAAATACTTACAATTCGTGTAAATAATATGTGAAATTTGGGCAACAAAAATACCATTGAAATTCAATAAAGATTATGAAAAAATGGAAACCCGCTTTATTAAAATCTCTTTTAAGTATACAATTTATTGCGGGCATTGCGGTGAATTTTAATACCGCGCCATAATAAATCTTCTCATAGCTAAACCTAAAACAGCTGCTTTAAAAATTAAAAAAAAACCCGGCCTAGCGGGTGTCGGATTAGCTGGAGAGGGTTCCGTTCCGTACAGTAATCATGCTTTGTAGCTAATTACCTAGTTGTCTAGTGTAACGAGAGCTCCATCACTAGGTGTTTACCGGCGCGCGGCGTCTGCTTGACCATATACGCTGGTGCGATATATTTACAAATTCACAGTTTTCTGAATTATTCCTCCAGTACTTTAATGTAAGACCTTGCTTCTTGCAAATTTCATAATTCTAGGTCAACGAGAAAGTGCTTTATTGATTGGTTTTGAATAATGTTGAATAATATTACGGAATAAACGGATGTAGTTATCTTTAGGTTGCGTTCACTTAGAAATTTTGAAATTTTCACAGCTCCAAAGAATTCCAGATCAGAAGATTTCCTGAGAAAAAATATTTTGACGGACAAACAGACGGCCAGACAGACAATCGTACAATGAAGTGAACCTATGTATAATGTTATTTTAATTTTCAGATACAATGTTATTTGGATTAGGTACGGAACCCTAAAATTAGGTTGATAACATCGTGGATACGCCGTTATCACGGAGCTGACGTGTGTCACCGAGGCGAAACATATTAAACGTCCTGGGGATGATAAATGTGTGGTTGGCGGGTCGATGCTAATAAACGATTGGGATGATTGGCAGGGGCTGTCGTCGGCAGACCAAAGCCTTTAATGATGCGTTCAAACTGTATCATCTGGGCTATAATAGTGAATCTTCCGGGTTCTCCATCTCTATCGCACTTGCTTGGTTCGAGTGATAGAGTTATACTAGTTGAATTGGCGTTAGCGGCAGCGTTTCTTTCTTGTATGTAGGTACTCGTGCTTGTCACGGGAGCGCTAGAATTCTGTCAAACAGCAAAGCACAATGTGTGTAGAAGAGTAATACTTGCGTATGATTTATAATAAATGTCACTTGTTATTGTATCTTATTGGTAAATTTTTATATACTAGGGCGTTTTGCGTCAGGGTTGTTCTCGAACTCATGCCGAGATATTTACGAAACGAATATAGATTTTGACTTATTACGCGAGTGACAGAAACTTTCAACAAACAAGATAAGTATTGTTATAATCTTATTAAGATGATTAATTTATAGTCTATCTGAGATAAATTATAAAGAGTAGCTAACTAGCTCATTGAGATTTCGACGAAATAATTAACGTCAATTTCATATAAATACAGTTTGTAAATATTTTTACACAAGGTGATAGTCCAATCGATCGTCAGTACACCTAGCTGCCCCTGATGCATTATCTATATATGATTAGGTAAAATGTTCATGGTCCAAATATGGCAAGGCGAAGATTGATGTTTAAAATAAGGTCCGGCGCACCGATATGCGTGTCAAAGGCGTGAAATGAATGATGGACTTTATCTGATGTTCTCGGAAAACCCTGACGTTACGCTATTGAGAATGAATTATAAAAATAAGCCAGCAGGAAACATTGTAAACAAACATTAAGATGAGGTATGCTCAGGACGAATTGGCAATTCAATTTTCTATGTAATAGTGTCACCATTCAGTAGTTTTGCAAGTTAAGTTCCGAACTCAGCATAGCATAAAGTTTGCCAGAAAAAGCAGCCTGGGTATATCTTTCCTTCGCATCGTATTATTTGACCGTAGTTTGTAGACTTACGTATACATTTAGGAAAAAAGCATTTGCAAAAAGTCAGTTTTGTGGCGTCATGCGCCCGCATCGTGCGATAGAGAGAGACGTCGCCGTCGGCCGTTTGGTGCCTAATTTCTCGTAGAATTAGTGATTCGGGCAGCAACGTTTTCCACCCCTTAAATGAGACGACGTTACGATACTGTAAAACATCGAAATAGAGATGGGCTGGTCATATTGCACCTATGCGTGACTAAAAGCGGACGAGAAAACTAACTTCCTGGACAGGACCATCCAACAAAAAAAGAAGCAAAAGCCTAGAGAGACAAATTGTCGAGATAAGCAAAACAGCAGGAAAAGACTAGCTCATAAAATGAAAAAATAGAGACAACTAGAAGAGTATAGAAGAGGCATTTAGGTACTCGCAGTTACAATGATGACGAAATCTAATTTTCATACCTTTTAAACACTAATTGTCGCCTGATAGCACAGATTCAGAATAGCGTTTGACAGCCCTAATTCCAAGCGTTGATAGCGAGGCAGTCTCCGGATATGTAGATAACACTGTTGCCGCAGGATAATCGATTTCTGACGACCATGGGACGAATCAAGTGTATTTATTGCCTCTATTCAACAATAGGGCTGTTGTACTTAAATTACATCTAAACTGTCACTTTTGAACACAAAACGTACCTATGTGTCTCATGGTGATCGTCAGGTTTTATGACGGCACTAACTATCATGCCTACTTAGGCCAACTCGTAATTAAAAGTTCAATGGACCGAAGAGAAAAAGGCGAATGTGTTGTTTATAAATTAAGTGTTTTTAAAAACCATAAGAGCTTCCAAAATACTTGAAATGACAGAATGATCCGCTTAGCTCGGCATTCCAGTGAGGAGCATTCAAAGGGTAGAAAAACAGCATACGGCTGCAGGGTATATCCTCGTAACAATAAATAATAATGTTCTGTATAATTAATTTTATAATTTAACATCAAAAAGACAACTTATTTTTATCGATCCTCAAAGAACCATTATAGCATTACATTACATACATAGCATTACATTTATATTAACTGTAAGAATTATTGTTTTTTAATTTTTTTAAACCATGTGTTGCTAAGCACATTGCAAAGTAGTACTAACTGTAATTTATTAGATGTAAACTTATGTACAACGTTTTTTCTTATCATATCGCATGTGGTGTAATTGACTGTGACATTTATGTCTTAAGAATTTTTAAAATGCAAATCATGAAAGTATTGATGTTAACATGTTGGCGAACCTTATATAAATAAATAAATAAACGTGTATATGGAAAAACAGCATTAAAATTAGATCTTCTAAAATTTTGTAAGCCAAAACGGTATTATCTGGCATTCTCCCTTGAAAAATGTAACAACGAAAAAAAATTACTTCACCTACAAGAGAGGTGACGATAAATCAGCCAACGCTAATGGTGGTGACATACAAGGGTAAGGACCCTCAATCCCGTACACCTACTTATAGTTGCGCTCGATTCCATTATGTAAACTCCGCAAGTCACAAAATAAAACCCAAAAGGCGAAATATAGCGCGCTCACATTTGCAAATTACCTATTCACGGAAAATTTTCAAGAGAAGGAAAATTTGCATTCGTACACTTCGTACTTACACTAGGAGTTTGCAAAACGTTCAGACGGAAGACGCCGCAAACGTGTTGCAAATTTATCTTATTACAGTATGCCATATGTAGTTTCTTGTATCCACTCCACTTTGTAACTCCCAATTTGTCCCGGTGGCATTAACCGGATATAGGTACAATAACAAACTCGTGAGAAATGTCCCCAATTTTTCTCCACGTAAAACGATCCCGCGTATTGTCAAAGTTTGAAAGGCGCGTGATTCACTCCCTTCTTGAGTGTATTTACATGTAGGGAGATATTTGAACGTGGGCAATCATGAAAGCGTCTGCCGCGCCATGGGGACACAAAGTGAAAAGGGAGGATAAATAAATTTCGGCGACCATTGTGTCTAATCGCTCAAGCAAAATGAAATGGGCACAGACAGAAAGTTCTCCCATTTTAAAGAAGTCTTACTACGTCAATTTTGCTTTTTAGGGGCACGTAACCATATACTACTCGTATATTGGAGAAAGATAATGCTGTTCATAATGCTTGTTTGGCTGTGTGTTTAACTGTGGCACAAAATGGCGTATTATATAAATTCTCTGTCTCTAACTCAATATTTTATCAATTTAGTTGTACTAACATAGAACACACCGGAATTTTTTTGTTCGTTGGTCCTATCCGTAGAACTGAGCACTAGCACAAAACGCACTGAATCATAATTCACAGTAATGTTATAAAGGCATTACTTTAATCTAACGGATCCAAACTGACATTTTTATGTATAATTTCGGATCTCGTCTAAAGCGTTAAATGAGTATATTTCAATAAATCAGATATTATTCATTGAACGGCCCAAACTAAACAAGATTGATAATGTACGGTTAAAAACTCATTAACAAGAAGAATGCCGGGGCGTTAAGGCGATGAAATTAAAAGCTTCAACCACGCAAACGCGTAGCGGAAAATAACTTTGACACCAAATTAATAAGCCCGATGCGTTAATTAAACTTCTTATACGAAAGTAATTAAAATCCTCGAGTTATCAACGTAATATTAAGTCTTAAACGCTTAGCAAGAAACGCCTCTTTCCAAATAAATATACAAGCTTGAGTGCCGACTGAAATAGAGGGAGAGCGTGTCAAACAATGACGTAGCTTTTTAATAATTTCAAAGTAAGTATTTAATAGTAGATTGTATACCAAGGGGATAATGGACTGCATTATGTCACGGGCGCGATATTGAATCCTGAACGTAACGGAGGACTCCAGATTTTATAATGAATTAAGACTGAGTCCTGAGTGTAGTGAGGGATTTAAGTGTAAGTTTCACTCCCTGCTTGAACGCCGCTGGTTTGCTGAATATGCCTGCACGCAGACGCCTGCACCTCGCTACTCTTCTTTTTGGCATAGTACGGTCTGGGGTCCCAGCATATTTACTGAGTAAACTTGCGTGGCCCAAAAGTGCGCGCATTCTGGTGACTAAGCATCATACCGCAACGTTTTGAGGAAGTTTCAGGTTTGCAGCGTCCAAGTGCTGGAATGATCTCCCCCCACAATTCAAGATTCAAGGGGCGTCTAGCAAGTATACCTTTAAGCGCAAGCTTAAGGGCTATCTATCTGTTGACGCTCCAAAATCCTATTCCTAAACCAACCAGCACTTATCCCAACTGTGTCACCTTTTTTCATGTGTTTTTAATTAATTTTAATTGTTTCAAAGCTGTTACTTGTTTGTTTTTCATTTCGGTCTGTATCCCGAACTGACGTTTAAGTACCTTGCTATTTTTCTTTAAAGTGAGACCTCAAAACAATTAAATAAGAAACAAAGCTCGTTACAATGTATTCATTGTAAACTCATTCATTAGTTATTCTTCTCTGATTCCCTACTGTTACCCAAGTTCAAAAGTCCTTAATTAAGCAAAGGCTTTATAAATTTAGAGGAAAAAGTGCTGCAGTTTTCAGTAACGTCGAGCTCAGGCTCCATTGTCTGGGGCCGTCATTTTAAAATGATTGTATCAATGAAGTGGAAATATAAAGTACACATTTGTGTATAAAATATCGTCCGTGAAAGCTTGGGTACTAAATTTGCGATATTAAATAAATGGTATAAAAAGAAGTTGAAGAAACTTGGTATAAACAAAATTATTTTACATTGCATATGTTAGACCGCGTATTGTTTTTTTTATCCGTAGATTAACATCCTTAACCTTTTTTATGGGAAATATGGACATAACGTATGACTATTTATTTACCTACATAGTGGTCACAAAATTGACTGTCAATGTCACACGTATGCGTTTAGTTTCGTCACAAAACCTACAGGTTAGATAACCTTAATAAATATAACTTATTTAGACAAGCTAAGCTAGGTAGTTCCCCTGTGTCCAATTTTAGAAAGTACAAAGTATGCTTAGTATACTTGTGTATAGTTATATAAATAATAATGGCAATTGCAAAAAATAAGCAATAAATCAGTTACAAACTACAATAATAAGTAATTAAAGTACATTTTTACTGCCACAATCAGCAGAGACAATTTTATACTCGTTAATGAACAGTGGTTCGCACTAAGACTCGTTTTTTTAATTAAACCACTGGATTAATTATGCATTCGTTTAATTGGAAAACCAGCTTCATTTTTACAGCACTACAGCAGAAGTCATTAGTGTCACGATAAGGCTTACAGCTCCGGCTCGGGGGTATATCTTACGGCTCACTGAATTTAAATAGGCTTTTGAAAGCAAGCAGGAAGTCATGTGACTCGACATGACATACTTAAATGATATCAATGTGTTGCACCCCAGCTTCCACATTTTTATAAACGCTAGTACTTAAATGCAGATCAAAATGAAACCTAACAACGTAAAACTGCTAATTTGTTTAAATTTCGCAAAAATAGGTACTTGCACATCAAAACGCGGTTTACAATTACTATTTATTAATTTTCCTCTTTTTTTTGCTTTAGCACTTAGATTAAATTTTATAATAATTATATACAAAGTAAAATATAAAACAATATTACACAAAACATAAAATCATTATAAAAACCTAACCTAGTGTGCCGCCGGCAGCGAGGCGGGCCTAAGCTACCGGTGGTTAGGGCGACAGAGAGAGGACCCTCCTGACTATCCGCGCCGTGTCCAGGAGTACCGCCTTCTGTATCTGACCCTTGACCCAGCCATCTAGCGAGTCTCTTGAGGTGTTGGTCGAGACTCTTCGCTATTAGACCGTTCGCAGAGACGACTATCGGGACAATGATCGTTGAATCAACATCCCACATGGCGGTCACCTCGTGTGCCAAGTCTAGGTACTTGCTGACTTTTGTCCTTCTCGGCCTTCACGAGGTTCTCGTCATGGGGAATGGTGATGTCAACGAGCACTGCCTGGCGCTTCGATCGATCTGTCAGCACGATATCAGGTTTATTGGCTACAATAGTCCTGTCCGTGATGACAGATCGATCCCAATAGAGCGTGGCACGACCATTTTCGAGAACTGGCGCAGGTGTATACTTATAGTACGGCACTTCGAAGTCCACAAGACCGTATAAAAGAGCAAGTTGCCGGTGAATGATCCTGGCTACTAAGTTATGTCTGTGCAAGTACTCGCCGTTAGCAAGATGACCACAACCGGAAATGATATGCCTGAGTGATTCTCCGGGACGGCGGCATGCCCGACAAATGTCGACCGTACCGTCCTTCAGGATATACTTCCGGTAGTTGTTCGACATGATAACTTCGTCCGCAATTGCACAGACAAAACCTTCGGTTTCCCCGAAGAGATCCCCGAAACGTAGCCAGTTCACCGACGCGAGCAGGTCTACGTCGGACCCTGTGAGGGCCTTGTAGAACCGCCCGTGTAGCTCCTTACTCTTCCATACCGCCTTGCGTTCCTCGGTGCTCCATACTTTAAGTCTGCGCCAGTTCTTCTTTGCCATGGAAAGCGGAGTGAAAGATGCGTCTACTGCTACTACGTCCCGATGCATCCCACACTCGCTGTTAAGGAAATAATCCCTGAGACTGCACACCTCACGGTTGTGGAAGTCTTTGGCATTTAGAAAGCCGTGACCTCCACACTTCAGCAGCATGCGGTGCGCAGTGAGCAGTACACGCACCCTTCGGTCCAGGGCATCCAGCTCAGTCTGAGTCCATCTTAGTATGCCAAAGGAGTATGTGAGCAAGGGCATCACCCAGGCGTTGAAGGCGCGCACCTTGTTACCGCCCGACAAGAGACTATTAAGCACTTTTGTCAGGCGACAGAAGAAGCGTTCCTTCAACGTCCGCTTTACGCCCTCACCCTCAATACCCAAAGACTGCGACATACCAAGATATTATTAATTTAATTATTATTATTACTATTTTAGCTGTGCAAATCAGTATTTTATTCATGTGTCGTTTTGATAAGAGATTTCTTTTATAAATACTTATATTGGTATGCGATGTTTTGCGCTGACTATTACACCGGTAACAGTTGAAACAGACCGGCATCGGTGAATAGGTTTTAGGCTACTGCAGCATTTGGCGAAGGTGGATCGAGCTGCGCGAATGCCGGGCGGCGCTTCCTTGCAAATTATGTAGATAATACTATTGTGCAAATGTAACACTGACAGTATTATATCGATAAGGAAGGAACTCTAGGCAACATGAGTCAGTACGAGTATGCTGTCGGAAAAATAGAAATCAGCGCGTACGGGTTGCGCTTCGCCAAGTTACGAAGTAGGATTAGTTGGGTTGATTTTTGCGTCAATGAGAACTATGGTTATAACGATGAGGAAGAAGAGTTTTACCTGCTTGCATCCGAACTTCTGGGCCGAACCGTCTGACGGCCTCTACAGCGATAACCGCGGCGGCCTGGTGCAGTCCGTGCGCCAGCATCTGCGCAAGCGTCGCCGCCGCGGCCACGCCCCAGCCCCAGCCGCCCTCCGGGTAGTAGTGGCGCGTGAGCGTGAGCAGCTGCCGCGGGTCGAGCTTGGCCTGCCGCGTCGGCGGCCCGCTCGGCTCCAACACAAGCGGCAGCGAGCGTGTGCGCAGCAGCGGCGCGCCGCCGCTCGACCATGACTCTTCCATCATTCGCGCCGCGCATCCTGTGACCGCATCACCGGCACTCGCGGAGCACAATACGCTGCGCTCTCATGTCCGGCACATCACTCACACTTACTCCGCTATTATTTTAGATATATCTCTAGAAGCTTGCCGTTCGAAAACCTTAAGCGTCGTTGAGTGTTTAAACTTTCAAAACAACCATCAAGAAGATTTTTGTTCAAAAATGGTTCGTCGATGTTTGGTTTTCTATTCAGTCTAAAAGCTCTAAACTTAAACTTGTACGTCGAAAGTACCGAATAAAATCGACGACAAGTTCACATTTAGTCTACGTCAGACATCTTGGGGTAAGCTAAGTATAGCGACAAATCAAGAAAACCACTGAAATAACCCGTCTTTTGCGATACTAGTTTGATGTACTTGAAAGCGTCTGGACTGAGCACCTTCATAAATCTCTCTTGTCCAATGTCAGTGTTATTTGTACTAAATCTTCATAAATAATTCGGATTAACGTCCAAATGCAATTGTCAGAGCATTCAGCAATACATCATAAGTACGCACAGAACTAAGCGCTGAGTCGTGAGCTCTGAATATATTATTACAGGAATACCTACACGCTCGATGGAAAGATATGTACGACAGACCGACAGTGTCCTAAAATATTTGTTATCTGAAGAGCACGTGAAGCATTTTAGCTTTTATAGGACCAATAACCTGATACGTTACAAGATTTTTCGCATAACCTCGCCAGAGACAGTGCGTTGTTTTCCTATAGGGACTGAAAATAAGCGGAAAGCTCTGAACGAAATCCAATACGTATGGTTATATTTACGAAGGACTGGTATTAGATACTCGGGCGTAATAAAATTGTTACGAGGTTTACTCAACTAGACCTAGTTAGCTTTTGAGTAAAAATACCAAGGAATGGAGTCTCACTCAGTCACACGTCAGTATTTTATCTAAAGTGCAGGAAATATCGTTAAATTAGCTGACGTATTAGCTTTACATGCACTCATGACTCATGAGCAAATAAAACCGGTGATTATTTTTACCGTAAATCACACATAAATTAGAAAAAAAGAGATTTATTCGCGACGTATTTACGTTTTTTTTTAATTTATTTATCAAAAAAGTACATAACAGTCACAACCTTTTAATTCCTCGCCAAACTGCCATAACAGTTTGTTGGCGAGATCGCGCTCATTTAACTAATGTTAGGTACTTACTATGCTATTACGAACTAAACTTAAACACTGAATATGACAATGCCTAAACATTTAACTGTAATATTTTTTTAAGTTACGTGTATTTGTATTACATAACTAATTAAATACAGTCCAATTTGAAGATCGACAAGTATTACATATCTTGTCAAAACATATTTTTACACCGCAACAACAATAAATTGTCCATCAGCGTCATAAAGTAACGAAACCCGTAATAAATATACGTCGTAAAAAATGTACCTATTTAAATTCCCGTTTAAGAGACGTATCATCAAAAGTTTCAATTCGAGCTGTAATCAAAATGAATGTGTTTCGCCGGAGATGACCACCGACATGGGTCGCTGCCTGAAGCGGCGATGTAATTATTTAATTATGAAGGACGTAATACATAAAACAAAAACACACATCAAATTGACGGCTAAATGTTCAATGCTTCCGGCAGCATTTGATATATTAAAACAATTTTTTTTTCGTATTTACCTAATATAAAACCTCGGTATAAAGTCGAGACGAAAATATCCCCCGAGAAAACTTAATAAAACTCCCATGTTTTACCATTTAATTTGCAAGATAGATGATTCAAAAAGTCAGACACAACATAGCCTTAATACGTTTCATGTCTCGCACGCAAACATAGACAAATAAATATCCCAGTTACGAGATAATATTACCGCAATGCTATACGTTAGAGTTACTGGTTTAATGGGGTGGAAACTGTGAAAAGATGGTTGATAGGCAAGTTGACTGCGATCTAGGGCCGGCCTACGTACGATAGATAGTGGGTTGTTTGTTGTAAGACAATTTATGGCCCAGCATTATCGGGCCGAGCCAAAAACTTATTGCTAAAGAGGTTGTTGTTCCTACTTATGTTCCACTAAAAGGTGTTATTAAGGTTTTGGGAGTTCCTTATGATTTTGTGTTGTTGTTGTCTACTGTACGATTGCGAGCTACTTCGGCTAATGAAATTATCGTTGCTATGTATGCGTACGTAGACTACGATAAGATACGAGTACTGCGTAATTACTACATATTCCTTAAAAAATTGGAATTTACTGAATTTTGAAATCATTGTAAACGGTCGCCATAGTTTAGGTACTATACATGATTTCAAGAGATTTTAAATATACCTATTCTATTTTAAAGCAGTAAAATCTGCAGTGAAGTCTCCTAAGTTAGGCTAGGTTTAGTGAACCAGCGACAAAATTTCCAGTAGCTCGATTTCACTCACACCTCAGATACGGTTGAAACCGCTCAACCAATCTCACTGGAGCACAAACTCTTAAAGTACTTATTCCAGTCATCAAAACCACCCGCGTGGCCGTGTTAGAGGTTTCCCCTGGATTTTCCACAGGCTACTCTCCAACCGCGCACTCCCATCGCTTTATTGGGCCCAGCTTATAAAGCCACAGTCAGGTAAAACAAAAACAGTAAAAATCAAAAGATCCCATAATTGATGCTCCATGATTTTTAGAGGTGCCATTGATAATCATGACGCCATTACTTTGAAAAAATATAAGACTTGGCATTACTATCAAATTTGTGAGGATTATAACAGCTTATTATACTTTTTGACAGCGGTGTGACCGTCTTCAAATGATAAACCTCCAAGGCCTTGATAGTAAATCGTAAACGGAAAAGCAACCATAACGAAGAGTAAGGCCTAAAGTTCATATTTCAATGAGCATAAAAGTAAGATATGAGGTAGTGTTAATAAGGTATTTCTTTCCGAGGTTCGAGTTATTTGGACCTTCCGACATACCCGTGTTACAATGACAGTCCATGATTCTTTTGTTTTTAGGTCTACTCATGTGTCAGCTATGACATATGTCTCTGACTTTTTATGAGAAATGCTAAGATTGTTGATGTAGAGGCTGGAAAGTAAGCAATAGATGAATGAGTTAGTTCGAACTTCGATCTCCGCTTCGGGTCGGCCTTCAATGATACGAGTTCATCTTTGTGTTTATTATGCGTTTAAGAAAAAAAAACTTGGATATGACGCATTCGCTTCATTGGTTAATTTAATTTCACATGTAGCAGACGATTTGATTGGTCCAATTGTCGTTTAAGCACGCCAAGAATATTATGTATAGATACGACCTGTTGTCGTAACGTGTTACATCGTTGTCGTGTTTGCTAGGCTTATAGACGGGGATCAAATGTACATATATAAGCACTTTTGTGTACCTACCGGATTTAGCCGTGTCGTGAAAAGGTATATACATATTTTCGAAAATATGAGTAAATTAAATTCTAAATATGTGGTGTTTAGGATTTTGTTCCCTCTCATCCATGAGAAGAAGCTTGTACCAAACAGTGGGACATGTATGAGCTGATTATGATAATGAAGATTTAGATGACATGGAAAATTTACAAAGATAAAATACGACTTCGCGGTTCAGTAGACAAATACCTACCTACATTTCCCACTATTTCCTTCTTAAAAATTGAACCGTATAAAACTAGTAATAACGTAATTGTTATATTCTTTATGAAATATTTTATATAGGTACTTACTTACTCATCCACACAACGGACCATTAAGTAATTGCGTCAATTTCAAAGTTTAACTTCCCTATCACCATGGATAATGGCACGTTTACATATAAATATGTAATAATAAGAAACATGTCATTAGTTCATTAATATACAGGCCAATGTGGGACTCACGTTTTGCATTCCGATTTGATTGACATGTGTTTGCGCGCTTGTTTTCACACGTTAGCTTTTCATGCGTGGAAGTGAGTGCATGATATACAATTATACATTGAAGTAATTGGAATAGGAAATTTGCATCCCAAATCCAGACCTTCTGGTTTCGAGTATAATAATTCGATTGATGAGATCATGGCGAGTTAGGGATCGAAGTTTGTATATTTAGTTTAGCTACAGTCAGTAGTTTATATTATAGGTCCATTAGGTCCAATTATTATTATCTAGAATCCTCAGTCCCATATTCCTGAGTTTAAAAATTAAATGGAGAATATCACATTTTAAAGAAAGAGTTTTGCATTTTAAAACAAATTCAAATTCAAATTAATATCCGAAAAAAATGGTTTAAATCTTTGTAATAAACTTGGACACGTTGCCGCGTGTGAACTCGACCTAATGTCTACATTCAAAATTATATTTTTCCGTCAGTTAATATTCGATTTTTGAACATGGTGTTAAAAAAAAAACTGGATAAGTGCGAGTCGGACTCGCCCAGCGAGGGTCCCATACAATTTTGTAGGTATTGATATGTACTTTAAATTTTTTTTCGATTTAATTACAAATGCATAGTTTTCAGATTTTTCCTGTATTTATAGTATAAGACGCTATAACTTGCCAGATTTCATAGTTCTGGGTTCTAGGTCAACGGAATATACTTTGATTCCCTTGAGAGTGTGGAAATATTATTGCTTAATACTTATTGCGGCATAAACGGCCGTATCTTTGATTTATATTAACTTAGGATTTTGATTTTTTCGCAGCTTTATGGGATGTAGACTTGAGTATATGGTTTAATTTTAATTCAATACGTATACGCGTTCCCGAGATAAAGGGTCTTAAAACTCTTAAAAGACAGACAGCCAGAAGTACAACAAAGTGATCCCATAAGGGTTCTTCATGATTTAATTTGGTTAAGAATAATGTAAGTACTAATATACTAATTACCTACTCCGAAAAATTACCAAAACTACTAAATACTAGGAAAACCCTGGACAAAACTAGCTCAGACCGAGAGGAGTGGCGTACTCGAAGAGGATGCTTATCAGTGGGCGATTACAGGCTGAAAATGTTGATAATGAACAGTATCATGGCGATGGCGTACTTTTAGGTATGTGGCATATTATCTCACGAGTGACTTGTAATTACATATACATGGGGCTGACAGTCGTCTAATACGGGGCCATCTGTATCGCATAATAAGGAGTTAACAAAGGACATTTTATCCAGTTTCTTCAGCATACATTGTGAATACCCGGTAATTGCTCATTTCCATAGTTGCGGAGGATTATTAGGAGCTTCAGATGCAATTTGTATAATTAACGTTGGCACTATATTTGGTAAATGTTGCTGCGAGGCTACAATCTAATACCAGTTCTTAGGTTGTTTCGTAGAAAAATCATGTACTTCAATTAAATGTTGAGATACTAGACGATTCTATTGTACTGTATTCTAAAGAAACTTAATTCAAAAAATCAGTAGTATCAACCACTATATATACAGTCCGAAAGTGCGGAGTAGAAGACAATAATTCTTTAATTAGTAGTTTTCAAATTAACACATAGAAAAAAATTTCCACCGTAACACCCAAGCCGAAAATACGACACCATAAAAATCTGGTATTCGCGATCAGTTGCACATTAGAAATATAAAGCGGGTTTATAATTTGGTCAGGAAATACTGAAATTATACGAGCCCTTTTCTCAATCCTTAAATAAAATGCTACCTGCCTGAAACAAAGACCCTTGCCCTGCTTTCTATTTTAATTTGAAAATAGGAAAACGATCTACACCCGCTTATCAATATCCAGGACGTAACACGATTTTTACAGAAGTTATAACCCGGGACGGTCTACTCGTTGTGCTAGAGGACGGAGCTACACAGGAAATAATCTCGCAACTATAACATTTTATTGTCATATTTCTACTCGCAGACAATTATGACGCTGTCTCAGGCGGGTTGATATCGCGGCGATATATTTCCGAGAGGATTAATTACAGGGACTGACCATTAACGTCACTTTTATTGCACACATATCATTCGCACAATTACGCAATACTCCAAAAGGCCGTTTCTTATTAAAAATTCAAGTGGGCACCTCCTATTGGTCGACCACTTAACTGAGACGGACGCTGCCCGATACACCTCCGCTATCCTTTGATTTTTTAAAATAGTTTTTAAAGAAAACTTTAACTTATGTAGCCAACAGCCAAGAAATACGAGCAAACTTGGGTTTATGAAACTAACTTTAGAATTTTATTTTAATATTTTATAAAATTAAAACTTATGTGTTATTAATTTTATTAAGACTGTTGACTTTTCCCCTCTTGCCATTTCAGTTACATTGCCCGGTAGGCCTTTTTTATTTACAACGCCGGTGGCAAACAAGCGTACGTAGCACCTGATGGTTAGCGGACACTGTAGCCTATAGACGCCCGCAACTCCAAAGGGCTTACAGCCTATTTATCTATACATATAAAAGAACAAGTCCTCACTGACTGACTCATCAACGCACAACCGAAACTGCTAATGCTAGAGAGTTGATTTTTGCACAGTCGATTACTTTTGTAACGTAGGTTAGGGATAAGAAAGGATTTTTCGAAATTCATCCGCTAAGAGGGTAAAACAAGGGATGAAAGTTTGTACAAAAACACGTGTTTATTGAAGTGAGTTATTTGAAACTTTGTATATAGACTCTCTGTTTAAAAATATAAAAGTCGTATTTCATCATATTCACCGTTTATCTAAATTGCTGCCCTAAAGGGGTGAAAAGGGGGTTCAAATTTTATGCGGGGAGCAAATTTTTTTTGCAGTCAAAAGATTTGAAACTTCGTAAATAGACTTTCTGTTTAAATAAAACAAAACGTCTTTCAGCGTTTTTCGAAATTGCTCCCTTAAAGGAGTGAAATGGGGTTCCGAGTTTGTAAGGGAGCAAATCTTTTATTAAGTGGGAGATTTGAAACTTCGTAAATAGACTCTCCATTTAAATACAACAAAACACATTTCAGCGTTTTTAGAAATTGCTCCTCTTAAGGGGTTGAAAGGGGGTTCCTAGTTTGTACGGGGAGCAAATCTTTTTTGAAGTGAGAGATTTAAAACTTCGTATATAGACTCTCTGTTTGAATACAACAAAACGTATTTCAGCCTTTTTCGAAATTGCTCCCCTAAAGGGATGAAAAGGGTGTTCCAAATTTGTGCGGGGAGCAAATCATTATTTTTCTTAAAAATCGATATGGGTATCATCAATGTCATCTTCGAGGTTCCTCGGGGAGTCGATTACGAAAATGACATCCATACATACCTGCAAACGTAGATACATACAAACATACGAGTCAAACTGAGAACCTCCTTTGATGTAGACGGTTAAAAATTACATTTAGTACGCGGGCGAAGCCGCGGGAAAAAGCTTGTATAAAATGTAACGGTTTCCGAATGTAATCCTTACCAAAACGGACATCAATGTAGGTATTGTTTCTTCGCCCGTAATTTGGAAGCTGCGTTTACGACAAACATGGCCATTATCGGGGCGTCACTTAAATGTCAATTCGGAATTCAATTAAATTGGTACGTACGTAATTTTACCAACAAATAAAATGTTTATTACGGAATTGCCGTCAGTTCCTTAGTCTGGCTGTAGTCGGGACATTTTAAACAGTTTTTATTACCACTAATTTTGGTGTTTTGTTTTTTATTACGTGTTCCGTTGAGAGCCTTATTAAGCATTCCATGACTTTTAATTTTGTTGCTACTTTGAGTTTGCCATACCGTGCCGTTCAAATATGGTATTGCTTGTTTTGGCTAAAAATACGCTAAATTAATAAATCTGTTTTTTGACCAAATTGGCTCAAGTAAGTGGACGTCATGCAATGTATAAATGGCCATTCTTGTGCCCTGGAGACTGGGCCCCTTATTTGGGATGCAACTTGTGTGGATACCCTGGCGCCGTCCCACCTAGGCGCAACATCATTGAGAGCAGGCGAGGCAACCGCAGCAACCGAGACAGCGAAATGCCGCAAATACATCGGAATTGCAGATCGACATATATTTGCGGCATTTGCGGTGGAGACACTGGGTCCGTGGAGCGCCGGTACCCACCGCCTTTTTCGGCAATTGTCCCGAAGGCTGGCCGAGTTGTCAGGGGACCGTAGGGCTGGCTCGTTCCTTGGCCAGCGGATCAGCATAGCCATCCAAAGGGGGAACGATGCCAGCCTTATGAGAACCCTTCCACTGTTTTAAAAAATTGGGTTAAGTACCATTCTTAATATTATCTTCACCTGTTTTGTAATACATGCACGTGGAGAAAGCAGTTGATCCTTACATTTTAAAATAGAAAGATTTTTTCTAACCTAACTTTAGTTTTCTAGGACTCAAGGGCTGTAAACCTGTCGGTTCCTCCCGGCTCCCATTTGTTACCCCTAAGCATTTTACATATAACGGCACATTAATACATTATAATGTTCCCGTTCTAATTTGTACCCCATTCAAATGTCAACTGTATAAACTATTAAGTTAATTAACAGTGCCATTTGACCACACATAAATGTCGCTCTTGCGTGTAATAATAATTATTTCCGTACGTCATGGTGAAATATGTTTTTATAGGACAAGCACACAAAACGAAGTTTCTTTTATCTTTTTCTAAACTCGGTAACTTATGTCTTGTGTATTGGCAAGATTATTTACGTTTGTAATCTATGGTGGACTATATTTACTATGAAGACTGGTTGGATAAGTACATGTAGGTTCGCTACACATGTTTGCGATGTTGTGTAACGCTGTACCTAAAAGTTCATGTTAGTAAAAGTAATATTAATAACTTCATTAAATAGATAAATTTTAATACTTATTGCAGATATAGACGATATGTAACATAGTAAAAAACTTAAAAGCAACAAAATAAGCACTAGTTTAAAACAAAAAAAAACTAAAGTAAACCCGTATTATAGGTACTACATAAATAAATAAAGTTCATAAATTCTCTTAATATAAAAAAAAAATACACACATATTAACGCCCCTATCCAATCGGAGTAGGCAGACACCAAATAACGCCAAATACTTCCTTAATATATTTCTTTTGGTTCAATGACAGTCATTACATTGAAATATAAAAAAAAAACAATAAGAAATTACTAGCAAGAATATGTACTATATAAAAATATGGTACTTTAATAAATACTCGTTATAGCATTGAGTAATTTCGAGTCAGTTAAGAAACTATAGGCAATTTTACTGCAGACTTTTAACATAACCGCGATTTGCTATAAGGCCCTTTAATGGTGTTACAGATGTATTGCAAAATGATTTTCCTTCGGGAAAACTTGGACCTCAATCGGAATACGATGGCACCCGAACTGTCAATCAATGATTGTAATGAGTGACATTTTCATATGCATTATTATGGAACTTTATTGTTTAGTGTCAAATGTCAAAGTAAAAAATGTTATTGTATAATATAGAGATGTTACAACCACCTTAATATTGTTTGTGTTGGTATTTTGATTTTTTCTATATTCTTCTTCCTGGTTCAACAATTTTGTTATTGTAATTTTAGATATGCCCGTTGCGTCCGAAATTCGCTGTCGAACTTTGCCAAAATACTGAGTTATTGCTATTTTTAAATTTGCTATTTTCTGATATGAAGTACAGGTATATATTAAATATAATTCCTTGGACTGGATTTTTTAATCGTTTTTGAGGTTTCAGCATGGTAATAAAACCTTTTTATAACTGTAAATATAATCAAAACTATAGCGAATTTTTGAATTGCGTGTTAGTCACTCTATATATATATATATATATTGGTCTGCTGATGCGACTTACCCCTACGGCTGTAAGATTTGTGGTACTGAAGCTAATTGAGAGAGCACGATAAATACGAACTCTTCCGATAAAGTACGAAGGAAAATCATTTTGCACTACATCTGTAGTAATTACAAGTTTAGTACTCGACAGTAAACGCTCGAATGGGTGCTTAAATTGTTTAGTGCTACAATACCTTTTTTCGATGCTACTCGAAACGCACTACCCGGATACTAACTGACATCACGAAAATAGTAATTCCAAATGTATGTATAGACATTGCATTGACGGATTACACGGATTTCGGATATAAACTCTAGGGTCAGTATGTTAAGGGGACAGTAAACGGTTCGGACCTTTTTTTTAACCTGACTGTGGCTTTATAGGCCGGGCCCAATAAAGCGATAGGAGTGCGCGGTTGGAGAGTACCGTCGGGAAAATCCAGGGGAAAACCTCCGACACGACAACACTGGAACACTGGAATACTCTAAGAGTTTGCGTTCCAGTGAGATTGGTTGAGCGGTTTCAACCGAAACTGAGGTGTAATTTCCGAAACCGAATCTTAGGTGTGGTTCGGACCCGTGCACGCAAAGTAGGAGGTAAAGAGATCCCGCCCTCGATTTTGCCCTTTTTTGAATGAACGGAGCTGCCGGTTTCCTGTCCTCTGAAGTATATTTCCTGTACCTGACTGATAAGTCGGTTCCCCTTACAGAAATAATTCCGATTAAAATAGTCTACGACAGATATTAAAACTGCTTTTAAAGTATTAATAACTCATAAGTGTGCCAACTGACATCACACCAGATCGCAATTAGGTTCAAGCTTACACATCAAGATGGATGTTTAGCGTGTTTAGCGTGGATGTTATGGGTGATTTATGGAAGTGAAAATGAAAAATTCCACAGTCAAATTGGTTGTCCTTATGCGTGAGAAAACTGAAAATTTGTAGGAAATAATTTGAACAAAAAAGATTATTATCATCTTGGTATTTTAGTTTTGTGCCTAAAGTATTGAGAAATATTTAAAGGTACATTGTTTGTCGTACTGTAAATGTGTAAAGGAACGTGTGCTTAATTAATAGTCGGTATCTCCCTAAAAGTATTTGTTTAGTTTTTCATTAATATTTGAGCGTGCCGTTTTAAGAGTTGAATTTAGATTGTAACTCGATCGTAACCATATTTGCTAGTGCGCTTTCTTGCTTACTTTAGTCAATATTATATGAGGCGGTGAGGAAATTATACGATTACAATTTGATCCAAATAGAAGTTTAATATTCGAAAATGAGCCCCTAAAAAGAATATACAAATACCTACCTTAATAA
This sequence comes from Epiblema foenella, assembly GCA_963556455.1. Classification (NCBI taxonomy): domain Eukaryota; kingdom Metazoa; phylum Arthropoda; class Insecta; order Lepidoptera; family Tortricidae; genus Epiblema; species Epiblema foenella. The sequence continues at coordinate 10,792,813 of OY747107.1, read as the reverse complement.
CAGGTTGTTTAAAAAATGACTATTTTATTAAGATTTAACCAATCTGCATGCACAACAAACTGGTAAAAATTTAATAAATTTTATCATCAATGATCTGTTTCAACGAAGCTAAAATAGAGAACGAGTTTCTTGGAAAGGATTTTTTGTGAATTTATTTTTCGTTGGCAAGAATCGGAAGGGGTAGGTATCAAGAGTATTTTTAGACTGAATATTAATAAGCGTAAAGTTTAGTTTGTATATTTTCCAAAGTCCAATCCAGTTTAACTTTCGAGGTTGCACTTCTTACGAGTATATAAATTGACTTCAATATGTCGATAAACGTCATGTCTGTGGTATAAAATCGAGTGTCACTTGTCGTTTATTGCAAATGATGGGATGCGTGAGTTAACGAATGCATCTGGGTCGACTTTGCGGCCCATAATGCTCTGAATGCATGAGATACATTTTTAAAACATAATGTTATTTTACTGCGGTCAGAGCAGGATATTAGAAATTAACTTTTACAATTATGTCTTGTCGTTACACTACAATACTAGCAATCAGTTCATATTTGTTTTAACTTGTAACGTAGAAGAGGCATTTTACCGATGCCGAATCTGTTTGATATACACTAAGGTACTATCTGTGGGTAAATAACCTGGATTCAATTTATGAGAGTGGACATCGTGTTCGTCTACATTTTGTTTCTTTTAACATAGAAATGAATCTCACCTTTCCATTGAGTAGGTAAAAGCCGCTACTCGCTACATTGGACGTAATTAAGACTATAATTCTTATTAATACACGAAATAATTCTTAAAAAAATATGTGCGTCTCTAGGTACTTATCTAACGACTAAATAATTATGCTCTCTATTCTCTCTTCCCTTTCTCTCATTTTTGCTTTTGCTTTCACACAGTTCTGGCAATGTACCAATCACACATAATATAAAGTTAATTTGGTCATAACCTTTCTACTTGCAATAACAGTAGATTTATTACCTACAGTAAATCATGAAAAATAAATAAATAATATAGAAAATTTGATTCTTGTGTATGTTCACCTTATTCCAGCGCGAATATATTGTAGTAGACTGATTGTCTGTCGTGACTTTGGCAACAGAAATACTTTTTATCAAACCCAGATAAAAAACTCAGGATCCAATTAAACTGCTTCTTTTTCTGCCAATTTATCATAATTTAAACGTCATAACAACTCTATTTTGACCATTATTAAACAATCGAAATAAGCGGAAAGAAACAAGAAGTAGTAATTAAATTGTTCTGTAAGTAAAAAATACGAGTAATCCCATCGGCTTCAAGGAACTGCTGTGCGATTCACAACCCATCTCGACTCACCTCACAACTCGTCTCTAGTCTGACCTGATTTCAAGATTCGTAACAACTATACAACATCGGAGGTCAGACGTATACTGGCCTACCTGACGCATGCATGGTAAATGTTGTGAAAGGCCTTGGAGAACCAACCAAATCTCGACCATCAATCTTAAAGCTCTTAAACGTCTAAAGTTTGACGCTACTTCATTACTCTTCAGTACATTACTGCTTTACTATGGGCTAAGTAATAACATACACTTAACTATAAGTACTTCGTACTTTATACGTACTTAGTATTTTATAGTTAAGTAAATTTCCTGTAAGTATAACAGTAAATTAATATTTCACAATATGACGTTCCTGGCTTGTTACAGGAATGCTCTCACTTTCATTTAAGAGTATATATTTCAGTATCGTAATATGAAACAAAAGCGATATCCTGGGTATGTCCCCTTCTATCGATTAACCCAAAAAAAAGGTGGTCATGTATGTATGTATGTATGTAACATACTCCTAGTATTACTATCATTTAAGTCAGACAAAAACGAAAGCATTGTAAACATATATATTTGAAAATATATTGCCCAAATAAAACTTTATTGAATGATTGTATTATTAAAGAGAAAGCATCGAACAAGGCATGAGCCAAGTCCAATTCGGGCAGTTCTTTTTGCGTGTCAAATTTATTTCGAGTTTATAATCTGCCAGATATAACTGCACTCAGATACAATTTATTTGGCGAGTGGAGTCGTTACTAAGGCCTGGCATCACGCAAGTCTCTGGCTCAATATTACAAGATTCTATGTTACATTATTATAGTAGTTAATATTAGACTTAATATCATTATGATAAGGTTCAATTTTCTGATTAAAAGTGAAACATAAACCTTTATACTTGAACTTGAACCAGCGATAGTCGCATATTATAATATTTATTATGATGTTTTTGTGTCGATGGTCACAATGCTCTTATTAAAACGTTATTGGTGCTGTTGCAATAAATTATTTGTGGACAGGAAGGTAACTTTTTAGGGTTCCGTAGTCAAAATGGCAAAAACGGAACCTTATAGTTTCGTCATGTTTGTCCGTCCGTCCGTATGTCACAGTCACAGCCGATTTACTCGGAGACTATAAGCACTACATTCATGAAATTTGGTAGGATGGTGTATTCTATGAACCGCTACATAAAAGTGATGTGAAATTATAAAAAAATATTAAATTAGAGGGGGGAGGCTTGGGGTACTCCATACATGTAACCGGTGGATGAAAAAAAAATTCAACGCACATAGTCGTGTGGGGTATCCATGGATAGACCTTTAAAATGATATGGAAACCTCGTGGAAATGATTTTCAATTCAAATTAACCGTTGGTGAGATATTAAGTAGCTGTCAAAGTCATTAAAAGTGTCCCCCCCCCTCGAATTTCCAAACTATGAAGTTAAAAATTCTGAAACAAATTGAGGTAGTGTGCATTAATAAATATTTTCAACGATTTTTGGTTTGATCAAGATAGGTTTTACGGTTTCTGAGTTTTCGCTTCGTCTTGCCTTCTTTGTTTAAAAATTCGTAAGTGCCGTGACTTCCCTATGAAGATACTTTTTTAGATTCGATATATTGGATAGTGGTTTTAAATGTGGACTAGTACGTGTTAGTACGGAACCCTTCATTGTACATGATCCGACACGCACTTGGCCGGTTTTTTAATTTATTAGAGTACTTATTTTAAAATATGTTGGAACCGGGTGTCTATCATTTTATCGAAATATCTTACATCAATTTTCATTTCACCGAAAACAATTCGACGAGTTGATGAGTTGATGCTTGTGTAAAAGATAATTCGAGCAAATGTTTGAGCGATCTAACGAAGTTCGATTAATGATTCCTAAGTGATAATAAAATTCTGCGAATAGTGTTATAGGAAACGATAATCGATGTAACGATTTTCGGTAAAATGATGGATTCCCGTTGGAACCATGGTTACGTTTTTTTCTTTAAAATATTTTTTTGGGATTGAATCTGAGGGCCTACTCGGAACTAAGTATCGTGCCGTCCCTTTCTCTCACGTGTTTATACACTATATGATTGAAAGGGACGGTACGATACGAAGTTCGAATTTCGGAGTAGGTCCTGACGGTTAATGCAAAATGTTGTTTCGCGTCCCAATTACATTGCATTTCACCCGTTCTTTCCAAGCGCACGCATGTGAGTTTACAACAAATTATCATTAAGGGCGGGTTGCATCAACTTACGATTATAGACCGATCAACGTTAAATATGGCGCCGGCAGCTGCATCCTATAGAAACTTGTCAAACTTTCCATACTTACAATCAAATTTTGATGAACACCGCACACAGACGGTTTGGTGCAACACACTATACCTGCAATTGCTACATAGCTACTGCCAATATAGATTAAATTTCATATATTTTGCCTAGCCTTTTTGGAAATACAGGAGTGAGTTCACCTATGGAATGTGAAACTTATAATACGTCACAGATCGATACTCTGAAGAGATGAAAGAACAAAGTAATTGACACAAGTTAGAAACATCGAGGGATTTTAGAAATTCGCAAGTTTCCAATACTTGTCAAGGTTTATTAATGGATCGCGCGGGTTATGGCGATAATAAATGTCATTAAATTTAATAGGCGTCGTTCGTTTTAGCAACTATGAGTTCACTCCATTAATGTCTCCTAGAGCGTAGCTTTGCATCACAGATTCACTTAACAATGTTCTTTATGTATGCTATAAAATGTATTTGAAAACTTTAAGTTAAACTGTGTTTATAGGGAAAAGGAGCATTTTAGTATACTTGGTGTGTTTTGCTCGTGTTCGATTCTGTGTCCGTACCGGCAATACACACATACAAAGATGTGCGAAAAAATGCAAGCATAGAGACCCAACACACGTGGGAACGAGATACAGTGTGTTATGTGTCCTGTCCCTCATCGCGTATTATTTGTCACCGGCCTGTGTCACCGAAACGTCGTCAATGTATTCAAGCACATTGCCTTAATTTAAACTTGGCGCCAATGTATATATATATATATATATATATATATATATATATATAATAATTAAGAAATGTCAGAATTGTGCTACATCCATATCAGTCTTATATCGACCATGACTGCCAGCTGCAGCCCAGAGGATGCTGAAATGAAAACGCCGATAAAAACAAGTAGAAAAATTTGATAAGATAGATTAGATAGTAGATTTTTGCATTTTAGTAGGTAACTATCTTGAATATGATCACGTAAAATGTTTTATTCATCCCTTCTCTGGCTTCATTTAGATATACAAAACATAAGAAAACCGCACGTATGACCTGCACTTATTCAATTCACAACATGTGATAATTATTGCGTATAAAATTTATTTCGTTGTAATGAAGACAGGTTATTTATTGTTATGTGCATCTTTGTGTCATAAAGAGTCGGGGGATGAGTTATTTTTTATTGCATGTCGACGCTGCTACCATTCTCGCTGTAATGGATTCGAAGTGTGCCAGCGATCGTATCAATGCAATGCTTGGTATGTTGGGTTTGTTTTATCTTTATCACTCGCGTCGCTGTGACATAGTAGTTAATGCTGCGTTTCCTTAAATAGGGGGAAAAGGAAAGCGTCACCTTTCACGGTATACGCTACGGTATTACAATATAGTTTTATATATAAGTATTTCCGAGCACGTAACCTTTTTATCATTTCTAGATTTTGATGTTAGAACTGTTTATTACAGGTTAGCAATAAATGGCGGCTATAGGTAAAAACCCTATCATTCAAACTGTCAACGAGAAGTAGGTAAATCAGTCTTGTAGTTACTCTAATTGCCGTCACAGTGACATCATTGGCTACTCGAGCGAGATATAATGTAGTACGATTCTAATGAGACAGGGATAAGTCATAAACAGTTCTAAGTAATAAAAAAAATATCCAAACAATGTTGGAAACTTTCTGGCACAAAAGCAAAAACCACTCAAACTAATTCAAAGTACCACAATGAAAGAAAAGTTTCAAAATATAACGGTAACATTATTAATCGGGTAAATAAAAACCAACAAAGCTCACAGCTCACAGCGTATAAGTTTAGCTCTTAATACGCTGTTTCAAAAAAAACTTATCCCGTGTTTTAAATTTTTTCGCCGTTCACAGAAAAGTTTATACGAAAAGAGTCGCATCAAATCAAAGTTATGTGTCTCCGTTTGGCCGGGGCCCAGAGGACGGGACGTGATCGGAAATGCCCGGAATTGCCTATTCATGGTTTTCCCACATATGCCCAACTTTTCACCCGATCGTGTAGTAGTACAAAAAAGTTTTGAGTAGCCTTTGAACGGTTCGCCTCGCGCCTTTTTGTTGACAACGAGTCCGTTTGCAACTAATAAAGAATTCAACAAACGTATTCTCAATATTTTCCGTATGAGGTTTTCTTTCAGCTCGATTTAAATATGTGCACGGAATATGGTCTTATGTAAATGTAGGAGTCAGAATATCTCCAGATGAGAAGTTCAAGCTGTTCCTTGCTGTTTCCGTTTTGGTGTCTGAAATAGGAGGGAATTAAATTTGGCTTAACTTTGAGAGAAAAGAGGTAAGGTTGTAAAAGGATTTCACTGCTCCCTACAAAGTACACAAGCAGTTAAGTATGGAATGGCCCTTATTACAATAAGAACGTATTGGTTTAGGTCTAATACATAAAGCACTAGGTCGAATACAATATGGAACCGTAGTTAGCTACGGATAAGTCGTGTTAACCAACAAATACAAATGTGAACATAACAAGAATGCCTGACAGAAGCAACCCCTACGCGAAAATGCCTGAACTGGCCGAGATATTTCCGTTAAAATGAAACATTCCGAACGTCCAGCGGCTAATTTAGCGAGAATTCGTAGCGGCGGTAACAAAGATAATTATCTCTCTTAATAGTGCATTTCTCGTCGCTTGTCGCGCCTGTCTTTCAACTGCCACAGCGCCAGTTACGTTTTTGCTGTCCTTTGTTTCGCAAAGGTAAGCTTTCATGTATTTTTATACATTCATACCTACTTACATCAGTGGTTCTGTGAGCTGTAGACCTCACGAGTGTTTTTTTTTATATTTTCAAAGACTGACTCGGCACAAAAATTATATATAACTATCGAACCTGCTTACAAAATTTCATGAGAATCGGTTGAGAAATGTGACCTGTAGAGGAGAACAAACCGAAATCCGCCCGCAAAAACAAATGAAATCATTGAAAAAATTTTTGTTTGAAATTTTTAAATACGGACTCGACATTTTTTTTTGATATGATTATCGAACTACAAAATTTTATGAGAATCGGTTGAGAAATGCAACCAATAGAGGAGAAAAGCCGGAAATGTACGAAAGCATTTTTGTCGAAGCTGAAGCTCACTCGGTCAATAAGAACGGAATCGCAAGCTGTATAAAATTGTAGGAAAGGAGATTGTCGAATGTCGAATCTTTCTGGACCTTTTTAGAGCTTGTCGTAAAGAAACTCTGTGCGTAAACGAACTCTTGTGCAGTACTGAAACAAATATTGGATAAAACTTTATCAAATAATTTCTATCACTTTGTTTTTAAGCAATCCAACTACTCTGACATTTTAAATATAGAGGAATACGATTATTTTCTTTTCAATTAGCGGCGTCGATGGCAAAGAAGCATACCAACCTCATATTAGTAAGACACCCTAGCCTATGGAAGCCTGGGATACGATTATAGTTAGTTCTGTCAAGGACAAATTTTACTAATATCAGTATTTTTTGCGAGGGAGATTAGTAAACATCATCAAGTCGAAATTAGTAGCGATACGTCCATTAAACTCGATCCCCAGTGCTTGACCATTTATCTTATACCACTCGGCATCTTATTCTACAGATCAGATCAGTTGTTTCGGAGATTAACCCACGGCGACACAGATATATTATGCAATCTTAACTACTTAAATTCATTATTTAGTCACGTGTATACAGATATAATGCAAGATTTACATGTAAGTTTGCGTTGTGGGTTACCGAGTTATAGGTACGTTATCAAGCGGTCTATTAAAGCCCGCAATGTAGTGAAACTTCCAAGAATAGAGTAAAAGTTAATCACAAGTTGATTTGTCCGAATATTTGAATCAATGCTCACTAAAAATCCATTCCATTCTAAGTGCAGTCGCAAAAACCATCAATTAATTATTAATGTTCAACCACGTATTAAATGTAACGTACCCACTAGATTCGAGTAGAAACAAGTTTCTCTAACTACTTTGATCGTAAAACTTGAATTGATTCCGTTAATTTTCTCTTAAATTCGCAATGTCGGTTATATTATTAGTTATGTACATTCTCAATAACGGCATTAGTTTATCTCATGGATTCGCCTGGGTTTTTGGCACAATTGTTTTGAATATTTTAAATTTCTTTTGCTGGGGTTCAATGTAGGTACTTATAAATGTATCTTTTTTCTCGTGTGAAGGGATAACTTAAACTAAATCTTGTTTTGCCAATATTTTACATTATATATGTATAATCCTAGTATTGTGTAATGGTTTTATGAAGCTAATTGAATGAGGGCTATCGCGTATGAATTCGCCGCTGGAGGCGCTAGTGTAGCTTGAGGTCTCCGAAATGTCACTCTTTGTGGTTGCGCTACGCGGGTTAATATCTAATTGGAACAATATGATGACTATTTTGCAATACCTGAGCTTGATTATGGCAAATATGAGTCACGGTTCAATGACTGTCAGTGCTTTGAGACAGTTTTGTCTTTCGGAAACTTATTTCCTCCTTTTTTTCCGAACAAAACGGGACTGCGCTGTAATGCAGTATGTTCGATATTTTTACGGTTCGGTTTTAAGGTATTAAATATGATTTAAATGTAAACTTCGTTCACATGCCCATAATAGCCAACAACAATTTTTGACAGCTGGACCGTGGCTGGACCTTACTCGACAGTGGCGCCAACTGGTGAGCACAAAAACGATAGGCCCATTAGATTGATGTACGTTTAGTCGTATAAGACAAATCAAAGTGGAGTAGGTAGTTAGAAAAAACATGGTTTTCTGTGTGTTCCATTATTTAAGGTAACTAAACCTTTATATGAAAACCCCCTTATTCATAAACGTCTATCAAACCTTTATTAGTTAACTAGCCGCTAAAGTTCGTTTGTCACTTTGACACATGTGTTTGTGAGAAAGTGACAAGAGACATTTTAGTTAGGAGAGGTTTGTTATGTTTAATGAATAAGGGGAAAGTCTTTATGTAGTAGTACCTACATACCTACCTGGGACCTACCTTAATCAATGTAAACACTGTATTACCTGGGTGCATTAAAGGTCATCAAAGTGAAGAGGGTGGTCATATTGTACAATTTTTACCATGGGACCAAAAATCGCGAAAAGAGATAGGTAAAATTAAATTGTGAGTTAGATGAAAGTTAATGTACCTACCTACATTATTATATATGGAATACATTTTTAGTGATTCCTATCATGGAAGTGCCTTCTTCTTCACATTTGTCATTACTGATAATAATCCCAAAGTCATCCAGTATAAGTGTTAATGTACTTTAAATTAGTAGCGTGAATATGTCTTTGGGTAAATATCTGCTTGTACGATTAGTTAATATAGTGATGATAAATCTTTAGGTATTTATTGTTACACGTCTAACAATTAGGTATTATTGTATCAATTAAAAGATAAAACTATACATTCTCTGTTTAAAGTGCGCACAAATATTAACGATATTTATACATTCAATAATATCTGGATACCGGCTCTATGACACTTCGAGTCTATGATTTATTTCTTTGATGATTACCCGATGTTCGTCATGTAGGTATATGTATGTGATTTTAAGCATAGGTAACTAAAATTTCCAGGATATATATCAGGTAGTAATTGTAATGAATGATTATCAGTTGCAAACTAAATGAACCTGGAATTCGTGAAGTCCGAACCTTAGCTGGAAAAAATCCCGTACAGGGGTTAGTTTGCCGTTTTACTTTCAACTTCAGTGAGAAACGATTTTTGTTTATAATCTGTTACTGCGTATAATAAAATCCTTACAATTACATTATACTCGGGTAACAATACTCTGAATAAGGTAAGGTAAATTTGTATCTAGATATGGTAAGATTTATTAAAGATCTATACGTATAATGTACCTAAGCGCTATGCTAAATGCAGGGATATTTTAGAGGCAAAAAGTTTTTTCCAGCGCGTCGTATGGAACGAATTTTAGGAGTGTTTTTTATGTTTAAATATGGACACTCGATTATATTAAGAGGTCTTATATGTTTTAAAATGTTTTGATTTCAAATTATGACAAAAGTATCGATAATACCAATAAAGTGATTAAAGGCTACGATGATTTCATTAAAGTTTTAAATATAACATAGCCATTTTTTGAGTTTATTGTGTGTATACGTAGTAGAATTTAAGCAGAAAAAACATGTTTTTAGCTTGAAAACGGTCGATTTGGAGTGATTTTTCAAGCGATATTACTCAATGAAAACTACCTTTAAAGTTTATGTCATAAGGTCCTGTTCTAGATAGTAACACTGAGAAAATGTCAAGATACGTGTCAATTCAAACAGAAAATGGGCTAAAGATGAGCGTTTTTTAACTGATAAGGACTCTTAAGAATGTCCCGATTATAAATTGGAAATACGTTAGCTAGGCGGAAAATTTGTACCGACCGCCTCACTGGTGGGCCAGCATTAACCCTGTGGCTGTAGACGTCAGCGGAAATTCGCGCCCCGGAAGTCAGAGCCGTAAAATAAATTAATAATGCCATACATCATAAAAGGGTTCTAGGAGTTGTATTTCATAGTTTATGAACAGTTAAATTTGAACGGCCACTGACGTCGGTGGCTTCAGCGGCACGGCGTCCTGTTCCGTCGCCCGGCTCTCAAAAGATTAAGTCTGAGCTACGATTACGTATTGTCTTCTAGTTTTAATAAACGGAATTCAAGATGGGTTAAAATACTTTATTAATAAATAGCTACGCTAATCTGAGAACCATCATCTGTACATATTGTCAATATTAAGCAAAAATACATATCCAGGCATTTTTTTTTTATTAAGCCAAGGCAAGTATGTACATAAATGATAATCAGGGTGAACTTAATATAATTATAAATAAAGTTCAACATAACAGCCTCCTACACAAATGTAAGGCTAATTTATACTGGAAAGGTACTCAGTTGTAGAAATACTAGTGACCTTTGCCTACAATTAAGATTGGTAAGCGCTGAAGTTAAACTTTCCAAGGGCCAGTTTCTTTACACGGATATTGTGTAGAAGGGGACAAGTATAGGTAGGTCGACAGTTATTGCCTAAACATGTTACAGCAGTATTTTCAATTGATTAATTTCAAACTTTCCCTTATCTGTCAAAGGATCTTTTTAGGGTTCCGTACCAAAATGGTAAAAAAGGAATCCTTATGGTTTCACTTTGTCTCTCGATTGGAAATTTGGAATAGTTACAAAGAAGGATAACCTAGATGCATAGAACACGTTTTTTTAATATATATTTTTTATTTTCTGTGAAAAATTCTAGATAATAGGCGGTTTAAAATTTGAAAGTCTTGTTAATTATATATATAATTAAGCGGGGTGTCATATGAAAAGGCTTGAGTTGCACATTCTGAAATATTTTTTTATTTCTTTTTACGTTGAGTCATTTTCGGTTTATGAAGGAAAATGTAAATAAAGTACCTGTACCAATTTCTACATCATGTTGTTACGATATTCCTGAATTAATAGGGTCGGAACCAGTACACATCTGTGTACGGAACCCTCGGTGCGCGAGTCGGACTCGCACTTGACCGGTTTTTTGTATTTCGTAATCGCGGTCGGTTGAAAGAACTCCGTTTCGAAAAATTTATCAATGAATTTTGATAAATACATAGGATTTAATTAAGCAAAGTATAAGTGTCCCTATAAACCCTTATTACGTCAGGTATCTACTAATCACTGATAATAGGGGTTTTTGGCTGTTGGTGTACGGTGTAGTTATCGATGCAGCCAAATTTGTCAACTTGATATGAAGAGGCATAAAATAACCGCCAGGGCTTACTTAGGGCCGGTGACTAATAGTTAGAACAGATGACGACAAAATAGGTGAAGTGAACGGCGAGCCTCCAGAGGCTAACACACGTGCTCAGTCGTGATTCTATCGAGACACGACCATGCCGGACCCCGGGCCATGGCCATATGTTGCCAACTTACGCACCAACAATACGACACTTTTCACATAGAAATAACACTCGAGTTTAATGCTAGGTTATGCTGCAGTGTCTTTCAGTGACGAGATTAGTTAAAAGTTAGTTCGGAAAGTTCGTCGGTTCCCGCGTGCGGCGCGGTGGGACCGAGCGCGCGACCGTTTTGACGTCGTGTGGAGCTTACACTGATTTTTTGTCGGAGGCATCGACGCTTCGCCGCCTGCTCCACATTCGACCGGTGTAGGTACACCAAACGACTATTATCCGACCTGACATGTCATGTACCAACTTATATGAAACACTTAACGCCTAGGTAACCACTTCAATCAACTGGATTGCCTCACTTACCCAGGCTACGTGTCTGCCACTATTACGTAGGTACTATTGCAATTTCGCAACGGACATTGCCAATATTAGAACTTATTAACTCTAATATACTTATAGATTTTATGAAGGAAATTAGCGTAGCTATGTAGCGAATGTTTGTAGTACTTTAATTAAAAAGGTGCAATGAACTTGAGTCAACATCAAAAGCCGTAATAAATCAGCACCTATAGAAGTTTTGTGGAAAAACAAAGTATCTCCATTAATTTCTACATAATTCTCTGCTGCAGATACCCTGTGTTCCTGCGTATTATTAGTATTGTTTATTGGGAAAATTAATGGGTTTATTCTTACGTCTCCTCCTTCATTTATTTTAATTTGTCTTCCTAATCATATGATAAATACTACGTCACGTGCCGCGTCAAAGATAAATTAAAGTATTCATGCTGCGATTAATCAGTAGCCAGTATTCATAATTAGTTGGCTCCATATAGAAATTGTTTCCTCGAAGCGCAGGATAAAATAAACAAGTCATTTGTAAAACTCAACTCATTTCGACTGGGTAGTGGCGAAGTACTGAAATGATACGGACACAGCATTTCGTCTTCTGTAAAATGATTGGCTCCAACCAAAAATTTTGCACGATAAAGAAGTACTATATATTTTTATTAATAAATGAATAGTTACAATTTACAAAATGAAGCTGTATTAAAATAAACACTAAAGCGCGACCAGAAGTATATGATCGCGGGCCATGTTGCGGAATGTCATTGGAACAATTTTTTTGTTATGTTATAGGGGGCAAACGAGCAGACGGATCGCCTGATGGTAAACAATTACCGTCGCCCATAAACACCTGCAACACCAGAGGAGTCGCAAGTGCGTTGCCGGCCTTTCAGAAGGGAATACGCTCTTTTCTTGAAATTTCATACACTGGCAAAAATTTTAATCATAGATTGTCACTGTTGTCAGTTTCAGTGTAGTGGTTTGGGTTAAGAGTTGCACATTAAATAATAAATTAAGAAAAATGCCCAAAATGATTCATTGTGAAGAGCGGATACAATGATATAATATAATAAAAAAAAAAAAAAAAAACGATCGGGAAATGAAACTAGTTCGCTACAAAACATTTCAAAATTAACATCAGAACTGACAGGTAAACAAGTGAAAATGTCATTATTCCTACTATAATGATTGACATAACTGACCTGTTGCCATATGAGAATGAGAATAATAGCGCCCTCTTGACAATGGTCATATATTTCTGGTCGGTCTTTACAAAACTTTCATATTTGTAAGTTAACTACAATTGTCCACATCATTTAGTAATATTTTTCAAAGTACTGGAATAAACACTATAATTAAAATCTATATAATGCATAGGTATTATTGCTAAATTACTAATTCGAATTATAATTATTAATAGCTAATGTTGCAATGGCTTTAAAAGGATGTAAGGAAATTGAAAATAAATCACATTCTGAGCAAATATCATTAAATGTGCAACACATACGGATAATTGGACAATTTACGTAACATCATTATTAACAAAAGGACAGGCAGACAATCAAGGATTACGGACAGGACAGGTCTATTACTACATTTAAAGGATTTTGTAACTTTTCGCTTATTTCTTAAAAAACAATACTTTCGCACCTTTAGAGACATAACTATACGAACAAGTATGTAAGTAAAATATTATTACTTTCTGTATATAGTAACGGCCATAATATTACAGGTAAAAGCGATATCTATACTTACTTCAAAGCTTGTGAGCGCTTGTATTCTTTTAAGGTGACGTTTTCTACACATGAAACCTACGAACTCAATGAGCAATTGTAAAACATGGTAAAACTAACAAATAATAATCAAGGTTTGATTATATCAAATATAAAGAAATTGTTGTAAAAAGAACGTTTACGCAACCAATTTGTGATGTCTCAACTCTTGTCTGGAAACGGAGTAATAAATCTTCGTTGAATCCGATTTAAAAATAATAAATTTCGACAACATAGTTTATGTGAATGTATAGTGCTTATAATTAGACTATCCAAGAAGTTTTAGTGACAAGGAAAATGGTAAAGGCCCTGGCCTGAACCATTATTTGATTTGATTCATGTATTGTATTAGCGTTATCGCAACAAGTTCGTTCGTTTTATTTAAGAAAATATTTATTAGACTAAATGTAATTGAAATAAAAAACAGATGGTTGCTGACTTTTGACATGAATTGGGTTCGGGTACCTAGGTAGCTGAAATCCTGACATGATTAGTTTTGTTTCGCTATTTTCATTGGAACAGATTCCATAAAAATGAGGCAAAGTTAAAAGGTAAAAAAAACATTTTTTGTACAAGATTTTATTGGCTGCACTTTTTTCCACAATCATCAATTACTCGTTGAGATGGTTCCAATGCCTAAACATGACGGGTTTATATTGTGTAGTTTAGGAGATGCTACAGCTACCTTCCTTCTTTATGATCAGATCAGCTCGGTATACCAAATTACAGATCACTCGGTTGAAGATAGCTTGTCTAAAATTCAGTTGCTGTTTAGCTAAGAAATAAATTGTATCATATTTCATTGTCCAATTATAAAGTAGCGTTTTAAAATAAGTAGATTCACGGTTATTTTAAGAACCTGAACGAACTTCCTTTCACTTTGAATGTTCCTGATTCCTCATCTAATTTGTTAATTGGCTCTTCCTCTAATTGTAACCTAACACCATTAAACGCTATGCATTCCCCAAATAGATGACACCTGACAGACGTGTTTTCAATTTCAAAGCTTTCAGAACTTTAAATTTAGCAACATCCGCACGTGATTGTTGCCAATATTCACTTGTTTGTAAACATGTAAACAGGTGATGGGCGTGGAGATTACAACATGATAAAAATATATTTTAGCAAATTTTAGATCACTTACAGTCGGTTAGTCGGCTTTAGTCACAGCCACAGCACACCACAGCCACATAATAGGTAGCTTTGCCACATATTGTAACTGCTTAGACATAAGATTTAGTGCTTTGAAGCGATATTGTCATAAATTATGAAGTTTCGTGTTAGCGTTTTTTTTTTCCAAGAAGCAGTGTATCACTGACGCTATTTTGACACTTGAAATAAGCGTATCTAGTTTTGTTTAAAGTACTGATGATGTACTGATACATTGCGTGCTGAATATAATCTATGTACATATATCGAGGGGTGAGTGGTCAAATCCGATAAAAGACGAAATTTAGTAATTGTGCTTTGAAATAAGTACTTAGCATCCGTTACGCATAGTTCTGTTTTCGAAAAACTTTTTACGCTACTTACTTATTGTATCAGGAACAATTTTTCTTTTAAGCAAGAGACTTGAAATTTCGTATACAGACTCTATGTTTGAATACAACACAACAAGATTTTTTTCCAAATTCACCCCCTAAGGGGGTTGAAAAGGGGTTCAAAATATAATATTCTTTCTAAGCGAGGGCGTGACATTTTGTATAAAGACTCTGTTTAAATACAAAAAAACTGATTCCAGGGATTTTTTGATATTCATCCCCGTACGGCGTTTAAAAAGCTGGTCTACCCGTGCGAAAAATCTTATTCCCTTATTGTTATGTAATATTAGAACTCATCTTCCTGAACAGAATGCTCGTGGCAGAAAAATCCCATAACATTCGCACCTTTAGAGACATAATTACTCAAAGTGCGACCAGCAGTGGGACCTATAGCACAGATATATGTATTATAGCAGCGATTAAATATAATGTTCCGAAAAAAACTGAAGTGTATGCAACTGCATGCTTAAGGAATTCGGATTGGATTCCATAGTATGGGGAACCTTACAACACAGTGTAGGTAGCTGCCCATCTGATAATATGGTGAATCAACTCTTGAATGAGTTCGCGTCTGAGAAAACGTTAAGACAATTATTTATAAAAATAATTAGTTTCTGTTTTTTCGTCGGTAATAAATATTGGAAAAAAAACAAATGAATGTACTAACTAGTGTTTAAAAGACAAGGTCAACTATACTACGACGGCGGCACAGAAGCATACAGCCTGGTACAAGAATACTGACTTGGTAAACAGACACCGTAGCTTACTGACGCTTGTGACTCTAGAAGCATCACAAGCACGTTGCCGAGCGTGTACTAGTTTGAGGAATTGTGCAAACTTCCGTAAAATTTTGCCTGTGAACTAACGAATGAATACGTAAATAAAAGACAATGAGCAATAGAAAAACTCTTTTTTTTACAGTGCTTACAGCCCTATTTCGCACTATAGCATAATAACAGAATCAAACGAGCTAATTAAATCAACATCGCAAAGACAAAATAACAATCCGGAAACCTTCGCAGCGCCGGAAGATATGCAAATAAAAAGTTAATCTACAAAACTGTCTCGGTCGACTATTTGTATCCAAGTTATCGCTCCCAGCACAGTAGACGTATTGTAACAGCACGATGATTAGCGGAAACAAAATACTCACCCCAAATAGTTCAGTAATCACATTATCATAAAAATTCTCTTACCTTTTCAATGTGTAATTTACGAATTCGGTAGGTACATGAAAACATACATATTTTGCTTACCTAACTTGTTGTTGATATTGTGATTACTGTGTGTCCTTACAGGGCGTCTTGGAAGGACTTGTATATGTAACAACTTATTATGTCTGCATGACATTACAATGAATGAATGATGAATAAATAAATAACTTTTATCACACTGAAAAGCAGATGTAGTTAAACGAAAAGGATCTAATCCATTAAAAATTCATCGTGGAAATATTTGTCTTTTGAATTATGCCATGAGTTTCAATTTTCAAAATGTATTTTTAATTTTGAGTTTTTCTTGTATAACTTCACACTTTTAATGTGAACATCTGTACTATCTATGTCCTAAGGGTGTAAATTGAGTGAAGGGAACTTGAAGTCGTGACGTTTGTCGACCCGGTAATTCCCTTCTTAATTTATCGTGCTGTACCTAATTTATGTGATTTAAAACCTCCAATCACTTCATCACTCCTCTTTATTAATTGATCTCGAGATTCATAAAAATTTTTCGTAAACTGAGGGAACACTTATGTTATGTCTCAGCATAAGCTGATTCGCCTTAAGCAAGGTTATGTGCGTACTGATAGTAAAACCCCTACTGTGTCCTACTGGTGTAAGGTGGGTGAATTACCGAGAAAACTTGGAGTCGTGACGTTTGTCGACCCAGTGACGCGTGCTACGAATTCCCTCTTTGACCTGATTGTGCTGTAGTCTACTACATTTCACAACCTCTACTCACTTTACCACTCTTCTTCTTCGACCCCCAAGAATTACACAGTATGAGAGCTGAGCTCTTTCAAGTCACTGGTTAGATGAAATCGCTTATTATGGCATAAAAATAAATTAACAAACCGAAGATTGGTTTAAAGCAAAGTAGTTAACGCTAGATGGTTATTTTCGAAATGCTTCAATGAATCGGCGAATATTTCTGAAATATATACGTAATACGTATTATGCTTTTATATCTTGTTAATCATTTGAACGTTTATAATGTTTGTAAAACATTAAATTCTTCTTAAAAAAAACTTGGCCTTAATAAGGCCGTTGACCTATACACCTTCGGGCTATTTATGAAACAGTCGACATCGCACCATTTGCATCAGGACACAGTGAAATAGAGTTATTTAAAAGCATAGTTGTTGATCTATCGTAGTTCCACGAGAGTTGAGATGACACACAGTGAATGAATGAGTGAATGTAAATAAAAACACCTCAACGTATATTTTTAATAAGTATAAAAACAGTAAAAATAAACATATTTGACCTTTATTTATTCATATAACCCATTGTTTTAAATAAAATTATTTGAATCGCTATCTATTAATATTTAAATAACGTACCTAGATCAAAATATTTTATTTTCTAAATGTAAATTAATAAATATCGTGCTAGACCCGTTTAAACAAATCTTTTATATATTTTCTATTCTTCTTTGTATTTCAATTTCTTTATTTGAATTTGATGTATTTATATTAACAATACTTTAACAAAATAATTTAATGAAACAATTACATAACTTGCTATCGGTACGAAAAAGAATAGTAATTTCAAAATCACGCTATCACTACATGAGATTCTGTAGTGTGCGTGACCTCAACTCTGGTGGAACTACCTTATAACAAGAGTGAAATTTTATAACATGCAATATCATTTATGTACAGTGCTTTATTTATACATTGTTACAGGTGTTACAACGGTGTTCTTAATAGCACTATAACCCTTAATCAAAAGGTATGAATGACGAATCGATATTTAAGTGTCACGAACTAAATACCAGAATAACAAAAAGCAGCCATAAATTTTGATTTCGCCAAAATTTACGGCTTCCGCATCAACATGATTCCACCATGCCACGACAATTACAATACAACAGATCTTTCGAAAGCTCGTAACTAACGTCTACTTTCATTGGAAATTAAACTTTATAATTATAGAATAAGATCGTGTTTGCAACTGAAGTTCACTGTAGATACGAGGTTTTTATGGTTAATGAAGGCAATTATGTTGTCAACTGAAAATCAAGAGGTCAGATAAGATGTGGATGAAATTTGAGGCATCTTGTTATGGCATGACAGTGATGGCATCAACCTTAATTCGGTTCTTAAAAGATCTCTTGTCGCCAATTTTAACTTGAACTTGAACCGTCAACAATATTATAAAAAAATGCAATTAAATGACGTAAAGCCCTCCTTTGATGATTATTGTAAAATGTAGATACTACCCAGGTCGGGCCTAGCTAAGTTTCTTGCTGTACTCTTCTCAGCTAGGTTAGGTTTAGTGAACCAGCGACAAAGCTCCCAGTAGCTCGATTCCACTCACACCTCAGATTCAGTTGAAACCGCTCAACTAATCTCAATGGAGCGCAAACTCTTAGAATATACCAGTGTTCCAAACCACACGCGTGGTCGTAGTGGAGATTTCCCCCTGGATTTTCCCCAGGCTACTCTCCAACTGCGCACTCCTATCGCTTTATTGGGCCCGGCCTATATCTACAGTAAGGTCCAAAAAAAAACTTAGTTGTATAGTAGTAGGTACTCAGGTGTGTATCTCACTGAAATTGGGTCATGTAACTATGTGTGTAAACTTCTTAGTAAAGATGATTCAAAAGAGGAATAATACAATAGTAGGTTTATGAGAAGGTATTATAAGTCCAATGCGGAAGATCGTGCCGTTCCTGTATGGGTCTATACAGTCCGCAAAAACGGTGAACACAGCATTTGCATCGTCTGCAATAGAGAGAGATATGTGAGGATGATAAATCCAATTCAAAACTAACTTTAAACGCAATTTTATCCATAAAAATAATATAGGATTTTTTGCGAAATATTTGCCCGCAGTCACAAAGCAACATCGGCCATTCGTGACAGCTTAGAACAGTAAAATAAAAGAGCTAGCATTACTAAAATCTTGCTATGTCAGCGCCGAACATTTTCAATAGCTATCCAATGCCTATGGCAATATCGTAAAAGAAATTGTATGTTTAAAGGATGAGCGGTATTACATCGCGTTGCAATGATAATAAAGCTATACTTTTGCTATGTGTGCACAGAATTTAAACTCGTTTTGGCTCATGGCACGCGTCTTTCTTTTGATTATACTTACTTTTCAACCCTCATATCTGAATCGTATGTCCGATCGCAAAAACAGCCTTGTCATATCGCATATAAAGTTAATATTCAAATAATACTGCATAAACATATGAGATCTAGAAAAGAGATCAGTCTTTTTATTAAACTGACGAGACACGAATCGCGCAAATCTCTTTCAAATGTTTATGTCATTTGGGATAATGACAGCTGAAGGCTTTTTGAGTGCTTGTCATATCATAGTAGCTCTAATATGCTCTAATATTAAAACCAATGGATTGTTTGACTTGGGCAACTAGTTTTTAGGTAAACTTCGGTATCTGTCTTCCATTATTAGACTATGGAGATACTGAGTCTCAACATTTATATAAAACTAGAGTTTAATGATTTACACAGATTAAACTATGACTATATATAAGTAAAGTGATAAACAGCAACTTTGTTTAGCACGGCTGATATTCATAAAAATATAATGAATCTTATCTCTAATTATACAGCCATAAGTAGTACCTAAGTAATTAAGTTTTAGCAATAATGTAGGAGTATATATACTCCAAAGTTGTTTAAAATTTTGCTGTGCATATACCTAATTAGGATTTAATAATTGTTTACAAAAACATTTTAGCACACTGCATTATTGTGACATGCGCGACACACAAAGACAGTAACTCGATTAATTATAATTTTTTGTCCCCACTGTTTGAGATAAACGATTAAATTCCGGCTTGGCCGGCGTCTGCAAGCGAACGTCTACTTAAACTGACTTTTATTAATGAGGTTGGTTTTAAAATTCTACACGGAGTGCTCCGGAAGAGTGCGATTAATACTCTCGGGACAATTGGTTGGTTCCATTGCGGGGATTAACGGACGCTCCATGTTCCGTGTACATTGTTTGCAGACGCGTGGCGTGTGCTGGGGCGTAATGTACAGTAACTATTAGTTTTCCCCGCAACCCGCGAAGTAAGTTGTTCCTACCTACGACGAATGCTTGGGCACGGATTCGGACAAGTAAATGATCATACAAATAGACATTTTTAAATAAAAAAAAACCTGGTTTGTTCTACTATACAAGTATGTAGTGTTGTGTTCCTGGAGGTGAGCAAGGTTGCCAGAGCTCCCGAGGATGCGCTGTGTTGAGAGCGAGGGACCTAAATGTGTTCCTTCTGCTGTCGACACAGTGCATCCTCAAATCTTATAAAGGGTCGGCAACGCGCACGTGACTCCTTTCGAGTTGCGGGCGTCTATAGGCTGCGGTGGCCGCTTACCATCAGATGGACCGTACGCTTATTTTGTATAAAACCGACTTTGTATAAATAAATAAAATAAAAAATTAAACTTGGTACGAATCCAATATTATATATTGTAAATGTGTTTATTTTATGTAGGAACAACGAAATATAAACAAACATTTATGATTATTTAAGTATTTCATATGACATTACGTTTTTATATCTCTTGTCAATTCAAACCTAACTGAAAAATCTTCGAACAAATATCTTAAACAGACCACAGAAAAGCTACATGAGTCATATGAGGAGCTATGAACGACGTCACTTCCTACATATATTATTTACGAAACGATCGAATGTGGAACCATAGGTACAAAATATCAACAAGTATCAATCCCACATTTTATCAAATCGAAATATGTATATACAACAAAGTTCTATATCAATATGATTTACTGATATCTACTAATAGAGAAAATTGGTCAATTTCCCTCCAATTTGATCTATTGGTTTTTACGATCTATAAAGTTTGTTCTACTGGATTTTAATGATGGAGCAAACTGTACAACTTCCCTCCAATCTGCTCTACTAGTTTTTAAGATAAAGCAAATCAAACTAGTTCCATCTAGTTTGCTCTACTGGGTTTTAACGATAGAGCAAACTGGACAACTTCCCTCCAATCTGCTCTACTAGTTTTTACGAGTAAATCAAACTGGTTTCATCTAGTTTGCTCTAATGGGTTTTGACGATAGAGCAAACTGGACAACTTTCCTCCAATCTGCTCTGAGTAACATGTTGAGTTGCATGAATAAGGGATAAACTTCTTGATATCATCATCCTCCTAGCGTTATCCCAGTACAGTTGCTTCCTAAAGGATGCTCGAGGTCCGCTACCTAATCCCAAGATTTGGCGTGGGCACTAGTTTTTACGAAAGCACCAGCCATCTAACTTTCCGACCCAAGGGGAAACTAGAAAATAGATGCATTCATCATTATATTTAATTAACATTACACTATTAACTTCTAACTAACTTATGGGGGCGAGAATACTTTATTCTAGTTCCCATAGGGGTGAGAATTGCATCCCAACGACCTCTCTCGATCCGTGAGATGTGGGTGTTACTTTGCACTTTTCCACTTGCAATCCCATTCTGCGTTGTGTATGGAATCTTAAACGGGCTTGTTTGCACGGCATGTTCCACAGATAAAGGGAATAAACGTTGCGAGATCAAGCGACTATAAATGTCAATGCAATCACACGAAATGACACATTCTCTGATTCAAATCCAGAATACCTACACATTCACTGAGGCCGAAATCGGTGAAGACCTCACCATCATGATATATGACGTCGATTTCACTAAAACTTAGCTTGTCTTAAATTGTTAAAATAAAATGATTAATTGTGTCTTTTACTTTAGACATCGCGGAAATGTTATGGAGTCAATTAAGTAGGTAGGTACTTGGAGGTAAAGAACATTTTCCATTTTCTTTACTTAACCGAGGCTGGGGCAGACGAGTTCTGGAGTGGAAACCATGACCGACTCTGCCTGTGGGACGACCCCCCGCCAGGTGGACCGACGACCTGAAGAGAGTAGCGGGATGCGGTTGGATGCGGAGAGCTGGGGACCGGCTGTGGTGCCGTGCATTAGGGAAGGCCTATATCCAGCATTGGACGACTGCAGGCTGAGGATAATGATGATGATGATGAACCAAGGCTAGCTGTTTTCTACTCTACCGAGATCTTACTGATGTCGCACAGATTTCCTCGCTTCTCAGTTTACAGAAATTATTACATTTGCGCAGTAAGCAGTGATTATTTGTGCGCAGGCGGGGCGGAATGGATTCAGTACTGTATTGCCACGATTCTGTACATCCCGTTCCAATTAGGAAGCAATCATTGAAATGAAGCCGGGCGCACTAAACAGTCTGTACTGACCCGACTGACAGTTGACACTTATAGCTGACAGCTTGCTGGGCATCGACAAATGTGAAAGTGTCTATGTAAATTCTTATGATTTGCATGATAGGGAATGATTGCCGGAAAATAAACAAGCATTCATTGTACCGATCATGTATAGTCGACGTCAAAAATATGTTTACGCTTTTGCTCTCTATCAGACGATAAATATGTACGTATAGGTCTGCAATTAGACTATAGGTATCTACATTTTGTAGATAATAGCTACCTACGTGAATGGCATATAAAATAGGTCGATAATATGTAAAGGTACCTATCAGAATGAAGAGTAGCAATACAATCTAAAATTTCTTTTCCCAAACTCATCTTTGATCTCAGAGCACTTTTATACCAAAGAAAACCCACCCAAACTTAAATAAGTTAGTTCTAATCCAGTGATTTCATTGTTGATATTGTGATTGCAAACATTCGTACCTACATTGTTTTTTCTTCAAAACAAATTCTTGTCACGGGGGAAAATTAGTTTTTCTATTCTTCTGTTTCTATTCGTCTAGTTTCGTTTGTTGACTTTGATTGCAGGGTTTAGGGAGTGATATTAGAAACGAGACGCTGCCATAAAAGTTAAGTACACGAAAGTACAGTAAGCCAAGAAAATTGTCTACCACTTTTCGACTATCATGTGTTCATTAAGGTTCAGAAGCAGTAGACAATGTCTTGGCTTACTGTACCAACTGTGTCAAGTTATAATTTTGCTATATTTTTAATAAGTACTTGATAACAGAAAAGTTTATTTATTCATGAAACAGTATCACACTAGTTACATATAAATTATAGTAATTAATTAAGGAACTTATCATGAGCAAAATTGCTCGCCTTCAACGCAACCTAAAGTTGGCCGGGGCATTCCGTAAAAGATACGCAATACTCTAGTTTCTAGTAGTTGCTTAGGAAACAGGTACTTCCTAAATTTTGTTTGACCGGACCCATTAAGCAATTGTATTAAATATTTATTGGAGTAATAAATTAATCATTGAATATAAAGATTTATTATATTAAATGTATTCTGTTTCTTATTCAGGGATAGGGAGTTAATCGAAATATTGCTTATGCAGCCTACCATAATTCTTCAGAGCATCGGAAACATATATGGGCGAGAACAATTAATCATGTTGCGAAACACTCCCGAGTTTGGCCGTAAACATTGTTGACACACCGCGATGAGGTATAGCTCGCTAGTATGGGGGATAATCGTATGGATACGTTTGTCAGATCTCAGTAATTGAACTTTTCAGGTGAAAGAAAACATGCCTTCGTAATGAAACTGGTCTAACACGAATTAAGTCTAGTTTTCTTACTATGGCATTCACGTTTGCGTAAAAAGCGTCAAATCTTGGGTTAAGGTGCCGAGAGAGCCCCGCCGGGTCCCTTTATGCCGGGTTTTATAAAGATCCGTTAGCCCAAATGTCAGATCAAATTTCAGTAACTCAGTACATTTTTTGACAGAACAAACCGACATAAGGTCTAACGGATCTTTATAAAACCCGGCCGAGTCACGTTTACCTGTCAGTTTTTTTGTATGCCATTAAAATAAGCCAATCGTAAAGAATTGCTTTTCAACCAAATTGACTCTGAGTATCATGTACCTATAAATATAGTTTAGTAATGGGTGGTAACTGATCCTTTTACATTAAGGAAGTTTATTGAAGAAATAACAAAAGAAATTAATTTTGTGCGGTAAGCGTGCAAAACGCGAATTACTCATTCTCATTCGGGTTGGGCCAGGGGGTTTGGGACAAATTACGAATTGATTACCTCCTTATTTCTAAGGAATATTTGTTATTGCCAACGATTCTGATACCGGAGATCAAGTCATGCAGTATTTCAAAGTCGTGAGCTCTGCCATTACAAAAAAGTAATTAAAAACAAGATTGTCAGAGACAGACAGGCGTTAGTTTAGTAATCGTGGAGATTAAAATCGTGTTATATTTTGAGGTTATGGCGCCCAGTAGCCAGTGCCATTAAGATGTTATCAGAACGCATTAGCTACGTGTGATAGGGCACGCTTCCACGGTGCCACTATCAAGTGGAAAAATAATGTACCGTGGCTAGGGATGGCGCTTCTACCTAACACCATAATTACTGGGATCAGGGGTCATTTTCACTGGTTCACTTGGAAAATATGGCATTTATTCAACCGCGTGGCACACCAAAGAAGCGATGGCTGGACATCGTAAAGGCTGACATGAGTGAAAAAAGGCCCATGAAAGATGACGTGATCTTGCAGAGTAGAGTAGTTTATGTAAAACTAGTTATGTAACTATTGCATACACTATTTTTTATCCGAGTCGACGGAAATTAATTAAACAAACCGAAATAATTAAACACACTAGTCCTGCGGAAATGAAGATAGGGCACATGGGTTGATAGCTCGTTGATGTCTTTTGATCTATGTCCGCGGCGTCACCTGTTTGGTCAAAATCATTAAAGTTGAGTAACGGCGACACGTAATTGGTCTATTTCATACAACTCATATAACTTGAAGGCAGAGCTCCTTTCAAGTGGACTTTTATGAAATAGATAGAGAAAAGTATGTGATTTAAGTTTCGATTACGAAATCTTAATTCAAACATTAAAGTAAACGAGTAGAAAAAGTTAATAGGAAAGCGGGCCCTGGTAAAGCAGGGATATCGCGTGGTATAAAAGACTAGAGTATCCTTTATATATATATATATATATACCAGGCGAAAGTCTACTTATATTATTAATTCTTGTAATATCTAAAAGGAACCTGACTAAATTCTACTACTCCTACAGCTACAAAACTTGAACATTGCTGATATACAATTTCCAGGGGTCTCGTACTTTCGCGTTTATTATTTCTTATACCTAATATTAGTGTCTCATCCCATTTCAGTTAAACCTAATACTACTTATAGTGTCTCATCCCATTTCAGTATTTTAACATCTCAATAACAGCACGTAACTGAACCAGCACGAAAGCACCGCCAGTAATGAGCAGGGCTAGAACACTCATAATCTAGCTTGTAACTTTCCCTATTAGTAGTTTGTTTAAAATCACAGTTGGATGCAATCTCGGTCTTACCGTCGATTGCGCTCTTCGCTTCGTTATTTTACACTCTAGTTACAAACAGAAATACGCATCAGTGACCATAACGGGCTTTATCTCGTTGCAATAAGGTTCAGGAATGGTCAGTTTCATTCGACAATTATGTTGTCGATAGTAGGTACAACTTCCGTGTATTTTCTATAGTTTCAAGTTATAGTCGTAAGTTAGTTGACTCTTAGTCGAAGAAGAAAATCTACCTAGTTTATTTTTAAAGGTAATATTTGAGACACGATTTCATTGCTGAGGGTAGATAAAGTAAAATCATTAATAAAACCACTCTTCCAGAGTGTTCGCTCACATCTGATGGCAGGTAGGTATGCGCGATATATAAAAACATAAAAATTAAACAATGTATACTATGAATTACAACGATAGCTCGAGCTTTCCGCATGCGGCCAGTAAATGAGCCTTCACTGATGGCAAAAAGTATGCGTTGGCCGAGAATCGAACTCGGATCAACTGCTTGGAAGGCAACTATGCTGACCATTACACCACCAACGCATGTTATTGCGTTGTAAAAGTCATAACTTAAACAGTTTCCATTTAGAATTAACTACTCACACAGGTGTTTTTCTTTCAAGTCCTACTTTTTCCTCGCTAAGGTTTTGTTTATAGACAGATGGCGCGTGCAGCTATGGGACAAGGCCCGCGTGGCAGGCGATTACCTCTATCTACTCACTTAATTTTGGCAAATCTGGTTGCCAAGCGTAACCCTTATTACAAGTTAATAGAGTTCAACTCAAAATTCAAAGCAAGAGAGAGGTTATGGACTTGTTATGGACTCCCACTCTTGGAGATAAACATTCCTATGCAATGCAAATAGCAATACACACGTTTGGGTGACTACGGGCATGAATGCAGCTCTTTTTTTTTAACCTGACTGTGGCTTTATTGGCCGGGCCCAATAAAGCGGAGTGCACGGTTGGAGAGTATGGTGAAAATCCAGGCACAAATCTCCGACACGACCACGCGTGTGGTTTGGAACACTGGAATACTCTAAGAGTTTGCGCTCCAGTGAGATTGGTTGAGCGATTTCAACCAAATCTGAGAGTGGTATCGAGCTACTGGGAGTTTTGTAGCTGTTTCACTAAACCTAACCTAGCTCCAAAAGAGTCCAGCAAGAAACTAACTCAGCTAGGCCCGACCTGGGTCGGACCGACTGTACCCGGTGTGCGGCGGTACCGGGATGAATAGGGACTATATGTGTCAGTGTTGTCGCGATCGCGCGGTGGACCTCCTCGCCGCGCCGGCGGGAATGCCTAAGTGTACGCGTCGTGTCTGAGTTGGAAACCGTAAGCGCAGCGTTCCATCTTTCGATGGTCCGTCAGTGTGTGCCTAGGACACCGGACCGTGCGGCCCCTAATCAGTGATTGCCGAGTTACGACAGAGGAAGGAGGGATGGGAATATAGTCGACAGCCTTCCTAACTAACGGATTCCTATGATAGGGACCGTTGTCAAAATAACCTCTGGCAGTCCCCTTAAAGAAACCATACATGGTGCTAATCCCCATGTCATGGTGCAGACGAGGTTCGACTGGTACCACGGGGCACCAGTCGCCCTACGAAGAAAACGATTCTGAATGACCTGAAGCTGTTTGAGCGATGTTACAGGCACGTGAGCAAAAGCTACACTTGCATAAGACATGATTGGACGAATACAAGTTTTGTAGTGTCAGCTTATTTCTAAGTAAGATTTTACTGAACTTGTTAATATCGGCCCAAGCCTTCCTAGCGAATGCCGCTCGCTCTACTGAACGCCCTTTTAATCCACAAACATGGACAAGACATTTATGCTTATAGAAAAAAGAAAGAGCATAATTGTTGAGCTGCTCGAAGGATTCACCCTGATAATAATGTGATGTGTACGGCTCGGATTAGGACAATTTTTGTAGGTATTTCATTATAAAATTAATTTAATTATTTTTATTTATTTATTTATATTTATTATGAAACACACAGTCATACAAACATTATGCTACAAGTTAATTCTTATAATATATAGACCTATAGTTTCCATTACTGATTTTTTTTAAACATAAGAAACATGGTTGCTTAAATATTAGTTGCTAAGTACATTAGTTATAGACTATAAGTGAAAATTATTAATAATTTTACAAACTTGTCTGAACTATACATACTACATTTTTTTTGATGATGCAAGTATTATTGGATATAATGTTTTTGAACTACAAGATACTTACAATTAAAACAAGTGACATGCCTAAAATTGCCGTGTTGTTTAAATAGGTGAAAAATATGTTTGAAAAAATTCTGTTTAAAAATGAATAGACGAGCAAATTATTACCAAATCTTGCAAAAATATGCGTTGGCCGAGAATCGAACTCGGATCAACTGCTTGGAAGGCAACTATGCTGACCATTACACCACCAACGCACGTTATTATAGTGCTACTTTTTAAATATTATTATGTTCCGTCCGTGTATATTGGTAATTAATTTTACGACTGCACGGAATCTAACCGATAAGCCTAACCAATTATTATAAGGCAGATCTGTCATTTTTACTATGGGAAATAATAACGAAATCCCCGCTTGGTTCCTAAAAGTATAGAAAATCAATATGTCATCAAGGAACACCTATTTAATTTCGCTAATGAGTCACTCAATATTAAAAAAATGTATAATCATCTAATTAAGGCTATCTATATAGAGATAAAATACTTTTTAGGTTGTCAAAAATGAGCAAAACCTCTATTCCTAGTAATAGTAATAATGTCCCCCCTACTACCTAAGTAATTTATAAAGCTTTATATATCTTTGTATTCCGGTCCATAGGTATATATGTATGTACTCGTATTTGTAACTGTCACACATTTTTTTTATGAAATGTGTTTTCCAAATTACATTACACGAGAAACGTGAAGTAGATTAGTGAATAGATCTTAATCAGAGACAGCTGTCCATGTAAATGTTGGTGTAATACGTACACAATTGGCAATGCGTTTCGATTCGTTCTTAAGTCGCATGAATAACGTCTAATTTAGACAATAATAATTTCGTTTATACGTTGGCTGTTATCGTGTTAATACAACGCAAAACAGCTGCATCACTTAATAATCTGGTGCTTCATTGTCAAATAGGTACGTAAACACCAAATAGATGTTATACTAATTATTAATACATTTTTTTTTAAATAAAGGCTATTTTATTTTAATCCTATTTTTGGAGTTTATTGGAGTTTACTCCTTAAGAATCGATTTTCACAGAAAACTTATGGGGTATAAAATCAAACGTAGTAAGGCTATTTTATTTTCATTCTATTTTTGGAGTTTACTTCTTAAGAATCGATTTTCATATATAAGCCTGGGGTATGAAAACTTATGGGGTATAAAATCAAACGTAATCTGCCGTGCTAATTTAAAAAGTCGTATCTCAGTATACGCTCAGGGTAAAGATACGACTTCTTAGTTTAGCACGTTATGCATAACGCATAGCGTTATATTCGTGCGCAACTTATTTTGCGCAGCTCCCAGTTGCTGAATTGTCAAGTGTGTCTGTCAAGATCGAAAATAATAAAACAAAGTGTAAATATTTTATAATTTGCTATTTAATTGGTATAAAGTTAGTGAAATAAATCAAGAGTCCAAAAGGGTGCAAACCTTGGACGCATTGGTTAGGTATGGAGAATTTGAAAAAATTGCAGATTGGTTTGCTAGAGTGAAAATCTAATTGGGATACATGAAAATACAAAGCCGTAAGTCTGCTACGAATACTAACGGCCCGGCACGCACTAGGAATAGTGGAAAGTTCGTCCCTGAAACTGACGAACTATTGTAAATAAATGTTTATCTTATCACGTTATTTTTTATATTTTTTGTTTCTCCGTGTAGATGCACGGTATCCCTGGTTATTTTTTTTGTTTTTTTTTTTGCACCTGACTGTGGCTTTATAGACCCGGCCCAATAAAGCAATAGGAGTGTGCGGTTGGAGAGTGGGCTGAGGAAAATTTAGGGGAAACCTCCGACACGACCACGCGGGCGGTTTAAACACTGGAATACTCTAAGAGTTTGCGCTCCAGTGAGATTGGTTCAGCGGCTTTAACCAAATTTGAGGGGCTACTCCGAAATTTGAAATCCGAACTTCGTATTGTGCCGTCCCTTTCACTCATATAGTGTGTCATTTCTAACTTCGGAGTACAGGCCCTAAGGTGTGAGTGGAATCGCGCTACTGGGAGTTTTGTCGCTGGTTCACTAAACCTAGCCTAGCTACCCGATGTGCGGCGGTACCGGGACGAATAGAGGCTACAAGTGTCTGTGTTGTCGCGATCGTGCGGCAGACGTCCCTGTGCTTTTTACCATGAGTTTACATGACCGTACTCTCTAGCGACTGCGTAAAAATTTGTATAGGCAAAAGTATAGCGCCTCTGGCGGTTACACAATAGAACTAAGAATCGGCATACTAAATTGTTTATGCAGTCGCTAGCGAGTACGGTCATGTAAACTAAAAGGCACTGAGGGCCTACTCCGAACTTCGAAATCCGAACTTCGTATCGTGACGTCCCTTTCACTCATATAGTGTATAACACTAGAGCGAAAGAGACGGCACGATATGAAGTTCCGAGTAGGCCCTCTGGTCAACATTTATCGATATCGATAACGTCTACGCGCTAAGTCTTTATTCATATAAATAAATAAATGTAACATACATGATTTCGGTACTGTAACGTGGGGCCCCTTGGGTCTCAAATAGCCTCACTTTGCGGTACCTACCTAATATAAAAAAACCAGTTCATTTATCCTCATTCACTAATATTTATAATTATTTACTAATCTTTACTAATATATTTTATAATCGTTCGTAAAGAATAAACTCCAGTCGTGCGTCGGAGCTGACACACACTTTTTTATTTCATTTTTCATTTTTATATGTACCTACTTATTTATTTATTTATCGTATCGTATGGCAAATATTTCGAACCCTGAGATCTTCGAGAAGACAATACGGTTGCCAGGTTTAGTTGCACTTTTTCTTGCGGTTTCTACCGTCGTGGGACGGTAAGAAAAAGGGGACGTTTAAAAATTGCCCACAAAATCACGGGCATACAGACAGCAGCAACCGGCTTCAGTTTGTAATACTTATATGTAAGATGTTATGGAATCAAATCACATACATCAAAGTTCGTCTGATATAGCGTCGGTTCTGAGCAACACTCTCATTTCCGGAATTTTAGACAGTGACGACACGATCAACTCTAAATGTGATGACGCTGATTCATTTACATGACAATCCTTAGGGCTTAATACTGAGGGATATATTTAACGTTAAACGAATTTGTCTGTGTGTGCACGAGAGAGAGACTAAAGAACATCACTCACTGTTAAGGACGGGAGGCGACTTTCTATGAATACTACCTATTTTTCTTTAATGTCATTCTGATTTTGACAGACTATAGGGATATGAGATCTGGGTACCTGCCTATTTAGAATATTTCATTGGATCTCAGAACTTATCCGTCGAATATACGAATTAAAATGTGAACCCGTCATGATTGACACTGATGGATGTTTTTCCACTTAGCAAATATCGATCAAGAGCAAAATTGAATGATTGACTGTTAACTGTGAACATAATGCTCTTATAATATTGAAATGTATATGCAAACTGATTTGGTTACATTCTTCATTGCGTTCAAGTGTAGGTAGTAAAAGGTGTGGTGTTTGAGTGCAAAGCACTGATACACATATTAGATTATAAAGGTAAATGAAAACACCGGAAATTATTATCAGGATCAACATTTAGTAGTGTTCTTCGCATTCAGGCAACGCATAAAGCCTCCTAAAATTCTTTAGTAGTAGCCTCTAGATATATATCACCCAAAAATGAAACAAAAACTCTGGCTATCGTCATTCGCGGTTTACACTTCAATTCCACAAACTGGAGGCGAATTTATATAAATTGCATTCGTACGTTTGTTTTTGCTAACACTTTTTCGTGTTCGTTTAATTTACGACTTCTGTAGCGTCAATGACCTCGCTGATAAAGATTTATCTCTTTTCGACGATTATAAGTGAAATATAAATTTAAGGAGGATAGACCATGTCAGCAATTAGTAATGATGCCTACACTGAGAAAAAAATATTGTTGTCGTAACAAAAAAACTTTAACCCCACACAGCCGTTCATAGTCCATAGTTGGTGCAGCAACTTTTTTATTGCTATCAATTTGTTGTTACGTTGACAATCTTAGTTAACAACGTTGTAAATTGTTAAGGTAACAGTTTCAAATATTGTCATTAACGAAATCTATTATTGTGGTTGTAACAATGTATTATTTTGTTAATAATATTGTTCCCACGTTAACGCGATTATTGTTGCAGAAACAACATGTTTTATTGTTGTAGTAACAACCTATTTATTGTTGGAGTGACAACATATTTATTGTTGTAGTAACAACGTATTTATTGTTGTATCAACGATGTGTTTATTGTTGTAACAACAAGAAATATGTTGTTGTAGCAATCACATATTTATTGTTGCAGTAACAATATATTTATTGTTGCAGTAACAATATATTTATTGTTGCACTAACAATATATTTATTGTTGCAGTAACTATATATTTATTGTTGCAGCAATAACATATTTATTGTTATAGTAACAATATATTTATTGTTATAGTAACAATATATTTATTGTTACAGCAACAACATATTTATTGTTACAGTAACAATATATTTATTGTTACAGCAACAACATATTTATTGTTATAGTAACAATATATTTATTGTTACAGCAACAACATATTTTAGTGTTGTGGTAACAACATATTTTTTGTTGTAGCAACGATATGTTTATTGTTGTATCCACAACATAATTATCAATGCCCCAGCTAAGCTGTGTTGTTGCAGCGACCAAATATTTATTGTTACTACATCAAAGTAATGATTCACACTTTGTCGCTGGAACAACATCTTTACTGTTGCTTTAGCAAAGTAATGTAATTGTTATTGTTGTAGCAACAATATATTTATTGCTCCTGTAGCAACTTTACTTAGTTCCTCTATTGTATTTTGTTGTATCAGCAATATATATATTGCTCCTGTAACAACTTTACTTAGTTCCTCTAACTATTGTACTTTGTTGTATCAGCAATATATATATTGCTCCTGTAACAACTTTACTTAGTTCCTCTAACTATTGTACTTTGTTTTATCAGCAATATATATATTGCTCCTGTAACAACTTTACTTAGTTCCTCTAACTATTGTACTTTGTTTTATCAGCAATATATATATTGCTCCTGTAACAACTTTATTTAGTTACTCTAACTATTGTACTTTGTTGTATCAGCAATATATATATTGTTCTTACAGCTATTTTTCTTTGCTATCCTAACAAAGCGAACTCAGCAATAGTAACAATTCTCGTTTTGCTACTGTTTCAAAGCTAAGGGATCCAAAAGGCAAAGCTTTTGTCAGATCAGCAAAATAAATATTGCTACTCCGACAAATGATACCTCGCCCTTTAAGGTGGCGTTCCACCAGAGAAGTGCTAGCCAGATTACCGGTTATGATGGCTACACACGTGCCGTTCGAGCCTGCAGGCTTGGACTGAAAGGTCAAATCCGTCCATCCAAACCTCTCGTGTCCGCTTTGGTCGGGCCTTTAAGGTGCGGCCGGAGTCTGCACACGAGAGGTTTGGTCTATCAGTCCAAGCTTGCAGGCGGGGCCGGTGCATGTGTAGCCAGCATTAGCGAGGAAAATCTACCATTCACTTGATTCGTGATCATTCTGATTGATTGGCAGATTTTTTCTCGCTCACCATACTTCCGCCTCCGCACATCTTTGATTGACAGCCGACCTTACGATCCCTACGCTTTTCTGCAGTAGCAAATGAGAACAGTTGCTGTTGCTGGAAGTCCACAGTCGACATCTGCAAAATACAGAATAGGTTGGTGAAAATTATGGAAACCACTAGTGAGAGTCCATGAAAGTAAACGAAAGAAAATATAATATTTATTTATTTATTTGCCATTATCATTATTACAACAAAACAATGTTCTAGAAATTGTAGGTATACATATTAGTTCAAGCTGGGGCCACCGGTGGTCCTAGTTCCTAGTTGCCTAGTGTGCGGCAGCTCAGATAAACTCTAAATACTCATTAGGGTACGCGGGCGCTGCGTGCAAAGCTTAGTAAGGCCGCGAGGCCTGCGAGGCTAACAATTGAACCAAAGTAAATTCTAATCCTGGGGTGGTATTGTAGTGCTATTTGAACTACTATTTATATTTTCACTTGAAGATGATGGAGCATTTACATTTTCGCAATGATTTTGCTGACTTATATTAGGGGGCAAATGAGGCTCACTCGATATCGAATGGTTTTTTAAGTAATGCCTTCTATAAGAGTTAAATATTTGAAAAGTTCTCAAACATCCTGTACTTGCACAAGAAAATGTGGACACAGTTTTATGATAGAAAGACATATGATTTCTCAATTGGTTAAAAGTCGTAAAAGTTTTGTCACAGAGCGCGCAGGACACCATTTTTGTTTAAATTTTGAATAATTTGAGCAGTCCTTGTCGTAGCAGATGTATGATTCCAAAGAACGCAGCTACATTTGCCTGCTCTTCGCCAACTGAAAATTCAACAATGTATAATTATACTGGGTGTCCAAGAAAGTAGTGTCAAGTGGAAGTGTAAAACGGAAAACAGACAACATTCATTTTACAGCTAGACAAGGTATATTTAAAAAAAAACCATAAATTATGTTGCTTATAGGGTAAAATAATTAATTACCTGAGGAACTTGATTTGCTGCTGTCAATGTAATTTGTTGTGGCACTTCCGTTGTGCCATCGGTTGCCAGACTAGGTGCAGTAAACACCTGAGAACACATTAAGTATTTTAAATACAAATATTACTCTCTAGAGTTAACTACAAAATCTCTAAAGTTACTCCCTCATCTGAACAGTTAGATAGAAGACTATGGGTCAAAGTTCTATTACCGCGCGAGATATTTGATTGGATACTTCTGAATCTGCTGCCAAGCTAACTAGAGGTAATCAAAACCAAACAAGATGGCCGTTGTTACAATAAAAACGTAAATCAGAAAAACTGCTGTGTGCTATGGTATTAAACCCGCTTACTATACGTAACCCGACAGGCCTTCAAAATTACTAACTAGTAGCGTAATAGCCCTAGTATTGTTCTTAGTTAAAATAAAAACAAGACTTACCTTCCATGTTGCTTAACAAGTGCGAAACTCCAGCATTCGTTAAAAAATCGCTTAATGCGTCGTCCATTTTTAATAGCTGCTCGTATCAATATATGAAATGATGAAAACTTAAGTCACTGGAAGACCTTTCGCTCTGATCTGAGCAGCAGCAGCAACTAAGCACGTGGGTAACCTCCCATGGCCGGCGACAAAATGGACGAGTGAAAGTGGAAGCGGTATTGATTTTATCGATGGATATTGTCAATTTAACAAATTTCCTCTGCTTTCGCGTTGCCTTTAACAAAATTAGTTTGTCTGATTGACAGTTTATTTTGTCACTCTCGACACACGTTAAAGTTGTGTGTTGACATTTTCGCAAAATTGGATTTTATACGTTGTCTAATTGTCAAAGTTCAATTGTCACTCACAATACGAATTAAACCTTGTACACTCAGCGGCAAGAATATTGCGTCGTTGATTAATATTTTTTTGTTATTTTCTGGAGACATGGTTTGGTGCTGATCCAACTGACAAACGAGCTGACAACTGATAAATTGTTTCATAATTTGCATGATCTGCCAAGTGTTTTTAACCACAAATTTTATTCAAATAATTGAACATTGTTTTAATGCTTTACATTGTAATTCTCAAAGTAGGACGCAAATTCAAAAATCGCTTGTAGATGGAATAAAGGGTTCTACAAAACATACAATTACCACTTTTGATTTGTCTAATGCAATTTGAGACAAATTGTGACAATTGAGGAACACCATTTCGAAAAATAATTTTGCTGTAATAAGCCTATTTCGTGATTGTAATGTTACGATATCTGTGGATGTTACTTATTTTTCCTATCTTTCTCTTAGCTTTCTCGCGGCGACATGACTACCCGTCTCTTTCTAAGTGTTCTAATTAGAAAGAAACGGATAGTCTATCTCACCGCGACACAGCTCGCGCACTGTTTTGTGCTAACCGTGCCGTACGACACACCCTTTTTAAGATCGCCGACCACCCGAATTAGGACTTCGAAATGTTGCATTGCATGGACAAATTGTGGTAAAATCACATAAACTATAGAACCCTTTAGGTTAATAATATAAGGGTATTACATTACACGGTATTCAGGGAAATTTAATAAGAGTTAGGGGCCCTAACTCTATATGTTTGAATTAGGGTCCCTTATGGATACCAGGTCCTGAATACCGTGTAGTGAAATACCCCTACCTAACTAGAAATATATGATAGCTCGCCATATTGCGGAAAATTATAGCAACTAATTTCTTCTGAAGCCTCTCACAGACTGGCGCGGCATGGCCGCGGCGGTCAATACTAAACTTGTCATTTTAGCTGTCAAATTTACTATTGACCGCCACCACAGGCCGCCCCAGTGTGATTCAGGTCTAATGCTGTAAACTGAGTGTCGTCACATGTTATGAAACTAAAGTGGCGCCCCCGTTATCAGCTATCATATTAAATTTCTGTTTAGACTTTTACATCCTGTTTCATGTTTTTGTTTAGAATAGGCTATTATTCCTAGGAATTCTACGTAGTACTTTTTTTAATAAATGAAGGTACAATGCAGTAATTAGCACACTAATTTGATGTAAAATTTATGTCAGCGTTAAAAATTTGTCGTCGAGTCGAGTGTTAAGCGCCCTATGTACCACACAATAATTATTTTGCAATAAATATTTAATACCCCACAGCCCGCGCCCCATACACGGCACATTTAATATTGTGCAATATTAACCCTACAGCACGGTGCAAAGTTTTTAAGGTATAAATATATGGGCCTATATGCATCCTAATAATAAACGATTTGCTTGATTAAATAAAAACACATTGCGTAGTTAAATTTAAACTCGCTCAAACTTTGCGCAATCATTGCGCAATCTTCAATATTAGGCACACACGTTCAATAGTATAGTGCAACCATGTTATTGTGCAATATTAAATATTGATCGCGTAAAATGTCGCGCGGGCTAACACATTTCTGTCATAACATAAAATTGTCACTGGTTTAAAATTATATATGTGACCGTAGTGTGTTAGACCACGCGATAAACATAATTTGTCGTCCTCGGCGCGAGAAGATTGGTAGACAAAATTAGTGTGCTAGTGCTAGCCCTACACATATACATGCTTATCTATTTTAAGAAAACAGTAAGTTGCCAAAGGCCCACCTGTTAAAACAAAAAAAAAATAACGTTTTGTAGTTTTTTTTTATTAAAAGGAGCAATTGATTTGACGCCGAGTGTACTTCCATGAAATAATTCGCAGAAACAAAGTTATACTTTGATAAATCAACAACGGTCATATTGACTTTAAGAAATTACATATATACTGCAACAAAAGGAAAATACTTTGTGGTAGCAACAAATTTATTCTTGGATAAATTGACAACATACTATATTGTGAACGGAACAAAGTAAAAGGACATTGTAATGTTAACAATGTTTAATTTTGTAAATCGGCAGTATTTTATTGTTACCACAACAATGGAAAAAACTTTGTGGTGGTGATAAAATTATACTTTAATAAATTAGCAATGTTGTGTTGTAAATGTAACAAAAGAAAATACTTTGTGGTAGCAACAAATTTATTCTTGGATAAATTGACAACATACTATATTGTGAACGGAACAAAGTAAAAGGACATTGTAATGTTAACAATGTTTAATTTTGTAAATCGGCAGTATTTTATTGTTACCACAACAATGGAAAAAACTTTGTGGTGGTGATAAAATTATACTTTAATAAATTAGCAATGTTGTGTTGTAAATGTAACAAAAGAAAATACTTTGTGGTAGCAACAAATTTATTCTTGGATAAATTGACAACATACTATATTGTGAACGGAACAAAGTAAAAGGACATTGTAATGTTAACAATGTTTAATTTTGTAAATCGGCAGTATTTTATTGTTACCACAACAATGGAAAAAACTTTGTGGTGGTGATAAAATTATACTTTAATAAATTAGCAATGTTGTGTTGTGAATGCAACAAAAGAAAATACTTTGTGGTAGCAACAAATGTATTCTTGAATAAATTGACAACATACTATATTGCGAACGGAACAAAGTAAAAGGACCTTGTAATGTCAACAATGTTTAATTTTTTAAATCGGCAGTATTTTATTGTTACCACAACAATGGAGAAACTTTGTGGTGGTAATAAAAGTATACTTTAATAAATTAACAATGTTTTGTTGTAAATGCAACAAAAAGAAAATACTTTGCTGTATCAACAAGATTACTCATGGATAAATTGACAATGTGCCATTGTCAATGCAACAAGGATAAAAAACATTGTTATAGTAACAATGTTTTAATTTGATAAATCAGCAGTATTGTATAGTTGCCACAACAATGGAGAAACTTTGTGGTGGTAATAAAAGTAAACTTTAATAAATTACCAATGTTGTGTTGTAAATGCAACAAAAGGAAAATACTTTGTGGTAACAACAAATTTATTCTTGGATAAATTGACAAAATAATATATTGTGAACGGATCAAAGTAAAAGGACCTTGTAATGTTAACAATGTTTAATTTTGTAAATCGGCAGTATTTTATAGTTGCCACAACAATGGAAAAAACTTTGTGGTGGCGATAAAAGTATACTTTAATAAATTAGTAATGTTGTGTTGTAAATGCAACAAAAGAAAATACTTTGTGGTAGCAACAAATTTATTCTTGGATAAATTGACAACATACTATATTGTGAACGGAACAAAGTAAAAGGACATTGTAATGTTAACAATGTTTAATTTTGTAAATCGGCAGTATTTTATTGTTACCACAACAATGGAAAAAACTTTGTGGTGGTGATAAAATTATACTTTAATAAATTAGCAATGTTGTGTTGTGAATGCAACAAAAGAAAATACTTTGTGGTAGCAACAAATGTATTCTTGAATAAATTGACAACATACTATATTGCGAACGGAACAAAGTAAAAGGACCTTGTAATGTCAACAATGTTTAATTTTTTAAATCGGCAGTATTTTATTGTTACCACAACAATGGAGAAACTTTGTGGTGGTAATAAAAGTATACTTTAATAAATTAACAATGTTTTGTTGTAAATGCAACAAAAAGAAAATACTTTGCTGTATCAACAAGATTACTCATGGATAAATTGACAATGTGCCATTGTCAATGCAACAAGGATAAAAAACATTGTTATAGTAACAATGTTTTAATTTGATAAATCAGCAGTATTGTATAGTTGCCACAACAATGGAGAAACTTTGTGGTGGTAATAAAAGTAAACTTTAATAAATTACCAATGTTGTGTTGTAAATGCAACAAAAGGAAAATACTTTGTGGTAACAACAAATTTATTCTTGGATAAATTGACAAAATAATATATTGTGAACGGATCAAAGTAAAAGGACCTTGTAATGTTAACAATGTTTAATTTTGTAAATCGGCAGTATTTTATAGTTGCCACAACAATGGAAAAAACTTTGTGGTGGCGATAAAAGTATACTTTAATAAATTAGTAATGTTGTGTTGTAAATGCAACAAAAGAAAATACTTTGTGGTAGCAACAAATTTATTCTTGGATAAATTGACAACATACTATATTGAGAACGGAACAAAGTAAAAGGACATTGTAATGTTAACAATGTTTAATTTTGTAAATCGGCAGTATTTTATTGTTACCACAACAACGGAAAAAACTTTGTGGTGGTGATAAAATTATACTTTAATAAATTAGCAATGTTGTGTTGTAAATGCAACAAAAGAAAATACTTTGTGGTAGCAACAAATTTATTCTTGAATAAATTGACAACATACTATATTGCGAACGGAACAAAGTAAAAGGACATTGTAATGTTAACAATGTTTAATTTTGTAAATCGGCAGTATTTTATTGTTACCACAACAATGGAAAAAACTTTGTGGTGGTGATAAAATTATACTTTAATAAATTAGCAATGTTGTGTTGTAAATGTAACAAAAGAAAATACTTTGTGGTAGCAACAAATTTATTCTTGGATAAATTGACAACATACTATATTGTGAACGGAACAAAGTAAAAGGACATTGTAATGTTAACAATGTTTAATTTTGTAAATCGGCAGTATTTTATTGTTACCACAACAATGGAAAAAACTTTGTGGTGGTGATAAAATTATACTTTAATAAATTAGCAATGTTGTGTTGTAAATGTAACAAAAGAAAATACTTTGTGGTAGCAACAAATTTATTCTTGGATAAATTGACAACATACTATATTGTGAACGGAACAAAGTAAAAGGACATTGTAATGTTAACAATGTTTAATTTTGTAAATCGGCAGTATTTTATTGTTACCACAACAATGGAAAAAACTTTGTGGTGGTGATAAAATTATACTTTAATAAATTAGCAATGTTGTGTTGTAAATGTAACTAAAGAAAATACTTTGTGGTAGCAACAAATTTATTCTTGGATAAATTGACAACATACTATATTGTGAACGGAACAAAGTAAAAGGACATTGTAATGTTAACAATGTTTAATTTTGTAAATCGGCAGTATTTTATTGTTACCACAACAATGGAAAAAACTTTGTGGTGGTGATAAAATTATACTTTAATAAATTAGCAATGTTGTGTTGTAAATGCAACAAAAGAAAATACTTTGTGGTAGCAACAAATTTATTCTTGAATAAATTGACAACATACTATATTGCGAACGGAACAAAGTAAAAGGACCTTGTAATGTCAACA
Organism: Epiblema foenella; assembly: GCA_963556455.1. Lineage (NCBI taxonomy): Eukaryota > Metazoa > Arthropoda > Insecta > Lepidoptera > Tortricidae > Epiblema > Epiblema foenella. The sequence goes on along the minus strand of OY747107.1, from coordinate 10,752,172 downwards.
ATGTTTAATTTTTTAAATCGGCAGTATTTTATTGTTACCACAACAATGGAGAAACTTTGTGGTGGTAATAAAAGTATACTTTAATAAATTAACAATGTTTTATTGTAAATGCAACAAAAAGAAAATACTTTGTTGTATCAACAAGATTACTCATGGATAAATTGACAATGTGCCATTGTCAATGCAACAAGGATAAAAAACATTGTTATAGTAACAATGTTTTAATTTGATAAATCAGCAGTATTGTATAGTTGCCACAACAACGGATGAAAGTTGTTGTACTAATAAAAGTATACTTTAATAAATTAGCAAGGTTATATTGTAATTCCAACAAACGGAAAATACATTGTTGCAGGAACAAGGTTAAACTTTGAGAATATTACAAAGTGATATTGTAACTGCAGCAACATAAAAAGTTTTGTTGCAGTTGCAAAGTCTAACTTTGATAAATCGGCAAAATGTTGTTGTCACTACAACAAAATTAATCTGCTTTGTTGTAGTAGCTAAGTCTAACTTTGATAAACCGACAATATAATTTGATTACCACGACAAAGCAAAAAAGTATTGATACAGTAGCAAAATGTTTATTGTTATCAGCACAATAAACGGCGAACAATAAAAAGTTTGCCGGTGACACTACACTCGTTTTGATATAGTCACAAAGTTTATTGTTACTGTAACAAGAAAAAAATGACAAAGCATTTATTGTGACTTTGTTAGCCCATTTTTTTCTCAGTGTACTTATGATCATTTCAGTTACCAAATTTATAAACTTATATGTGTAGTGCTTTGCACTCAAACACACCCTTTACTACATACACGTTAACGCAATGAAGAATGTAACCAAACCAATTCGCATATACATTCCAATATTATAAGCGCATTTTTTACCAGGAGGTTCAATTGAAAAAGTTGACAATGTATAGAATCTATTATTGCCGAGTTTATAAATTTTTGCCGTTTGTTGTATGCATTTATTTCCTCTCAAATGTGATGAAGTGTGTGTCATGGGCAGTAAGAGGGTTAAGAACTCAATAAATTCTCCGCCTTCAGTGATGGGCTTCTAATAGACTTTCGTTAGTACCATTGATGCACTTACTTGCTTAATACGCTGGCTAGATGACCCAAAGAGGATTTTTCTATATAAGTATCTATATCGTCGCCTAGTACCCATAGTACAAGCTTTGCTTAGTTTGGGACTAGGTCGATTTGTGTAAGATTGTCCAAAAAATATTTATTTATTTATATTTATTTATCTTGGCCTCTGACACAAGAGAACGCCACTTGTCTCTATTCTGCATCACCTCACGCTTAGGGTCGCTGCGGGCCTCGTTATTCGAACAGTATCTGAGACGACCAACCGGACGTTTTCCAATGGGTCGTCCCAAATACGCCTTCTTCACTGCAATATCGTCTCCCATCCTCTCCAAGTGGTCAAACCAGCGTAGTCGCGTTGCCGTGACTTTGCCAATTATGTTTGGCATGGCCATCAGCTCTTCTCGCTCCTTGTTCTTCCTTCGCCTTCAGTTCCCGTCCTTGCTTCTTGTTGGTCCCAGAATCTTCCGCTCTACCACTAAGAGCTTGCTCTCTTCCTTCTGTGTGAGTGTCCAAGCCTCACACCCGTACATCAAGATTGGCCTAATAACGGATTTGTAGACACGCATCTTGGTAGGTCTGCTGATCAGCTTGAACTGTAGAACTCTATGGAGCGAGGCCGAGCATCTTAGGGTACTTCGGACCCGAACTTTAATCTCCTGTTCCCTTCGGTTGGTATCCGTTACTGTGCAACCCATGTACTTGAAGCGGTCTACACTCTTGTAGACTAAACTTCCAGCTTTAAGATTTTCTCTTCTGGCTTTAGTATCCTTGTACCTATCCATTAGGAGATACTCCGTTTTATGGTGGTTGATTCTGAGATCAATCTTTTCTGCCTCCTCCTTCACAACCTTCGCCATGGCTTCTACATCAGGTTTGTTCTGCGCTAGTAGACCTAAGTCATCGGTTTTCAAAATTTCAGGATAATTCATATTGAAAGAGAACGCAGGGCACTGGCGGTGAGGAGTAACATGTTGGCCCGCAGGTTTGCTCGCTGTTCTAATCAAGAGAAAATTACGCTTTTCAAAGCGTACTGTCAGAGATTTTACACGAGCAGCCTGTGGCTTAACTGTACTCGTCAATCGCTTAGTGCTCTGAAAGTCCAATATAATAAAGGATTTAGAGCGCTATTGCAGCTGCCTCGCTTATGTAGCGCATCATTGATGTCTGTCGAGGCTCACACGGATAGATTCGACGCCATCATGCGGAAGAGAGCCGCCTCACTGGTGCGGAGGATGCGACAGAGCTCCAATAAAATTTTGGATATGTTTGCCAGCAAACCTGACACTCCCATATACTTTCACGTCAATGATTTGATGACTAGCAATCGGAACTGATTGCTAATCATTGAATTATTGACAGAAAGTATTTCAACGTATTTTTAAGTAATTTTAATCACTAACACTCCAATGGATCTGAATAACGAATTATTATTATTATTATAATTATAGGCTTTATGTTTATTGTTCTACCCAACACCTCCATCCAGTTTCAGCAGTTCTCGAATGACGCATACGAGCGCCAAGTTGAGCAGAATTGGCGAAAGTGCGTCTCCCTGTTTCAGCCCAGTGACGACTTCAAATTTATTTGTTAGCCCTCCGCATGCTTAACTTAACTCTCATCTTGCTTACTTACTTTAGATACCTTTCATGCATAAAGTACTGTTTTAACTTTGTTACGCACGCCCTCCGTGAAAGAGACAAGCTTGTGTCTTTCGAGTACGTCAAAACGGGACGCAACACTCTTCGGGGATGTCTTTTTTAGATAAATCTCGATAACTATCTGACTGTGTGTAGTTTTATTAAATTTCCTTTAACTTAATTGTGTAGTTTAATAATGCGTTATTTTAGTAGGCTGAGTAAAAAAGGAAAATAAAAATTCAACTTTGGATTTTTTTCTATAGAGAAAATTTTAAGCAATCATGTTTCAGCTATTTTCAAAAACACAGTCATGTAATCAAGAATCATATATCAGAAAATCACCCTTATTGTTTCCTCGTCTGGGCAGAACATCGTTTCAAAAAACGCGATATTTCCCGTTGCAAGGCCTTAAATGTTGATCTTAATCAGTTAACCGTGGTGTTAAGAAGTCAAGTTTAAAGATCAGATAATAAAGTGCTCGTTACAAATGAGACCGATCATTTGGAATTTGAAGGCACTGCTTTGGAAATGACGTGTTACAGTTATTACTAAGTATGATAACCATCTGTACTTTATAAAATAGATGGTGTAGACTTTAAGACCTTTAATTAAGTACTATAATCGATTGGTTTGAAAAACCATATAAATTTTAGACGTCTGTAAAACTGCTTGCCACACAACGTGTTGCGTTTCGGTTATCTATTTAACATATTAATTTAGTTTTATTTATTAGTAAGTAACATGCATTTAACATGACTGATGGCAAGACATTTATGACTTGGCGTTAATACTCTATAATGTACTTATACTGGTTACTGACATGCAGGAATGATTATTTACCACAAACTGGTATTGGTATTATAAATTCAACAGCAATAGCAGCAACGGCAGTTGTAGTTAGCAACAGCTAAATTAGCCCAATATACTTATCGTAACACGTCCTTACGCCTACAGTAATAAAGAAGTATATTTTCATTTCGCCATATATTTTGCTACTTCACTACAACATAGTATAAAACAAAGTCGCTTTCTCTGTCCCTAATACCTATATCGCAACGGATTTTGATGCGGTTTTTTTAGAGTGATTGAAGAGGAAGGTTTATATGTATAATAACATCCATTAAATAGTGCGACCCGTGCGAAGCCGGGGCGGGTCGCTAGTACTATATATGATGGTGATGGTGACTTGTGGTAGGTACTAGATTTCACTCAGAGATTTGATAGAAACATTCACTACGATAATTACCTTAACTTCTCTCGTAAAACTTGGGCGGGCAGAGAGAAAACCTAAAACCGGCCAAGTGCAAGTCGGACTCGCGCACGAAAGGTTCCGTACAATTATCTATAAAAACGGTAAAAAAATTACGTTTGTTGTATGGAGGCCCCCTTAAATATTTATCATTAAATACATCATCTGTGAAAATTTAAAGTGTCTAACTATCATGGTTCATGCGATACAGCTTGGTGACAGATGGACATATAGACGGACAGCGGAGTCTTAGTAATAGGGTCCCGTTTTACCCTTTGGGTACGGAACCCTAATAAGGTGACTGTTGAAAGTAAGTACTCGACAATATGCTCTAGCCAAACAAAAACAACCCCGTTCCTTTTAATACAGCAAGGATTTCTATTCACATGAAGCGTAGTATACGAATTGCCCAAACACAACCCAAAGAAAAGGATGAACCGGATATCCTGAAAGTAACATGTCGTTGGGCCAACCCATAATTTCTTAGGCTTTCCTAAGATCCCGTTAAGAAAGTTCGGTGAACTCATTATTTTGTAGATTGCCCCATACGCATCACTGCCTTATTGCCGATATGGTGAATACGCCACAAGTGTATTCGAGGTCAAATTTAGTTCTAGAGTTGTACCGTTTGTACGAAGTGCTACGCTCTTGTTCAATCGGTCGATGGAACTAGTTCGGTCTGCTAAATCCTCAGTTCTCTGCTACTTGAGTTAAAATCAGGAACAGAACGTAGGAGCATTTTCTGTAGACAATACAATGGTTAACGGTCTTAGTAGATAAATGTTTTTCTTTCTTTCTTCTTTCTTCTTTCTAGATATTATGATACAATAATATACTGCGCCAGGTATGGCAATCCGGTATATCGGTTTGTAGGGTGGGTGACTGACAGACTATAGATGGTACGTGGACGTAAGTGTGAGTGAGTCGTCGACAGTGACGTCACTGGTGTCACGGTCCGGATTATCAGACCTTGTTTTTTTAGATCATGGTAGCTATAAATTATGGTCTGATCATACAAGTCTTAAATAGCATAAGTACCAATATTAAGTAGCTATATCAAGATGCTGTCATGTAGTCTGGGTGGATTTAGACCAAAAAATATTGAATGGTCCACATTTCACGGGCCCTACGAATTCGGCTTGCACAGTCCTCGAATCCTGCTTAACTAAAGGCTGAGGACCGATTTGAATCGCACGGTGGGGTCTAGTTCATTTAATACTTGCACAATGAATATCAATTTTATTTGGGAGATTTAAATGTAATACATATTTACCATAAAGTGGTTATTACTTACATCGACTTCTTTAATAAGTTAATGTGTCTAATTAATATGATAGACGTCATGATAAGGTTGTGTCGCAGTTAAATCTCGCGAAAGTATCCAACATCCCCGATTCATCATAAATTCTGCAAGTAATAATAGTTCAAACATAGTTCCTTAACTGTTCAAGCCTCGTTCGCTAAATAAATTATCTTCGACATTTGGGCCCGCCCCGTTACTGCTAACACGGCGCGAGCTCCGATTGTTAACTGTGTAAAGAAGATATAAATGTTATTCTTTATCTGTTAGGGAGGAGTAACTTATGAACACATTTGTGAGATCGAGGAACTGTTTTCGGGGACTATTGTGTGGGTGCGGATCGATTGTACCTTCAAAACAAAACGAATATTTGATGTCTGTTCCATTTAACGTTTACTATAACTCGTTTCATAGAAGTTTGGACTACTTTATTTATTTATAATCATGCTATAATTAAAATTACAAACCTTTACAGAAAACAAATAGTAAGTATCGGAGACGTAACGAGCAGCAAATCACACATTCATTTTGGCGTTCCACAAGGCAGTATTCTCGGACCCACGCTTTTTATCATGTACATCAACGATCTCCTTCATAAAACTATCCCAAACTCTGAAATTATCTGTTATGCTGATGATACAGTAGCTGTCTTTAGTGGTAAGACATGGGAAGAAACCTACCAGTCAGCTGAGATAGGACTATCAAAGGTATCAAAATGGCTGGATATCAATCTTCTTACTCTAAACGCGACTAAAAGCTGCTATATCCCATTCTCAAAGACTTCAGCATCTTCCCCTCCACTCACTCACAGCCTTAAAATACATTCATGTGAAACGTCTCATATTGATTGCTCCTGTGGGTTCATAAATAGATGCAGCACCATTAAATATCTAGGCCTTCTGATTGATGAACACCTATCTTTTAAACCGCACCTAACTAGTCTATCTAAAAAAGTGAGAAAACTTATCTACGTAGTAAAACGACTACGAGACTGTTCACCTCTATATATTCTTCGCATTGTCTACCATGCGCTATGTCAATCTGTTTTACAATATTGTATTGCAGTTTGGGGTAGCGCTGGAAAGACCATACTACTTGAACTTGAGCGCGCTCAGCGAGCTGTAATCAAAGTAATGCTAAAAAAACCTTTCAGATATCCTACAGACTTGTTGTTTAGTGAAACCGGGTTTCTCAGAGTTAGACAATTATTTATTCTCAATGCTGTTATCAGGGTTCACAAATGTTTAGGAAAATCAGCCCTAAAAGATGTCATTATGACTAGACGTACATACAGAGTCCCTGTACCTACCATCAAAACGGCTCATGCTCAACGATCTGGCTATTACATTCACCCATTTACATATAACGCTGTTTGCAAATTCTGCGACCTAAAAACTTGCACTTCGATAAAAGTCAAATCAATATTAAAAAAATGGTTTGCAACTCTATCTTACAATGATACAGAAGACATAATACGCACTTACTCTTGGTCTGTGGTCAGCTAAATCTTTATCAGCTAAGCTACTCGCACTCATTCACGTCACACACGCACACACCACACCCCTACTCACTTACACACTCACACATCTTCACACATATTACACACAAACACTTTTACTTAGTTTATTAATTTTCATGTTTTATACTCGTAACTGCTACAAATGGTGCATTCCAAGATACAGGCTCGCCTAGTTTGGACTGCACCAGAAATCCCGTGTGGTTATTGTATCTTTGTGTTTGAATCAATAAATTTACTCTTTACTCTCTTTACTCTTTACTCTTTATATGAAGTACATCATGAAACCATGTAGGTTTGTCTTGATTCTTGATTTACGTACAGATTCCACCGCAATGTTTATTACAAATTTAGATTAAGAGTACCTGCATGCAATATACATCATAAAACTGGAGTTTGGTCAGTTTATCAATAACAGTATTACCTTGTTACTTATAATTATCTAACTTGAGCCACATGGAACGAAACTTAACTGCTGGCATATTTCAACTTTTGATGTCAGTGTACCTATATTCTCAGGTTCCTTATCATGAATAATAAAACACTGTTAAACGTGTCATTTTCGATTACCCTTCTGGAATCTATGGTTCTAGGTTACTTTGAATACCAGAAAATTTTCGGCAACCAGGCAATATATATATACATAAGTTTACTCGTCTGAATCCACCGCTTTTGTATATTTCTGTAGTTACTGACTACGAAAGACAAAATGAAGATGATGAACATGGGTCAACATGTTTTATAGTACACATAAGTTGTAAATTACGCATTTAAAAACCGATAAAATTAGTTTAGCCATGTTAAAACTTCAGGAACCCTGAGCATTTCTCACAAATTAGGTAGCTACATTAAAAGGAAAAATAAATATTTCATTATCTTGTTTATGTAAATAATTAATATCTTAAAGTATCGGGCACAAAGTCCTTAAAAGACGAAATCACACACGCGACTGCACTTTTCGAATCTCATTAGCATACGTTTGCCTTATTTGACATTTTTTATAACCAGGACTCGATTCAACAGTAAAACATTACTGGACATATCTCCACTTTCGTCTATGTTGGTGCTGGTCTTTTCTTATTCAGTGCTAGTAGATCTCTGTTTCTGGTGGCAATACATTTTATGTAAGGCTGTTCAGATTATCTCCGACATTATTCAGTTTCGATAAATGTGAAAAGCGTCATTTTAAAATATCATCCAGCAAGTGGAAACTAACCCTAACTCAGCGATATCATTTAAGTACTGTATGTGGACGGTCATGACTTAGAGTTAAAAGTGTCGATAGCATGTCGCAGATTTTGTAATATTTGCTTATACTTGAAGTATTATTATTTAGCTAGTAACCACTCGTGGGATAACTCTTAAATATGAACGCCATCTTAAGTCGTCTATTTTAGCCATAACCTTTAGAGATATGGTTGATTCACATTCATCATTTTGGTAAAATTAGACGGTTGTCGTCTTTGAAGTCAATAGGATATGGTTTTAGTACTAAACTTCAAAAGTTCGTTTTTACAAAACAATGTGGTGGCCATGTTACGAGCTGTCATTAAAAAAACTGAATTGTGCCCCCTCTCGTTATTCCGGTGCATCCCTTGCGTAACAGCTCTTAACTCGGGACCGGGAAAGATAAAGCGAACTGGTCGCGCTAAAAGAAGAATGGTAAAAGTAACTCCGGACTGGGCCTGTATCGCAATTAAACATCCCTTTTTTATTTGATACTAATCTCACTTATTTCAGTTGCATCCTACACAAATGCTCTTACGCAAGCGATAGAGACCAATTAAGATAGTACTTTCTTATACATTTCACTGTCTATGATCGGTCGTACATGACACAGCTTCTAAAACGCGAATAGCGTGTATAATTCACTTTTTGCAGTAATTTAGTTGCTGTACGTGGGTTGCATTAGAATTCTGTAGTAGGTCTGTACGTGTGTAGGCGACGTGCCATTGTTTACTAAATCAACAATGAAATGTACAGACACACCATTTTCGTGTCTTGATAGAAACGGTGTCACCTGTCTCAGTAGTAGTAGTGTATTAGTATGCCCTGTGTAGTTATTTTAAAATATGAGGTCTATTTTTTTCGTCTGTTCGCATCGTATTCCCATTTCACACTGGTGACTAGCGGTTTCAGAATCGAAACCAGGCGAGGCATACCTAATTTAGAAATTTTAATTCTTTTTATCTCTCCTGTTCGGAAAGTTCAATTATCACGAGTAGATAGCCGGGTTGAAAGTCGCTTTTCCGACCCTAGGGCGGAAAGTACCCATATTTTTATTTTAAAGTTCAATAGGCCGGGGGCGAGCGCCAGCTGCTCGCACGTGCTCTAATATTTTTTCAGAGCTATTAAGGTGACTTGTTAGGCATTTGTTAAAAATCAATATTCCCATGGATGGAGATGACACAAAATGCGAATATAAATCGGTTACCACTTCGTCATTACCGCAAGCGTCAAAGTTTCATCTCTAATATTTTTTTTGACCTGATGCTGTTCATAAATACTCAAATTTTTGACCTAAACAAAATTCCAAAATGACACAAAACAACACTAAAAATAACAATAAAATAACACTAGGTTCAAAAAATGAAGCGTAAACCAGCATACGCAAAAAATAAACAACATTAATATTCTTCAAACTATCGAATCTAATATTGCCCCACGTCTATCAGTAAATACCTACTGACAACGACATTCCCACCTTTTAAATGCCACTTAAGAGCGCTTTAATAAAATGTAGTGGGTCCACTAGCGCCACTCGTAAATAATTGTAATTAATTAAATTTAACGATATATAACTAAAAAAGGGGGCCGCTATGTACTGTAGTTTGTATTTAAGTACTTTTTGAATCCATCAAACTAGTTTTTACGTTGCTGGATTCGTCAATCTATGAGCTCAAAATTAAAACGGCCGTTTTAACTTTGAACGCATAGATTGACGAATCCAGCAACGTAAATACTAGTTTGATGGATTTAAAAAGTACTTAAATACAAACTATAGTACGTAGCGGCCCCCTTTTTTAGTTATATATCGTTAAATTTAAATAATTACAATTATTTACGAGTGGCGCTAGTGGACCCACCACATTTTATTAACGCGCTCTTAAACACGGCTACTTGACATGATTATTTAGTTAGGAGAGGAAAGGCACACATTACACAATTGTGGGTAAATCAAATATTAGGTGTAGTTAGTAGGTATAGGTACACCTAATATTTGATTCGATTAGGTACATAATTTTTGTATACATTTAACACGGCCCTTGTACCTAGGTGTCTATTTCTCTTACCTCTAAGTTAAATTGTATAACTTTAAAGTTGTATGATAGATATACTATAAGTACCTCGGTATATTTATTTTACGACCTTTCCAAAGTTATGTTTACAATACAGTACGTAAAGAAGTGCGATGCATCTATCTTAGTGAATTTTAAATCGATTTACAACGATCAAATATATTTTATCCCCGTTTCTTTATAAGTGGCTAAATGTCTTTGACTGTAATTAAGAAACGCTCCCGAATGACACCAGAAGGATGCGTTTTATTGAAGAGAGCGGAGACGTGCAGCAATCAATTAGTTCCTCCGCTTCGCTTTTCAGTTTAAAGGATTAATTTGATTGGTAAATTCTGCACGTTTCCTCTTTGCTTCGCCTAACGGACCCTAATCCTTAATAGTTAGTTACTATTTTTCATCTCAAAAAAGAAGCTTCATTTTCACTGACAATTTCTTTATACCTACTATTATGATCTGAGTTAAGATTTTAAATCTTCAAGCATTTGGACGTTTATTTTATTTAGTAAAGAAATGTGTGACTGAGCTGACTGGTATAGCAATTTTGGAAATCACGTATAGTCAGGCTTATTTTTTGAGTTGTTATTATAAATTACGTATATATTATAATACAGAAATGGCTTCACTTGAGTGGCACATGTCGCGAAACGAGCAAAAGATTACGTTTTTACTGACACTGTTTAACATAATCGTATCCAGGGGGTGGCTTTATTTGGCATCATTTGTAACGCAGTATTTTTCTTTTGTAAATTGCTAACAAGTTTCACAGATGTTGATTCTTGTGAAGAAACTACTTTTATTGGCATTAATTGTTACCTACAGCATGTTCCTGTTCTTGTTATTGCAATAAAATAAAAGAAGAATTTAAATGATAACCAAACTGCGTAAAACTCTCTTCTACGAGATAAGAATAAAAAACTAAATAGAGATTTATATCTTATACTAGTGTAATTAAGCCGAACCAGCAACAAGAATTTGTGACATAGGTACCTAAGTGTTTTGTTTTTCGCTGGAAAAGAAAATTATAATACCATATTTTTCGTGGTTTGAAATATCAAACCATGAAAAATATGGTATTATAATTTTCTTTATGTAATAACATCATCTTATGTATGTAATAACATACATACCTACCCGAATACACCAGAATCGTCGTTCTATGTTTGTGTCTTTGTGAGTTACTCGGGGTAGCTTCTGTTACATAAAATAGGCACCCAATTTGACCTGTCAAACAAATGGTCTATTAAATCCGTAATGCATCAAGTCTCCCCGATTTTCATGACAATGAATCTCGCAGCGGCGCCCGTCGAACTACAAACAAGGAAACAATAGCAATAACGGAACGACAAAAACTACCGTTCAGGCTTCCTGTCGTGGCTCACACTGCACTTGGGGCGGAGCAAGCGACACTGGGACAGTAGGTTCATCCTAAAACCTGATTTACATTACCTATGAAATCAGTTGCATGAAATAAGTTGAAGATCAATCTATAATTTCACCCATAAAACTTTTATAACAATTATAACACACTGGTATCCTAGAGACGGTAAAAGAAACAGGGGATATCAATACATAAGATGGGAAGATGAACTCAAACTGACTGCTGGTCCAAAATGAAGAAGAGTCGCAAATGACAGACAGCAATGGAAGAGGTTTGATAGGAGGCATTTTCGTGATGGAGGACTAATTTGACGGATAATCAGACACATAATATTAATTAATACTTATAATACGTTTTGAAATTGTATGGCATGAGACTTTTGGGTATGGTTTTCAAAACGCTCTCCCCCCCTTCCTCGCCCGAAAATGCGCCCCCTTTACCGGCTGTTTTCAGTTTTTCCGAAAACTCTTATAATTTCGACACACGTGTTTATTAGGACAAAAATAATCCTCATTAAGTTGTAAACAAAATATGTTATGTATGTATCTTGATTTGATAGGAATAAGGGTTATCAAGCTGAGGCTAATGCAAATTAACGCTAACCTAATGCAAAAAGTACGTAGTGGGGGACAATGGGTCGCTAGAGGGGGAGAAATGGTCAGCCCCTGAGGTTGTCCAACATACTTATCTCTTTGGTTCAGTCTAAGTATGTAATATTTCTACCTGCCTGGAGCTATTCGATCAAGTATAATATGATTTTCATATAATTCAGGGATGAGTAATTCATTTATGCACTTAACTTTTGAAAGGCAAAAAATTAAAAATGCGAAAACAAAAAATTCTGCGTTCAACTTTGTTTAGAATTTGTTATTTTGTAAATTGAATTATACTTTATAAAAAGAATAAATATAATTATTGTCGATTATTATAGCATTTTGTTCTTTCACTTATTATGAATGACCGGCTAATCTTAATCGAGATTCCAAGTAAGTATTTAATCAAAACATACGACATACCTAACATATCTACTTTCAATATCTTCATGCCAGTACCTATAAAATTCGACTACTGCGCCATCTATGACTAGTCACAAACAACGCGACGAATTGAGAAGGACAACTTTATTTTATTGAAAGGCACAAACCGTGGCTTTCGTGGTTTGTGGCGTGACTGTTGTTTTTAAGAGGCGCAATGTTACATGTACAAACGAATAGATGGCGCTGTTAACTATAAGGGCCCTTATTAGAGATAGCAAAACGTGACGTCTTCGGCATTTCATATTATTATCGGATATTCAGACTTTGATTTGCATCGCCTCGTCTGTCGTTGTCCCCGCGCTGGTGGACAAGAGACCTTCAATCTGTTTTACATTGTTTCACAGTATGGGCTTGTCCAGGAATTATGTGATCATATTTTGCCTACTTTTGACCTCCCCCTCCCCCCAACCCACCGGTGATATTTGGTGATTTTAACTAGAGACGCAACGGATACTGGTTTGGCCGGATACCGTATATCCGGCGGTGCAGTCAGCGGGATACCGGATATCCTGATATTCGGTCAAAAATTTTGCCCAAGATAAAGAAAGTCATTGAATTTCGGTACGTAATATTTCGTCGCGAGTTATTCACTGTTTTCGATTACTTTCAAACTTACTTACTTTTACTGTTTAAAGTTAAAGTAATGTGGAATAGTAACTGTTGATTACTCTTGAGTTAGTTATTTATCATCCTCATTTTACCTACTCTATTCTATGTGATAACATACTATCTGGTATCCGGCGAAACGCCAATATCCGGTATTCGTCTGGGTAGTAAAATTATGGTAGGATACCGGATAGTGGCTGGATATCCGTTGCGTCTCGAATTTTAACGTAACCCCAATTCAAGAACATGTGTATTTTTAGGACTAAAGTATAATTACTATAATTACTTATAGTTTATCACGCGGGGACCATTAGACACTAATATCGTTAATAATGTCATGAATATTATATTAACGACATACGATATGCAGTGTTAATACAATACAATACAAATCAGGTCAGAAACATAACATAGCGACTTAGCGAGATATAAGCAGAGGTAGACAACAGGCGGTCTTAATAATATTATAATATAATATTGCGTGTGTTTTAACATTGTTCAAGCAATTTCGTTATCTTTGATTTCCGCGCTGTGTAAAAACTCTTACACGTGATTTTCTCTCGCACCACTCTCTCCCCCATCCTGATCATTCGTAACATTCCCCCCCCCCCCCCCCCATAAAAGATCACAGGACTTGTCGAAGAGCCCTTACATAGGAATAGCGAAACATTAAACGTTTTGTATTTACTTTTTTAATTAAATTACAATTGTAGACTGAGGTCGAATTCCAACGGAATTTCCACTCCAGAGTCCCTGTCCGCACAGTAAGATACTTAGAGAACTATTTTCAAGGCATAAACATTTTAAACTCTCGCGTTTTGTACACATACGCGATATAATAAATTATGTTTACCGGTGCAACCCGTGTCGAAACGTCGGTAACAAAGGTAAATACATAAATGTCGCGTTAGACCCGATTAAACAAATATTTTAAGTATTTCCAAGGTGTTACGCAGTATGACGGAAAATTTAAGGAACGAGAAGCGGGGGTACGCTAAGGAGAAACTACTCTTAACAAATAAAAGAGAACTCATACCAGAAAGTAAAGGAAACAACTGGCGATTGCTCCACCGCTAAGAGTGCTGTAGTCATAAATTAGAATTGATGAATTCGAAGACTATACAATATGAGATTCTTCAATAACGAATCTCTTCAAGTTACAGATCAATGTACAAATAAAAATGTCTCAAATATTATATACGACAATTGATGCAGTTGTGCATAATGAAACCAAATTTTATAGAAGAAATAGCTACTCAAAATAAAGTGAATAGATTTTCCCTGAATTTTCCCCAGGCCGCTCTCCAACGCACACTCTTATCGCTTTATTGGGCCCGGCCTATAAAGCCACAGTCAGATTAAAAAAATATATATAAGTAAGTAGGTAGGTAACTACTAGGTATCTCTCAAATAATCCAATTTAGATATGGACGATCATAATACAACAGTAGGTAATACAATAAACCTCAAACGTACGCATGACATCCATAGGCGGATATTTTATTTCCACCATTTTTTCGCTTTAATTTTGCAAAACTTTCTTAGACTTATTATTAGGGTTTGCAACAATGGCTTTTCACAGAAAGAAATGTACGAGCTGAAATATTTTATATAACCGTAGACGGATCTTGTGAATAACTGTAGGGTTCATTGTCCATAGGCTATTATTTGACATTTTATTTATTTATTTGTAATATACAGCAACTATCATTACAGGTTGAACTTAATGAAATAGTGCCTTAACTAAAATTTACTTGGAATTCAACACTATACACAAATTCAGACATTGAAAAATAAAACGGATAAATTTTGCCAGCAACTATCAGGGCGTGTATTGCGCACATAAATAGCTTTCATAAAAAACTGTAGACGACGCTTGGGGATACTTAAAACTGTATGAGCCGTAATATGAGTTCGCATGTTAAAATGTAACCTTTTACTGTTTCTCTCTCGTTTATAATTAGCATTTTCTTCAACCTTTTCGATTCCAATGATGGGTAATTGTACCCATCACGGCATGCAGTGTGACATGCATTTCTACTCGTATAGGGTTCAATTTCGATTTTGACATTCAGATCTCTTGGGTGAGTGACGGCGTTTGTATTTGACAGAGCGTTGAAATAGTAGATTGTATGACAAGGGTCTAAAATAAGCCATACTACCAGGGAAAATAGTTCGAGTGGTAATATGGCTTTTCGATCAGGGTTATACAATCTATTTTTCACATCGATTGCGAGAAAATAAATAAACAAAGATTATCCACCCCCAATTAATAATAAAATACATTGAGACTATGGCGGCATCATATAGTTGAAATAGGAACGAAAAAAGACCTAATGTTTTAATAGTTACATTAGTTGAATAAAGTATGTACCAAAAAGAACCCAACGTTCCCATTGGCTGTCGATGTGTTTTTTTGATTAGTGGATTGAATATGGTGAAGTATTTTGATTGGTCAAATGAGAGTGTTTTGTAAATCATAAATATGAATTCATATTTTCCTAGGGGCTAAATGTACTACTTTAGCCCCACTTGTTAAGCCTAATATGACACACTTTTCGAGCATGGGAAGTGAAAAAGTTAATAACATACACATCTCCCTTCTTCTTAATCGTTCCCTCACTGCTGAAGATCGTGATTCTTATTAATCTCGTCGACTAGCCGCCGCCATCGGTTCTGCTCCGACGCCCGGTGGAGTGAAGCACTCACAGTCATATTCGGCTGCTGGAATATCTGGTCTGACCATTGAATGGGACTTCGGCCTCGTGGTCTTTTATCCTCTTATCTTTCCTGTCACCATTAGTCTCTTCAGGTTATCCGCACCCCTACGCGCAATATGGCCCAAGTATCGCACTATTCCTTGCAAGCAGGTCGAAGACAGGTGATAGCTAGTGATGAGAGTGGACTGCATTAGGATGTAATGATGATAGAAACACGTAGGTATTTACCGAGAATATATTAATTAATAATATCAGCACAATATATAGTTGACCAGGCGAACGTAACACAAGGTGACAACTGCAACATAAAAGTCCTTGCCAAACTCAGCAAGGAGTGAAAGCCATCAACAAAAAAAAAGTAGGAAAAGTAACTATTGACATTGGTATGTAAAAAAGGTTGAACCACAGCCAGTCGCCAACAAGAGACGTTGAGCCTTCTCCGTCTTAAGCTCTTTTAGTACAGAGACCTTTGTACTGTGGGCTGTCCAAGGTATTCTCAATAGCCGCCGCCAGAACTACAATTGAAAAGCATCAACTCTTTGCAACAAACACATAAGTAGATAAACTTAATACCTACTTCCTTCTGATGTTCGAGCTAGACGAAGAATTTCGGTTCAAGGTTCTAGCGATAAAGAGAAATGTATATACTGTAGTCTACTGTCTACACGTACCTATAATTCCTGGAAAGTCAAATCTTATCTTACTGTAAACTAGTGAGCTAGGTTATGGCTCTAGGTTAATCGAGTTTTGCTACACACGCGCGATCATTTGGCCAAATTTTACTTCACACTTTTATGCTGTCTACGGCAAAATACCGAACCGAAATATTGGATTTTGTACTGAATTAAGGCGATTTCTTGACTTGTTGCTGCGGACGCGGAGGCAATATCAGAAAACTGTCAGCTATCAGTTTCAACTGTCAGTAGAGTCAGTCAGTCACGCTTCTTTATAAATTAGTGCTTTTTGACTGGCGCGGGATAAGCGGAAGCGGATGATACACATGCATTACTGGGCAGTACTGCATTTGTATGTGCTGCCGCAGTAAATGAATTTATGAGACATCAGTAAGCTCACTTTTAATAATTTATTCATTTACTTATTTATTTTATTTGGATTTCCAACAGCTATGATATTACATTAAACAATCAAATAGATACAGAGAGCCAATTATAGGAACTTACAGGCAGTGCCATGATACTTAACTAATAGGTACTAATGTTACGCACTAACGTAACCACACATGCGAACAAAAAAGGGACATACACTATTACTAATTCAAGATTTAGAATTTAAAACCTTGCTGAAACTGGAATTTACACTAACTGAACTAATTTATTATTTTATTAGGTTTATCGGTGTGTGATATAAAATATCACGCACCAACCGCGCTTCGCTAAGTCAGAATGTCGCCTTAGTATGTTAGATTTGAATCCCGTTTAAGTGTATTAACCTCATAATGAGCTAAACTTTTGGATGAACGAATAAAATTGGGCTCAGCTGGCTTAACTCGGTTGGCACGGCTGCCAGATAATTGGATACATTATGCTAGTCAGCTCAAATGCAGATACCTCGTACCAAAGTGACCGGAATAATACTAGCAACATATATGATATACCATATAACTATTTTGTGTATACATATACGAAGTCCAATAATTTGTCGGCTTTTCCACATTTTTTGTTTAGTCTCGTATTCTCTGTTTGGCCTGAAGGTTGACTGGTCGAGAATATCTTACGGCATTAGGTTCGCCTTTTGTATCTGTAACCTTTTACTGAGCAATAGAGCGACAGATATTTTAAGACGTAGTATTTTATATCAATGTTGTTGAATTTATTACCATAAGTCTGTGGTTAAGCTCGTTTGGAAGCAAGCTCTGAGATAAATTACCCATCATCTTCAAAGTGCACTGCGAATGGCCACTTTAAACACGACTGGTACCGATGTTGCTCTTTAAACGATTTTAAACGGTAAAAATACGCGAAAATCACTATCCCTCTCTTGGCAAACGAAATGTTTCTGTGACAAGCTTAATTATTTTTTCTTGTCTCTCCATTTATCATATTTTGTTGACGAGGCTGCGTGACGATTTGTGCGCCCGGTTGATAAATTGAAGAGCATTATTTTGGCTGAACCGACGATGTGACTTTAGGACTTTGTTGAAATTGTCGTGTTCATATTTTGACTGCTGGATTTCTCAAGTTTGTATGTCATTTTATCCTGAGTCACAAAAGATACCGTAATAAACGTGAGTTAAAATAGTAAATTTTGATGCAAGTGCGGAAGGTTTGTCATTTCGCACGAGTCCCCAGTTGTCTCGGGACGAGTGAAAATGATACTTCCGCACGTATATCAAACGACGTTTTTTAATACAGTTGCGAAAAAATATCAAAGAAACAAAACTAAATAAAACAGTAATTAAAAGAGAGACAAAACAAAATGTATTTTCTTGCCATTGTGGGCTTTGCACGTACATACCTGGTCTACATCTGGCGTAGTTTTCACAAATTTTATTAAAAATCGTATAAATCGCACATATCACAAAAATATTATTAAAACAATACGTCATTACAAAATTAATTCGTGATATTATGAATGAAAGAGACGGGAATTAAAAAGTCGGTTTAACTTTTAATTGATAGTCTTTTTTCAACAAGCCATGGTTGTCAGCATTCAGCCAAAACCAAAACTATTTTGCTAGACATTTTATGTCATGTGGTAGTTTAATTACATTTATACATGAAAAAACAGTTATTGTTAATTTTATAATTAATTTATATTTGATTTTCTGGTAAATAAATGTATGTTTTGGCGAAAAAAAACAAGCGTTCATTTATCCGTCGCGGCGGTCCTGCATAAATCTTAGGTCTCGCGTAATACTCGTTTCCGGTCATAGGTCTACTCAATCAGATAACTTTTTGAAAACAGTTTTAGATTTTTTAGTATATTATAACCCTTAAACCTGTTTAATATGCAATTTTAATGTTTTAAATATAATAGAAGTATACTTTTAATGCTAAATGCTTTATTAAATAAATGAGTAAACTGATAGAACCTAATACTCTTTTGTTGGATGTTTGGATTGGACCAACGGTAAATTTTAAAAAATTGGAAAAGTAAAAAGCACTAGTGCGCGAAATCCAACTTTGCGAACGATATACAGCTACATAAAGTACCACTTTATGAGCAACTGTATTAAAATATTTTTTTTGGTGTACTTTGGCGAACAGGCAGGGTAAATCATGTAACTTTATGTATACTAACTTTACGGATATTTTTGATAGAGAGAGACCGTTAGTACATACGTAGTTATGTGATTAGGCTGCGGGATTGCAGGTCCACTTCGCTATTGTCCGTAATTTAGTCGTGTAAAGAATGACCGATGTTACCCGACGACCTGTCCGTCCCGATTTGCGTTACACGTCCTAGTTGCGAATATTGGCAAGAGGCTCAACAATCCCCGTTCGCGATGGTACATTTAAACAGAGGCCTATTGCGTATTAAAATTAATTGTAACTAATATTATACGCGGAAGTCTCTTTCGAATGACAGAGGTTGAAAAGAAACTTCCGCTTGTAAAATTAGTTACGATTCATTATTTTCTTCATATGTAGGAATACCTAAGTGACTGGCAGGAAAGGGCGGGTTATTTTTTGTCAGTCTGCCCCATAATAACATCAGAGCGGCTACTCGGAACTTCGAAATCCGTACTTCGTATAGAGCCGCCCCTTTCACTCATATAGTTTATAACACGAGAATGAAAGGGACAGCACGATAAGAAGTTCGGAGTACAGGGCTTGCTCTGGTCATTATCACTCGGATCATTGTGGATGAACTTCGTATCTCGTTTGAATTGAAATCCATTGTCCATACCTACTAATATTATAAATGCGTAAGTGTGTCTGTCGGTCTGCCTGTTACCTCTTCACGTTTAAACCCCAGGACCATTTTCGATGAAATTTGGTATGGAGATAGTTTGAGTCCCGGGGAAGGACATAAGATACTTTTTATCCCGGAAATCACCCCCCCAAGGGGGTGGAAGTTTGTATGGAAGAACGATAACTAGGTAAGCGCCTGAGGCCTGGTGAGTTCTACGCAAGTCTCGGGCAAAAGCTGTTGCCCTATAAAACTGGATTTTAAACCGACTTTAAATAAAAACCGGTCTAGTGCGAGTCTGACTCGCGCACCGAGGATTCCGAATACAGATCGTGTATCTGTCCCGACTCCGTTTAATTCAGGAAAAACCTTAATAGCGCGACGTATAAAATACATTAAACGTCGTGGGTACAGCGCCATCTATCGCCTATCATCTATGAACCGGGTTTATATAACAAAAATACATGCAAAGGTAATTAAATTTCAAACTTATATTTAGCAATGCGACCTATTCCGTGAAGGCGGTTATACTGTAGCTACTCGTAATTTGCAATGATTTTGATATAAATACTAGCAATTTCATAGTCAAAAAACTGTTTCTGAAAGCTAATGAACTTACTTACTTACCGATTATTTTTAGTAAAAGAAGGTTTTAAAGTCACAAGACAAGTCACTTTTGTTGTGACTTTAAACCAAGGACTTCAACAAATCCATACATTTTAGTTGACCCCGGGTCTTAACAACTACAGTAGGCAGATATCAGAGCGCAACCTATTTAATCTCGTATTTTAAACATTAAAATTATTACGGGTCCATGGGTCAGCAAGTTTTGGCTTATATTTATATAGCAAGCGCTTTAGAGTCTATGGGTCAGTATATTAAGTAACTCTAATCTATTGTTTTTTCATGCGATTATGCATGTAATTGCTAGAACGTTAGGAGATTTGATTTTAATTGACATAGGTCGTTTTGGTTTAGAGATCATTTAGCTCTTGTAATACCAGAGTCACAGATATTCGAAGAAAATCAGAAGCGAAATCACTCGATTTGTAACTACGATCGTAAAAATAAAAACGAAATAATGCAACAACCTGCTTTATCTTAGCCACGACAAGACTAGAAGTAGTAAATTGTGTAAAATTTAGTCATTAGCTTCAACTTCACCGAATATCATTGGTATAAAATGACACACCAATGCCAATGATGTCGTCAAATATCGTGATATTGACAGCTGTCTATAGGGTCGCCTCACGATACGTCCTTATTATAACTTGACCCTGAGGTTCGTGACAAATGTGTGTATATTCCGAGGTCAGCCTTATACTGGTTGTTCTGAGACGAATTTTCCGTACGTCAGCAGGCACTGTTAATATCTATATGACTCTGGTTTGGTTTATAGGTTCATAGGGTCCCACCCCCAAATTCATCAATTAGAGGGATGATTTAAGGGATAAAACGTATCCTTCATGTTAATCCAGGCTAAAACCTCTATGTGTACAAAGTTTCATCATAATCCGTTTAGCTGTTTTTACGGTATTTTCGTATGTATAATATTAAGTAGGATATTTTATATGATTTCATTACAAATATATAGTTTCCAGATTTTTTCCTGTATTTGTAGTGTATAACGATATTACTTGCCAAATTTCATAGTTCTAGATCAACGGGAAGTACCCTATACATTTTGATTCCCTTGCGAGTGTTGACATGTACGTTTTTTGCGGCATAAACCGCCATATCTTTTTTTTACGTTTGCTTAGAAATTTGGTTTTTTCATGGTTTCAAGGGACTGTAGAATTGAGTATAAGGTTTTAATTCCAACTCGATATCTCCCCGGGTTCCCGAGTTAAAGGGTCTTGACAGACAGACGGAAAACAAAGAGGTCCTATAAGGGTTCCATTTTTATCCTTTTGAGGTACGGAACCCTAAAAAAGAGGAAGCTCTCAATTCGGTTGTGTATATATTTTTACAAATAGAGGAAACAACGTACGTTTTGGTACTTAAGTCATACAACGTTAGAGTACTGTTTATCTACACCCATATAGTAAATCCTCTTTAATGTGCTCATAAAGTGTAGGTAAGGACCAGCTTTACATTATACTATGGCAAAGGCCGAAGGGGCGCCTGCGCGCGCGCCAGCTCGGGGCGGAGATGGCTATTACAGGATCATAAATTGAATAATTATGGCCATCTCCGCCCATTACAGCATAGCCGCGCGCCGCCGTCGGGGGCTGCCATTGCGCACGCCGGCTCAACGCGCCCACATGAAACACATGAAAGAGGATTCAATATATGGATGTAGATAAAGTAGTGTATACAATTGTACATAATTAGGCATTAAAACACTGGTGTTTGAATGCTTCTCATTATATAGCAGATACTATATAACGTGTACGTAAAGAGGGATCTACATTGTTATAATGTGATAGATAGATGGCGAACATACAAATACGTTATCTTTTTCCATCTTTGCCAATAAATCTTTGAAGGTATTCCGCTGCCAACTCAGACTTAATAAATGGAGCAACAGATTAATGAGTGTACTTGATTCAACGGAATAGCCGCGCGAAGAGACTTTTGGGTTAGCTAATGCTGGCCGGCCAATGGGTATTTTATTCGTTGAAATACTGATTGTCAGCATCTATTGCAAAAATTAGTAAGGAAAGACTTCCAATAGCGCACTGCTATTGCTTGTGGCTTTATAGGCTGGGCCCAATATCAGTCAGGTTAAAAAAACGTGTATGGCAATAGCCCAATGTTATAAATAGATGTTTAAAGATGTGGTAAAATAGACCTTAGGTGACTTACTGACGTGGCGGGGCTGAGGCGAGCTGTCAATGTCTATTGTTATTCGAGTCAGCACCGTTTCTTAACTGCATGCTTACATTTAAATGAATGCAGTACTGTCCGCTGCCGAGCATGATATCACTACTGCGCAAGTGTAATACTGACAATGACAGTATTTGGTCAAGTAACATCAGTAAGCTCACATCTTAGAGCCAAGTACCACGTGCGTATACCGATCCCACCCTGCCAAATCAGGAGGTCGCATTCATTAGTCCTATTGAATCAGTACTCGTAGATATTTATTGTGTTCAGGCAGCGCAGGATTGCATCTGTCAATAGTATGTATGTCTGTTGATGTAGGTAAATAAATGAAAATTGAGGTTTTTTAACTCCTGAAATATTTACTCGTTACCATAAATACAACTGAATAACGTATCATAATTTTGGAGAAAAAACGTGGAAAGGGTTTATCGCGTTGTTGCCTTCTTTGGACCAGGGTCACGTTGATTCAACAACTGAGTCGCCATCAATGGACTTAAGAAATTTATACTGATGGTCCAATCATGGAGACTTATGGAAATCGACATAATATATGTTTTACAGTAATTGTATATACTATTATACATAAAGTTTCTCACTTTAAATACGTAGCTCAATGTTTCCCATGTACATTGCGTATATTTGGGTATAGCTGAAGTTTTTAAAATCGAAAAAAGTTGCCATGATTGGACCGGTCCGAGGATAGGACATAAGTACCTACATGTGATTCAAGTCAACAGTCACTTAAACAAATGCAAATATACTTAATTATAATTTTATGAGTGCCTCTTTCACGTAATTTTTACATCGCTGGCGCTCGAAATATACATGCTCATGTCACACGTCACTCGTCACCGGGAAGCGCAGCGCGACTGAGGTTACGGTGGGGCCGATCGGATAGCCCAAAGACACTTTGTATCTAGTTGGGTTCTATCTAGAATACATAGATTTTAAAATATTTAGGTGGTGCAATGATATCAACCTTCCCCTAAAAGGGTTAGTTTGAGCAGTGAAAATATTTTTGTTAGGCAACAATAATGCTCGAATGTAATGTGATAAAATGGATTAGGTCACTTATTTTAAAGTACGAAAGACGTAGTAGATATTTCGAGTACGATATCAAACAGTGCGATCATCCATCGTTAAGTATTTGTCGGTTAAAATAACTGACGGCTTATTTAAAGGATTGGTTTTCAGTTTTTAATTAAAC
Source organism: Epiblema foenella (assembly GCA_963556455.1). Classification (NCBI taxonomy): domain Eukaryota; kingdom Metazoa; phylum Arthropoda; class Insecta; order Lepidoptera; family Tortricidae; genus Epiblema; species Epiblema foenella. The sequence continues at coordinate 10,728,423 of OY747107.1, read as the reverse complement.
GCCAAAAACATGGATTGAATAAGCGAACATAAAAGCTAACTTCCGCTCACGCCCGAGTATTAATAAACATTTCTGCTAAAAATATTGCTGCACATGTGTAGTATTTAGGGGGAGTCCGGGAGACCTGACCAGGTAGGAGATTTGAACCATCTTAAATATTTCCATTCAAATTTCGCGCTATCGGCGCCGTTACCAGCTCGGACGACGCTTGCACAATGACGGCGGCTGTGAACGCGCCATATTGGCCGCCATCAAAGAGTATAGTAAGTATGTTGGGAAAAGAGAGCCATCTCGCGAGTTAACTTGGAAACACGTCTACACCAGCGCCGCAAGCTTATCTTGTCCGTACTAATTTTGCGTGCACACATACATGCACGTATGTATGCACTTTTCACCAGGCGAGTTCCGACCAAAACGAAGATCAAGTTGCCGGATTTGAGCAAGAATGCCATTGTGTAGGCTTGTCCGGATCTCGGCGACTTGCTAGTAACAAGCCTACATACTGCCATTCTTGCACCAAATCCGGCAACTTGATCTTCGTTTATTCATTCATTATAAACTTCTATATGAATTACGTGAGATCTAAGCTCCTTACAAAAACAGAACGGTCGCCACTCTTATACATTATCTAGTAAAACTGTTAACATTGGCTGTTTTTTTAATGAAATAATATAATCATATTCTGCAAGTAGGACGCAATAGTTTTAAATGTTATTAATTATTTATTTGCTGCCATTTTCACCCTCATCTTTTTGATCTTTGCTAGAAGAATGCGTGCTTCTGTAAGTTTGTGAAGACACCTGAAACACAAATAAAACCGTTGAATATCTCACAGCGTTTTATATGAAATTGCTATTATGATTATGGTTAACAATATTATCCCGAATGAAATTAGTAGGTAAATGAATGATTTATGTTTTTAAGAAATGTCCAAACCTTTTTTGTCAAGGCGTTAAAGAATTTTCATATATATTTGAGTACCCTTCGATATTATGGAGTATATGATGATGACGTATCGTTATATCATTATACATTTGGTAGAATCATCAAATCACTGAATAGTTAAGTTGTTTGCGAAATTTACTTACCTAAGTGATCGCACCCGAAGACAAAACCTTTTTTTCCCGGAATACTCATTTTCACGAGTAACCACAACAACAAGAATGTCTAAAAAAGTAGGTTATGAAAAGCGGTAACAATTCTAATACAAAACAAGTTATATTAATTCTAACAAATAACAATAGCAAAAAACTAAAATAAGACAAACTAACGATATTAACAGAAATCATCACAGTCGTAACAATAATATGAAATTTACACTCGTACGAGTCTTAGTAACACAAGAAAAGAAATTAAAATTACCCACATTATAACACCCGTGATACAGGTACGCCAATTCAATAAACGTTTCTTTTCACGACGATAAATAATGTTAATCTTGTGGGAACGTGCCATTACCAGAAATAATTGTATTATAATTATATATTATCAATAAATTATAAATTAAAAAATAACAGTTGGGCCATGATTCAAGGACAATTTGAAATATTATTTGCTTGAAACGAAATGTTATATCAAATTGTTATTGTCGTGACAGCGAAATCTAGCGGTGGTAAGTATAATTAGCAAGCAAGTAAGAAATGTCGGACAAGATGTGGAAGATGTCGCTACCTTCCTTTTATATAATGGGTTCGTTATAAGTTTCCGGCCCCTGGCCGCCATTAGTACGGTTCGGCGTTGAGCGACGACAACGTGTTTTTGTTTATGAAAAGTGAAAAAAAAAATTATTTGCATTCTCATGTAATCTCAACAGTTTTGGAGGTGAGAACTATTTTATTTTTACATTGTATTAGTGGTTTAGTGTAGTATTATTGAGTTAAAGTGTTTTAATCGTCTGTTACTATTGTTTAAAGAAATCATGACTTTTGTAAGGCTAAGGGGGTAGCGGGAGATTTGACCACTCCGGTGGTAGGGAGACATAATCAGTGGTTCGAATCTCCCGCTCTACTTAATTGTTACTTGATAATCATAGTTTTTTTTGTTTTTGTTTTAGTAAATCATGCCATTTCAATACATGGCAAAGGTACGTTCTACTCGCCAAAACTTCACAAAACGGGAACTGGAAAATGCCATCCATACAAGAAGTTAAAAACGGAGCATCAATTGCAAGCAAGATTATATTTTCAAACTATTGATCTCTAAGATTTGTTAGTCAAAAATTAAAAATTAGCTTAAGACAGACTCATCATTTAAATTATGGCTTTATATGTTTTACACGTGCATAAGCATATGTCATTAGTGATGTGCCATTACTGTTTAAAGTTTGATTAGTTTCCAGTTAATTTCAAGCTATTGATCTCTAAGATTACTAAGCCACAAATTATCTTAAGACTCATTTATAGCGTTATATGTAATGAATGTGCATAATCATATTATATCTTTATTGATGTGCCATTATTAAAGGCTGATTAGTTTTCTGTTAGAAGCAAGATTATAATTTCAAGCTATTGATCTAATTTTATAAGCCGAAAATGCCTTCATAATGTTAATTTTGATTCAATTGTTATGAGAAACTCATTTTTAATTATGGCTGTGTTTTGAATTAAATAATACTAATTAAAAAACAGTTTATTTTTTATTTTTTCTTTCTAGACAAAGGTATGGTCAAGTCTCCCTCACGCCCTGGTCAACTCACCCGTAGGGGTGGGAGATTTGAACTATATTTCCATTTTTAAAAAAATATTAATTTATAAAAAATCTAATAATACCAAATGATACCTAACTAGATTTGACACTCATGAACGCAATTACAAGATGGTAGGACTAATATATAAAATTTTAGGCACCTTTAATTAAAACAGGGTTCACCTCTTCCGGACTCCCCCTACTGTTCAATAATTTATTTATTTATTTATTTATTTAAACTTTATTGCACAAAATACACAAATTGTACAAATGGCGGGCTAAATGCCAAATGGCATTCTCTACCAGCCAACCATTGGGCTAAACAGATAATTTATAAAAGATAATTTATTAGGATAATTAATTTAATTAGGATAATTTATTTAATTTATTTATTTAATAATTCATTCTTTACAATCACAATATGAACAAGTTAATCACAATAAGAACTTTACTATTAATCACAACAAAAAAAATATGATAATAATCTCAGTTACTGATAAACTGCATTTGAGTTATTACATAAAAAGGTACAATTAAACAAAGAGGAACAACAAACAAGAAAGTTGTACGTTACGCGTGTTGACTTCTTGTTTTGTATAGATGTTTATTTTTTCTCACATCTTTGCAAATCTTTCAACTACTACTGGTCTCTCAAATACTACTGGTCATTCTCTGTGTACTGTAGCAGTCTGGGTTTACAAAACCGTTTGCTCATTTGCCTAAGCGACATCGTGAAATTGGATGAAAAATCTGTCGTAGGTGAGTCTAACAAAAGGAGAAAAATGTTCCATATCACTTACTACGTAATGTGATTGAGTATTCTTTCGCAGGTAGGTATTTTGGATTGAATGTGCGATTTAAACTTTATCCCTGCAGATAATGCATATAAAGGCTGTATATTTATGAGCTTCATGGTATTTTTTTTCTTTGCTATATTACGTATGATTTAAATTTGGATATCATTAATTCATTACATATCATTATGATTTTGGATATCAATGCGGTGCCGGCCACCGTGTAACGGCGCGGTAGACAGCACAGCCTGTACAGTACAGTGCACCGCACCGGCGGACGGCGCACCGCTCGGTAGTTTTTGTTCAACCCATCACATTTACATTTAGTATACTTATTCACCTTATTATTACATTATAAACACAAAAAAAATAAACAGCCATGTAACTAACTAACTTCGATTCGGACAATCTCCTTGTGATCGAAAGTAGAAAAATATTTTACCGTGCCGTCGCACCGTACACGGCACCGTATAAGGCATCGAGCCGCGGCACGACGCCGTGCCGTCGCGCCGTAAACGGCAACGTACAAGGCACCGTGCTACGGCACTATGCCGTGCCGTCTACCGCGCCATTATACGGTGGCCGGCACCGCACAGTGGACATGTGTCCACGCCCGGTAATAATGTCAGCGCTGCGGCAACAACTCTATGAAAGGGTATTTCAATCTCTGTGTAAATAGTAGAAATAATAAGTGCAGCAAGTAAACAGTATTAAAGTATAGAAGAAATACTGTATCGAAGGTGACAACAATAGAAGATTGTATGACAATAAAATATGTAATATGGATTTTAAACAAAGGGTATCCAGCCACAATTAATAACAAAATACAATAAAAACATGGCGGCAGTTTTTTTTGTTAACTGTTTTGCCTCAGATACATAGTAGTTGAAATAGCGACAAAAAACCTAATGATTTAGTTAAATTAGTTGAACAAAGTATGCACCGTAAAACCCCCTCACATCGCTGCCAGGGTTATTATAAAATTTATATATATTAGGTATGGTAACTTTCCCATGTAGGTACATGTAAAACCGTGTTTTATGCACTACTCTTAATATCAAGACCTTTGTATTTATTATCCTACAATATCAAAGTGATAAAATAATACTTGAACTCCATGCAAAACTGTGAACTTATTCGAACGAACACTGCTTGATTTAATTTAACGCCTGTCGTACATAAAAGAGGAAATGGGTATAAAAAGAGGGATAATGGAATGTAAGCAAACTCCAGTGTATTACACAAATACTTGAAACGAACGACAAAGGCTCAAGGTTACAGGAAATCCATTATCGATGACTGAGTTTTGACCTAACCATTATCTATAAAAAACTGCAAAAAATCACGTTTGTTGTATGGAAGCCCCCTTAACTATCTATTTTATTCTGTTTCTTGGTATTTGTTGCTATAACGGCAACAGAAATTTATCATTTGTGAAATTTTCAACTGTCTATCACGGTTCATGAGATACATACAGCCTGGTGACAGACGGACGGACAGCGAAGTCTTAGTAATAGGGTCCCGTTGGTTATGGAACCCTAAAAAGAAAACCGATTCAAATTCCACTTTACCACTTTCACCAGATGGTGACTTCTTTTAGAGTGCAAATAAACTTCTAAACTACTATAAAGAACACCGAATTCGCTATAGACATGCTTATAATATTTGTCAAGTTCCCTCCAGTTTCCAAATTATTGCAACCATCGATGTACATACAATAAACACATGCAACTTACTGCTAGGTACAATTACCTACATACAGGGCCCAGCTATAGACCTCTTTTGTTCGTTTTTTCGGAGGCACTACCGTGCCCCCAGATAAGCATTCTAACTAAATGCTGAAAGGATTTTAGCCCAAGGACTAGGAAACAATGTTTTTATTGTTTGAAAGCATTATAATTCCTACACTATTGTAAAGCCAACAGATTAATTGCCGGCTACTAACATTTATTTAAATTCTAGTTCTTCAAAGACAGGGCCATTGGATATATGTATATATTTTTGAGTAGACGTAAATCATCAGCTTATTGTCTTAAGGTAGCTTAGTGTCTAATAATAGCTAGATCCCGTATTAGAAAGTCCAGTAAACTTGAATATCAAACATATCAACTATCGTCGACGCCAAAATCTCATCTGATAAAAATGAGCAGAAGAAACTATTTAGCAAAAATAGTTCCTGACATGTATCGCAGCCACATTCTTGTCATTAAAAGGACATTTAGTAAATATACGTTTGTTTTTGTTTCTTTAGCCAAGCCAGCCTTACCTAAGGGATAATTTATAGCGGTCTCAAGGGATATACTTGAGGCTATAATAGTAGAAATCTGCCCGTTCTATTGTTTGTAGAAAAATTATTCCTCCATTACATAGGAAAAAATAAATTTCAGGTCAACGTGGGTCATTTCCTTATGGGCTTTAAGGTAATCTTAAATCTTTTTCGTTGAATGTACGTCTAGAGTAACCCCTTGTAGTGCCAGGTTAGAATAGCACTTCCCCCTTTCTCTCCGTGGATGTCTAGTCGTAAGAGTCGACTGTGGGAACCGGGTTGTAGTGTGTTAATTAATATAGGTACTACTAGATATGGAAAATATTATACACAGTAGTACGTAGATCTCGGTATTCATTCGTTCATTTATTTATTGATAAATACCATCGAATCGTATTAGAAATCCATACGTTAAAGTCCGACCACAAAAATAAAAAAAAAACTGCTCTTAATAATATGGCGAAGTTTTTTGTTTTTCTGGTCGGGCTATACATGACTTACAAAGTTATAGTTTTATAATTTTTATGCACACAATTATTCTTTAATTTTTTGAAAAGAATGTCTAATAATAAAATAAAGTTTTTTTACCCGACTACTTCAGAAGGAGGGATAATGTTATTCGAGTGCATTTATTGTATGTATGTCGGGATGTTTATTTCTTTGGAACGCTTTGCAGCTTAGACGGCTTTATCTGTTTATTCATGTGAGGTGTCATTAGATTAATCGTGGGAATAACAAAGTATTTGTAAAAAAAACCAGTCGGTTTTTTTATATCTTACTTATAATTCACTTGTATAATGCCGTGCTAAATAACTGAAAAATTCTCACTCATCATTAGGGGAGCATACACGATGGGAATCTATTAGTCGTTATCTATTGGGAAGGTGCAGGAATCCCGTAATCTCGCCGTTGATGGATGGACTGACGTTCGCGTCGCGGATCTGTCCCGTTTGGTATTCCGTTTTTAGCATTATGGCGGCAAACTAATTGTTATTTTTTCGTCATTTCACATCACTTTTACGTAGCGGATCATACTAGTAGAACACACCTTTCTGCTAGTACGTCGGCTGTCACATACGGACGAACGGACGGACTATAAGGGTTCCGTTTTCGCCATTGTGGCTATGGAGCCTTAAAAGTACTATTCGTAATTGTATTTTAACAAAATAATAAAGTATAAAATAATAGGTTCTCGCTGGTGGTAACCCTTGCGCTAAGGGCGGGGCCTTGAAAGAGCGCATTGCGTACGATAGAAAAAGTTGGCCATGTTTAGGTACGTTTGGCATACCTAAACGTGGGAAATGTTAATGGTGGGCCTTCTGTACTTGTACTACTTATTACTTATTCTGTGCTTACGGCCCGGGACGTCGGAAGCTCCAGAGAAGTCACTAAAGCCTTTATTGATTTAGGGCAAGGCCCATTCAGAGATCTGACGATAATACTGAAGTTTGAGCTTCCAGTCTGAAGAAATAATGTAGAATTACATTACACAAAAATTACTGTGGACTGAAAATCCTAAATGTCATCGTATAAACAAACTTTCATGCTGCAGATTTCGTAATTATCAACGATTGTGTTATGTTTTTTAAAATGGATTTGCTTTTTTATTTTTCTAATGCAATAACCGGGCAGATTTTTCATAATTGGTCCAGTGTTCCAAAAATCAATGAAAATGTACTAAATATTTACGAAATTACACCCAGAGCTTCCATAGAGAGCGGGATGGTTAATTGCAAACCAATGCGCGGTTGGAGAGTACGTAGCCTGGGGAAAATCCAGGGGAAACTTCCGACACGACCATGCGGGTGGTTTGAAACACCGGAATACTATAAAGGTTTGCGCTCCAGTGAGATTGGTTGAGCGGTTTCAACCGAATCTGAGGTGTGAGTGGAATCGAGCTACTGGGAGTTTTGTCGCTGGTCCACTAAACCCAGCCTAGCTGAGAAGAGTCCAGCAAGAAATAGCTAGGCCCGACCTCGGGCGGACTAACTTTACCCGGTGTATTTAAGTAGATACTTACAGAGGGAGTCATTTCCACTGGAATGGCCCTGTCTTGATTTGAAAGGAGAATTGATGAATACAGGAAATCTATCAAAGTCCAAGGGTCCGTTTTAGATTTAAGTTAGTTTTAAAATTATTAAGTTAATGTTGTTAAGTATTCTTGTATATATTTTCTGGTCAATGAAATATTTTATTTGTAAGTCGAATTGCTTTAAAAGCGGTGGAAAATATACTGACTATAGAAAAATCTGTTATTCCGACGACTCAATAAACGTATTTACAATACATCATCATAATATTTAAGAGCTTGGGGCTCTTTTCGGTGGAGTAATTGCCAGCTTATTCTACATTCAGCTTTGTCCTTCACTTCTTTGTATGACGTAGCATTTATTTTATGTTTTATTTGCTCCATGTACGTCCATGTACACAATACAAACAGTAGATAAATAGCTACCTGTTATCTAGGGTTGCTCTGAGGGAACACAGGGACTGGGATAAAGGATTACATAGATAAGACCTAGGACTAAACACTGTCAGTCCCAACGGGAGTGATTCAACATCATCCGGTTTAATTAATTCCACACGGGATTGACACGTCTTTTTTTCTAGACCGCTTTAAGAGTCTGCGTAGAATTTTTGGCAGGCGTTATAATACTCTATTATTAGAATTCGGATTCAAGACATTTATTTTGCATTTCAATAAACATTTTACAGCGTTAACTAGTAGGTAGGTACACACGTTGAATTAAATAACAATAACAAAGCAATTCACAAATAAGTTTTCAACCACGCTACTTTGTAATAACCAAACAGACAATAAACTCTAATCAAAATAACTTAATGTGCAGTAACTTAAAAAAAGCTATGAATAGTTACAATGTTTATCAGCCCTGTTTATTATTTACTTTAAAAACACACTACAAAACTAGCTTATGCCTGCGATGTTTTAATCCATGTATGGATTTTTCCTTCATTTTAATCCAAGTGTAGTTTTATGTGCCAAATATTATCCAAATCCATTCAGTTATTAGTAGAAAACCTAGACTTAGGCAATCATATTAAAACTAGTTGTATTTATGATAAATTTAGATGAACGATTACAATAGTAATTAAAATATTATGTTCAGCCTCATACAAATAACATGTACAATCGGGACAACCTAACGGGATTAAGACCGACCGAAACGATTAACCCTCTGCGTAATATCTGTAATGGAATGGCAAGTGATGCGGCAGATAGTGAATAAACACCTCTACCTACCGTCTAAAAGGGCGTAAATTAATGTAAGTCGAAACAATAACAATAGGGTTATTTAAAATGGAATATTGCTTTTCCAGGTCGAGTTGGAAAAACACTAAGAATTCGTTTTAAATTGTTAAGAGTGATCAATTGCGTTTGTTAATACTACGTCTAAGTAGTCTAACGTAAAAAAGACATTGTTTAATGATTGCTATGCATTTTTTTACGAGTACCTATTCTTTATCTGACACCTATGTATTATTAGGTTAACCCGAAATACAACATAATTTCGGTGAATCTCACTAACATACTTAATTTCAATATAAATTATGCTGTGAAATAATTATAAACTTTTCGTTTTGACTAAAAATAGTCTCTTCATGTCCACCCGTCTATTTGAGTGCCTAGTGCGTGCTGGACTTCGCACATTTAGGGTTTCGCACCAACCGCAAAATTAAGTTGGTTTTAATGGGAAAAGTAAGGGGATTTCAAATAAAATATTTGATTAATCATGACTTTAGTATTTGTTGATCAAATAGACGTAATAATAAAGATTAGTACCAAATTTAAATTCATAGGTAAATGGGAAGTTAAAAAAAAACTTCGGTAAGTACAAAATTTTGTAAAAAAAAGCTGACTTTGGTGGCTTCTCATTTCTTTGTTTTCCAATATTTTTATACTCGTAAACCTAAAATACAGTATTTATCTACTCATCTAATATTAAACAACAATACCCCACTCGATGGGGTAGGACGGAAAACAAATTCCACGCCCTTTTTAGCTATATACATATATATATATATATATACTCTCAGACCTAATTGTCCTCAAAAACAAATTTGAATCCATTGGATTAGATTTAAATTTCAGCAAGTGTGAACTCTATATACACAGCACAACCCTAAATCACACAGAAATTATAGAAAAGTTTAATAATTTGTCCCCCAATATAAAAATTGTAACCAGGGATTCCCTTAACCTCCTAGGAACCCCAATTTTTGACGAAGCCTTCCCGGACCATATAAACAAGACCATCTCTAAATTTCAAAATTGCTCAGATCGTCTACTTGAAATTAGCTCCCATTCGGCCCTTTTCATCCTGAAATTCTGCCTTTTCGTCCCAAAATTTACTTATACGCTTCGCTGCAGCCCCTTCTGGCAACATCAAAACTTATTAACACCTATTGACACCCTAATCAAAACCAATTTGGAATTAATACTAAATTTAAGGCTCAGCAAAGAATCCTGGTCTCAAGCATCCCTCCCCGTCCGATACGGGGGTTTAGGGTTGCGTAAAATTTCTAGTCTAGCTCTACCGGCATTTCTGTCGTCTGCCCATAGCTCATACAATCTTGTAGGCAAAATCCTAAGGGATCTCCCCTCAAACTACAAGATTGCGGGCTTGGACTGCGCTGTAAATGCTTGGTTGTCTGCCTGCCCGGGGCAAAACGTACCCGCAAATCCGAAATCTCAAAAATGCTGGGATGATGTAATTTCGAAATCTACCTACACCACCTTACTTAACGGCAGCGCTGGAGTGGAACGCGCACGACTGACTGCTATCGGATGCAAGGAGGCCGGTCAATGGCTGAACGCATACCCCTGTCCAAGTACTGGTACATTCCTCGACAGCACCACCCTCCGTTTGGCGGTCAGTCTGCGCCTAGGGGTCCCGATTTGTGCTCCACACAAATGCCCCTGTGGCAGTGACGTCGACCGGTTGGGGCACCACGGTCTGTCATGTGTAAAAAGCGCCGGCCGCTTTTCGCGACACGCCGCCCTTAACGACATTATCCGCCGGTCTCTTGCTAGCGTGAACGTGCCGGCGTTGCTCGAACCAGTCGGCATCGTTCGTGACGATGGCAAGAGACCGGACGGGATGTCCCTAATACCGTGGAAAATGGGACGGGTGCTAGTTTGGGACGCAACTTGCGTTGATACTCTGGCCCCGTCTCATCTCCACGGTACAATGAACAGGGCAGGCGCAGCAGCCGAGGCGGCCGAAGCCATCAAATTACGCAAATACAGGGGTCTTGACGCCGGATACAACTTCGTTGCCTTCGGCGTCGAGACCCTCGGTCCGTGGGGCCCTGGGGCAACAGAGCTCTTCCAACAACTGGCGAAGAGACTGGTCGACGTCACAGGGGACAAGAGGGCTGGCAGTTTCCTCGCACAACGCCTTGCTATCGCCATACAGCGAGGAAATGCTGCCAGCATTCTAGGGACCATGCCGCAGGGACCTTTTTTAGATTTTTATTAGTTTTTATTATTTATTAGTTCTACTTTAAGTTAGGTATTGTTATAATTTTTTATTTTATTGTATGTAGTTAAAGATAGTCTGGTCTTATTACCAATAAACTTTATTATATATATATATATTATGGTCTACTAACTAGATGTTACAAGTTTTGAACACTCATGTTCTATTACATTACAGTGGCTAGTTACACTCTTGTACATCCTAAGAAAGTAGACACATCATGCCTAGAATATGCGTGCAGGTTTTACGAAAACAAAATATGTAATAGTTTACAGAACAATGGTTATTACTAATTTCTAATTGATTTTAGTAAGTTCAGCTAAACATTGAATTTAGTAAGTTCAGCTATATGGGAAAACAATTTAAAAATATTTTTGACGATTTGTATGGCTTCGTGTCAACAAGATGTCAATTATACTGTGAACATTTGAAGAATGTGGCTTCAACAGTTTGGTTGTAAAACCTGTGTGACAGACAACAGACGAACAGACGAACGCATGAGTGACACCAATATGGTTCCGTTTGAACCCTTGGGGTACGGAACCCTAAAAACCTGCGTTTAAGATAGGCCCCTAGGCACGTGAAATAATAAGAAAATTTAAAATGAACCGTCATACCTACTCGTAATTTGTTATTATTATTGATTACTTGGCCCCGGGCTGAGTTGTTGTCAATTCGGGTTTACAAAGAAAATTGCTCCAGAGCTTGGCCGTTCTTCAGCGTAAACATAATTTTCAATCAAAGTGAAAACTTGAAAGAAAAATATCGCCACAGATGGAATTTGAACCCACAACCTCTGGAGTGCACTGCTATTAACCAACTGAGTTACCGTGGGTATCCCTTGTGCTTCGGCACAATATTTCAATCATTACACACTTCTAATTACGCGCTAATTAGCGATATCTACCGCAAAGATATTACAACTTTCAGAAACGTAATGATTGAAATATTAGTCGGCACGAGGGATACCCAGGGGGCCGTTGGATAAGAGCTATGGACGAATTCTAGAGGTCGTGTGTTCAAATCCCATCTGTGGCGATAGTTTTTTCTAATTTTCACTTTGATTGGAAATTGTACTTTCGTTAGCGGACGCATCCGCTTGACAAAATTTAAAGCCTAAAAGACAGTCGTTTACAAGAAGATGTTTTTTAGGGTGTCGTAGCCAATAATGAACCACGTTTTACCATGATTTACGTTTCGATTTAGATTTTTTATTTCATAAAATACAAATTAAAGCTAGGTTAATCTATACGATTTTATATTATGATCGTCAATAATAAAATAAAATATTATTCTATTTAATAAAATGTCAGACTAATGATTTGTCGTCGCAATTAAATTAATGTCATCTCATAATTATTTTACAAAAATTGCATCACGTAAGTTCGTCAAATTAAAAACTAATAACTTTATATGGAAAAACACGAAATAACAATAATTGAAAACACGTTTAACACAAAAATTGTAAATGTCAATACAGTTACAAAAATCATTTTGTTTTGTCCATATATTGATTAATATAATATAACGGATTTTTCAATAATGAGATTCTTATTTGGCATTCGAATGTTTCATCAGACGTATCAGTTCGCAATTTGGTGGGTAGGCGCTCATAATACGTGGGACCTACAACTCTAGGGTTTTTTCTGAAAGTGCCATGCGACGCGGGACTGTGTGAGCCTCCCAGTAGATCGGAGTTGTTTGCCCGTGACCTCAACACGTTTGAACATTGGTAACTTTTTTTCACAAACGTTGTCATGATGCCGTTACTTTCGAACAGTTTTTTACACGGATGTCTGTGTTTAACTATAGCCAGTAATAGCACGTTTTTGGAGGATTAGTACTCGCTTCGCATCCGTAGAATTGCCCCACATCACTACACCGTATGACATCAGTGAGTGGAAGTGAAAAAAATATACGGACCGTAAATTACTCCTTTGATATCAACGGTTGTAGCTTTTTTAGAGCGAATTCATACCAAACAGCTGGTCGACATGGCACTTCCAGTTAAGGTTTGAATCAAGTGTAAAACCCAAAAACTTGGACTCTGTACACAATGCCATCGAAACTTCAGCTATGCACGAGGGCGCTGTAGTGTTACGACTTGAGAAAGTGCCTTGTAGAGGTATTTATAAAACGCTATATCGAAACGGATTTATAAACAACAACATCTTTTTGTAGTTAACTATACCTAAAAAATATCGATATTATATCATGTATTATTATTTATTTTATCATCTAAGCGTTTAAATAACTGTACACAAAAGCATTGAAAGAAGCAGTGCTCCTGATTATAATTAAATGCGAAAAATGATTGAATTTGAAGTAGAAGGTCGGGCAGAGAGCTGCAATGGAAATGAGGCCAAAATGCAGAATGGGCGATATGTCACGAATGCCTAGATCCATTTAATATAATATATTTAATGTAAACATGCATTGCCTGCTATAACAGTAAATGCGGCTTGCAATTAATAATATGCAATGCTTGTCTACAAAACTTTTATTAACTAACTTTGTCTGCTCTATTCAGACATTTCCTAGCTAGACACTGACGGGTCGACAAACCGTTATCAAGAGGCCTTACAGTTGCCAGTACAAGTATTGATAACTAAAGCTATTTTAATGCGAGGTAGGCCCAGGGCGATTTATGTTGTTCTGACTTGAAAGTATGTCATAATGTCAGATTTATTAATATAATATTACTAAGTTATTAAACTTCATCGGGAAATTAATTTTAGGGAGATTACTCATCATTTGAGGCGAGTGAAAAGTATGTAAATTTTCTTAAATGTTTAATACAAAATTAATTTAATTTCTGATACAATATTCTTGGTAAACTTATTATCTGTCTAGCTAATACAACAGCGAGTATCGATGGTATACGAGTATCGAGGCTGTTGAACCATGAACACTTTTCCTTTTCCATCTGCCTATATTACTACAATAATAAACAATCCGGTTTGTTACATATAATGTATTTTTTAATGCTTAATTACTAAAAAAGACTAACAATCACTCAAAATTACAGGGAAGTAGAGATTTAATACCTAAATTCGGTAGGGTCCTGCAACTTGAACCTATTTAGCAGAATCAGGGAGATACATTTTGCATTAATGGTCACCTGAGTCCACCCAAAGCTATAGTAGCACCTAAATCTCATTTAAGGCACAACTTGCTGAGCTGCATTTTATAGAAATTCATAGTTATGCACTCTTTCAGTCGAATAGAGTCGTTAAAGTCCATTACAGGTTTGAAGGAAGTTGTTAGTTAGTTCTGTTACTTTTCCGTTTAAAAGTTTTGCTACCTGTTCATGATAAATATGGGTCATAATAAAAGTTGTATATATGTAACAACATTCAACAGCTCTCGTACAAAAATGCTAAGCATTAATTATCGCTAATAGTGATTCCAGTGATTTCGTCCACATACTAATAGTGATTTCGAGGTTTAGCTCTCGAGTGTCAGTAACTTTATACATCAGAGCTTGCATCAAATTCGGTAGTTCAGATTTTTTGCAGACTTGTTTATGATGCTGCCCCAATATAATACAAGTTTTTGACCTTGAGTGCTGAACGCAACTTTATCAAAAAAGGATTATAACCCTAAAGGACTAGTTGCTGATAGTACCTTCTCAGGACGTTTTTAAAGTAGATTTGCTACAATATGAGTACCTATATGAGACTAGAATTGTCTCTGTAGACCAAGTAGTTTCAGAGTTAAAGCCTTTCAAAATTTATAATTTTTTGAACTTCGCAAACTTTGAGAAGGTATACTATCAGCTACTAGTCCTTTAGGGTCATAATCGGTTTTTAGATTTTTGACAAAGTTGCGTTCGGCGCTCGAGATCATAAGCTTGATTTATTCATTGGCCCAACATCATAAACAAGTCTGCCAAAAAATAATAAGAACTACCGAATTTGACGCAAATAAATAAATAAATATTAGAGGACAATCTTACACAAATCGAACTAGCCCCACAGTAAGCTCAAGAAGGCTTGTGTTATGGGTACCAGACGACGATATATTTAATAGATATAAATACTTAAATACATAGAAAACATCCAAGACTCAGAAACAAATATTCATGCTCATCACACAAATATTTGCCCTGACCGGGATTCGAACCCAGGACCGTCAGCTTCACAGGCAGGTGCACTTGCAAATTACCCCGAACTTTCAGGCAACAAGGTTACTGTACTATACAGCGACATAATTTTAGTGTACAAAAATACAAAAAAGTAAAACAGAGAGCCAAATCTAACTTTTTAATTATTCTGAGTATGAAAGACGGTTCACATAGTTTAAATTTATTAAAAGGGAATATTAAGAGTCGGACCTCAAAATTGGCATTTTTGTATAGACGGCACGATCTGTTTATTATTTTTTAAGTAGTTTTATCCGTTTAGATGACAACTTATAACAAAGAAAATGATGATACACATCTAAATAAGTCCACTGTATAAGATTACGACTATGTCCACATGTCGTTCTGACGTTCATAGCAATGTTATCTCTGTCTAGCAGATTACAGCAACCTAAATGATCGGAGTCGCCTGTTATTTCAATTCCCTAGTAAATGGGTAGTTAGTCCACCCCGCCTTGCACTTGTCTCATTTTGTCGAGGGCAACGCCTTGTTAAAGTTTCCTGAAGGTTGTTAGTAGTTTATTTTTAGATTCGCTTGGTGGCTAAGTGGCTATTTTTAAAAATAAAAATGATAGGGATATTATTAGAAATGTTATCTTGCCTTGTAATTACTAAACTTAAAGGGAAAAGGGGATTAAAACCGGGGGAATTTTCTGAGAAGTAATAAGCCATTTTGATGAAATAATATTAACCTCCGACCTACCTTAGACCGGCGACAGGGTTGTTACTCGGGGTTGCAGTATGTACTCCCCACACATTTGCTCTTGTGGCACAGACGTGGACCCCTACTGGGACACCATGGATTATGTTGTCACAAAGTACAGGCCGTTTTTCAAGATACGTCAACTTGCCTGCTCTTCTTGAGCTGACTGGCATGGTCCGGGATGATGGTAAGAGACCTGATGGGGCTTCATTAGTTCCTTGGAGCTTGGGACGGCCCACATCCAACGGACTACAGTCAAAGCGGGTGGAGCGGCGGAAAATACCGAAATATTAAGCGTAATAAATATAAGGGCCTCGGCAGAAAATACAATTTTGTAACTTTTGATGGGGTCCCAGCGCGAACAAGTTATTTACTGAAATCGCGAAGCGTTTGGTTGATGTAATTGGTGACCGAAGAGCTGGCGAGTTCAGCATTGTGATACAGCGAGGAAACGCCGCCAGCATCCTCGGTACAATGCCCCAGGGCCTGTTTTAGATTTAAGTTAGTGTTAATATCATTTAGTTTAATGTTATTTAATTATTATTACCACTTGTAACTCAATAAATATTCAATATTAATTTGAATTTGTATTCATGGTGTACCTACCACATCCTTCAATGCACTATTGTATCTATCTATCTATTCAGCGAGTAGTCCTCTTTCGGTCCTGTGCCAATTTTAGTTAGCCTACTTGTTATCCGGCAGATATCGTTTGACCATCGAGATTCAAGTGGTGTAATTAAAAGATATAAAAAACACACACTTTTGAATCATATCCGTGCAACATAAACCCATCTTTAGTCAGATTTGGCGCAGCGTTAACACCGTCAATGTCATGTCCAGACTTCGTTAGCGTCGGAGCGTGTTACGCCGCAATTGAGATGCAACAGAACGTTACCATGTCCGTCCATTAACCGAGTTATCGATAACCAAGCCAGCTCAGTATACTAGAAACCAATTTACAGACAAAATAATTCAATACAAAGAAGTCAGGTGAGGTGGGATAAGATGAACATTGAGGAATGTCATAATTTTTTTAGCCTCTCTAATGCACTTTACATTTCCACAATAACTGAATTTGTATAGGTATCGTGAGCGTTCCTTCTCATTCGCGCTCAGCGCGTTAAAAAACTGAAACCGAAATTCGCACTAACATCTGAAAATACTGAAACCGATTTATAAAATATGGGTTTACGAGACTAATAACATTTACGGAAAATGCAGTCGTACCAAATTAGAGGGAACCACCCTCTAATCTGGTACGACTATACTGACTCGTGCTTAATCATCAATATTTTACACAGGTGTGCAGCAATAATACTGTATTCTTGGACCGTTGGCAGCCGTTAGACGCCATTTACCCGTCTCGTTCGGTATTCAAAACGAGTTGGCTCCAGTCGCACATTACTAACCTACCATGAACATGGATTCTAAAGTATCGCTAAGATAAAAAAATCCCTATAGGCAATATTTTCCATATTATTTTCACGGAAGGTAAAACGACCTTGTTCACCAGATCGTGTCGCCTAGTAATGATAAAGTGCACTTTGTGGAGTTTATTGGGCCTATAAATAAAGTTCAATATTACACGATTCTTTCGGCGTCAATTTCAGGCAGGACACTGCTACGGGTAAAAAATGTCTAATATGTAATCTGATATTTGCGTCGGGAAACAAGTATACCTTATTGTGTTTGGTTTTGCTTCTTTCAACGTAAAGTGGAGATTATTACATAGGTACTCGTAAAGAGCTACGCAGAAAAGGAAACTGTAGTTACTTAATATTGTACAACTAAAATTATAGTCTGATTGATTCTACATATATAGATAAATTATTTAATTTGAAACAGTAACACGTGACTATTCTATTGTTTTCTTAATTACGTTGTGTTAATTTCTTTTGTTCAGTGTAGTAATGTAATTATTTTTAGTATATGTTTTAGTGAGACATCTTAAGCAAACAAGTGAAATGTTTACACTGCATGTTAGAATAATAAACAAATAGAAGCAATTATTATGACTTGCTGTCAAAATCGAAAAGAGATAAAATAAATGATTAATAGTCATGGAAGTTTCAGTATCGATACTGTCTAGCTACTCATCAATCATAGAATTTAGCCAATCATTGTTTTAAACTCCCACGTTGAAGTGTTATCTTTAAAATCGGTTCGATATCAAACAACAAAGAATTATACAGCGGCTAATCTGTTTTCTAAATAATATTTGCATCTAAATTTCGTAAAACGTTATGGTAATTAGATAGGTATTTAGTTAACAGCCTGTTCCAAATGCAATGTTCAACTTTGGATGAATACATTACACAGGCGTTAACATAAATGAATCTGATTTTCTGCCTCAAACCAGAACCGAAGCATAGTTGACTAATTAAAGAAAAAATGGTGCTATTCTTGTTAGTTTTAAAAATATATCAAATGCTGTATGGGAAAATATGCGTAAGTAAATGGCTGTTTTGTTATACAATTTAATTTCTATTATAACATAAATATGGATTCAATTGGGAACTTTCAGTATCAATAATAATAATAATAAATATTTGTGGACAATTTAACACAAACCGATCTAGTCCCAAACTAAAAAAACTTAAACAAAGCTTTTACTACGGGTACCTACTAACATAACTATATAAGTAGGCATAGTATATTATGTCGTCACCTAGTAGGTACCCATGGTGAAAGATAAAAATAATCACAATTTATTTAGTCTTTGAATTCTCATGTCTTTCCATAATTTTGATAAACATTTGTAATAAAAATTCATAGTGACATATGTGTAATTATAATTGTATACTACGTATATAATTACACTATGTTATACATTTAACACGTGAAAAACACCCAGTTATCAGTACCGTGACAATCTGAACTAGTATGCAACAAGCCTCGAGCTAGTCTGCTGAGACTGATAAAATCACTACAAAACTTGCTTGACGGCGGATTAAAACAACAGTATAGGAAATCATTAATTTTAATCTTATATGTGGGAATAACATAGAAATTAAACTATGAAACGCTCCGATAAATAAGGTAAGTCAGTGCCTTTTGATGGATTAATATATCACTTTTTAATAGGACCCGTGTCAAATCTATTTTTAAACCAACACGATCTCGGTCGTTTGCAGCCTTTGTGGTGTCAAGGATGATTTTTCCTTGGCAACATTGTCGTTAGGTTAGGGGTAATGAGACGCGTGTCACTGTTCACTAGGAGTCTCCAGTAGGTATATAAAGTGTTCACTATTACAGAAGACTCCGTCACTAGTGAATCGCTTGTCAATGTTTATGCTTAGTTGTACATATACATAGCTCATAACATGGCTGGCTCTTGACTTATGATCACAAACCTACTTAAGTCAGGGAGAAAATTGCACACGAAAATATACCAAGCTGTATTATGTGTAAGGTAGTCTCAGCCAATATCGCCACCGAGAGCGATATCAATATTAAGGGTATACGTGACACGCACGTTACGATAATAATCATATCTTACGACAATGTCTTATTAAATGTTCCTCGAGCGACACATACGAGTATTCAAACCCGATAAAAATAAGTGTACGGTAAAAACAGATAATATTAGTACAAAAAAGCACTTTTACGACATTAATACAGGCTGTTAAATAATACATTAAACAAGTAATCTTACCAAATTGCACACAATAACGTTAAACTTTTATATGATAATATAGAGATATAGGGGAAAAAATATTTTGATACCTGAATCAAATAATTGGCAATTTCACATAAAAAACGAGGTTGATTTTGCTGCTTGGTGAATCAATTTCAGTTATAAATGCGGGCGTATAATATGGCAATGGGGACCCAATCAAAATAATAAAATGTTTTCGTTTAAGTACTTAAAACAATGGCAAGTAAGTACTATGATGATTTGATAAAGTTTACTGCTATTTAATTATTTTGGAAACATTTAGATAGTGCAATTATCGTAATTAATAATTCTAAATTAGCATTACTATGCTCTGTTTTGTAGAAACTAACTTAAGGAGGTAATACGACTTTTCAGATTAACCATTTAATTTATTGCAAGGTACCAAATTGATTAAAAAAAACATTCAAATGAAATATTTCAAAATTGGATATTACCACCTACTTAGGTACCTACTCCCAAATCGATCTAAGGGCTCGAACCTAATTAAAAGAACATCTTTTGTAAAATATTCACATTATCCTGGTTTGCCAGTCACTGAGAGAAGGAAAATTGATCTTATTATAATTTAATAATGAGTAAAAGTGTATTTTTATAATACGTCCGAAAAGCCATTTGCATTTGGCATTTTATAAAACGCTTATCGTTAGCAGTTGAAAACGAAAGAAAATATGAAAAAGATAATCTTAACGCTTGTTCGAAAAGTTACACAAAAATTACCCTGGATGTTCATAAGTCTAAATATATATATAAGAAGAAGTCCCGACTGACTGGATGACTGACTCATCAATTCACAGCCGAAACTACTAACGCAGACGCTATAGAGTTGATTTTTGCACAGTCGGTTATATTTATAACGTAGCCTAGGGATAAGAAAGGATTTTATCCCCTAAGGGGGTAATACAAGGGATGAAAGTTTGTATGAAAACACGTATTTTTTTCAAGTGAGAGATTTAAAACTTCGTATATAGACTCAGTTTAATTATAAATAAACGAATTGAGCGTTTTTCAAAATTCCTACACTTAGGGGGTGTAATGTTTGTTCGGGGAGCAAATCCTTTTTAATGCACGAGACTTGAAGCTTCGTATACAGACTCTATTTAAATATAACAAAAATGTTTTCAGCGTTGTTCGAAATTTCTCCCTTAAAGGGGTGAAAAGGGAGTTCCAAGTTTGTACGGGGAAGAAATCTTTTTTGAAGTAAGAGATGTGAGACTTCGTTAATAGATTCTTTTTTTTAATACAACAAAACTTACTTCAGCGTTTTTCGAAATTGTTCCCCTAAAGGGGTGAAAAGGGGTTCCATATTTGTATGGGGAGCAAATCTCTTTTGCACTGCTAGATTTGAAACTTCGTATTTAGGCTCGCAGTTTAAATACAACAAACCGTATTGCAGCGTTTTCAAAATTCCTTCCCTAAAGGGGTTAAATGTTTGTTCGGGGAACAAATCTTTTTCAAAGTGAGAGATTTGAAACTTCGTATTTAGACTCTCTGTTATACAACAAAACATGTTTCAGCGTTATTTCAAAATTACTGTCTTAAAGGGGTGAAAAGGGGTTCGATGTTTGTACGGGAATAAACCTTTTTTGCAGTGAGAGATTTGTAACTTCGGATACATACTCGCTTTTTATCGAATTTCCTACCCCTAAAGGGTAAAAAGTTTATTCAGGGAACAGTAAGCTGAGGTGCCTTCTAGAACATTTCATTTTGGTCACAGTCGGGAACTCCGCGTGTCTCTTCTTCTAATAGTCTATCAGGCGTTAAAAGCTTAAAAGTGGCAGTTTTGCCTTCTTATGGAAAAACCCCATTTTGTAACTCCAAATCTGTTGGACGTTGCATATATTCTGAGTAATTTTTCACAAAGATCAGACATTAGACAACTGACAGAAAAAAATTGACGTCATTTATATCTTTGTTACCATTTAAAATCTAGATACGCGAAGTCGCGGCGGCTGCTGGTGATCTATATATGAGGCGACTTAATTAAATTGTATGTTAGTATAGCTTGTGTTAAAATGTACGTGCATATTTATTTGCGTCGTACAACAGTCTTATTTTGCGAAAAGAGATGTCTTTATCACGTCACGTCCCTAATATTTGAACAGACGGGATAAGGCCAATATCGGCAGTTTGATTTATTTGTTGGTTGGAAGCGTGTTTTGGTCAATATTACACGTTTTTGGACCGAAGATGTGTGCTTCGACTAACCAATAGCGAGCCTGTTTGCTATGGTTAGTCACGGCGAATTTGGCGACTTCCTGACTTGTCGGTAAGGGAGCGGTGCGATATCAGAAATCTGTCAGCTGTCAACTGTCAGTCCAGGCATTATCTATTCGCCCATAGGGCTCTGATCGCTTCTCTTCTTTACTTCGCGCCTACATATAAATGATTGTTTGCTGACTAACACGGGATGTGCGAAAGCAGGAAAATAAATATATAAATGTGAAATGGCCATAACCCTAACCTTTAATCCCGGAAAGGTGTAAAATTGATAAATAAAATAGTAGAAGTTTCTATAGGAGTCCGACGATTAGTTCTGCTCCTAATGGGAATCAAATAGGACTTAAGGGATTAAGCTGACTAACGAGTATATGTGGAACTGTACCTAACTCGCGGGCGAAAGCTAGTCCTACCTCTGTTGAGTTTCGAATGTTTATTCTTAAATTGAAGGTAGATTCTATTAATATTTACGAGGGTAAGCTTGCTTTGGCATCAAACCTGTCACATTCCCTTCCTTGTCCATCACGTGCACGTTTATAATGTTCGCTCTCGCTTACGAACTTGATGCAATGGGCTTAATGATTGCGCACTCTTCTACTGAACTGCAACCTGGAAGCAAGTCACGAGGTTTGCTCGGTTAATGGCGCCAATGATGGCTGCCACGCTGTGATTTATTAACTTAGTTCTGTTTGGTGTCCATCCCAACATATATAAAGGTAATACGCGCGCGCGTGAAAGCTGGAGAAATTGCCGGCTTGAGGACTTGCGAGTAAACCCAGGATTAAAGGTACGTGCACGTTTCCTTGACCGCCCTAGCTCCAAAATAGCTTAAGCAAGCGTTTTGTGTAGACATTTTTGTTTCAAAAATCTAATACAAGTCCACTTTAATTATATTTCTAACGCTCCGTGTGTCCTGACGGATATCGAAGTTCAATATTACATACTTTCTCCGCTGAATCAAAAGTTTGGATAAAGGCACCTCCAACCTCTACATTCATAAAATTGACATGTTTTTCTAGTCATTAATAATATCGATGGATTACTCTGCCATAATTCTGTCCTTCCCAAATCCAACTGTCATAAGTCGGTAACATAGGTTCTTCGGTGATCTAGGTAAGGCGGGAACACAACGCAATCACGGGTGCCGCCACCTAAGATTAAAAAGGGCGCTTGCATTTACTTGAGTTTCTGCTAATCTATCAATGTACTGTGACGAAGACCGTTTCGATTCGGACTATTATTAAGGGCCGCTTATTATCTAAATCCTATATAGTTCCAGTGGCATGCTAACATCGACTACCTATTTAAGTTAATAAAAAATACCCTCAATTCTTCTCTCACAACAGTAAAGTTTTGACAGTTACAAGGATAAGTTTAATCGTTTAATGTGATTATTGGTAAGTATAAACAACCGTTTGCTATCCACAATAATCGGAGCAGTCGTGGCCCAGTGGCGCCCGCGTACCTCGTGCGGTACGCGAGGTCATACATTGTGGTCTCAGGCACAGAATAAGTAATAGTACAAGTACAGAAGGCCCACCGTTAATAAATCTCCCGTTTAGGTATGCCAAACGTGCCTAAACGTGGCCATCTTTTTTTATCGCACGCAACGCGCTCTTTCAAGGCCCCGGCCTTTAGCTCTAGGGTTACCACCAGCGAGAACTATATATTATACTTTGTTATTAGTATAGTGTTGTCAAATCACAATTACGAATAGTACTTTTAAGGTTCCGTAGCCAAAATGGCGAAAACGGAACCCTTATAGTCCGTCCGTTCGTCCGTATGTGACAATCGATATACTCGGAAACTATAAGCACTACAACTACAATTAAGACATTTAGCAGGAAGACGTGTTCTACTTGTATGATCCGTAACGTAAAAGTGATGTGATATGACGAAAAATTTAAATTAGGGGGAAGGGGGGCACTCCATACATGGAACCAGAGAATAGAAACCTCTATATCATTTTAAAGGCATCACTTTAAAAAGTAAAAGCCGTTGGTGAATATTAGCTGTCAAAATTACTAAACCCGATGTTAATGATAACTGTCAGTTTTTTCAACATTTTAAAATAAAGATACAGAATTAGGCTAACTATATAAAGATAATTTTTATTGATTACAATAATGCGTTGCTTTTTGCATTATTATTTATTAAATGACATGACAAGAATTATAAGATTGTACAACGGTACTACAGCAGCGCGTGCATGCGCAATGCGATCCGTAACGTTTCGCCGCAACCATTGAATAGACCTAAGATTGGTGCCATGTCACGTGTACTTTGAGCGGCGCCATGACGTTACGCTAGTAGCGGGATAGAAAATCGTAATAAACGACAAAATAAAGCCTCTGTCACTTTCTATCGAGTAGTATCAGAAAATGATAGATGCTTTATCTTGTCGTCTATCAATCTATCGCGCGACCATCATAGACCCTCGGTTCTCGGATCGGTGACCGCTTTGAGTGTAACTGAGCTCTCCTGGCTTTGGAAGGCATGTTGATCGGCAGGTCGAAGTTGCACCACGTCCGTAGGGAGTACCCACCCTTACCCTACATGTGACCCCTGGGTGGTGCTAAAAGTGCAACAAAACTGGAAATCGTACTGTCTTCTCGAAAATCACACGGTTCAAAATAATTGGCATACAATAAAAATAAAAAAATAAAAATTCACAATAATCAATATTACGGTAAAAATTGATGCTCCTGCACAACATTTAATCCCTTGGCATTCTATGGAAAGGTGACTAAAAAAATTATAAAAATCTTGGTTTTTAATACCCTGTTTGGAATTTGTTTTTTACAGGATATTGCCAAAACAATGTTCTATCGAACGTGGTTCAGGATTTTTTTAGTCGTGACAATTATGTACCCATTGCCAAGAAAAAAATATAATTATTATCCTTTATTTTTTCATTACGTAGTTTTAGGGACACCTGTCGATTTGTAGAACTTACCATGATTATTTGATATCATACCAATACGCCAAGCCTCCAGTGAAAGTATGCCCAGTTGCCCACCCATTGATAAAATTAAAGCAATATTCATATTCTATAGGGGATTGTTCGCTAAATATTAAAAAAAGCATATCAAATCAATCCGAGTTGCATTCAGAGACTGCTTTTGATTTTATTGTTGAACACAATCCATGTTGTGTTAGATCGGTATTAGATGATAATAAATATAAAGTTTAAAACTGTATTTTTAAGACTACGGAAGTATTAGACTTAGTTTCAATATTAAAAATTAAGAACGATAATCGAAATATTTCCAATTTGTAAGAAAAAAGGAAAAGGTAATATTTTGAGTGAAAACACTCATGGATTTGCGAGTGAGACAGAAGAATGTAGGATTTTTTTCAAAAATAATTTATTGTAAAGGGTTGGTCTCATTTTCTTCATTGGTACCCACACCCTTGCTAAGCCGGGGTGTGCAACTAGTTTAGTATATATAGGGTACCCGATTAGCTTAGACATCGAAGTTACCCGACAAAGCTATGGCTGTAAATTGTTCACTACACCTAACCCATTTTGAAGTAATTTTCAGTCCATTATTGAATTAGAAGTAGTAAAAACCTTTGTAGAATGAACATAAAAAACTTTGTCACATAAAATTCGAGAATGGCCTGCGATTGTGTTCGATTTCCGTTCGACTTTTACCGGCAGGATTCCCGAAAATTCCCAACTTGACAAACGGACTTCAAGTTAAAGCAAGTTATGTCAACTTCACTTAACTTTGAAATTAGAACTTATTCCATTCACAAATATATACAAAGAATGTTCCCTGAATGAAATGAATTTATCGCAATAGAAAATGATTTTGAATGATGAAAATCTTTAATATTTTGATGACAGGTGGTGGACGGTTGGTGATGGAGATATAGGTATTAGATATAGCAAAAAGTGGCATGCCAATGTTATGTAAAATAACAGTATTTAAATATAAATGAATTAGAATAAATTCGAGGAGCGATTTTTTACTACAAGGGCAATAATAAAAGAGCAAGATCAAGTCCTCCGGGCTCTGACTTCAAACAACGACACCCGTTGAATTTATAGAATTATTTTGTTTTAGGCGGTGCTGGCCGAAAATAGTATAATCGAGTTGACAATTGCATACTACTAAAATTTAAATTGATTGAAATTGTTATATTCGTATTTTGTTTTGACATAAAAACTAAAATAAGTTAAAAAGTCACCTTAATAAATAACAATCATCCTACATTACTAAATCTATTTGGGGTAACCATAACACCTTCTTTAATGTATTCATCAATATGTGAGTAGTATTAGCAAGTTAGATTTGAACTATCAGTGGCGTTATATTAAGTGCTAAATATATTTCAGTATAAAAATATACATTTGTTAGAAATAGCTGATGATGTACGAGTTTCATGGAGTAAATAATGTAAAAATCAGTGACATTACAATAGAAAACAGGCTGAAGACGATCCGCCCGTCACCGCGATAAGAAAACTTCGCGCGTTACCGTCAACGAGACAAGGCGGGATCACGATCTTACCGACCACTTCGCTAGAGGCTGACCAGTGTAAGCTTGATCTGCGATTGCACAAAATTGTTACGAACCTTGGAAATGATTTACACTAGACACAAGTTCACGGTTGAGTACAAAATGTTTGTGAATAAATAGGCATCCCGAGGCCAATCTGATTAACGACCTCGCTGTCTTAAGAACAACCAGTCATCACAGACTTTTTCTGGGTAGTATCTCAAAACAGTAATCTTTAATTTCTCACAAATTCTACTATCTTGTCGAGAGGGAGCAATACACACCCGCTTTTGAAAAGAGGATTTTTTTTCGGTTCGTAGACGGATCCCCGTTTAATACACGTGGATATGATAGTTTTGATATAACGATATACGATATGTAAGTTGGCTATAAATTATAAGTTACCATAATTAAAGAAAGATATTTCCGCCCGAAAATATTGATATGGAGATAAAAAAATAACGAATTTAATATAAACGGTTGATCTTGTATAGAAGGGTCAAACGGGTGATGCTCGAATCGAAAGTCGATCAACTCTCAACACAACCTTGCCATCGAGTTTATCATCAACATTAAATTTATGATAGGTGAAAGTTATTCCTGTCATATAAACCTTCATAGAATTTTTACTACCTATAATGTAAGCAATGCAAGTCCGTGAGTATATTATAGATAGTAAAAGAAATTCTCTGATGGAAAGAACCGTGCACAAATGTGTACCTACCTCCTATCAAATTAATATGTTTAATCTAATAAATACACTATGCAATGATACAACCCAGCTAGCCACTTGTCACACTAATGAAACTAGTAGGTAGTTAATGGCTGTTGGCAGTGCAAAGCAATTCAAAATCACTGTTTACGATGGCAGGACCTATTCGATATCGAATGTACATTAACTAGGTCAATGTATTTGCAGAATACGTTGCGAGCCTTTACATTTAACTCACGTGCGAATCTTTACGGTCGTTATTGCTAAGAAACAGAAATCACGTAAGAATGTATTACGTATTTTATTCACGCAACTCACCATGTGTGTATAGAGGTGGAACGCGGTATTTGGAGGAGGCCGTGCAGGCGATCGCGCCCGTCCCGCCGCCGAGCTGCAGCCCATGAGAGATCACTTGCACAATAGTTCCGACTATGGTGATAGTCCAGCCCCAACCTCCTTCGGGGTAGTAGCGGCGGGCGAGAGTGAGCGCTGCTCTGGCCCGGAGAGCCGCCGCCGTCTCGGCTCCGACTGTGGCACCAGCGCTCGCACACCTATTACACCATAACACTTTAGCGAACTCTAGAAGATTTATCTATTGATTTGCACCATTTTTAACTATCAAATCAGGAGATAATTCCTCTCGAGAACGCTTTGCACAACACTAACCGTCGAAACCTTGTCACTTCACGCGACGCTTCGTAACCTACACTTTTAGATCGGCCTCTTTCAGAATATTTATTGCACTTGGCCGGTTTGTACACACGCGTACGGGCACTACACGCACAAATGTCTTCTTGGCGATATGGTCTAGAACAGCGCTCGGAACAGTCGCAATCGGGGGTCCTCCAGGAAAGAAGACGCTGCAGCAAAGTCCTTCGCCGTGCCCTACTCACGCCTTGCTCGGCAGAACGAACTTGGCCCGTGTCCAACGAAAATGACGAGCAGCGTTCGGCCACTCGAGGGATGACCGCTTGACGATTATCATAAGTGATTCTTCGCGGCACATTTTTATTGTTGCAGGGAAAAGCACGAATGAAATTGTGCGTAATGGATTCCTTTTCAGCAGCTCCATGATTTGGCAGGTCGTTTGCCGGGAAACCATTTTTTATGTTTTTGATGTCTGTGTAAAGAGATTTCCAAGTGGCGATAACCTCCTCGCGGGTGGAAGTTTCGCTAAAGTTTGGAACCGCATTGGAGTCTGATAGTTTGGTAGGGGTTGGTTGAGGCGCGGGGTTGGTTGAAGCGGGCACCTCACGCAGCTGCGTGGGCAAGCTTTCACTCCGGCGAAGCGACGTCATCTGTCAGGTTTGGTGGTCTCATTTTTTAATACCAACACGCAATAACTATCGCCTGTTCACATTTCGCTTGGATTTTTTATATCTGTAACAATAATAAAGTATAAATAAGTGAATACGCATTATAATATATTGAGCCGTTATTATTTCGTTATAGAATACGACTCCTAGTTTAAATGCCTTATTACATGGTATGACACCTATCAATATAAGCTATAAGATTGAGTGATTCATATAAATGGTGGTACCTACTTACTTATTTAATTTTATTATAAAAATTACAAAACCAAAATATTTGAAATGATTATTCTGTTATGAATTACGCTTTAAGTCTTCAAGAAGCTGTTATGTAAATGTGGAGATTTCAGGAAATATCGGCAGTATTGAGCCTAGGGGTTACAGTAGGCACAAAGCCAACATTTGCGTAAAATAAGCCGCAGGCAACAATCCCTGCCCTTCACATACACTTCAAATTATGTAAACTATATTATTAATATATTCAAGAACAGTTTTAATATATTGTTGATTGCTATTTTCGCTCTCAAGTTCTTCAGTTATCGTTTTTGTATCAAAAAAGAAGGATGTTCCCACTTTTAACTTACAAACAACTTTTAACACAATGATGGCACAAGATAATCTATGCGGATTGTAATAAATCGTATGAGATACTTAGTAAATATCTGTCCTTCAGACTTATTAAGCGAGTAGAAGTCAGTTGACTTAAGTTGGCGATAGCGATCTGATTACAGACGCTGATTCGTGACCTTCCACGAAAATAGCTCTCCTTAAATCTCACTGGGAAGTTTAATTGCTGATTTGCCTTTAGCTTATTGCTAAGATTTATAAAAGGAGCCAATCGGTTTAACGAACGTTTGGCTTATATATATTCTCTTTATCTAAAACTTTCTAAAACTATAAGGGTAAAGAAACCACAAAAACTTTCGATCATAAAAAAACAGCGCAACTTTACCGAAACAACATATTTTTAGAGATGGTGTTGAAAACTTCTAAACTCTAAAGTTTTGCTACAGTTTTCTATGAAAGAAACTCGGCGGGAACAAAACAAGGGATTGCTTTATCGGTTTGCCGTTAGTGGAGTTTTACTAAGTCCTTCTGCAAACTGAGTATAATGCGATTAAAACATTGGAAATAATTGAAACTATTTCGGAGCTTCCATCTTAACAGGGTCTGTTTTTTTATTCACGGCGTGAATTTCAATTTTTAAGTTAAAAATTAGAGTCTGGCGTTAAAAGTTTTAAGAATAGAAAAAGTCTTTAACTGAATTGGAACTACGATATTAGGAGTAAAGTGAAGGCAAAACACCGAACTTTTCAGACACCATTTCATTCCAGCGGCCATTCATAGCTCGTAATTACATGCGCGAATTCCTTTGTTGCCTCATCGCTTCGCAGACAATTGAATTTTAAATCTATTATTTTTATTGTCCATGCCATGATCCCCGAACTTTATTTCTATCAGTGCCTTTAGTTTCAGAATAGATTACTGTCTCTGCTGGTGAATTCTTCTTATTTAAATCGTGTTTTTGTAGTAAAGAAATAGAAAGTTACAGTCAAGTATTGTAAAAAAATATTTTACGTTATTGTTTGACATTATTGAGGTATCTATTTATTGAGGTAGCCTCGCTCGAGCACTGATACAGTATGCCGTAGAGTTTGGAATCGAATCGTGTTGAAGTTATTTAGTATTAGAACTGGTAAAACAAATTCAACTCGTAACTCTGCTATTACGAGAATGACACGACTATATAACCATTTCCCACACACACCATCGGAGCCGATATTTTCCATAACAGCCCAGGGAAGTTTAAAAGGAAAGTGTCAATGTATTTTGAGTCCCTGGGGGCAGCGCGATAATGTTTGCTGTGCCTGTATCTATGCTATCCGATGATGCTATGTATTAGCGAATTTACATTTTTTTCCATTTTTCTTTATTTAAAATAAAATAAATTTAAACTGCATGCCTTAGGTAAGAAGACACAAATGTAAGTAGTGGTTGCCTATAATTGGATAAGCATCTATCACGGACTGTAAAATTTGTATGATGTATTATCTGTTGGAGATCCTTAATAAATAAATAAATAAATAAAAAGACACTTTAGTGCCCAATAGATATCACCTATTAATCACCTCTCTCATCATGACATAAGATTTAAAGTGCCATGTATTGGGTCAGTGTCAAGCACAGGGACGTTTACCTTTGTTTGACACAATGGAAACCCGAGTAACTTAGTGACATCTATTAGTCCGTGGCGGGATTGTACTAGAAACAATTAAATTTTCTCATGCCTATTCCTTTTTGTTAAATGCTGTTTCCTTATAAAACAATGCTCTGACGACTTTTGTTTTTTTTTTTAAACCACGTCGGTTGCAAACAAGCTGACAGCCCACCTGATGGTAAGTGGTTACCGTCGCCTATTAACGCTTACAACACCAGAGGTGTTACTCGCGCGTTGCCGACGCGTAATAAACCTATTCGCGCCTTTTTTGAAGAGTCCCATTCTGTAGCCCATTGGGAAAATCTCGGCAGTAAGACTCATTCCACAACCTAAGTGTTTTTGGTATAAAGTGCCTCTTGAATCGTATTGTACGGAAATAGCTTCAAGGTGTGGGGATGAGCTCACTGCCAATGGCGAGCGGAGCGATGATGAAAGGAGGCCGTGAGCATTATATCAAACAGTTCTTCAGAGCACATCCCGTTATACAGGAGGTAGAACACGCACAAGTAGAACACAAAAACCAAGCGGTTCAAGGTCGCCTATCTCACTGAGATCGTCGACAATTCTCACTGCACGTCTTTGAACCGAGTCACAAGGGCTATGCTGGTATTTTGGAGCTCCCGCCCATAAGTGAGAGCAGTACTCCATATGAGGCCTAACTTGTGACTTGTAAAGATGCAGCCTTTGGCGAGGTGTAAAGTACTGCTTCGACCTATTGAACACTCCGAGTTTCTTTGGTGCCAACTTAACCTTATTTTCTAGGTTGTACTGCACGTCAATGGAGATGTCAACGGCAAGAATTATGGCATGGAGTGTGCCCTGAAACACCCACATTAAATATGACTTTTTTTGCGGTAAACGTGCAAATTTGCGTCTTGGTGGGATTGAATTGAACCAAATTTAGTCGTGCTCAATCGGGGACTCTCGCTAGAGTATTCTCGATTTCTGACACAAGTACGTATCGGCTCTCCTCCACGTTGGAACGAGGATTATTCGCTCGTCCTGTATAGAAAGTGTCGCCGGTACTGTCATCCGCATAGCAATGCAAACCGTCTATTGACAGCATGTCACTGATATGCAACAGAAACAATGTCGGCGACAGCACAGAACCTTGTGGGACGCCAGCGTTAATGTCCAAGCTATCGGAGCAACTACCGTCAACGACGGCTCTTATGTGTCTGCCGGACAAAAGTCTGGCAATCCAGCTGCATAAACCCTCGGCCCTGCCAGACCCGGTCGAAAGCCTTCGTCATATCAAGGCATACGGCCAATGCTTCACCCTGACTCTCTAGGGAACTGGGTGCACATTGGCAGTCTTCCACGAAGTCGGCATGTAACCTTTTCTTTTATTCCCAGTTATCTTTTGACACCTACTTAAAAACATTATCAATAGATTACGATAACACGAATCGTGGATCCCCCCCCTTATTTATTTATTTAGACTTTATTCGTCGATGTGCAAAGCTGGACGTGAAACGAGATGAGCTGAAGGCCCGGCCGCCAGCGGCAATCAGCTACAAATACGTTAATGGTGTGCTCACGTGCCCGTTGTGTGCACGGGTCTTCATTAATAAGGTCGGCTACGTAAGCCACACGAGAGCACACGAACGCAACCAACATAGGAGCTGAAGCAGCCGCCGTAGTCGGCAAACGGCTAGGAGAGGGTAGACTTTATTGCAAAAAACAAATGAGTACAAATGACTGACTTCATGCCATTATCATTCTCTAACAGTCAATCATAGGACCAAACAGAAACTTGCAAAGGTGGGTGCAAGAGACAGACTAACAAGCACAAACCTCAGAAAAACTTCAGATAATAACAGTATCGTTCTCATAATCATTTGCATTATCCCGCTAACCCGGGCCCCGGACTTACAATGCAATTTCATTACAGATGTTAATCTTAATCCTATTAGCATTACATCAAACACGTTTCATTTGCGCGCATCAAATTGCAAAGGCAATCTCAAACCTAAATAACAAATACTATTTTGCTCTAAAATTCTGACCAGAGATGTAGTCAGTTGCGCTTTAGTCCACTATTTTCGTTCTGAAAAATAAAACACCAGAAATGCTCAGCTCACGTTTCGTTGAGCACATCCGACCTTGCGGATTCGTTGCCGATTCAAACTAAGGGTTCAATTTTGTGACACGATTTTCATGTACTAAAATAATGCCATTGGTTTTTTTTTTATTTTCTTGCAAGAGGTGAGAAAAGTATACTCCTCTGGGATAAAGCTGTTTTCATCTTGGGCGCGCTTTAATCCCTCGCTGCACTCAGGACATTGCATTTTGATAGTTACACTTCTTATAATATCTTTAGTTGATTTACCTTTTATCAATATACGACCTCTTTAGCCTAATTGGTAGTGACCCTGCCTACGAAGCTGGAGGGTTCGAATCCCGGTCAGAATGAACATGAGTATTTGTTCCTAAGTCTTGGGAGTTTTCTATGTATATTAGTCTCTATTTATCTATATAAGTATTACAACGTCTTAGTATCCATAGTACAAGCTTTGCTTAGTTTGGGACTGGGTCGATTTGTGAAAGATTGTCCACAAATATTTATTGTATTTATTTATTATTGCCGATTAAATTAGCTTAATAATTTTATTTCATCCCCTAGCGGTTTACCGTTTTTGTTCATTATGATCATGGTTTTCCCTTATTTATATCAACTTGTGATTTGTATTGAATAAATTAGACGAAACTCAAATTACATTTGTAGATAAAAAACAAATATGGGTATTATTTAATATATACGGACGTTCAAAATACATACTTTACGTTCAGGTAGCAATTATCTACCTATTTACTATTTTTTTGAATTCGCATCTTATGCTGTTTATTATAATTTAATATAGGTATTTTATAAAATAATTCAACGATCTATTTCCAGACGCTTTGTCCTTCGGGAATCAAAAAACTATCTAATGAACCTAACCTAGCAGTCACAGGAAGCTATTTATTTATTTAATCTTTATTGCACAAAAGTAAAACTTATAGTACAAAAAGCGAACTTAATGCCAAAAGCATTCTCTACCAGTCAACCTTAAGGCAAAGCAGAAAGATTGTGCTATGTTCGTATTTCTCGTACTGATCTGAGGCGAATTAAACCATCACCAACCAAAAACCATCGTTTTATAATGCTGACTAACCTAATTATTGAAAAATTGAACTTTCATAAAAATACGCTATGTGAAAAATTCACTACTGTGTACTGTAAGTAAAAGTAAATCCTTTGGGATATACATAACTTACTCATCATTCCAGCCGAAAGACGTCCACTGCTGAACATAGGCCTCCCCCAAAAAGGGGGGGATTTGCCATAGTCGCCACGCTTGGCAAGCGGGTTGGCGACCGCAGTTTGATGGTGGTAATGATCGAAGGATGCTGCTGCCCACCCTCCGATTTTCCCTTATTCGCCTCCTACGAAACCCACTGGAAGAGATGGGGTGGCGCAATTCTTACCCGGCAACCACACGGGGCATAACAACATAACTTACTACCAATTTTAAATACCAATATGTCAAAACGTTTATCTAGCAATATAGATGCGATTAGAATGAGATTGAAATTAAACTGTCGGTTGCAAAATTGATGCCTAGGTTTTTTACTGCGTTTAAAATTGCATGAACATGATAGATCTAATATTAAAGCACTTGAATGCTAATAGGTAGTTTTAAACAAAGGACACTTAAAAAACGTAGCCGTCAGTCAATCCTTGTAATAGGTACTTTCTGTGTCAGGACAGGAGACTACGGTGGGAGCTCGTCTCGTAGGCGCTCTCTACATACGGTCTTTCGCACGTTATTGCTGGCTGCGAGTTTAGTAGTATGAAATAGTTTGGCGTAAAAGTGTTTAAAGGGAGTCAAGATGGGAAGAATCCATCATGTGGTCAAAAGAATCTATTTCGGTATTTGCGCAGGTACTATAGTTAATCAATCACAGCCGGCGATTTGACGCTGAAATGGAAATGATTGAAGGCTTGTAACGATTTAGTAATGACTTTCGACTACAATTTAAATTAGAATGATTTCTTAATAACGAGACACGGAATATTTCAATTTGAAGAACTGTTGAGATGAAAAATATGAAGGAAAAGAGCTCAAATTCAATCTAAATATCAATATTTTTCGGTGGTATCGTCCTATCTCTTATTCGGTCGATGTCTGTATAATTTATTTACGTATTAACTTAACCATTGAATTAGGTAACTACCTATGTTTCACATCGTTACTTAAAAGTTAAAGTTTTAGGTATGATCATGATCATCACCAAGATCCTGAATAAGCCACTGTTAAGCCTTATTTATACACTTAACCTGTAATGTAATAAAACTCGCATGCCAGTCTCGAACATACGTTAAGGCTAAAAAACCGAGCCGGTGAAAAAATCTTCAAATAAATTACTTTTAATTCTTTCATTTCATAATCTGTAACTTTGATAACTAATATTAAATACTTATGACAAAAAAATCTTGACATAAGACGATTTTTAACATGAAATCCCTTCTAACTATAAGATATATTTTATACGGTTCTTTAACGTTGGTATATGAAATGTTTCTGGTATGTTTAATATTCGTCTAATCAGATTGTATTATTTTAGCCACACGCTAGCCCACATTCGTGCTATTATCACAATCGAATGTACGTTTGCTGCGTGACTAAGAAAGTGTTTTAGTAATCATTATTCCTGACATATTTTATTTAGATATGACTTGTGAAATATGATTTATTTGACATTTTCATTTTGAGTTATGACTATTTTACATGCCAATAGACAGACACTGAAAGTGCGACTATTTGAAGCCACTATAGATGAACTAACTCCCCTTCTAGCCACTACAGCTGCTTCTTGTAAAGATTGAGTATTTTTTAGGTACTAGGAAAAGCCCTAAACAATTTCACCAAGTTCTTTTCTTTGGAGGTTTCTAAATCTCCATTACTTCAACTTAAAGTTTATGTAGTGAAAGTTCTGCCTACAAATAAAGGCGAATCGTATCACACTGACTGCGACTCTTACGACGTTCTGTGTGTGACGAGCAGTCGTGTTTAAAAAAGTAGCGACCAATTCATCTCAGGGCGTTGGGAATCTATTTATTATGCGGGTGAACGCGCTGCACTCAGCTGTGACATTTGGACTGTGATTAATTTTCATATTCAAATTACTGACAGCCGCGGGCTTAATCGGTTTCTTTTGTTTTAGGCTCGCCATTTTTTTTAATTTACTGTTTAATTTTATTTTTGTAATTTGCTCTTCGGTGGTGCTAAAAGTGTAACAAAAACTGGCAACCATACTGTTTCCTCGAAGATCTGACGGTTCGAAATAATTGCCATTCAATATATGCCTAATGTTGTTCAATAGTAACCAAACTATGAACCTAAAACACTGCAATAATGTTAAATGTGGTTGTAGTGTTTCAATCGTCCAATCAGAACACGCCATCCACTTCACATGACACAAAGTCAACCAATGACAAATCGTAAAAATTAAGTATTTTTTACTGTTGCCGGTTATATTAGGAAAAACAGTGTTATTTATAGGTCCATACTCCAAGCGCTTATTTACGCTATAAGTGTTTTTAAAACTTTTATGTGCTTTGAAGGGTTTGCATTATACTTAAAACATTTATTACATAAAAACGCCTTTCAATTGTCTAATGATACTGGCCATTAAGAACTGACTCAAAGAAAAAAAAACTAAAGGCGAAAAATTGACAAAAAAATATCATGTAAAACTACAACCAATTAAGTGTAAAAATGGATTAGCTCGCAGTAGACGTGAAAACTACTGTTAAGAAGAGGATTAAAGAAATAAGAAAAAGAGAAAAAGAAAGAAAAGAAATGTCTCTGTTTTGTGCGGAAGAGATCCCTATAATAGGGACAAATTCGCTTTTGTACTTACTTTAATCTTATTTATTTTTCACTTCTCATGCTCGAAAAGTGTGTCATATTAGACTTGTCAAGCGGGGCTAAAGTAGTACATTTAACCCCTAGGGAAAATATGAATACATATTTATGATTTACAAAACATTTGAATTTGATCAATAAAAATACTCCACCTATTAAATCCACCAATCACAGAACACTAATTTAACCCTTAAAAAAATATTTGGTATTGGGTATTAACCAACCAGAATACAGCTTTACTAAAATCGACCAATCTGGAAACATAATTATTTTTTCTAAAGAGTCTAAAGATTAAGTTTGTAGTAGTCCCTATTTCACAATAATTAAAAAAAGTGGTTAAATCGTTCGAGCAACACTTTGAAGCGCTCAATGGAAGGTCAGTTTAGCTTTTTTCGCGCGTTAATGTTGCGCGCGAACCGAATTGTCTATGTTTTGTGTGTCAAAGGAGTATAGAAAAAAAAACATGCTGCAAAAGTATATATCTTCGCCGTGGAATTTATTGTTAATTTTGGGTGGGTTAACCTTTGTTTATTTATTTTCTCGCAATCGAAGTGAAAAGTAGAGTGTATAACTCTGGTCTAAAAGCCATATTACCCCTCGAACTATTTTCCCTCACTTCGTTCGGGAAAATAACTATCTCGTGGTAATATGGCTCATTTTAGACCCTTGTCATACAATCTACTATATTTATCGTATGGCAATTATTTCGAACCATGAGATTCTAGAAGTCAGTACGGTTCGTCAGTTTTTGTTGCACCGTTAAGAACCCAGGGGACACGTGTAGGGTAGCGGTGGGTACTTTATAGACGTGGTGCAACTTCCACCCCCCTTGTTAATTGTGTGGGCAACTTGATTGTTAGAAGTTCTCAAGCCGCCCGGAGGCCTCTAACTTGGCTTAACGACTGCTATCATGGACAGCTAACGTGCCTTTCAAAGCACGGGAGCGCTCAATTAATAACTACTCAAAGCGGTCACCCACCCAAGAACTGACCTCGGCCGACGTTGCTTAACCTCGCATACCGCACCGGATATTCACTCAAGCATCGCTGAGCCTCGAGCGCTTTTAATCTTATATGACAAGTTTATTGTTTTAATTTAACTTTTGATTGTGTACAATGGTATGGAAGATACGTACTTACATTAAGCCTAGGCCGAAAGTTCAATAGCTGGACTCGTACTTTCGAGGGCCTCCGTTACGTGTCGGTCCTCGGACTAACTCGTCCATCTATTGCTTATTTTCTGGCCTCTACAACAGTGTACTATTCAGCGACCTCATCTCGTTGTAAATTCTTATCGGTGTAGCCGATGAACTCTGTACAAGATCCTAACAAGGGTTCCTAATTTAATCTCCTATTACGTCACAAATGATTTATTGTTTCTCATGTGATTTTATGTTACTTATGCCAAGCCTAAGCAAACGGCTGACTTCTATTTCTAGGTCCGCCATTTTTTTATATTGATCGCTCCCTCGCTTATCTTCAATGACTTTCTTTAAAGGTGCTATTTACAAAAACGTCATGACGATAATGTAGCATATTTTTTTTCTCCTGGTCTTATTATTTCAAGAATTCAATATACAACTGATATTTATATTTACAACTACCTAATAAAACAAGTATTCTAATTAAAATTACAAATATGGCCCAAATCGCTGTCAATTGGTAGGGTATATAAAATTAAAATTTGCATGAAATCATTTCATTCCAAGACCAATACTAACAACTAGCAATTTACCTCAAAAACTAACTTAAAATAGATCGACCAACTCTTGTTGGTCGGTTGAATAAGAGTATTCAGCAGTTTGCTTTCGTATTGGTACAATTATAAGAATGCTGATGCTGCGTCGAATTATGAAATTACCCTCCTTTTTTGGGCAGTATCGTAAAAAATAGAGAAGGTAGGTCTTTTGTATCTAATTTTAATCAAAAACAAAAGCAGTTTTCTTTTATTTGAATATTGGCAAGATAGGCTAATATAGTTAGAAAAAAACGGTGCTTATAACTAGCTTTTGGCCGCGACTTCGTTCGCGTGAACATCCATATCAACTTATAATCAGTATTTCATACAGTTGGGAGATGATTTCTAGAATAAAAAATGTATTCCAGCATGTTTAAATTCAATAGTATTGTGACTCGTATACATTTTACAGCTCATCATGCTACGTCACGAAAACTTGCTAGGCGCTGCATCTCGTTACATTTACAGGTACTTGGCGCTTGATGATTTTGGTCAATTCCGTACTTCTTGGGATTTAACTCTATCAATGACGCGTGAAAAGTCCAAAATTAAATAATGAATCGGTACACTTTGCCGAGCCCAGACCATATCGGTGCTGATGCTGGAACAAATAATCCTAGTACATAAAGTTTTTGTATCGCGCTTTATTAATTGACACTGACTCGACTGCCTGCGCGATTTTGATACGGGCCAACTTTTTCGCTGGTAGGCCCACTGAAGTGGTTCGGCCCTCACTGCTGGGCGGCTCATGGACCGGACTCGGCGCTGTGTACTGGAAGTCTTCTTGATTCTAAGTTTTGTAATGGAATATATACTTAACCTCGTTAAATACAGTCAGCCAAGAAAGTGGTCTACTTTCGAACCTCATTTTTGACATAAGTATAAAAAACTCAAAAGCGGAAGACTACTTTCTTGGACGAATGTAGTTAGTGTTACATATTATACTGATAGCAGCAGCACACCGGAAAAAGATAAATAAAAGAGGTGTAGATACATTCCTAAAAGAATATACCTTTATCAACATGCATTTTTTTCTCATATTGTCGCACTTATTAGGTTTAGTTTGTAAAAACAATTTTGTAAACCCAAAGACGGAGTGCTTACTACTACTTTCCTCCTCCCAAACATTCACCTATTTACCTATACATAGACATAGAAAATATACGAATTCAGAGCTCAAACTCGGAGAGCTTTCTTCAATTTTGAAAACGTTAAGCAATTAGGCTTAGGGCTTAAGAATGCGTCCTGGCGAACAGCTGAAGACTGAGCCCAGCGGAGGTCTCAAATCGAGCGCGTTTCTTCTCGCGCAGTCATTTTTCATGATATCACATGCGAACTTAGAAGTAGAAGATAGGACAGCTTTTAAATAAGTACCATAATTTCATATCAAAAATAACTAATCAATTTTCACTTAAGTAGGTGCTTCATTTATTCCAACTGTCCCCTAAATTAACGATAACTATTGGTAGAAAGAGATCAAGGTGCTGATCTGGCAATACAGAAAACCAACTAAAGATTTCCAACCTATTAAAGAAACCAATTTAGACAATTATTACAAGTTACGGGTTAAGAGTTCAACATTTTTTGCAATTAATTACAAATTGAATTGTTCCAAAATTAGGACCTTTATTGAACCAGACTGGTTTTATAGGCCGGGTCCAATAAAGCGAGGAGTGCGCGATTGTAGAGTAAGCCTGGGGAAAATCCAGAACCATTGACACGATCACGCTGGCTTTGGAGGGCACGTTAAGCCGTTAACCCCGGTTGTTGTCTATGGCAGCAGTCATTCAGTTGGAGGTCTTCAGGCGGCTTGAGAACTTCTTACAGGCATGTCACCCACTCACTTCACTAAGGGGCGTCAAAGTCGCAACCATGTCAATAGCGAGTACCCACCGCAACCCTACACGTGACCCCTAGATGGTGCTAAGCTAAACGTGTAACAATGCTGGCAACCGCACTGTCTTCTCGAAGATCTCACGGTTCAAAATAATGAGGGCTATCGTTTTTGTGCTCACCAGTTGGCGCCAGTGTCGAGAAAGGTCCAGCTGTCAAAAATTGTTATTGGTTATTATGGGCATGAGAACGACGTTTACATTTAAATCATATTTAATATCTTAAAACCGTACCGGAAAAATATCGAACATCCCGCATTGTAGCGCAGTCCCGTTTTGTTCGGAAAAAAGGGGGACATAAGTTTCCGAAAGCAAAACTGTCTCAAAGCACTGACAGTCAGTGACCCGTAACTCATATTTGCCATAATCAAGCTCAGGTATTGCAAAATACTCACTATATTGTTCCAATTAGATATTAACCCGCGTAGCGCAACCAAAATTTCGAAGACCTCACGCTACACTAGCGCCTCTAGCGGCCAATTCATACGCGATAGCCCCCATTGCCGTACGATAAAAAACTGGGTTTTGTCGCTGGTTGGCGAATAGGGACTATATGAATACGTATGTGTCTGTGTTGTCGCGATGCCGTGATTACGCCGTTCGGGGCCTGTAGTCTGTACACTACTCTCGTATTATACACTATATGCGTGAAAGGGACGGCACGATACGAAGTTCGGACTTCGAATTTCGGAGTAGCCCCTCGGCT
Source organism: Epiblema foenella (assembly GCA_963556455.1). Lineage (NCBI taxonomy): Eukaryota > Metazoa > Arthropoda > Insecta > Lepidoptera > Tortricidae > Epiblema > Epiblema foenella. Next base: position 10,687,430 of record OY747107.1, on the reverse strand, counting down.
ACGTGAGTGGCCCTAGGACACCGGACCGTACGGCCCTTAATCTATGTACGATCGCCGAGTTACAACAGAGGGGGGAAGGATGATAAAGTAGTCGACAGCCTTCCTGTCTAATGCCGTATTACTATTTTGAGGAGCGTCGTCAAAATAACATCTGATAGTCAGCTTAAAGAAACCATACATGGTACTAATTTCCATGTCGTGGTTGGCTTTGGTATAGACAAATTTTGTAGACCCTGAGATAACACCGTTATCGAACTCGACCACTCTAATAACCTTCTAGATGACCCCGATGACATATCAGTTATAGTTAGACACAGTTCAAGGCACTGGTTTGTCAATGTTGACAGCGAATGATTAATATAATGAAATCTCTCATTTTTAACAGTTACTATAGGTTGAAGGTTTTGTGGTTATTTGTCGCTAGCTCATTCACATCATTGCACAATTTTTAATGGGGTATTTTACTTTGCTTTCAAGTATATGCTTACCAATTTTCAAGCCTTTAAATCACCAATTGAAGGACTTCTCATACAAATTTGAACCCCTCTTTTCACCTCCTTTCACCCCCAATATTATTTAACCTAGAACCTGGCCGAAGATCCAGTAAACTTATTACTGAAGGTTGTACTACAATCTATTTGCTAGTTTTCACGTGACTAGGCATCACGTGAAAACATAACATAAATAAACAGACACAAATTCTAAAAACTGTTGAAATGTGTTCTGTTATCGATTCTAAGACCACTCAATCATTTTTTTTGCTAATATCTTCAATGTACAGATTTTCGGCCCTCTGCAGCTTTATTACATGTATATGTACATGATAGATAGATAAGGTTTTTTTTAAGTTAGTACCTATTGAAATTGATATCTAAGAAACGGAAGTCCGTTTTACCGATATTTACAATGTACATAACTACAGAGAGGACATATTGCTACTTTAACATTAAAATAAAACAACTTTTTCGCGCAATACGGGCTGATTCGCGAACTAGTAAAAGGAAAATCATAATGACCATAAAAATTAAGTCAACATAATCCCGTTTGAGCCGCAAAGTTCAAGGACAAAGCAGAGAGGGTAATTTATCCTCGCGCTTTCCATTATGCCAACATATTATGTTAGGGCAATTTCTGGCGAAAGTTTCACATTTATCCTTTGTTTGTTTGTTTTCAGTTAAAAGTTACATCATTTGTGTGTTTCGCTATTTTATAGGTTTATGTGATGTTAACGCCTAAGTGTCTACCTACATGTTGCTTACGACACGTCGTACAGAATCTTGAGTTTTATTTTGTTCGCAGACATTTAAGAAAAATAATGTACTTCGTTGCAACTTTAACAATATTTTTCAAAAACTCACTTCGGTGAAACCGGATACAATCTTCTCTGAAGAGCTGTAAGTACATACATAAGCGTCCATCTACACCACAAGTCCAAAGACTTCCGTGAAAGAATTTAAGGATCGTCGGAGGCTCTCATTCTCCATAGCTCGATGAATTCCCTCGCGATTCTTGAAGTTTGACAAACTTGAATAAAATTGGAAATCTGGAGCGTGCGGTTCGACTAGGACTCAATATGATTTTAATGACGGCATGATATTAAATTTTTTATCTAATTAAATTTCAACAGCAACCCATCAATAAGTACGCTCGATCTCACAAGGGGCTTAACCACCATTGTGAGGCATGTACAGTCAGGGAATTTAAATGCTTGGCACCTTTGGACTCTGTTACAAAAGAAATAGAGTCAAAAAGTAAAAATAAATCAAATTACGTGATTATAACTTGTCGTTTTAACGTCATGTTTAAAATATAAAGCACAAAGCACTAAGGTACCAGCTACTTATGAATTTGACTAAAACTATTTTAAGTAATTCTAATACATACCTATCCAAAAGAAACAGTAGTAGCCAGTTTAAAATTAATACAGTCGTTATGCCGAAAAATGTTACAAAAGGGTATTGCAGTAAAATTACCGTATAAACACTTGATATTATTGCAGAGGCCATATCTGTCTGATAAATTACTCCATTAGTCGGTTCAAAGTCAAAAATATATTTTCTAAATATCCAGTATAAAACCGCAAATCATTCACATATTTGGCAGAGCTACAGAATTATGTATTTCAGAAAAATATGGCGAATGTGCGTTAGGACATAATCAACTGCCATTTATTGTGATCTAAATGAGAATTGACATGCCCTGATGCTTCGTTTTAAAAGTTACATACATAATTATCATGCTCTGCAGTTACAGTTGCATTTAGCGTAAAGTATAACAAAAGTTCAATATCTACATGCTCGGCTTATATTATTATCATGTATTGTTTTTTAATTCGTATCGCACTTACATAGTAATTATTTAGTTACAAGTAATTCGTTATAAAATTCTAAATTATCTCTGATGGATCTCTTCCTTAATAGCATTCTTTATTAAGTATCTTTAGCAGCCACCATTCTTGCGTAAGTTTGAATTAATTATAATTGATTCGCCCATTTTTAACAGTAATTTATGTTAACCGTTCATCTAGAGGTAGCCGTTCATCTTAGCAAAAAGGTAGATCACGAAATTTTAAGGGATCACCGTTCAATTCAAATTCCTTGATGCTGCTGTATTTGAAACAATTACTTATGCACCTGCATAATAGCCACTATTTAGCTCAAACGATGAAATTTGACTTCGCTCTTAGTTCCGCGCACGCGCAGGCACCATCTGCCCTACAGGCTTATACATACTTGAGTTGGTCATATCACCTATTATGGCGTGGCATCCACGACGTCAAATACATTCTGATGGAATTCATAGGTACTCGTAATTTGGGCGACTAATATTTCCTCAAAGGCTATGTGATAGTGCTCAATTTACTAAAAATAAGCCAGACGGTGGGAATCTAGTTCTTTAGACGGCTTGCCTCTGGCATCTATATCCATACTATAATATTATAAATGCGAAAGTGTGTCTGTCTGTTTGTCTGTCGTAACAGACAGGCGTCACGCTTAAACCGCTAAACCGCTGAAATTGACTAGTCGCAAAAGCTAGTTTTATCATAATTACGAACTAATGAATTCATTTTTCTCTCGAGCGGGATAAACATTTCTCTGCGAGTATGTTGACTATTCCAAGCGGGAGCGGTTAGAAGCAAACACAAGAATTTTCCTCTAATGAAGAATCCTACAGGCATTGTGTGCGGCAGAAAATTGTATGGGAATAGTATCCTTCAAATGAACTGACTTTAACAGATAAATAAGCCGCATATTTTATGACTCAAGTTTTTTCTATATCTGGGTTATTGGCTATTTCTATTCAACTTAGATGAAAAACCTTTTCTGTAGGCGAGGCAAATTTAAATCTCATTGTCGACGTCGTAGACTTTTGGTAATTTAGAATATGACAAATTTCTGAGAGCATCAATTTTGTTAAGTCTAGCAATTAAATTAGTTTCTGCTATTTTGGCTCTAAAATATGTATTTGTGACTTTAAATTGTCAGAGTTTCTTAAAAATGGTGCTTTAGCACAGCCGATATCTAGTTTATAAAGCGTTATTTAATGATGTTATGAAATTGACAATTCTACATTTTTAATCTTCGGAATAAAAGCAGCCAATTTGGCGCGCGTCTTAATTTTTTAAATAAAATTAAATAATTTGAATTTAACATATTTTCGCCATTATTCGTTTTACTAGTTAAAATTGCTTTTTGTACTTATTATCTTTTTTGGAGTGGCTGGTGCAATAGCTAAGTGCCAAAAAGGCATTACTTTATAGGTAGCTTAAGTTTCAAATTCCACCCAACTGACCGCCATCAGTGCCCTCCATAGACAAAACAAAGGAATGAGCAGCCATTTATATCTTTCTTAGAATTAACTTTCCCCCTTTAAAATCTCATTAAATATTCAACTTAGCGAAAAAGTGTGTCGAAACCTTTTTTGTAGAGAATTTTATTTCAATTACTTATATCAGAACATTTTTTTGCTATGGGCCACCGTTTACGAGTTGAAGGTCCCATTTTTCGTTTTTTCGTAAAAAACTCCCCCCCAGCCACCCGGCTCAAGGGCTATGGGCGGGGACTTTTGATATTTTCACCTATTAACTAGTCCAAACAAAGTTATGAAGCCAAAAATTGTGTTCCAAGCATGCTTCCCTCTATACCATTTTTTGAGCATTCGCTGCCTGAAATAATATTGAGATGCGCAAACTTGTGCTAGAGAATGTCTGCTCTATACATATAACTCAATGCATAAAACTACTCTAAATGAAAGGAAGACGCAGTTTTATAGTCTTATGATTATCAAGTAAAATATAGTTTTGTGGCAAAGTAAGGGTAGTTCTATACCTAGGCACCTTACGGATTATACCGTTATACATATGTATGTTTGGTTGACGTAACTGGTGACCGAAGAGCTGGCGACTTCCTCGCACAACGTATCAGCATCCTCGGTACAATGCCTCAAGGGCCTGTTTTAGATTTAAGTTAGTTGTAATATTATTTAAGTTATTGTTATTTAACTATGATTACCGCCTGTAAATCAATAAATTGTTTAATAATATATATTGGTTATCATTTTTTCACTTAAAAGTATACAGTACTCGTGGGTAGACGTTCTGTGGTGCTAAACATTTTAGATGTGATATGAGAATTTTATACGGGTATATAAGCGGGGGTAGTTTTCCTAAATACGGCAAATATATATTGAAGCCTTTGTTCCATTCCAGCGGCAGACTAGAAGGCCAACGTGGGACGTGAAAGATACCTTATGTCAATAGAAGTTCCGTCTTAGCGATAAATCTTCCAGAATGTGTCCTGCGCCCATGTTCACTGAATTTATTATAACGTGTCAGTTTACCTAACATTAACTCTGTATCTTCTTATCTTATAAAACATTACTTAGACGTACGGCTTTAAAGACGAACGAAACAGTTTTAAACTTGGAAAATCTAATCCACTTGAAAAATACTTTCAACCAGAATAGCTCCTTTGGAAAGGGGAAATGCTAAAATGTTTACGTGGAGAAATGTAACGCTTGTGCATTTCGGTTTTGAGGTTTTCTCGGTTGCTCGAACTTTGATAAGTGCTTTAGTTTTACTTATTTATATTTGAAAACAAGCGATTCGTTCGTATCTTGCCAAACAACTATAGTATTTGAAATCGTTTATGTTAACAGTAATATAAGGTTGTTGACATGAATACAATGGTAGGTATAGAACTGTTTTCTGCCTAAGTAAGCTGTATCCATATTATAAGAAGGGACAGTTCTGATTGGCTCGGAAAAGAGTCACAGTCAATTGCTCATGGCTTGCCAAATGTGGAGCTTCTCCGTGACTGGCATTTGGCAGGCCATATTAAATGCTAACCCAATATTGAATTGCGCGTTACTACCAAAGTTTTATTTCATGTAATTACCTATTGTCGTACTAGAAACACATTCATATTAAAATGCTTGTGGACATTTTCACTTCAAATTGTACTTTTTAATTTTGTTCAGAATTTGGAAATTATTGGTTCTCGTTCTCTCAAAGATTTTCAAAGATTCGTCGGTACTCAGAATCACGAGCACTTGATCCTGACAAAGAAAAAAATATGTTCCCAATTTTTTATTCCATTATGTGACGTGTCGTTCTCATACATTTTGTATGGAGCGTCACATCTAGTGGAAAACACATGTAATTTTTTTAAATCCGAATCAATAGACATGATTCTGAGTAATAAAAACTAAAATCTGAGAAATAAGTTGCATTAAATGGTTACAACACTACTAATTTTGACAGATACCATCATTCATAGAGACAAATTCTGTAGATCATATCAAATAATATTTACAGTGAAATCAATGCCCAAGTCACGAAAATAAGTATAGGCTGTCTTTTAAATTTTGAATACTCGAATACGCAAGTGCAACAAACAGACAGATATTTCGTTTTCGGTTCGCAGTACACTCTCTGAGCACTTGAAGGTGATATCTATCTACTTTTGTTTTGCAACCCATTATCAAAAATCTCTCTAGGTAATTGGGCTGTTCGATCTTTTTGTCCAATCGGCTTGTGGGCGTTCTAACGGTAACATCAATGCTATTCAATAAAAGTTTTCTGCTGAATGAAACAAGCGACAATTACTTGGCAGTGCGCTATTATAATCATTATGATCGCTTATTAGTAACTAATTCTATTGCAAATGAATGCGATAAATTACTTGAGAGAACCTATGCCGCGTGCCGCGTTACATTAGTTTTTTCGGACATTCATTATTTTTCGAATAAAATAATACACTATTTTTTAAACGTTACAGAATTGTTTCCTTGTTAAACACGCGGGTTTTATCATCTAATAATATAGTTTAAAAGGGTATTACTAGACTTGAGATTGAATTATTGTTGCTGATATGAGGAGTTTGAGGGCACAAGTTAAGTGTAATCAGAGTTCCGGAGGGGTTCCTTCAATATGCAAGGGCAGGAATATGTTGCGTCTTATGCATAGATTAGGGACTGTTATATCATGCACCAACTTGAGAGAGGTTTCAGTTGCTATGCTACAGCTCTAAGAACAACTTAAGTGAACTGAAAGGTTTAAGAAATTTGTTGATAACAATATGTCAAACAATCTACACAATTAAATACAATTAAATCTAGACATGCCGATTTTTCTGTAGTAAATTGTGGACGAAGAAAAAAAATCAAATATTACAATGCGAAATTAATAATTCTTCTGGACATTATATGGGTATATTTCACAATCGTCTGATTTATCATTATTAAGAGTTATGTGTTCACACATCCGTTGTATTCGTCTCATGTGTATTAGCTATTTATATTACAAAGGTTCATTAAGTAAATAATTTCCACGGGACATTAATTTTAGTGCCGTGGCCGTTTTTAACGTTGCATAAAAGTAATTCTAGCAATTAAAAGAATAAGTAGGCACATTGGGACTATGTATTTTCCGGATTAGTATAGTTAGAAAGCGCCATATCACGCAGCAATTGGTGTATGTAAGTTCTCTAATATCTATAAAACCGTGCGTTTGTTAATCTATCTCAGTCGCGATTACAGTATTTCATGCCATATCATTCATTAAAGCAAGAACGGTGGAAGTCTCATATAATTATTACTTTTTACCGCTTTTATTGCGCATAGATATCGCGAAAAAGTACTCGTATGCCTGTGTTCCCAGGAGTAGGCAAATTACATGAAATTTATTTTTAAGTGTCACTTCTATATAGCCTTAAAGACGGAAAAATATGATATTGCAGTGACATGTGTCCTAGGCACATATTATATACATATTGCTTGGTCTCTTCCTTTAAGTATCACTAAAAGTAGCAAGAATGTTGATTGTTAGTACACCGTAATATATGGCGGGAAAAAAAATGAGGTTGCGTAACCAGTTTACAGTTTGTTTCTAGCAAAAAAAAATAGTCGTTGTTAGTACCATGGTGGAGCATTATGGTATACTGTTTTGAATTTTTTAGACAAAGCCTTTCATTCACTGTCTGGTGAAGGTATGGCATTCCCACAATAGGTCCTTCTAGAGTTCTTCCCCCTTGTCATTCTCGTCAGACATTTTACAACCAGTGTGCAGTCAAGTGTAAAAAATATGGGTGCATGTAACTTACTCAAAAACATGTCGCATGGCCGTAGCGGAGTTAAGGTTTCGTACATATTTTTAAGGATTTATTCTATAAGTACCATATTTTGCGCTGGACTGTTGTATCTTAATGAATAACCCATTGACTCCAAAGACATATGAAAGTTATCATTTTGAGGTTTTGCAGTATTTTCATTTTTTGCGGTAGCCCAAGTCCTCTTCCGGTAAAGCTATTCAGCTTATACCTTAAGTCAGCCAATTTATTTCACTGTTATTGATGTTTGAGTTTGCATGGGCTTTTAAGATTCATAGCAATGCTTATTGCAACCAGTGTTGTCAATCAGTATTAGACTTTGCACACCATCAAGTCGTATTTTTTGGAAAAGCAATGTAGACTACCATTTTATAACCCCAAATCAGTAAGCAGTTGTGATTATTTTATGCGAGATACCTGCAGTTATATGTAACGATCTAACTCTAAAACTTTACCAAGAACATGTTTTGGAGTAACGTAAAAGCGACTCTCAAAAATTAAAGCGCGAAATTAGCGAAAACAACCATACCGTACTATAAAAACCAAAGCCGCCCGCCATCTTTTGTTTAGATAAACAGATCAAAAGTTACGGAGATATTAAATAAATAGGAATCCAGAAAATTAACCATTTGGGTATTCCGCTGGAGAAACATTAATAGCTACAGTCGTCAACGTAATTAATCAAATAGAAACAAAACAATTGGGAGCAGCCTGTTCATTCGGCTGCGTCGAAATTTAACGTTTGAACCTAAATAATTATTCGCAGAAGTTAAAATAAAAGAATCTGGTGACCCTCGTTAACAGCAAAAGTTTAAGCTGATAGCGGCTATTTATTATAATTTAGTGCCAACTTCCCGAAAAACTTTACAAGGACTCTATCCGTTCGCGGAAATTTATGCCTAATAAAGCAGCTCGCCAGAAAATGTGCGTATAATTTACGATAAGTAAATAAGGACGAATAGGAACGGGAAGTGGGACTAACCAACCTATGAAAGTTTTTTGTACTATGAGTTAAAAAATATTCACTATAATAATCTGTACTATAAGTAAAAAAATCTTTCACAAGCCATAAACCCGTTACTTATGAGAAAATTTTATCAAATAAATTCTGATAGGTACGCGCTACAATTTTTCTACAGAATCTTATTTGAATTCGTTTTTAATACATTAAAATATTTAGCATTAATTTCTACACACATGTAGATAGCCGTAGGTAGCTATTAGTTATTACGTGGATATAAATAAAAAGAATTAATTTCATGAGTATTTTATACTGCTAAATTATCAGAATCCGTACATTTAAATGTATAGATAAGAGTTTAAAGCTACCCTTGTCAAGATTGCGGTATTCTTCGTATGTGTATAAAATACTCGCTATTTTAATATCAATAAAAAAGTAAAAGCTCAAACAATTTAAATTTTACGCAAGCGGTTGCTTTGAAAACATTCGCGTAAAAATGTCGGGTAAACTAGTTCGAACAAGTTAACTGAAGGGAATTTTACAGTTACATAACGTTACCAGCGTCAAGTTATAAGTTACGACCAAAAACCGTGAATTTACGAGTTTCAACAATGTTTGTAAACTCACCTATGCGAAAGTTGCGAGACGACCCGCGGCACGCGCCTGGCGCGAGCGTCCCATGCCGGCGTCGGGACGACACTGGACTGATAAACCACTGATATCAGCCGGCTTTCATTTCCACATTGAACGGGCGGGATACAGCCTGTGTGCATACAATACTAAATTTTTTTATATATACCAAAAGCGTAGCAATTTGAATGCAAATCTACCAAAAGATTGGAAATCTGCTCAAGAGAATGAATGTCTAATAGTGTGTGTAAGTTCTTGGACACGATTTTACAAAATCTCACGTATCGTAGCGATATCTGGACCTTCTTTTTCTTCTTCTTCTTTAAAATAGGAATTACATACATAAACGGACATGACGGGGATACGATTCCTATACATTAGTAAGTATAGAATATCAATTCGACCCTTGGATTCAGTAATTAAAGTAATAGAAATAGGTAACACGGCATTTTTGAATGCCTTTAACTTTATACTAATACAAATGACGTATTAGGGTCATACACGGATTTAGGTTCGCGCCCTTCCCGTGGACAAAACTAAAGTTAAGGGCTTTAAAGCCTAATTTTTAGTTGGAACCGTAATCCGCATAAACGGCGTCTTCATTTCTATATATTCCTATTATCCTAATCCTAATATCCTAATCCTAATAATATTATAAACGTGAAAGTTTGTGCGGATGGATGTACGTTCCGCTTAATCTCAAAAACTACTGAACGGATCTCTATGAAACTTTCCAGTATTGTAGCTTAGACATCAGAATAGGACATAGGCTATAATTTATTTCAAAATTCATCCCCTGAGGAGGTAAAAAGGGGGTGGCCTTTTTGTATGGAAAATAAAATTTTCTTTAAGATAGAGACTTCAAACCCCCTTAATGACTAACCATTAAAACTAAAGAAAATAGTTTTCAGCGTTTTTCGAAATTCGCCCTCTGAAGGGGTGAAAAGGGGGTTGAAACATTGTATGGACAACCTGAGTTTTTAAAGTGAGTGACTTCATACTTGGCGAGTAGACTTTCAGTTAAAATATATTAAAAAACTGCCCTACCCGTGCAAAGTCGTGGCGGGTTACAAATGTTAAATTATGTGTGTCTGTCTGTTACCACTTACTTTTGAACCACTGAACCGATTTAGATGAAATTTGGTATGGATATAGTTTAAGTCCCAGGGATGGACATAGGATCTGAAATTTTTATCCCGGAAATCATCCCTTAAGGGGGTGGAACTTTGCATGGAAGAAAGGTAACTAGGTATAAGCGCCTGACATAAAATAATAGCAATAACATTCTAACGCAATGACCGAGTTCTACGCAGAAGAAGTCGCGGGCAAAAGCTTAAATATATATATAAAAGAAGAAGTCCTGACTGACTGACTCATCAACACACAGGCGAAACTACTAACGTTAGAGAGTTGATTTTTACACAGTCGGTTACATTTATAACGTAGGCTAGGGATAAGAAAGGATTTTTCTAAATTCATCCCCTAAGGGGGTAAAACAAGGGATGAAAGTTTGTACGGGAAACGTATTTTTTTTGGACTTAGAAACTTGAAATTTCGTATACTTATAGACTCTCTGTTTGAATTTAACAAAACTAAATTCAGCGATTTTCTAAATTCATCTCCTAAAGGGGTGAAAAGGGGCTTCAAAATTTGTACGGGGAGCAAATCTTTTTTGAAGCGAGAGATATAAAACTACGTATATAGACTATCTGTTTAAATACAACAAAACGTATATCGATATACTTAGGTAAAAATCGATATACTTAGGTGTCATCTTCGAGGTTCCTCCGGGTGCCGATTACGACAATGACATGCATTTGTTAATCCAAGATGGCAGACAATAATTTTTCTTAAAAATTGATATGGGTGTCATCTTCGAGGTTCCTCGGGGTGATGATTACGAAAATGACATCCATTTTCAAATCCAAGGTGGGGACATTTATTTTTCTTAAAAATCGATATGGGTGTCATCTTCGAGGTTCCTCGGGGTGGTGATTACGAAAAAGACATGCATTTTTAAATCCAAGATGGCGGACATTTATTTTTCTTAAAAATCGATATGGGTGTCATCTTTGTGGTTCCTCGGGGTGCCGATTGCGAAAATGACATCCATTTTCAAATCCAAGATAGCGGACATTAATTTTTTCTTTTGAGTAATCTTTCACAAGAGATTAATAGCATCAGACAACTGACAGAAACAAGTGAACCTCATTTATATTTTTGTTACCATCAAAAATCTACGCGGACGAAGTCGCGGGCGGCCGCTAGTTATGTAATAAAAGGCATAACTTACATACATTATAACTATTGACCACAGGAGGGACGAATTATGTTTTTTTTCAACTGTATATAACCCAACAATTGTTACTACGGGCGATATTCCAACACTCTTCCGGAGTTTTTTTACAACTTGTTGTTTTACTTTCAAAACAGTGTTTATCCACATCCCCAAATTAATTGTCTTAAGACCTACCTAGTTGTAGATGTCTTAGTTACTTGCTGCCTTACATGCGTAATAAGTAGGTAAACTAAAACAATGAATAGCTAGGCAGCTATACTAAGTTGACGTTAAAATTCTTATAAGTTATGATTACCTATTTATAAGAAGCACTGCTGACAAGAAAGGTGTAAGGTTAGTTTGCGCTTTGCGACTGTAATGGTAGGCAAAGCAGTCCAAATCAACGTAAAAGCACGTTATTTATTTATCACACAAGGATAATTGCTTATCAAACCAAGTCGCGCTGTTTGCACAATTAGTTAATTATAAGGAAAAATCTTCATTCAATATAATAATATTAATAACCTAGAAGGAAAGGTTTTCAATTTCTATTTCTGTTGACAATTAATGAGCAAGGATGCGTTTAATATTTGCGCGTCGTATCGTTGCGATTAACCACATTGCCTCATTGCTCAAGGTCAACACATTAGGAACATTTCCACTCTGATACTCAGAAGCCACTGCAGCCGACGACGACTTTCAATCTGGAGGTCACGGGTTCGAATCCCGGCTCGTAACTTGGTTTGTAAACTAACTTACTTATAAGAAACTGTACGAAATATGGTTTTTGAGACCTATTGCAGTAGATTTTCGGTGAAGGACAATATCTTGACATTAACGTCTCGGTGATTGGAGGGTCAAAAGGCGTTGCTTTCGTAAAACCCGCGCTCAATCTTGGGATTAGGTGTTTTGTCGACGCCGGGGTCCTTAGGGCACAACTCTCCTGACACTCTGAAGGTATTTTTGTGCGGTCTTCCTAAGCACGCCAGTCGCCTATCCCAGACTTATCTAGATAAAGCCTGCATCATTGTTACATTAGCAAATAGCGTCAATGCTTAGCTTCATATTGCGCCCTATAACGTGTCCAAGTCATAACAAGTGCCCGCAACACCATGAATACACAACAAATGAAAATGCGAAATATAAGTGTCAAATTTACTTCCACCTCGATTACCCAGGTGGGATCGAGTTAACTCCAGCTGCCGCATCCGATAACAAGAACTTATTTAATTTTCTCCTTATTAAGAACTTATTTATGTAAGATACACTATACTTATATCGGTTTATTTAAATAACACACTTATTTAGTTAGTAGTGAATGATTTCTTTTGATGACACAATTTTAGGTACCATCATAGAATAATTAATAGTACTGTAAGTTACACAAGCTACGATTTAAGCAGTATTTTAGCTCAAAGGTTATAAAAGGGATGAACGATACTACGGACTTTCTGAAAGTAGGCATGTTGTCATTAAAAGAACACCCCTATCATCGCTTCAACATTGCTATTTAAGAATCTATTTACATTTTGAAGTGACACATGGAAAATAAGTTTGAACAATGCTGTTTTTTTTTATTTATGTTTAAGAAGCTATATGTAACTCAAAAACGGTTACGAATATCAACATAGTTTATTTGACAAAAGTATAGTACTAAGGGTAACCAATTCTCTGTTTGACCCTCGTTCTGTTTCATCTTGCATTTAATTAGGCGATCAATTAGATTAGATGCTGTTATTATATGCTTTTCAGTTTTTCGAATGAGACATTCATTAATACGCTGTGTAATGGTGAAATCACTCGGCTAACTAATGACGGGTAATCTAAAGCAAAAATAAGTTTTCTACTGTAGCATTGGTAATTTTATATACATTCCTAATATGAATCTATAATTTTATAATACATTGTATATTGTTTTTATGAAAAAGTGATACCTCGCGGAATTTTTTAAGCCTGTTCTTCTCGTGACAGAGGTTTATTTTTGTAAATCGGTGGTAGTCTATTGATATTCATAAGTGCATGTAATTACCTATGCCTCAGTTTAAGAATGAACAAGTACACTGCATATGGCAGACAACTATTCGAACCTTCAAAATCAGATCTAGGAACGTATTGCTAAAAATTACCTGCTCTGCGACAATATTTAGTGTAAGCTGTATTTTCGAGTCGGCGTACATCGGTTTCAACACATCTCTCCATAGAATGATAATAATTGAATAATGTATATATAAATGTAATGTTAGATAATATCTGTTATATAGTTTTTAAGAAAAAAATTTGACACGCCGCAAGGCACAACATAGCTGAGCTATATGAATGTATTTTATACCAAACACCTACCATACCTATCCTTCACAAATATAAATATTCTATTCTATTCTATAGGTTCTTACATATTATTCTTCCGCTGTATTTACTTATTATGGATCTTATCACATCGTGTACGGCGTAATACTTGCATCAACCAAACTGGGGCTGAGTTTAAAAATGGCGGTTCAGGGACCCTTTAAATAGCAGGTAAATAATACATAAAAGCCTTCATAAATCAGGAGAGTGAAGGTAATGGAGGTTAACAGAACGAAGCGATGCGCGGTAATCCAATCAAGTACGAATCATTTGCGGCAGCGGCTTAATCGAAGCCTACGTTATCGACGCAGGACATAACGCTTATTCATGAAAAACTGACCAAGTTCGCGAGTTTGTTGATAGGGACAGTAAGTATATAGTCGAAAAATAAAAGTTACCCAATTTTCTACTTTATTTTAATGACATAAAGGACGAGCATGTCATTCCGCGACTGTGCAGTCATTTAGATTCATAGGTACCTACTGTTGTACATGTACGATTAGGATTCGATGTAGGCACGAGAATGAAGCGGTCAAAAGCTCATATTCTCGTATATTTGCCGGTTTTAAAGAACCAAAAATACTTGTCTAAAGATGTTCATGGAACATATGATGAAATAGTCATTGTATCTGGTCGATGTGTCAAAAGCAAAAACATAATGCTTTAAGGCCATGCAACGAGAAATATCGCGTTCTTTGAAATGCTGTTCTGCCCAGATGAGGAAATAATTAGGATTGAATTTCAGATATATGATTATTGATTATATGACTGTGTTTCTGACAATAGGCGAAACATGATTACTTAAAATTTTCCCGATAGAAAAAAATCCGGAGTTGTCTTTATTTTCCTTTTTTACTCAGCCTACTAAAATAACGCATTATTAAACTACACAATTAAGTTAAAATGATGGTATTTTACCTCATCTAAACTCTGTAAAGAGGAAATTTAATAAAACTGCACACAGTCAGATATTTATCGAGATTTTCTAAAAAAGCCATTCCCGAAGATTATTGCATCCCGTTTTGTCTTGCGCGAAGCGTATCTTTTTCAAAAGGGGCGAGCCTGACCGAATCGAGGCATCCCCTTAATCCGCTTTCAGGCACAGGCATATTACTCATATCGCGCGGCTCGCGCTTATCAAACGCTTTGCATTTTTATTTATTTATATTATAAGGTACATCTTCACAAGCACGTGCGACGTCCATAGTTCCATATGCCTGGAGAGTAATATGAAATTGAAAAAAATATATTTCAAGAATTCACGATAGAATGGACTAACCTAATTGTAAGAGAATTTTGGATAATTTCAAGACGGGGCATTAAAATTAACCAGCTTACCGAAGCCTATCGGTAGTACAAGACTCAATTTACTGCGTTATCTCCATATAATCACACCATAACGTTACAATTAGGGGGTCATTGAAGGCTCGGAGCCGCCTGAATTTATGACGTTATTGAAAACGTGAAAGGAATTGTGGTAGGCCGGTGTAGGGCGAATCGTTGGCTATACCTAAAGTGAGAAATTAAGTGCAAGGTAAGTAAAATGAGAACATTGTGGGAATAGACGCCAGCTGACATTTAGCCTAGTGAAACGTTAAACTTCCCGACTTGGATTACCCACGGTTTGAAATAATATACTGGTAGTTCATATTTGCCTCTTGAATTTAATTCATTTCCATTAAATTTGTAATCAAGATATCCTAAATAAATACTGTTTGGTTGAAACCAAGAATGAAGCGACTTTTTAGTAAGTTTTTCATGTAATGCATATTTAATTTTCCCCACATAGCTGTTGTATTCATTAGAGTGTTGATTCATACTATATGATATATCACAAAATATTACATTTGTGTGAGTGTAATTTTTTGCAGTATCTTCTAAGAGACCAATAACCTTATTTACAGAATTAACATTGTAGTTTCTTCCGTCACACATTACAATTAAACAATCACTTTTTTTTAAATTTGGCATTTTTTTCTTTTACGTCTTGTAAGACTCGGGTTCAGTTGTTCCGTATTTTATAATGTCCGCTGTAAAGTCGTAGTCATTTCTTCTTATTCTTGAAAGAGGTAGTAACAGCTCTATGCCATGAAAATCAGACAAGGAGTGACTTTGGCTACGCGGTCTGGTTTGCTTATGTATAGTTCCATCCATATGGTTTTCAGGAGTACTCTCTTGGGTACTCTCTTTATCATGGGTTATAGACACATTTACAGATGAAACTGAGTCGTGGTTTTTTGGGACATGTTCCTTGAGAATTGTTCTTGTATCTGATGAGCAGTTAAAATAATTTTGTTGATTGTTGTATTCGTGTAAGAGTAACATTTTTATTACTAACAATTGCTGATTTCCGTTTCGTATCTATATTAGTTTTAAGGGCATTGCTAAGTTTAAGTTGTAGTTTTATATTATTTTGTTCCATTTTCTTAATTTCTTGTTCTAGCATTTGTACTTTCTTGTTTGCCTCTGTCAGTTCAATATTTGTATATGAATTGTGTGTTCGTGAGTTAAAACCATATGTCTTAGATTGCGTATTCAGTTTAGCAATATCGGCATGGGCACTAACTAATTTTATATTAAGTCCCTGAATTTGCACTTTTTGTTCCATTATTTGTGAACTTTCCTTCAAACTTCTGCGTAGACTACTATCGTCAATTAATAGGGAGCCCATAACTTCTACATGATTCAAATCTTCATATGATGTAATTGTACGGAAAATACGTTTTCTTTGCGTTATGTTATCCGGAGAGTGAGTAGTAATTTGTACTTCACTAGAGTCTTGTATTGGCGTTTTTGTTGGGGTTTTCCCCGGTTCTTGACAGTTTTCATACTTCCAAGTTTGCCTGCTTTCTTTGCTAATTGTATTATATGTTTTGGAACTCATTTTTATACATATTATGTCATATAAATTATTGTATAGCGAACATTTCAAATGGTCTACATTCTTAATCGCCTTTTTACATTGGCAGTAAGTACTGTCTTTTATAGGCTTGTTCGGGGTTATGTAGACGGTAGTCTACCGTCGGAGTTATTTTTTCCGATTATAATAAACAGGTATTGGTACGCACTCTACGCGTATCTGTCATAAGTGTCAAGTGTTTAACCGGTACTGCAGTTCACTGCATTAGTCACTGTTGTATTTCCAACCAGCTGTTGACTGTGATTTTTTCAAAAGTTTAGTTCGTTATTTTTGTGTGCGTCACTTTGATATTGTGAAGAGAAAACAGTTTTGGATTTTATTCATAAAACTCACAGTTTACAGTGGAAAAAACGATGGTGCACGAAGTTGAGGTTATGTTCATCACGATTACATCTTATTTGTTGGCGAATAATGAGGTTTGTCTTGGAATATATTAAAAATAATAGCACGATTATTTCACGGTCTAGTCTATTTGACAGCTCGAGAAGAGTTCCCAGCAGGGCCGGGAAACTTACTTAGAGGGCGCTCGCCCGATTAAAATGTATAGAAAGTAGCGACATCTCTGGACTGTCATGTGAGTTGTGACGTACCAGCGCATCGGACGACAGGCTGCCGCTGGCCAGCGCGCAGGAGCGTCAGGATGTGCTTTTAATTGTAAATATTCGCACCATCAATGACCCACGTGAATTATCCTTAGGATTGAAAAGTAAATTTAACACTTTTTTTCTGAGAGGATTTAATTTATTTTTATTTGTGTGTGTACAATCTTTGAAGTTCGTTATTAATTAGTCTAGAAAAAAGAAAAAGAAACCTTTATGGTGATTGAAATATTGAGTCGTGTTTAGAAATTTGGTTTTCATAGAAATTAAAATACAATCAGTGTGAATATCATCGTTGTGATTATTGCGTATAAACAATTCTGTGAACATTTAAAATGCAAATATTTGAAATAAGGCAACTTTGTTCGGTATATAATTTGCCTCGTTTTCGAATCGTAAAATATTCTTCGTAACTAATATCATTGTTTATGTGTTAGGTATAAATAGATTGTGGTTTGTTTATTTTTGTTAATTGTATGGGTTAAATAATTCTACCAATGTTGCGTATTTTACTTTTCAGATGTGTTACTTTAGTTGGTGTTTGCTTGGACAAGTACAGTGTGGCTAGCAAGGTATGGAAGAAAGCGTAACTAAAACGTCTCATTTATATTTTAGAAACGTTTTCCTCCTGACTTTGCCAGTCACATTGTGGGCTACAACGTAAACAAAACAAAAAGCTAATGTTATGTATGTGTGTGAGTGCGTGGATGTATGCATGCGAGTGTGCGTGTGACGTGTGTAGGTGTATGCATGCATGTGTGCGTGAGTTGTGTATGTGTCTATCGATGTAGTTCTGCGGACAACCGCTAGGTGCCTGGAAGGTCGGTAATTTCTCGGAGTTGACACTCTTTACATAAATATACGTATTATACTCTTTGGGGCCCAGTTTGATGCCATATATCTCGAAGACAGTGAGTTTTAAAGTAAATATGGTATAATATATCGGTAAATCTCGTTGCTCTTAATACGACTAGCCATTAAAAACAATACAGATGGAAGGTCATTGGGAGCTAGGAGCCCCTATACCTATTAATACTAACTCACAAATATTCTTTCTTACTTCTGAGTAAATGCAACATTCTAGGCACTTTAATGTCTGACAAGCATTTGGCAGAATCTTATCGGAGACCCCGACTGTTTGCCAAAAGGGAGTTTGCATCGCCAACTTCAATATTCGCAGAAGAGCAATGGATTTGATCAAAATCCTAATATTGAAATCCAGTTTGTATAGTATCCTATAGATACGGGCTTACTAGATTTGCTAACAGTTATGAACTCTAGCATTGCATACTGTACTATATATATATTCATATTTATATGTATGTCATTAACTCGTGTATTATTGTACATATGAGGAGTATATACGAGATGTTGCAGTTGATCGTTTTGATATTTGGTGATAGGAATAACTAATCCTAAAAGCCTTGCTGAAATCACAAGTGTAATTATATCATTAAAAACGATAAAGCATACATATATGCATATACCAGCATCAATATAAAAGAAAATTCATCAATGTTTGCTTATATACCTACTCAGTCACTTGATAAACTTGTCTATGGGTGAAGGCGTACGTCTGTCTTTCCCGAATAATTAAAGTTCACTATTATTAAACTATTACCGAAAGAAGGACCGACCTCTCAAATTTTACCCATAAGGCTAATTGCAATAATATTTAAAAAAAACGAAGAATCTGGGTTTTATAGAAAAATTTCAGCCCATGACCAATTTGGTTTTCGTAAAAACAAAGCTACAATTATACGATACAAAGGTCTTGGAATGACACAATAAAAAACTACTACTACAATAATGAAACTATAATATAAAAATTAAAAATAGAGTCACCAACATAAAATGGAGTCCACTACAAATTCAAGCCGCCGAGCCAAGGTAATGGTAGTCTTGTAAATAATATCAGTTTGTTTGTTTTATACAACACGAAGGCACGAGCACTTTTCATGCGGACTATAAATAGGTAGCTTTTTGGAAAAAATCTTGTAAATTTGTTGTTATTTTCAAGCTGTCACACTTGTGTTGACGGCCCGGACGTGAAGCGACCACGCAGCAACGCATCCTTCGGGCTCCGGCCACGATCTTCGCAGAGATCTAACGCTTATTGCGTGTTGTCTATTTATTTTCGCTTTTCTTGCAATAGAAATTCATAGAAATATTCATGGGAAAATATTAAATTGATAAACATTTAATTTGATACATGTTTATCGGTTGCTAGGTTTTCATGGAAATTCCAAATTAGTCTGCGCCGTTGTCGTGGTTACTGAAGAGCTGCTCAGATACTACTCATAGTACTCATACTAATCCTAAGATCCTGACAGTATTTCAGTAACCACTATTTCTGTAGAAAAAGTGCCGAGTTATAACTTCAGCAACTGCTACTAACACGATTGAAGGCCAAGCTATTTTAATATTTTCTAATGGCATCTGTACTCATTCCAATAAAAAAAGGCGTCAGACAAGGCGATCCTCTGTCCCTCAAGATATTTTCAGTTGTGCTCGAAAAAGTAACTTCAGAAACATAAACTGGGAAAATAAGGGCATCAAGATAGACGGCGTGTACCTAAACCACCTGAGATTCGCCGATGACACCGTTGTATTAGCTGCAAACCCAGAGGATCTCCAAAGTATGCTCCAAGACCTAGCAAACGAGAGCAGGAAAGTTGGCCTAGCACTAAACGCGTCAAAAACCAAAATACTAACGAATAGTAGATATATACACCACGACATAACTGTAGACGACGAAAAAATAGAATACGTGACAGAATATGTATATTTGGGCCAAGCCATCTCATTTAATGATCTGACGGTAAAGGAAATAAATAGAAGGATTGCTCTGAGTTGAAATAAATATTGGAACTTTAAAGAAATCTTTAAGAACAAAGATATCGATATAAAAATTAAAAGTAGACTATACGAAGTTGCCATTTTGCCTTGTTTGACGAATGGGTGTCAGACATGGGCACTACGAAAATAGGAAGAAAATAATAAAGCAAAGGAAAATGGAAAGAAGCATTTTAGGAATTAGACTGTCAGACAGAATAAACAACATACAGATTAGGAATAGAACGAGAGTGCCGGATGTCGTCAAACAAATAAGAACCCTAAAGTGGAAATGGGCTGGGCATATCTGTCGCATAAGAGATGGCAGGTGGACTAAAACAGTGACCGACTGGACACCTCGCAACGGCAATAGGAAAAGAGGTAGACCTAGGAAGCGATGAGAAGACATACTCCGCGAAATATGTGGGCCCATGTGGAGAAGACGGGCTATGGACAGAGAAGATTGGAGAGAAACGGGGGCGGCCTACTCTGCTTTCATGAATAAAGTAGCACAAAACCCTAAATAGTGTAGTATATATTTTAAAAGTGAAGTATTTTAAGTTTAAGTGTAATACTGTAATTTTATGATAGAATAAAGGCTTTTTTATTTATTTTATTTTGCAAATAAATAATCTTATCATATCTTAAAGTAACAGTTAGCTTCATTGCACTGCTATCTAATTAACTGCCTATAGGTAAATCAACTCTTCATTAATTATTTTGCAAGAAACTTGTTTCGACGAAGTAATTATACCTAAGGTAAACTCGGCGTGAAAGACTAAATTTCTTAAAGGGCGAAAGCGATTAAGTATCAAAGCTTGCTCATATATGACATTACTTAATTTAATTCAATTCAATGTCATTTTTAATTTTAATTTTAATTTTATAATGCTATCTATGGACTTGTTCTGGAATAAATTATTTTCATTCATTTTCATTTCATTTCATTTCATTAGTCGATAACGTACAAAGGTGTTAACTTACTCATTTCTAAACCTTTTTGTCATAAGAAAAGTTAGTTTTAACGTAACGTATTATGTCCCGTAATTTTTAAATTAGGCTATAACTCAGAGTACCTATAGGTCCATACTTTGGTGAAATAGTCAGACGCAAGCCAGTTTGTAGCAATTTTTTTGGATATCACTATCAGCGTATCTTCGCGTTCGAATTTATTCTGGAATAATATGGAACATTCTGGTACTGTTCAATTTGCTCACCATTAACCATCAATTCCATTTGCGCCTACAGAGCCGCGCTAATTTAAATTGACGGGTATCTAATGGAATCCAATAAGTCTTACGTCCTTGTTGTTATGAGAAAGATCCCGGCTGCACAAAACTATCAACGAACTCTGGATAATGGACGGTATGTTAAATAAATACACCTCTTTTAATTCTGTGAAACGGAAGTTGTGTATGGTAGATTTTTTGGCTCATGCTAATGGAATATAGTACGGCTGCTGGTTAAATATTTATCAAAGAAGCGTGTGAGCGGAGTTATAGTAAGTATAGTGAGATGAAGAGGATTTTAAATAAATAAAAATTGTGAATTCATTTAACATCAAACTTTTTGACCTAGGTACCCGTACCTATTTATTTTGTTTTACATATAAAATGCTCACCAACCATTGTATTTAAACCATGGTTTTGATATCAACCATTCATTTTAAAATTATTTAAGATTACACCATGATTTTTTTAACGAGCTGGTTCTGTGGATTTTTTATGACTTCCATAAGTAATTTCAATAAAAGAAGGAAGCACATCAGTATATATTATATTAGTGTATATTATGTATTGAATTATATTGTGGTATATATATTGGTCATATTTTGGGAACTAATCCCTCTGGGCCAATATCCATCACACCAACTAATAAAATATTTTTCACACCAGCTGCTCGGCAATGTATGGCTAATTATATTTCATGCAAACCTTGCCGAAAGCAAACCATTATAGACCATGACTTGAGCCGGGTTGTAATATTGTACTGAATTTTATTTAAACCCGCTGTTTAATAAGGTGATTTTACTTTTCATACTTCTTATTCATATATCCAAT
Organism: Epiblema foenella; assembly: GCA_963556455.1. Taxonomy (NCBI): domain Eukaryota; kingdom Metazoa; phylum Arthropoda; class Insecta; order Lepidoptera; family Tortricidae; genus Epiblema; species Epiblema foenella. The sequence continues at coordinate 10,665,194 of OY747107.1, read as the reverse complement.
TTCGTGAAAACCCCAAAAGGCGGCGGGGACACGCTCGCTCTGCGTGTTTTTATTATTAATGAAATCCTTGGATTTTCATTTAGAGATTGCGTGCTTGGTTGATGCCTCGAATGCCTGGCTGGCTGGACCGAGCTCAAAATTTCCATCGCGACCCAAAAGTCAAAGGGCCTGGGACTCCATAACTTCCGCTTCGACTTTGAAGTCCTTAATTGACAACGCCATAGGCTGGGATCGGGCCAGGCTCCTGGCCGTATCTAAACCTGAGTCAGGTCATTGGCTTCATGCATATCCCTCACCTAACACCGGCACATTCATAGACCCATCCACGCTCCGTATAGCCGTCGGTCTCCGGCTCGGGGCTCAGGTTTGCGTGGACCACAGCTGTGCCTCACGCGGGGCCCCCGTAGACCGCCTCAGCCAACACGGGCTTGCCTGCTCCTCGGGCGCCGGCCGCCTGTCCCGCCATGCCGCTCTCAACGACATCATCAGAAGGGCGCTCGTCAGTGCCAACGTTCCCGCCGCTCTGGAGTCCCAGATCGTGCGGAGCCATGGTAAGCGCCTAGATGGAATGTCGTTGATCCCTTGGAAGAGGGGTCGTGCGCTGGTATGGGACGCCACTTGCGCCCATACGTTGGCTGCGTCGTACCTCTCGCCCACCATCAAGCAAGCCGGGGCGGTCGCAGACTCCCGGGCGAATTTAAAGGCGGGCAAGTACAATTGTCTCGGGGCCCAATACGACTTTGTCGCATTTGGGGTCGAGACACTTGGCCCATGAGACAGGTGCGCGCGGGGACTCCACAGGGAGCTTAGTAAGCGGCTTATGGAGGCGACAGGTGAACCACGTGCAGGCAGCTTTCTCGCGCAAAGAATTGGCATCGCAATCCAGCGCGGGAATGCTGCCTGCGTAATGGGCACCATCCCGAGGGGACCTAATTTTGATATTAATTTTTAATGTTTAGTTTTTAGTTAGGTATAGTTGTTTTTATTTCAAGTTCTTAAATACATTTAATAATTATTATTTTCAAATCAAATGTCAGAATTATCATGTAAATTGGTTTTATGAATAAAACTTATGTCTATCTCAGTTGTGAACAGTTAGCAATTTGGAGCTTCCTCATAATTTTCAAATTTCATTGCATTTTTTGAGAAATGGCCTCGGCCAGAACAGGGATGGCCATCCTTCCTTTGCGGCTTTTGCATTAATGTACCTTCTATTAAATACCTAAAATAAAAGCCACGAGTGCTACAAGACGCTGCATCATGCAGAGTAAAACTGCAGATTACTAATAAAATGGCGAGTCACGACCGTGATTGGGCTTTGGTTGACTTATTTTTTTCTGTTTCTACTTAGACTTGGTTTTTCTTTATTGTCTCGCAAGAGGTGAGAAAAGTAGTATAATACATTTTTGTAATATATTTTTGTCTTGGGCGCTTAAATCCCTCACTGCACTCAGGACTCAATCTTATCTCAACTCATAACACCCTCGCTAAACTAGGGAGTAAAAACAGGAGTTATTCGTTGCGGTTAGGATTCAATATCGCGCCCGTGACATAAATCAGTGTTTGTAATATTGATGCTACGAGAGGCCCTCAAACCTGTAGAGATTTTAAAGTATATATAATGACATATACTTTAAAATCACTACAGGTTTGAGGACCTCTCGTCACCCCATTACTGTAATTAATGGAAGCGTTGTCTGCTACAGACAATTTTCCCATTTATTCCATGAACCAGTAAATTGTATTTTACAAACAAGTGCGAGTTGGACTCGCGCACGAAGCTGCGAAGGGTCTGCACCATTATCTATAAAAACGGCACAAAAATCACGTTTGTTGTATGAGAGCCCCCTTAAATATTTGTTTTATTCTGTTTTATAGTATTTGTTGTTATAGCGGAAACAGAAATACGTCACCTGAGAAAATTTCAATTGTCTAAATATCACGGTTCATGAGATATAGCCTGGTGACAAACGGACGGACAGACAGACAGACAGATAGACGGACGGACAGAGAAGTCTTAGTAATAGGGCCCCGTTTTACCCTTTGGGTACGGAGCCCTAAAAAGTATTATAAATTATATACCTAATAAATGACAGTCATCAATCAAAGTCTTTATGTTAGTTGAAAATCAAGAGATCAACAGAGATTGCGTTTTGCAATACGCCCTAAAGAGGTTATTTTTATAATTTCTGTTAGGTCTCTTATACCATTCTCAAACAAATTAGGTAAAAAAACCTTATTTACTAAAAAGTCGGATTGCAAATTTCACTAAATATTGGACAAACGTTAATATCGTTGTAATAATTAAATCCATAAACTAGTCTATTTTACAGGCGGCGAATCATTTCATAATAATCATTATTCCTATCAACCACGACCTGTCCTGTAAACAAAGGTATTTTTTCCAGGCTTGCAGACAATACAGAACAAGTGGCAGTATTGCAATTTAATTTCAAATTGTTTGCTTTCAACATCAAAATTTGAACAAAGCGTAACGTTTCTATCATTTTAAACTCTTACAAGACGCTTCTCAATGTGAAATAGATCAATTATTTCTTTAATGCTCGCACGTTCACGTTGTGTGAGCACAAGCTCTCTGATCTGTCGTTGATGCAGACACTGTACTTATAGCCAACTATACCTTTTCCGTTCGTCAGCCCGTTTTCAAATGGTTGGTTATATTCTTTACAACTTCATTCGTTGGAAATCCGCATGTCTGCTTAGACCATTCACTACCCACACATTTTTAACCGTTTTTAGGGTTCCGTACCAAAATGGTAAAAAAAGAACCCTTATGGTTTCACTTCGTCTGTCTGTCACATCGCTAAATATCTCAAGAACTACTTATGCTATCGGTAAAAAATTTGGAACATTTATAAAGAAGGATAACCTAGATGCATAGAACATGTTCTTTTTTAATATTTCCTTTATTTTCTGTGAAAGATGACAGATAATGAGTGGTTCAAAATTTGAAAGTCTAGTTAATAGGTCAAGTTGCACATTCTGAAACATTTTTTTTTACGTCTAATCATTTTCGCTTTCTGAGGGAAACTTAAAAAAAACTGTTCCCTAAGTAACTCCGATGTTTACCAAGGGAAAAATAAGAAATTATTACATAGCATTGATATCAATTTATATTATACAGGAAAAACAACTATTACCTAGTTTTTTTTTATCATCAAAAAACATTTCTATAGTAAGTTAATAATTTAATTACCTTTGCATGTATTTTTGTTTTCTAAATTCCAACGCGATTATGCTGAAAGTACCTTCTTTCAAATGAAAAAGAAATTGAAATCGGTTCACGTGATAACGTGACGTCACGTGGTTTGGGCAAAATCTTTTTATCTGATAGCAATTCACACTATTCGAAAAATTTACCAGTCGTTTTATATCCTTTCGCTTGTCTTGCCAAAGTTTATATGTTCTTTTTATCTTTTTTCATCCAATGCGACAATTCCATTCGCATATTTTACAGATATTTTTTCTTGACAATAGCTTAGCTTCTCTTCTTTTTTTCTGTATATATTTTCTTCTATGCTTTATTTTTCCTTAGAATACTTACATCTTATTTGACACACAGCCAACCTTCGGCTAAAATTTCGGGAATAGTAACATCGTCATCTAATTCAACTGAGACAACATTCCGGCGAGCTCTGATCTTTTTTCTTATAGAATGGTGGTAACTTATCCGCGTACTCATCCTTTATATACTGCCGCATTTCGTCTTTATAAAGTTGTGGAACAGGCTTATAATAATCTTTAGTGACTGCTTGTTTTAATTTGATTAAGCTTTGTTCGATATCTATTGACTGATAGTCTGGCATACAAGTATGCTCTTTTTCTCTGATAATTTGCGTTTGTTCTGGATCTAGCACTATCAAACCACTGCAGTTTTGTGGCAGTTCCAAATCGACGTTCTAGATTGTTCATTTAACCTTTTGAAGTAGTATCAGCGGCCCGAATTAAATAAAATCTTTCCACCATGATTGCTCTCCATAAATGGAAATTTGTCTGTAAACTTGATGATGCCTCGTTGGTTGAATGCATGTTTTATCAATGATTTGCAAACATAAAGATGGCAAGAAGGCACCCAAAATAAATATAACATTGGGAAACAATGCGAACAGAAACGGTGCTTTTAAGAACCAGAGTATGGAAAATTATAAATTCGGATACATAAAAATTGAGAAATTATGAGAATGGGATTGTTATTATTGGAAAAAAAGCAAACCGGAGAATAAGCTACAGAAAAAAACCATTGGTAAATTTTGCGAATGGAAAGATTACTATCAGAAGAAAAAAGATTTTGGCAAAAATATCGCCATAGTCGGCGTTCAATTTCTACACAATGTTGTTGAGATTTTCCTTAAAAACCGTCGTCTCCCGGCGAAAAAAATAAACAATAGCATTCTATTGTTATGATCCCGCGGATCCCAGGGACCAGTAGACGGTGGGCTAGGGTTGGAACCGGTACGACATCTGTATACGGAACCCTCGGTGGGCGAGTCGGACTCGCACTTTACCGGTTTTGATTTCTTCTCGCGTTTATTCCAGACGTCAGTTGAAACTTTTAATTACATTTAAATTTTGAAATTCATTCACTTAGACGGTCCATGTTACGCCCACTAGATGTCCAGCTGTTTCTGGTTTTCTTTTTTAATAAAAATCAGTTGAAATGTTATTATGTACGCTTTCAAATACTATTAGAAAAACTTGCTAAAAAATATTGTTTTCAATTTCAGTTAGGAGACAAATTTTTGAGAAGCTAAATAATTGATACCTACACTTGCCTTAGGGGTATGGAAATAGATTGTGGCAACATTTCCTCGATTAATTTTATTATGGATCGTAAAGTTTAACGCCTTCTCGATATCCAGGTTATTGCTTTGTTCTCATTTTATAAGCGATAGTGGTCATTATTATTAGAGTGCATAATAGATTCTGTCCATTACGACTGTATTCGATTGGTATGATGAAAGCCTAAAGAATGTTTTCCTCTTCGTTAATATTCTGATTAATATTTTATTAGAAGGGATCGTATTTTCTACCTACATTATTTATTGTTAAGGTGTTAAGCGCGGTCTGAAAAAACCGTTAGACCTCTTAGCTATAATTAATGTCATATACTCGGTTGATAATATTTGTTCTGACTTAAAACCTGATGGATCATGATGATGAAATGTGGTTTAAGGATTCTAGGTATCGACTTCAATTAAAGAACTTAGTACACAGCTCGGAATGAAACATAACCTGAGCTGCTGAGCAGCTTAGTAAGAAGAAATCGCTGTGAAACCCGAGCCGAAGTAGGGGATTAACTTCATTCCTTTAACTGAATAGTCTTAAGTTAATTGAGTAGTCATTTGTTTTATTATCCTTTAAAAAGGTACTTAAAAGAAGAGTATCCGTGTTGCAGAGGTTATTAGCAATGCTTATTTTTACAACGTCATTAATTTGACACAACCTTTATCGCCAAAATATCTAGATTTTAATGGACGAGGTTCTTGACAGTTTATTTACTAAATACTTGTGTTACCTATTTGTTCTCAACAGAAGTTTGCATGTTTGCCATGTTAATGTGTATTTAGTTTTGAAATTCAATATCGCAGAAAGTTTTTCGATTAAATCAGTAAAGTGACATTCGATATTGCCCGATAGTTTCAATAAAAATACTTTCATAAGAAATCGGATCTCGTGCCTCGACACGTACTAATATTTGCTTTTTTATTGAAGAAAATTCTCTATCTCAATATAAATTGCCGATGGATTTGACATGAAATTTTCAATATTTTATTATAATCCCGTCTCGATGTGTCGGCCGTTACTTGTTTCAGTATCCTTTTTCAATTTTTCTGAATAATTCATCGGACGGGCGACTTTTCGCTTTTATTGCAAAAATGTCTTGTTAGTCTTGGACTTGGTAGTGTGACGTTCCGTGTGATCCGCAAGCCAACATTCTAAATCTATAAACCATGATAATTGGCAGTCCATCCAAACGTTATATATCAATTTCATACAGTTTCATATAGGTACAGATTTGCAATATATTACCACTTATTCTGGAATCTGCATATAGTTGTCGTCGGAAATGTGACGATATAATTGAAGGATTTTCACAATTTACTGTAACGAAATTTAAATTTGTAATATCATCAATGGAAATCGGCCACAATTCCTTAATTCTCTTGAATAATTTATTACCTTAAAATGGCAGACAGTGTAATTTACAACGAAATTTAAAATGTACATCGTATTACCTATGCATATTGTGCATGAAAAAGTGCGGCTTTTAGTCAAATTGGAAAAAGCCATTGGTCATTTATTCCAGATTTGTTTGTGTCTAAAATTACCATTGTGTGGACCGAATCGAACAATGGCATGGCGAGTATACCTATCTAGTTGAATCCTTAAGGTGGGTCCACATTTGTATAATTTTGCAATATCATATCTCAGTCGCGTTGCACCTACGCGTATCATGGTCGTTGGTGTGGACGCAAAAAGATCGCGATCATGCTACGCGCCCTACTTTGTCAGGAAAGATACATAAACGACCGATCCCGTGTTCAGACTGGTTTATTTTCATTAAGCTAGAACTACCCACATATGTATATATTAATGATACCCATAACCCTTCTCTTACAAAAATATAAGAAATAACATGCTGTAAACATGCTCATTAACTATATCTATTTATATTATCACTACCTATAATTTGTTTTCATTGTGAATCATTGTTATAATATAATTAATAGTTTCATCAATTATGCTTAACATAACTGTATGACATTGTAAACATATTGTTCTATTTCTCATACTTTGCTTATCTTATCTACTTACCTATTTCACCCACATGCTGTAGTGTTACATATTCGCTATACATTTTTGGTCACTCATTGAGTAATTTGCGTTTCTGATAAGAAAATAACGCAATCAAGATCATGCATTTTAATTAGAATAGGTAGGTACCTTAAGTTAGTGTTCTAAAAGTTTTAGTATTTTACAATCATGATAATCAAATCAAGCGAATGATTCATTTTCTACTCAACGAGCGATATTCAACCTTAATGACGTGGTACACCTTGTTTACGATTATTATTTATTACATAGGTAGGTTTATTTTTATACGTTTTCTATTATACAATAATTAAGTTGTAAATGTATCGTGCGTATATTACATTTAGTTATAATTTCAAGACATTTTATCATTACAAAGTATACTGTATTTACAATCAAAATTATACTATTATTTATAAGTAAAATATAATTTTATGTTATATGTATTATTTAATTTAAGTATGTACTTATTTCAACCGTGGATATATATGTATACGTATTTATTTTTATTTGTCTTTAATACCATCTAAATAGGTACCTATCCATAAGAATTAGGGAAAGTGTGATACGCCAGGCGCTGAATATCCCCACCGATCAGGAGGCCTCACTGTCCTGCCAAATCGAGAAACATAGTAATCAGTGGATTGCGATGCTTGACGGGAACGTTCATGGGAACCTGTGATACTGGAGCTGTGCACTCGATCCGCCCCGGCGGCAGCATCTCCGATAGGTATTATGTCATACGGAAACGGGTCGGCGGGAGCGTTGGAGCGCCGCGGCGAGTCTAGTATGAGTTGTCGGCGGTTCCGACGAATTACTGTCCCGGTCTGAAGTCTTATAGAATAAGACCTCGGGTTTATGACTGTTATGACTTTGCCGTTACACCACTTACCATTGATACGTGTTTTGATGAGTGAACCGGGTTGTAATGATTTAAGGTTTTTACTTCCCCTATCGTAATATTGTTTTTGCTTTAATTGCCGATTTTGAAGTTCTAATCTTATTTGATCATTATCCACAGTTTTAGCTAACAATCTTTCAGGTAAATAAGGCAGGGCACTGCGTAGTTTTCTGTTTTTTAAGATTTCTGCTGGAGATGGTAACTTGTCGCTAATCGGTGTATTAAGGTAAGCCAAGAGCGCTAGTCTAAAGTCCGATGAATCATCGGACGTTTTCCGCAATATAGATTTTATGCTTTGAATTGCTCGCTCCACTTGTCCGTTTGATTGGGCATATGTAGGCGATGACGTCTGATGCTCAAATACCCATTCCTTACTGAATTTTTTGAACAAGTTAGAAGAAAATTCTGGGCCATTGTCTGAAAATACAATATCAGGAGTTCCCTCCCTGCAAAATATATTTTTTAACTGATTAATGACATACATTGACGTTAAAGATTCTAATTCAACAACTTCAACATATTTGCTGAAATAATCAATCACACAAAGATACGACTTTCCACCGTAATGGAAAATGTCGACACCTACTTTTGACCATGGCCTAGGCGGAACGCTATGTGAGATAAGAGGTTGTTTACAATTTCCTTTCCTGTGCGTGAGGCAAATTTGACAATGGGAAATCATGTCCGCAAGTTGAGAGTTCATGTTTGGCCAATACATTATTTCCCTAGCTCGCAGTTTGCACTTTTCTACTCCTAGATGGCCTATATGTATTTTCTGTAACATTTCCCGACGCATGCACCTTGGTATTATTATCTGATTACCTTTCCATGCCATGTCATATGCGATTGTTAAATCGTCCCTATAATCCCAATACGGCCTAATAATCTCATCTACTTGATTTTTATGTGTCGGCCATCGTCGGGCTTAATACATTTTTTTAGTTTTTCCATTTCGGTATCAGAGCTATAACATTTCTGTAATTTTAAAAAATGTGTATCGCTTAAGGGGTTGCTGACCGCTACCGCACAAACTTGCGCTTGCGCTTCCAAGTGATCTCGAGGCTCTCCAGGCGTTTCGCTCGCGCCATCGGACGCAATGGCGCGTGACAATGTGTCGGCTACGTATAAATACTTCCCTGGCTTATACACGAGGGTAAATGTATATGGTTGCAACCTCAACAGCATCCTTTGTAACCGTGCCGGAGCACTTGCTATAGGCTTATCTATGATGCTAATCAACGGCTTATGGTCAGTTTCAATTGTTACATCCCCGCGTCCATAAATGTAAGTGTAAAATTTCTCACAAGCGTAAACACAAGCTAGAAGTTCCTTTTCGATTTGTGCGTACGCTTGTTCTGCCTTCGTCAGCGATCGCGACGCATAGCTCACGGGCATGTTGTCTTGCATCAGGCATGCCCCGAGACCATTTTTTGACGAATCTACCGACAATGTGACTGGCTTATCTAAACTATAGTATTGGAGAACCGGTGGGTTAATGAGACATCGCTTGAGTTCGTTGAAACATCGTTCATGACCATCCTCCCAGTGCCAAGCTATATCCTTCTTTAATAACTCTCGGAGTAAATGTGTTTTTTCTGAGAGATTAGGTATAAAACTTCCCACATACGTTACAAGGCCTAAAAATCTTTCCAAGTCCTTCACATTCTGAGGTTTCGGCATATTTCTTATTGCCAGCGTATGCGAACTATCCGGTAAGATTCCGCGTTCCGATATAATGTGACCTAGGTATTTCAACTCTGATAAACCTATTTTACATTTTTGCTTGTTAAGTTTAATATTGATCTGCCTACATCTTTGAAGGACTTGACGCAAACGCCTATCGTGCTCCTCTTTCGTCTCGCCATACACGAGTAAATCATCTATAAATAAGATAGTCCCCTCAATGTCATCAAATTGCTCATATAGTCTCTTGTGAAAGATTTCTGAGGCCGAGGATATCCCGAATGGCATCCTCAAGAACTTGTACCTGCCAAATACTGAATTAAATGTACATAGATCAGTCGAGTCGTCACTTAACTTCACCTGCCAGAACGAATGTTTCGCATCTAACGTACTAAAGTATTTAGCACCGGCTAGGTTAGCTGTTATCTCGTTTAGGGTCGGTAACTTGAAATGCTCCCTACGGATAGCTTTATTAAGGTCGCGCGGATCTAAACAAATGCGAAGGTCACCATTTGCCTTCTTCACGACCGTCATACTATTGACCCAGTCGGTGGGTCCTTCGACTTTGGCCACAACACCTTGCTGCAACATCTCATCAAGTTTCTTTTTTACACTTTCACGCAACGCAATAGGTAGCTTACGCGGAGCATGCACGACCGGACGTGCGTCTGAGCGTAATCTTATTTTATACTCGCCCGGCAAACACCCCATACCTTGAAAAACATCCTCATAATCGTTTAATATGTCCGCGCTATCAGTCCGCACTGACGAGTTTAAACTCATTACTCGTTTAATCAGGTTGAGTTCCTCACACGCGGTCCTACCCAATATCGGCGGTGAATCAACATCAGCAACAATAAACTTGAGAATATACATATTCTCTTTACACGTTACCTTTAATATTGCCTTTCCCATCACTACAATCTGATCCCCCGAGTAGCCTGTCAACTTAACCCGCGTATGCACCAAATCGCTCTCCCTAATTCCTATCTGTGGCATGAATCTTCGAGGCAGAACGTTTACGTCAGCTCCAGTATCCAGTTTAAACGATATAGGGATGCTCCCTATAGTGAGATCTACGTTCCAACTGTTTTTCCTAACATTATTATCATTGTTATCCAGACTCACCTGATCAGTAGAGTTATCCTGCACCGTATAAACCCGGCACATTTTCGCAAAATGATTCGCCTTATTGCACCGAGCGCATCGTTGACCATAAGCCGGACACTTAAATCTATCATGCACGAAACCGCAATAGTTGCATTCTTTTCCATTTTTCCTGCGTGGTTGTACATTCCTGCGCGCCGACGCAGTCGCGCCGCTGCTGCGCGGGGCTAACGGAGGTGGCGCGGACGACGCAGGGCGCGGGGCGGGCCGGCCGCTGGCGCGCTCTTGACAACGGCACACAGCGGGCGGGCCTTGGTGTCCTGGCGACAGTGGCACTTTCTGTCGCATCCAGTGTATTGCACAATCTCTTTTATCACTTTTCTGCTCGGTAATCTCATGAACGTGGCGGTCATGTTCTTTTTCCTGCTTGATATGGTTCGCCTGAACCCGCGACATTTCTGCTATCCTGCAAATGTCCATCGCTTTAGTTAACGTTAGGTCACTCTCACGTAACAACCGTTCTCTCAAGGCATCCTCTATGATTCCACATATCAATCTATCCTTCACGAGATCATCGTTTAAACTCCCAAAATCACATGTTTTAGCCAAGCGTTTTAACTCAAATGTGTACTGTTCAGTCGATTCGCCCTCGTTCTGATTCCGCATAAAAAACTTGTGGCGTTCAATTGTCAAATTCTTCGTTGGCAGAAAATATGTATCAAATTTATCCAATAACGCCTTTGTGGTTAAAAATGTTTCGGTAAATTGATCATATACTTCTCGGCATTGCTCGCCAATAACATGCAATAATATACTTATTTGCACATCCTCTGTTTTCTTGCCCAGTTCACATGCTTTCGAATATGTTTCAAATGATTTCCTCCATTTTGCCCACTGTCTGCTAAGATTGCCCGTAGTAACACTCGTCAAGTCATTCTCAAAACAAAACGGTGCTGGCGGTCTAAGCACTGATTCCATTGTAAATCACTCCCTGGATATATACAATACGAAATAAACAGTATAATTCCGCATTTAATCACTGTAAACTTTATTTTCCGACTGCGCCATGTCAGGAAAGATACATAAACGACCGATCCCGTGTTCAGACTGGTTTATTTTCATTAAGCTAGAACTACCCACATATGTATATATTAATGATACCCACATACTTGATCGCTTGAAATCAGTGTTGCTACAACATATCTTAAATACCTCACACACTCGCGATCGGATACGCGTATCAAGATCGGTAAGTATGGACGTGCTTTGATATCGTATCATACGCAGTTTTTATTTGACACGAGAAGTTGGTTCCACATTTGTATTATAATTTTGGCGATCACGATCATGAGTATCGGATCGAGCACGAATATCCCAAGTTAGTATGGATGCTCACTTTGGCCATTCCGTATTATTAGCATAGTCGCGAGAATATGCATTAATACTGGTCATAGCGTAGTAGAGTGTTGTATCATAACGCCGTGACATTTTGCAGCTGTTGTCGTTTGGACGCCAGCCGTAGCGTAGAAGCGTCGTCGTATCTTTCTGTTCTCTAAAAAAATAACAATATTTAAAATATTGTTAAAGTTGACAATAATTCTTTTCTCAAACAATTTATGGCAATGGACGATCCCCATATAACTAAAATTACATAGAGTCCCTTTACGCGTGCAACCAAGAGGAACGGAACAGCTCTTATGCAGCTAAATTGAGAACTTGTTTACAACGGGTCTGACGGTTTACCGTTAATAACCTCCTTTATTTAGATGGGTAACGACAACCGTTTCATGTTAATTTCATTAAAGACAACAAATTATATGGATCTTTGCTAATTAGTATACGACTATCTCGATTGGTAGTGTTATTATTATTTGATGTCTATTCTAGCTGGTTACTCTGAGGGTTGAATCCCTTTGCAAATGTATCCACTGAACAGATTCCAGCCGAAAGCCTGGGATTCCAAAGTTTGTAGGTTTGATGGGCTGTGCGGTTCCCAAATCCCTGCACTTTGTTTTCAGTTCGGCTCTCATATTTAATCTGAATGAATAAGTGCCGTGTTAATTTACTTTACAATAGAATACACTGAATTAAACTTCCTAAACTACAGAACCTAGTGGTTAAAGCTTTTATTAAAGGCTGTCAAACGGTTATTGTGGGATCGAAATCTCTCTCGTAATAATGAGTTTATATAAGAAAATATATTTGATATTTTCCTTTAGTTTTACGGTGAAGGAAAACATGAGGAAACCTATAGATGTAGTAGGTTTTGGGAAGGTTTTTTTTGAAACCGAAGCGGGTTTACTTTTCATTAATTAGGCTAACTCCTGGAAGTTTGTTGCCTAATTTGCTACCTGCTGTCAGTTGCTATATATATATATATATATATATATATACATATTTTTTTGTATTTTAGTTAAGTTTTGGCAACTAAATAAAATGTATAAATGTTATAATAGGCAGGCAGATAGACAGACGGCTGGATACTTTGTTTCTCCCTTCGGTTCTGTATACAGTAAATTAAATATATGGAGGGACCTAATCAGTTGCAACGTTGAGTCGTGCATGCACAGCCAAGGAAATTGAAACGATTTTTTAGCTCTTATTACTGTGATAATAAGGGTACAAGATACATGTTTCAGTTTCCTTTACCGTGTGGGTGACTAGCCTAGGGATTTTACTGGAACCAGCTAGTCCCACATTAAACTATTTATTATTACAGTCAAACACAGCACAGATAAGAAAGACAGTTAAAAGCAAGCATATAGATAGTTCGGAAGAAAGTCAGAAAAAGCACAGGAAAGAAAGTCAGAAAAAGCACATATATACAGAAAGCGTAAAGCACACGGGTATTAAAATCCATACTAATGTTATAAATGCGAAAGTGTGTCTGTCTGTCTGTTACCTCTTCACGCTTAAACCGGTGAATCGATGTAGATTAAATTTGGTATGATGATAGTTTGAGTCCCGGGGAAGGGCATAGGATACGTTTTATCCCGGAAATTATTCCTTAAAGGAGTAAAGGTTTGTATTGATAAGCGATAACTAGGTACGCGCCTGAAGTGCAATGATAACAATTAAATTCTAACGCGATGATCTAATATATAATAAGTGTTGGAACAATCTGCCACCACCTATCAGAAACAGTAAATCCGTAGCATCCTTAAAAATCAATATTAAAACATATCTAATCAACTCACAAATTGCTAATGTATAAGCGGACACTCCATATATGCTAAGTACCATATATGACAATGTTGTATCATCTACATATTTTAGTTTAACCAAATCTGTAGCTAATTTCCAAATATTTGAAATCATTGACCAGCGATCTCTCCTTCTTCTCCATCATTAAGTTAAGCTGGCTAGTTTAGTTAAGATGTGTTATTAGTTAAGTTTATCTTTGTATCTCTCTTAGGGTGCCCTGAAAACCAGCGTCTTAGCATATATTGCTATTGGCATATGCTGAGTGGTATCCTTTTTGGTGTTCATAACTCATACTTAATTTAGTGTTTATTTCATCTTATTTCATTTTTGTGTATTCTGTAATGATTTAACACCAAATAAACATTTCTTTCTTTCTTTCTTTCTAAGTCTACGCGGACGAATGCACGGGCAAAAGCTAGTATTATATATACGTATAACCGAATAAGCAAGTAAAGCGATCTAAGTTTTAGCGTTCACGTGAACCGATGTCAATTGGCCGCTTATCTGGCAGACGCGTAGCTGAGAATCGGTTGAGTTTAGATGGATTGCTGTAAAGTCTGTTGCACACAGCTTCTATAGGTGGAGGCAAATATAAAAAAAGTACTTGTTATATTTCGTTTGATTTTATATAGATATGTATTAAAATAAATAGGGATGTTGACTCAAAATTTGAATACTCCAAAAGAAATAAGGCAAAAAATATGCCAAATTGTGAAAATATATTCAAATATGTCAACTAATCTACAACCGTTTTAATGTTACTGGTTAGAGAGAAAAAGCGCGACAGATCAGTGACGCCACTGACCACGAACGCCATAGTAAATGGTTTCAATACAAAGTTGCGTTTTGCGGAAAAGGGACAGAGTATGCCCCCCCTTATAACTTTCAAGACTTATACTTATTTATTATTTTGAGTTGATTTTTCTATATTTGATTAAGAATTTGACAGTTTTTCTAAAAAAATCGAACTTAATGTTTTTTTATTTGGTGTCTACATCCCTATTTTTTTTAATTATGTCTCCTCTTTTACCATATTGTAATAGATTTCAGTCATAGTTTAGTGTTTAGTCTATGTTATTGACGATTCATGTTTTTAACAATTAATCGATCATGATAAATTTGAAAATTGAAATCATATATCGGGGCCAGTTTTTTATTTGTTAGTTTAGTTATTAGTTTTATCACATAGCTAAACTAAAATTTATTTCATCGACACTTTCAGTTTAACTGAATCACAAATTAATTTTAATATTCACACATAGTACTTTATTTACAAAGAGGCTTGTTGCAAATGACATCTGTTATCTCAGTACAAATATTAACATCAACATAAAAGAGTATTCAGATATCAATTACACCGAGCGCAATGAAAACATATGTATATGTTAACGAATTATTCCAAATATGAAATTGACTCTCACTGTACTAATAAAGTTATGATAAGTAGCTGTTAAATATCCAGTATCCAGTATCGATGTTGTGTATTTTCCCCAAATCTCTCGTGTGAACAAGGCACGTGTTCAATGACTAGGTACAGAGGTTTAGCTGTAACGGGCACCATGTCTAGACTGTAAACATCGATGACAAGCGTTACTTTTGACAACTTTGAAACAACACTAAAACATATGACTTCTTACATTCGGCGTAATTTTAGTATCAAACGGGAGCGTGAAATAAAATCATGGCTAACTAAGCGTGGCATAATCTTACTATACTTTTCCGTTTCTTATTACGGTTCAGATATCAAAAGACTTTCGGGGTTCAAGGTATGATGGCATAATCTTATCGATAATTAAATAAATAAATATTAGAGGACAATCTTACACAAATCGAACTAGCCCCACAGTAAGCTCAAGAAGGCTTGTGTTATGGGTACTAGACGACGATATATTTATTAGATATAAATACTTAAATACATAGAAAACATCCAAGACTCAGAAACAAATATTCATGCTCATTACACAAATATTTGCCCTGACAGGGATTCGAACCCAGGACCGTCAGCTTCACTACCCACTAGGCTAAACCGGTCGTCAAATAATTTTATGATAAGTTGATAAACAAATAGAGTAGAAACTCACTCAATAAAATTATTGGAAACCCTGTCACGTAAAGCGATATCGATATCCAATTAGTATTTAGTAATATAATAATAAACGACAATCGATATTTCACTCGTGTACCGGGGAAATAATCAGCTCAAATTGATAAAACAAATTACGTATCATAAATACGCTTTGCCATTCATAATTTTTTTCCTAAGATATTTTCGTTAGAGCTTGCGAGACGCGGCTTAGTATCGGTGATTCAGCATTTTATATCAATACTAAATCTTATATTTACATAATCGCATATAAAATGGATAATCCGGTATTATGCACTATTTTCAGAGCTTGTTGTAAAATTTATGCTCTCAAGGCAACAATCGCTTTAGGGCGTGATATCATTCTATATTTTTGAGACGAAATTTTGTTATTGGACTTAGACTGCTTAAAGTCTGCACGATAACACCTTTACGTTTTACCTCGTGAATTCCGACATTGTAGTCTGAACAGCTTAGAATTTTTATGATTATTTATATTTAACATGATCATGAAGTTAAACAATCATTATCATCATCAATAGGTTACGTACGTCCCACTGCTGCTTGGCAGTCTTGCACATACATTCATCTCATGATAAAAGATAATGAGGTCTTTACTCAGCCCACGCAGTGTGAGCGGTACTTCACATAAAGTAAAAAGGTACGTAATCGTTATTTGTTAACTTAAATATATCAATTTAAGCTATCGTTAATAATCAATCAAATGCTTTGTTTAATGAAGGCAATTCGTCAGTTTAGTCTAGCTACGTCAGTTGTTATAAATAAAATAAAAAAATCAAAAAAGTTTACGAAAAAACACATAAAAAATAACATGTTTTATTTCGGTATCTTGATTCCAATCTAATCTCAATACGACAGTAGCGCGTTCAAAGTTAAACCCCTAATGATAGTGCTGCTAACTATCTACCTGAAACAAGGACTGCTGAACTAAAGTGTAGATTCGATGTTGTCTGTATGCTGGCTATTTTAAGCCGTCGTCTCCCGACAAAAAAATAAACATTAAGTAGCATTCTTTTGTAATGAGCCCTAGGATCCCAGGGACCGGTAGACTACGGATTAAACATTACCAGCATTTCAAAGTTTCACATTTGCTCATTGTTCGTAGTTTTGCGTGTACTCTATGAGTGTTCTAATGCGTTTTCATTAACGTAAGTAAAAGTTATGCATATAGGTATTTATATCAAGTAGTATAATAAAAACACCCTGTAGAAATTCATTTTCTTCTTCCTCGAAGCGTCATAACACTGTAGCGTAGCCGGCATGAAGTAAATCCACAGCCAAAACTTTCAAAGAAAGAAATTTCTTCTGTGTATAGTTCTTAACGTGTCTAGTGGGGCATGTCTACGGGGATTGAGCGATATTTTCTTATATTGATGGTGGTAATCATGCAGGTATACCCGATTACACAGAAGTCTTTGACATCTAGGTACGACAAATGGTTTTAATAACAAGTTCCACTATCCGCTCAAAACTTATAAAAAATGCAGTTTCATATTTACAGTGGATATTGCGAATCTAGTTGCCTGAAACACCAATGCCTATGCATTTTGAAAAGCCGATCGCAAAAAAACTAACGTGATAGTGACGCTTTCAGTCGTAAACATGACGGGCTCATAGCAGAAGTGTGAAGTTTCAGTAGCTATATTCTAATTAATGCACACACATCATGGCCATTATCTGATTTATTTTTATATGGGCCATAGTCAATTTAGAGGAGATTATGGGCTCAGAAATATTTTATTCCGCTCTAAGATTGAACATTAAACTGGGAAAGTTGAATCGTCTTACAGAAGATGTAATGACACTAGAAGTATTGACAGATACTGTTCTTTATATTTATACGAGTATATACGGCCTGTACTAAAAAACATACGTTATTTAGTACAGGCCGTCTCACATACTCTATCATACGCCAACACATTCGCCTGTCGAAAAAAATTCAAACCACATTCGCACGTTCCTTTATTCATCTAGCAGTCACCACAATACACTTTTTAAAAGTTACCTACTAATGGACCATGTTATTTGAATTATTAAGAGATTAAAAGTCAATTTGATTTTATTCCAAGATCAGTCATTCATAAGTGCCTCGTTGGTCCTTTCGCCTTCTAAATTCATGTATGTATGATGAGGTGTGCATATTCTGTCGTTACTTTTCAACACACTTTTTAATCCTGCTGTCCCTCCATACCTTACTGAGAGATTTAGATACATGGCTGATGGCATCGTCTGAGGTCCAGCGCCAACCTTACTCTTGCCCTACCGTCTAATAAGACGCGAACATACTCTAGATGTTTCACGGTACGCGCTGTGAAGTTGCGGAACGAGTTACCCTAGTGAATAAGACAGTCCCAGACTGTCGCCTCACTCAAGAGTAATTTGAAGAAATTGTGGCTCTCCGGCGACTTGTGATTTGGTTGAATACTATATATATTTATCTATGTATATTAATTTTATCTGTATATATTTTTAATAGTATTTATTATATGTTTAGTTGTTATATATTTATTTAGTTTTGGTTTTAGTACACTGTGTAAGTTTTTCTATCTCATTCTCCCACTCCATGCAATCCCTTAAAGGTCAGCTGGAAGAGATCCCTCATAGGGATAAGTTCGCCTTTGTATTCTAATCTTATGGCACATGTATATTGTTTTAACCTGTTATTGTATACAATAAAGTGCTTACATACATACATTAGAAACTCCACTGATTATTATTCGTGTACTGTGGCACGTGCGCAACCCCGCATATCGTGCGGCATATGACGTGACAATGTAATTGCGGGGTCTATGCGTCGTGCATGCGTAATGCACGCATGCATTTACCCCATTATGAATGTGTCATAGCCCGACCTTGCACTATATTTCTAATGTACTAAATGAATGTTAGAAATAATTTAGTATTGTGTTCCTCTGTTGATTATTCTTGGATGCCCGTCTTCTGCTCAGTTACCATTAGCATAAAGAATGGAGTAAAATTGTAGAATTATAACAGGTCAAGAAAGCCAGTACTGAGATTTTTTTGTTTTCGTGATCTTATGATCATAGTCGTTGTAAAACAATTTATACTTTTAAAGTCAAATTCAATTGCGTTTGAAATGTCCAAATACAAAGAATGTTGTTCCAGCTAGTTTAATAACGACACAGTCAACACATCGCCTTTTATTTGTTACGGGATTAGTTCATAAATATCGGAAGTGGTCAGAGACATGCGAGCCCCGGAGGGGTCATTAAGTGCACTCGCTGTCGGTATTGCACGCTGTGACGCTGTACAAGATAACGGTAAAGAACTATTCTTATTTCAAATTGTAGTGTTACCGGTTTGATTTCTTATTTATATTTTTATTATATTTCTTTTTCAGTCTAGTATTTTTTTTATCTGTTAGTAAATAAAAGTCAACATCTAAAATGATGAGATCTTGGTAGCACAACATCCGACTCCGTTGCTCTGAATTATGCTTGCAACCGACCGAGCCACAAGGCCCAGGCTGAAAACCAGCACTGGACTGTTTATTCAGCACATGGTGAGACTGGGGCCCATTGCCTAAAAATGTCCTAGTGTATGTGTATAGTGTGTATGTGTGTGTATGTGTGTGTGTGTGTAGTGTGTATGTTTTTAGTTTTATTTCATTTCAATTTGTAAACTTGTGCTGTTTAATTCGTTTTTGTTGCAATAAAGCATATTCTATTCTATCCTATTTATCATTACAGCGTATATATACCGTCCATCGATCGAGTGTTTAGCCACCTCTTTGTTATACTTAATCTGTAGTTCTAAGGAATGACACAAATAAATAAAAGATCAACCTTCTGAAGGCGACAATATCCCTTAAAGCGTTCCTGTCCATTTTTAGTACAGGTGCTTGATGCTCCGTAAAATTTTAATGCGCCTATGGGCAAGAAAATGAACGAAGGCGATAAAAAAACACGTTTTTGCAATTTATTTTGCGTAAACATCAACTGTAGGTAGCATTTGTTTTATGCGCAAGCGGTAGTAGAATTTAAAGATTTGCGAAATTTGCGTGGACCTGTGTTTGTCGGGTCATAAATACAAAAAGCAATAATGAAAGTTTTTATGTTCATTTAACAAGCATGATTAGATAAAGTTTCATTTTTGTCAAAAAATGAATAAACCTATTAATTTTAAGCTTTAATTAAAGCTTGTCCTATTTTTGCGACATTGCGGATTACACAGCTTACCTAAGTACGAAATTAGATGTCCTTAAAAACGGACGTACGGATGGAATTTCATCGTTCGGATGGGCGTTGTCGTTTTTGAGTCGTGAGCTACAATTGCCTTTTTTACATAATTTTGGTCTGAATGGCAAAAATAGTTTATAGCGTGAGTAGAAAATTACGGCGATGCTTTTAGCATCTATCTCAAGGAGATACATTATGAAAAAGGGACAGTTAGTGGTAACACTGCCGACCACTATCCTCCAGAGGGCTTCGTCTGGCCGCATTCTATAAATTGCTCTTAGATACTTTTTTTGTGCGATAAATGCTCGATCGCTGTCTGTGCTATAGCCCTATCGTATTAGTCCGTAACGTAAAATTGATTCCACATATGCATGATAGCATGATATTGCGGTTGAAATGTTGGTGACTCTGCTGACTTGCTTTAGAGCATATACATATTTATTAATACGGTTATTTATATTATCTGAATGCGACTTCCAGAC